>OY482670.1:77229868-77857368 GCA_960531455.1 Urophora cardui | reverse complement strand
TTAATTTTTTTATTTGTTTTAACAAATTTTTCAGTTAAAAAACTATATTTACATTTATAAGCATTATTTTTCGTTATGTTGCATTGGTTTTTTCATTATTATTTGTATTATTTTCTGTATTTAAAATATTATTTTTGATTTTTTGTAAACCTTAATGCATATGGGTGATATAGATTTTATAAATATGTAAATAACGCCATATAGTAGCCTTATGTTTAAGTTATATCAGTTAAAAATTGAAAGTATGTAATTTTATTTAATATTTGCAATTGAGTGAATTTTTGTGATACTTTACTTTGATCTCAATGAATTGAATTGTTTTGTTTTCAAATTTTTATTTTATGCTGGCATAATTTTTTTACATTTCGCAAATTGTATTTTAAAGCTTTATTTTATGTTGTTATGTTTTTAATTTTTTTATTTGTTTTAAAAAATTTTTCAGTTAAAAACTATATTTACATTTATAAGCATTATTTTTCGTTATGTTGTATTGGTTTTTTCATTATTATTTGTATTATTTTCTGTAATTAAGTTTTTATTTTATGATTTTTTGTAAATCTATGTATATGGATGATATAGGCCTACTGGGGAACCGAGCACCCAAAAATAACTTCGGTAACGCGCCATATGCATACCTCTTGGGTGGCGTGGAAATTGCAAAGCAAATTAAAATTATCCTCAAAAAACTACAATTCTCCCACTTTTTGTGCGTTTTCTATCAAAACTGGGTTTCGAACACACGACCCTCGGAATGTGGGAAAATTACTACTATATTTATCACTTCTGTGGTTATATCCTCACCTCAATTTGCCCCACTTTCCAAACATCGTAAATTTCTTACTATTAAACCACTATTATAATATGTGTATATGGTATTTTTTAAGGCTAATTGCGAGAATATTTATATATTTCTCTTATTAATTTATTTATTTACTTAGATTAGTTATTTTTTTGATAAATAAAGCATACTAAATTGTTCTGTTGCGATATTCGTCAACAGCGTAAAAAAATCAAAAAATTCTCATAAATAATTTCCAAAATACCCATTTTCAATTTCCGACATATTGGCACCAATGGAAAATGTTATAAAAAATGCGCATTTTGACAGCGCTCTCACGAAATGAAGAGTTTCGTATCTAGTTATCTATGGCGTAAATAATACTGTGGCGAATATAATCGGTTCCACTCACATCACTAAATGACAGATCTCTAAGGAAACTGCCAGAACTAGAAGAAGATACCAGATAATTTCCAGTGTTGCCAGAATTTTCCAGATTGCGTTTGACAGACTATATAAGGCGGCGAGCAGGCGCTCCGGAGTCAGTCGTAACTTAACCGTAGAAGTGTTAACATCAAGTCAAGTAAAACAAGTGTAGACTTTTTAGTCGTGAAATAAAGCGGTGTGAATTAAGAAGTAAATAAAGACTTTTATTTAACAATTCAGCGATACGAACCCTATAGAAATAATCGAGCTATCGACAAATACGTAACAATTGGTGTCAGAATTGGAATTGTTAAATAAATTCCAGGATCAAGGATAACGAAGCAAGGATAACGAAGCAAGGATAACGAAACAAGGATAACGAAATAAGGATAATGGCAAAGTTAAACGAACTGAAAATCCAAGAGCTTAAAAAGGAGTTAGAAAAGAGAAACCTGAGTACAAGCGGCAATAAAATTGAACTACAGGCAAGGCTAAGAGTAGCTATGGAAGCATATAACATTAATGTAGATGAGTTTGATTTCAACGATGATGTGGAAGAGGTCCACAAAGAAGAAACTCAGAAGGAAGAGGCTTCACAGTCAGTAGCAAACGTAGACATGAACTCGATATTGGCTGTACTGACACAAATATCGGCAAAAATGGAAGATCAACAGGCACAGATGTCGAAAAAAATGGAAGAACAACAGGCACAGATATCGGCAAAAATGGAAGATCAACAGGCACAGATGTCGGCAAAAATGGAATCACAGCAATCATTACTTTTAGAAGAGGTGTCCAGTATTGCAACTCAGTTGGGAGCGCAAGAAAAACGCATATGCTCACAATTAAAATCACAGGATGCAAAAATTACGCAGGTTGAGGAAAGACAAGATAAAATTGAGGATAATGTAAAAAAGTTGGAAGCCCGTCTTCAGGAGATCCACATAAGTCGTCCAATCGCTTCAACTGCTACACAGAAGATAAAACCTCCGTCGTTTGATGGAAGTGGTCCATTTCAAGTATTCAAGCTACAATTTGAGAAAACGGCAGATGTAAATAATTGGAATCCTGAGGACAAAGTAGCTGCCTTATTTGTAGCATTGAAAGGAGCTGCAGCAGAAATATTACAGACTGTTAGCGAGGGCGAAAGGAACAGCTATGACGCAATTATGGGTGCCATTGAAAGACGTTATGGTAGCGAGCACAGGAAGCAGATATATCAAATGGAGTTGCAGAATCGCTTCCAGAAACCAAATGAGACGTTACAAGAATTTTCTTCTGAGATTGAGAGGCTAGCTCATTTGGCAAACGCAGGAGCACCTCAAGAATTCATCGAAAGAATGAAAATTCAAAGCTTCATCAATGGAATACGAGATATTGAAACGAAGCGGGCTACCTATGCAAATCCAAAAGGAACTTTTGCCGAAACGGTCTCATATGCCTTGATGCAGGAAATAGCATCTTTGTTGAGTAAGCCCACTTACAAAGCTCATCGGGTGGAAGTGGATGCGCAAGAATTGCTAACTAAGATATTGGAGGTGTTGAATGAATTGCAGAAAAAGAGGAATAGAGCTGTGAAATGCTTCAGGTGCAGGAAAACAGGGCACATAGCACGTCATTGTAGCAAGGGCTCCAGTAATTTCAGCACTGTGGACAAGCGAAAGCGCAAGGTTGACGGGCATGAGCAAATGTCCAAATTAATAGATCGCCAGAAAGGAACCATACAAGGAAATACTGATGCCGTATTGCGAAAACCATGTAACCTCGAACGAAAGAATTCCTCCAGAGCTGAGGAGAAGGAAGACATCATAGATGTTCGGCTAATGACAATAACATCTACAGACGAATGGAATGCGGAACAATTAAGGAAGTGTCAGCTAGAAGATCCAGACCTGGCACGTGTAATGATCGGTTTGGAACAAAATGAACGACCATCAAAAGAAGAGATGTCAGCAGAGAGTCCTGTTGCCAAATCATATTGGGCACAGTGGAATAGTTTGCAATTGGTAAATGGTTGCCTACATCGTGTTTGGGAGAGTGAAGATGGTCAAAGTTCTAAAACATTGATAGTTGTTCCAAGGAAAAGAATACCGGATGTGCTAAATGAATTACACAATGGTCCAAGTGGAGGTCATCTTGGAGTAACAAAGACGGTAGAGAAAATCAAGAAGAGGTTTTATTGGGTCGGCTGCCGTCAGACAGTTGTTGAGTGGATTGCGAACTGCGATGTGTGCATAAAGGCTAAGGGTCCCAAATCCAGGAGTCATGGGCTGATGAAACAATACAATTCAGGTGCACCATTTGAGAGAATTTCCATGGATATAGCTGGGCCATTTCCTACTAGCAAACTTGGAAACAAATATGTACTGGTGGTCATGGATTACTTTAGCAAATGGCCGGAGGTGTACCCGATTCCAAATCAAGAAGCAGAAACTATAGCCGAAGTATTCACCAACAATTGGGTGGCGAGATATGGTGCACCTATAGAGCTACATTCTGACCAAGGAAGGAACTTCGAATCAGTTGTGTTCCAGGAGATGTGCAAGACACTGGGTATTAGGAAAACCCGAACAACTGCGTTGCATCCACAATCAGACGGCATGGTAGAAAGATTTAACAGAACATTAGAGGAACATTTACGAAAAGTGGTGCACAAGTTCCAGAGAGATTGGGATACTCATATTCCTCTGTTCCTGATGGCATATCGATCGGCAGTACACGATACAACAGGTCAGACTCCTGCAAAAGTAATCTTTGGTAGTGATCTTCGACTGCCAGCTGACTTGAAATTTGGGATAAGTGCTGATGCGGGAATAAATGCCAGACAATCTAACAACGTTCTGGAAGAGGAAATGAGAGAAATACATGAACTTGTGAGACAGCGAACAAAGATCATGAGTGACAAGATGAAGGCCAGATACGACAAGGCGATGAACTCAGAAGGTTTTCTTGAGGGAGATCTAGTTTTGCTATACAACCCGCAGCGAAAGAAAGGTTTGTCCCCGAAATTGCAGTGTACTTGGGAAGGGCCCTACAAAGTGATTAAACGGCTCAATGATGTTGTGTATCGCATACAAACAATTGGAAGACCGAGGAATAAAATGAAAGTGGTTCATCTGGAAAGGCTAGCAGCATTTGGAACGAGTAATGTGTCAGATCGGGACGATCAGACTTAGGTGGAGGGCAGTGTGGCGAATATAATCGGTTCCACTCACATCACTAAATGACAGATCTCTAAGGAAACTGCCAGAACTAGAAGAAGATACCAGATAATTTCCAGTGTTGCCAGAATTTTCCAGATTGCGTTTGACAGACTATATAAGGCGGCGAGCAGGCGCTCCGGAGTCAGTCGTAACTTAACCGTAGAAGTGTTAACATCAAGTCAAGTAAAACAAGTGTAGACTTTTTAGTCGTGAAATAAAGCGGTGTGAATTAAGAAGTAAATAAAGACTTTTATTTAACAATTCAGCGATACGAACCCTATAGAAATAATCGAGCTATCGACAAATACGTAACAATACATACATATATATCTACGCAAGCCTCAAATTGACGCACGCCCGCAAATTTTCGATATGCGTTGAACCGAAATTGACTTACGTGCGTATATAAATAAAGAAATTGAAAAATATAGAAAATCCGAGAAAATCTTGTTATTTTGTGGAATATGTAACTAACACACACGATATCGAAAGCTTATGTCAAATTTTTTGCAAATAATCACCCACAATGCTTAGTTTCAACTGTCAGCAAAACGATAATTGGGAGTCGAGTTTGCTTAATACGCACGCCCTTCAATTTCGGTTACAGAAATTGTGTGGGTATGAGAAATTTTTGATAGTAAATTGACCACGTGCGTTGATATTAGTTAGCATAGTAAATTGTTTTCAACGTGCAAACCACTGTAGACCTGTAGGCAAGGTTAGGTGAAAAAGAAAAAATGACGGAACCCATTTAGGTGAATATAGCGGACAGTAGCAGCACAGAGTTGCATTTGAATTCCTCTAAAAAATTTTAGAGCTTGGAAACAAAACAAAACTAACTTTTAACCTTAGCTATCCTTCGTTGATCACTTAAAAACACTTTCTCAATCTGTTTTAAAGCCTGCAATTTGATAAAATTATTTATTACAAAACTCTACCACGATCTTAAAATATTTTTTTCACATATTTTCGGTGCGCCGGCAACCCTTTTAAGTCAATGGAACCAATATTGGTGAATTTTCCAAAATCCCATCTCAAAGCTTGCCTACAGTTCTACAGTGGTGCAAACAAGCGACAAGCACTCTCGATGTTGCTACGCCACTTGCTCAGTGACGACTAAATCATCTAGTAAAGAAAGAGCGTAACGTGTCGGTGTGATTTGAGCGCAAACAATTGTTTGCAGAAATGCGGACCACTGACTTATAGTCCAACTCTAATGCACCGTATGCGAATGCGTGTGCGTATGCGCATCTAAACGTTTTCTTGCGTGCGGCCCTGACTGCTCCAGTGTATGCGCATGGTTGCGTCTGTCAATTACACTACATATATACAATTCCCGACATTGTTATTTTTGAAAATACATATTTTACCAATTCGCGAAAGATTCAATAAAATGTATAATGGATGACGATTTAGAATTGATATTAATTATGATAGGAAGTATTATTGCCGCATATACGGAATACTTTAAAATTATTAAAAAAAAAAACGTACCACTGGGGTATGTGATTTGTAATTGGAAACGGAAGTTAGTGTTTTTTTTTTTAATTTGATGAAAACCCGTGAAGTGGATCAATTCCAAATTAATAATATATAATAATAATAATAATACACTGGCGCTATTATAACTCTGACGAGTTTAATGACCGAGTTTCTCTCCCAATTCGAGAAGTGCTCCTTTTGTTTTTCCTAATTGGGTGGACCTACAGTTTTATGCCGGCTGCGAACGGCGAATGCATTTTTTGTAGAAGGTTTTTCATAGCGGAAATACACTCGGAGGGTATGCCGTCCACTGCCGAAAGGTGACCGCTATTTCTAAAAACCCAATAATTGGGTTTTAATTAATTAAAAAATTTTTTTTTTTGGAGTTTGTCTGGACTGGGGTTAGAACCCGAGACCTCTTGTATAGCAGACGAGCACTCTACCCATTGCACCACAGCGGCCACATTGCAAAATTGCCATCCGTCGATTTTTATGTATTGTAAGAATTACAGTTGCTTTGCCTTAAAATATCAGACTTTGAAAATTTTGGCTTATACAAATATATGCAAAACCTCTGAAATCTGAGAACTCCCTATTCAAAATAAAACTCATTTCACTTAATTATTTTTTTACAGTTGAACTTATTTAAGTTTCAATTGTGTATTTGCACACGGGTAACTACATATGTATATGTATTTTAAATTCATGTACTATGTACATGGGTATGCAGATAGTAATTAACATATAATTAATATTAACCATTTCTAAATATATTTAAAACACCTTTTAATTAACATTTCTGCTGGCAAACAAATTTTCACTACTTCACTTTAAATCAATTTAACGAAGTTTTTACCAAAAAATATGTATACCAACCTAATATTGGCTGCGACACGCATAGAAGTAGAAAATTTTCAACTTAGCTGCGTTCGAAATCATCTTCGAATTTTCTATGCGTGTGGTGCATTTACATCCGTTCCACTGGAGTTTGCCTCATTTAAACACAGGTATGCAACACGGCTGTCAGTGACACGCACACGCATACGCATCTGCATACGGTTCATTAGAGTTGCACTATTAAACTGAACTAACAATTACAACTCACTCACGTATGTACATATACATGTAAGTACATAACAGCGCTGTGGTGAAATAAGCGTGGTGAGAATGTTAATAACACAGGCAGAAATTAAAATACACCGTTTGACACAACTCGCGTAACTATCGCAGTAGCTCAGCTGTAAGATGCTAGGCTTCCAATTCAAGTGAAGGTGGTTCAAGTCCAGGTCGAGCCAATTTTTTTGTTCCTTTTTTTCTATTAAATAATTTTCTTTATAATTTTTTATTAAATAAAAGTGCCACCCGAATATCGGGGGTTACATAGATACTAGTTAATTATTAAAATAACAAGTAAGGAAGCCTAAGTTCGAGTGGAATCGAACATTAGATACTCAGCTGTATTTTTTCATTGTTTGTTTGCGTTTGATGGAAACAAGGCGTATTTTATATAAAGCGAGTGCCGCATAAAGTGGGCGTAGCCACGCCCATTTTCAACATTTTTATCAGTCATCCAACTAAGCATATTAATATTATTCTTTGTGCAAAATTTCATTCCTTTTTGACTTCTAGTTACAAAGATGTCACGTTACAAATTCCCAAAGGGTGTTCCAGAAATATCTTTGTTAAAAAGTAGGCGTGGTCATAAACCGATTTGAATAAATTTTTGCATGTCTATTAACACAAGTTATGTAAAGTGTATAAACCAAGTTTCGTCATAATATCTCAATTTTTTGTCGAGTTATAGGCTAAGAAATCTCGTATATTCCTTTGTCTAAAAAGAGGCGGTGACACGCCCATCTTCCAAAATTTTTATATTTTTTGTTTCCGGTATATTGTGGAACTCATGCCACAAAATTTCAATGAATTATCTCTATATTTGACAAAGACATCGCTTAAAATGTTTTTATAAGGCCACTTTATAGTTCCCATGTATAAAAGTGGGCGTGGTCGTCAAACCGATTTCGCTAAAATTTTGAACATGTATTACCACAAGTAATAAAAGTGTACACACCAAGTTTCGTCATTATATATAAATTATTTGTCGAGTTATGGGCCCAGAAATCTCGTATATTCCTGTTTATAAAAAGAGGCGGTGCCACGCCCATTTTCCAAAATTGTTGTGTTTTTCGTTTTATGTCCGCAGTTGGACTTCTGCTATAAAATTTCAATGGCATATCTTTATATTTGACAGAGATATCGCTTACAATGTTTTTATTAGGCCACTTTATAATACACATATATAAAAGTGGGCGTGGCCGTCAACCAATTTTGGAAATTTTTCGTCCAAACATTTGCCTAAGTAAGTATATCACGCGTACCGAATTTCATCGATATATCTTCTACGGTTTCTGAGTTATGACTCATAAAACTTTCAATGTTTACCCTTAATAAGTGCGCGTGGCACCGCCCATTTTCCAAAATTTTTGTGGTTTTTGCAGGTTTTTAGCCACCATTTTTAGCCACGAACCAAATTTTATAGCATGTTCATGGTGAGCCTGCGTTTTGCGTTTCGGAGGCATTTTTGCGTTTAGTCCAAAACGCAACATTAAATGTTACATTTCTCCATACAAATGCCACCACCAAAATGCAACTTAACGCAACTATCTTTTTGCGTTTTGAATGCTAACGCGGAATGGAAAATAGTGGCAACACTCTGGCAATACAAGAACGAAATACCTACAAGATTACGCATATAGAGCAGCATGAGTGTGGGCACACGAGCTCCATGATGACGTCACTCTACATGTAATGAACGAAAGTAAACAAAACAGAGATCAAAATTAATACCAAAGCGGTTGGTACGATTGGTTTGCAAAATTAGTGTATTATATTATTACATATTTTGCAAATTCTTGTTCTATTTTTTTAGTTAGACAAAACAAAAAAATAAACCACAACACCTGATTGCGTAATCTGGGATATTAGATCCGATTGTTTCGAACTTCTCAAACGCGCATTTACAAAACGCGGCAGCATGAACACTTTTCGAAAAGCCATCTTCGAAAATGCAAAATGTTGCGTTTCAAATCCAGCATGAACATAGTATTAGCCACAAATTAAATCAAATCTAGCCACCACGAAAATTTTCAACGGCAATGCTGGTTGCCACTTAAAAAATTTTAAATTTACCAAAATACAAAGTAAAAGTAACCAAAACTAGAAACAAGTAACCAAAATAAATTAATAATATAAGCATATGTCCCATTAACGTTAGGGCTATTTATTTCGTAGCAAAACAATAGTGGTCTTCATCTAAAGTGATAAAGTAATAAATTGTTAAAGTTTATCAGTTTATCCGCATTTTTACATGAACGCACCTTGGTAAATAGTTCTTTAAACTCTTGTCAGCTGTCAGTGTCAATTTGATTAATAAATTAAAAAAAAAACCAATAAAATATACAAAAATGCACATTTTTGTAGAAATTATTTTAATAAATCGTGCTAAAATGCCGAAGGAAAGCACAATTTCTTCTTTTAAATTGAAAAAGTAAAACGGACAATGTGTCAGACTTGAATTTTACCAAAATTTATAAATTTACGCAACAAAATCGTTCGGTATAGTGATAAACTTTGCTTAAATATATCTTCATAAAAATTTTGACAGATAAATTATCACAATTATTATTTCATCACTTTACCCCATTAACCAGCAGTTTACATATGAATACGGTTAACAGAAACTAAAATATCACCCCGATTCTAAGTATCCGCCAGGATCTCAGCCCTTGTGGATTTTTTTGTTCACCAGGAAAATTTCCTCCTATTCTCTTTCACTAGCGAGAAGAAAAACTGGCGAACAGAATTTTGAACATGTGAGCGGATTTTCGAAGTCAGCTGTTTTGTTGCAAGGCAGATCTAGGAAGGTAGGCGCATAAGCGGATTCAGAAATTTCCGATGCATTTTGCTATTGTGTTTGGTAGTGTGGTGTCAAAATGATATTTCGCCTTGGTTAAAACCTGAATTCACTTGGGACTGGCCCATTCCTATTGGGCCATGATGTGAATTCGCTTTGATTTTCACATTACACTCTGCCTTTGTAAATAAAAAAGTAGCTTCGCAATTTGCCTATGCGCCTACCTGTGTCGCCTTCGATATTATGCGAATGCCGTATTTATTTTCAAACCACTAAGAATTTTTCAATAAAATTTTCTGGAAATGTTATGTGAATGTTAATTTTACAAATTTTAAAACCCCACTATGAAAAAATACTGTGGACTGCTCCAGAAATATAAATCCAGAAAGGGAATTCCGCCGGCTGAGGGTAATTTTTTTTTGAAGCGAGGCCGAAGGCCGCAAAAGCAAAATGTTTTTCTACTCAAAACAACTGTGGATTGGTCCGTAGACTTTACTCCAGAAAGAGAATTCTGTCGGCTGAGGGTTATTTTTTTTAAGCGCAGCCGAAGGCCGCCAACGCATTAGGGTGTACTACGAAAAAATAAATTATTATTAATAAACTATAAGTTTTCCCAAGATTTCGTTTGCATTTTAGTGATCCATATGACCCCCCCCTACCCTAAAATAAAAAAAAAACCGAAAATTCAGGGGCCTGGCCCATATCGAAATTTCCCCACAAATTTTGCATTTTTGTTAAAAAATTGCAAATTTAACAAAATTAAGCGTGAATATACATGGTATTGCTTTTCGGAAGTAGCAGAGGTCTATAAGAGGAAGATTGCGCGATGGTACGAATCCGTTTGACGTAATCTTTATAGGAAATAAAAAAGTTTTTTTGTGAGTATTGCATTGATTTTATTAATTTGCAGATTTATAAAATACTATAGAATTTATAAACATGCGTTTAAATATTTTTTTGGACATTTTAATATCACATACACGGCAGCCAAAGAAACTATTTGCAATCTCTCCTATAATAAAACTATGCGCATTCTTCCGTTTTTTTGCTTGAAGACGGATATCAAACGGGAGTTGGAAAAAATTCGACGTTTGATTGGGTCAATCCACCTTCAGCAAAGTTCTAAAAGTTGTTGAAATTTTTGAAAATGAGTTGTATCCGATTTGGATTCATAAAGCTATGAACAGCGACGAAAAAGAAAATTTTTAAGTGCGGTTTTTAAAACTACGACATCTCTAGTGTCCTTGAATGTATTGATGGAACACATGTCCGTATCATCGCACCATATCAAAACAAGCACCCTTACTACAACCGGAAGGGATACTACAGCCTACAAGCCGCGAAATATCCGGCTGCCCTTTCAATAAACTTACTAAAATATCTATTTGCTGTTTATACTTTCCGTCATAAAAATAAGCAAACCAGTACATAATTAATTCAATTATGTATTTTTTATTAACAAAAGTTATATTCTCTCATATTTTGTTCAGCATTCACTAAAAATTGTCTTGTGAAAAATCTCACAAAATAATTGCATAAATTCTCGCTTTTATTTTCATTCATGATACCTACTTTTCTTCCTTATTCGCTTTTCACTTTTTCGAACATCATTTAGAATATCCGGAAAGGGAGAAGCGAAAAAATCCATAAGGAATTTGTGTTTGGAATAAGGGAACAGAGAGAAGCGGAAAAATCCTTGTGGATTTTTCGTTTATAATCGGGGTGTATATCACTGATGGGCGTTTTGACTCATATGAGCAGTTACTCTCAGAACACGTATTCTTACGCTCTTATTTCAGTTGCTGTTGAGAGCGAAAAATCAATTGAGTCACAGTGGTGTTAGAACAGAATTTTCATGTCAGTTGTGTTCCAGCAAGCAAAGGGATGACACGTATCGTTGTTTGTTAATCAACTGACTGCAAATGTTCTTTGTCACATGGTAGCCACTTTACGCTCGCAGTTACCAATACATGCTTACATTTCATTTGCCCACCAATGGTGTATATCATGATCCAATTAAAAGGTCATGTCAGTTCGTTGGCCGCCATATTTCTTTCGGTTTTAGAAAAAAGTTTCAGGTCCTCATACGTCATTTCCTTTTGCAATTGGCACAGCTGTTTGTTTGGTTGTTCGCGGCTTTATTGGTCCTGTGACGTAAGCAGTATTTTACATTTCCGCCTACTGGCATTACCGTCTCAATATATATACCGTGGGTGTATATCAATTATTTTACATTTTTAAGCCTTAAACAGATCAAGGTCGAGCGAAATATCGCCCCGTCGTAGTGTTCTATCAACATCTAAAAACACGGCCAGGTACATGGTATAAAAAATACAGGTATGTGTATTGTCATTTTGACGCTGTCTTTTTAATTAAAAAGCAGATTTTTGAAGTTTGATCCTATGTCAGTTTTGGAGTATAGCGATGCCAGACTTTTATTTTTTGAATGCGTAGATTTTTATGTTATGTTAATAGAGCTTTTTGGCCGGTCGAAATAAAAGCAAACGAAAACTTTCTTTTATTCTCCTATGCGTTTCGGCCTTGTCATCGCCTTCCTCAGGGAGTCTAATTTATTTGAAATTGTAAAAAATTAAAAAGTACACAACACATTAATATTTAAATAATTACAATTAAAATTGCTTGATAAAATACATACATATAGTGTAATTTAGAAAACATTAAGACGACATTTAAAATGACTTACATTTAAAATATTTAAATTACACGTAGATTTTTGTTTGAAAGTTTGGGTATTTCAGGAATTAAAGGACAGAAAGAGAAATTGAAAATACTTAGAAAGCGCACTAGTTAGCAGATGTATGGAACTTTCGGTAGCTCCTCTTCGCTCACTCCACAAATCTTCATCCACTCTCCGCGAATAAAGGGTATCGCCGGAAATTGGAAAAATTTTATATCACCGTCTTTGCAGCCATATTTGGTATTATTGCACCGCGAAAATAAGCAACTCATATTAGTAAAATCTAGGGTACATATTTTTTGTAATTGGATTGGACATATGCACATACATACATACATGTATAGACTGGAATGCTCACTCGGTATGGTGGTGTACATACATATCGTCGTTTAAAGTGCAAAACCGCGTGACATTTTTGCCAAAAATGAGATTTCACCAAAAATACATTCCTGGTGTCCATCCCCATCCATTCATGCAACAATTTTGAGATTCACACAACGCAATTCCAAATAATTACACAGTTTCAAAACCGCTTTTCAAGAATTGAAGAAATTTTTCGAACCAATACCGCGAATAATAGGTGTTAGTGCTTTATAACTCTATGTATTAAAGTTGATTATACCTTTCATAAAGACGAAATGGATTATATATAAACCGCGTATACGCCACTATTGAACAAAATAAAAAATGCAAATAAATACATATGTAAGGCAATAACTGCACATTTAACTGTTTTTCGCCAAAATGATATTTGGATTAAGAATATAATCCAAAAATCTACATTGGTTTAAATGCGGGTTGTAAAATTCCGAACCGTTTTGAAGTAAAACAGTTTTCGCCAAACTATATACCAGAGTGATCACAAAGTGTAAATTAAAAGTGATCGTAACTACTAAACTAAATTAAAAACTCACCGGGAAGGGGCTACTTTGTAGTACGGCCAAACTGATATTCCCCGCAGTAAAAATCCGAAATGACTCTTTTATGAATCACTGATGAAATTTACCTATGACTGAGGAGGCATCAGTGAGTACTTTCAAATAAAGACTGCTGAATTTTTCATATAAATGGTTTGCTTTCCTCAGAAAAAAAAAATTGTACTCAGTTATGACGACAGTGATGAATATTCAACAAAGAATCATCAATGATCATTCAGCAGTGAAACAAATTTACTGCAGGGTTGCGTAATTTTTTCAAATTGAAAATATATTTTTCAATTCAAATTGAAAAAATTCGTTATTATGAATGCCATGGTTACAATTTATTTTTAAAACAAAGTAGTGCAAAATGCCATTAATGGAGGATTCTTATCATTGAGTATGGCAGCACGAAATGTCATAATCTACTTAATTGTCAGGTGGTTAATATGGGGACGAAAACTTGACGTTTGTTTTACCTGTATATTTATACCTAGTGATGGGCGAGTCCGAGATGTTTTATTCGATTCTCTCGATTGTTGAAACATCTCGATTGCTCTCGATGGTTTTCATTCGTATTCGAGTCAAGTCGTAAATGGCCGTCAGTCGAAACAATCGCTAAAACATCTCGGACTCGCCAACGATTCCTCTCGTTTTCAAAGCAACCCTACAACATCTCGGACTCGCTGCAAAAAATACATAATAATTGTTGTTACCGCCTGAATATTAAAATTGCTTTACAAAACATACAGAGTGGTACAAATCTATTGCCGTTGTTGCTACTCGTAAAATTCATTTGTTTCATAAGCGTCTCACTTCAGAAAATTTATTAATGTTTAAATAATTAATTATTATTGTTATGCACGCCACTCTTTTGTTGTGATTGCAATAATGCAGCGTCTATGTATAGCATATTTTTCAATTTGGTTAATTTATTTATGTATTTGCCTCACTTCCATTAAAAATCCTACTTTCTTTATCAACAAACCTCATTCAGTTTATTTTATCAACTAAAACATATCATCAAAACAACAGCCGGCCCGCCGACTCGGAACAATCGCAAAAACATCTCGCTTGTGTAGTCGAGATGTCATCGAAACAACCTCCGACTCGCCGACTCGGAACAATCGCAAAAACATCTCGATTGTGCGGTCGAGGAGCGAGTCAACTTTTGACTCGATTGTGATTTTGCAACGATGGCGATTCTCTCGATTGTCTAAACATCTCGGACTCGCCCATCACTATTTATACCATGGGCCAGGTATGAGAATGAACAGAGCCAAAAAGCTGACGAAAATCGTCCCACGAAAATTCGCCAGAATAGATTTATTTCTAATGTGGTCGCTGGCTCCTGTCAAATAAGTTATTTGGACTTAAAAGCTTTTTAGTGCTTAGCACGAAAATTATTTAACTCATTTTTTTATTGTTATGGGTCAATGGAAAAATTTCAACAACTATTTCCAGCGAAGTTTGATGAAATTACATGCGTTCAGACCAGTGATTCCACATTTGTTTCCTCCAAAATCCCTACAAATGAGGTAAAACTCCCAAGATTACCCTACGCGTTAAAAAAAAAAGTACCGACAAAAATCCCTACATATTTTCCTTGCGGAAATATTGAAACCCGCATATAATTCATTGAAATTTTTTAATAGCACAATGCATATACATAAATAATCAAAAATAGGTATTTTTTCAGATAGTTTTATTAGTTTTACAAAACTTTAATTCAATGTTACACAAAAATGTATATAAAAAGAGAAATAAATCGTAAGAGCACATTCTCATTTATAAAAAAAAAGGGGAAATGTTTCCATTATTCCAGCACGCCCCGAGAAAAATGACTTATACAGGGGTGTAGAGGAGCTCTCACAGATCCCAAATCTGAAAACCAAACTTGCCGGAGGCTTATGGTTTCCGAGATAGGTAAAATTTTAGACGAGTCCCCCACGGCTAGAAAAAAATGGTTTTTTAGGAGGGTAGAGGTGGGCCCCCAGATCACAAAACTGAAGACCCCACCTACCGGAGGCCTATAGTTCCCGAGATATTTGCTGTTAAAGTTCCCATACAAATTTCACCACACATGGAGTTTAGCGAAAATTTTGCAAAAAAAAACTTTTCTGCGTTGGCGGCCTTCGGCCGCGCTTATAAAAAATAACCCTGGGCTACGCCATCCGTCCGGACGTGTGCCCCAACCGTGGCTACCGCCACGGTGATGTCCTTCTGCATAGTATTTTCACAACTTTAAGAAGGAATATCTCGGGAACTATAAGCCTCCGGCAAGTTTGGTTTTCAGTTTTGAGATCTGTGAGAGCCCCTCTACCGCCCTGCATAAGTAATTTTTCTCAGGGCGTGCTGGAATAATGGAAAGCCGACCCAAAAAAAGTAAAACAAAGTTAATTCTTGAATATAAAGACAAAATTATTACTTACTTAAATTTACACACAGCTTTTATAAATCAGTTCAATTTAAAAAGCTGTCAACACAATATATAATAGAGATGTATTTATACATACATAAGGTGTACCACATTTATCGATATGTAATGCCAATGATGTACAGAGTTGGCAAAAATTTTGTTGGTCAACACAGGGCGCATGTTGGGAAACATTTTGTTAGTCAACACAGGGCACATTTTGCGCCTTGAATGTTTTCCGTGTAAAAAAAAACCCTACATTTCCATGTAAAAAAACCCTACATGAAAAAGCGGACAGGCACATTTTTTAACCAAAAAGACCTACAAGTCAGTGGCGGACCTAGCATAAATTGTCTGGGCAAGCCCATGTATGTGTGAAGCATAAACATTAGCCACTTACGTAATTTTCTTTGCTGTATTATCTAAAAGTCTGATTGCGTTCCGTCATTGACTTTGATCTAGAGCTCTCGATTTTTGTTTTTAACATTTGCGAGTAGCCCGAATAAATGCTTTTCAAATGCTCAAACACTCGTTTGTTTGCTTATTACCCGTATGTTTGTACGGGCATTTGAACAATTCGCGTATTTGAAGTTTGTTTTTTCTCGTTTATTTTTTTTTTTTTTTTGTCTTCATATGTATCTTTTATTTTTGTTTTCTTGATGCACATTTTTTTGTTTGTACACTCAGAGAAAATGAATCAAAAATAAAATTTTTTGGTTCAAATTTTCATAGTGCTTAAAATAAAAATTAACATTTTTAAATTCGAAATGTTTTTCTTGATTTTGCCATTTTACAATGAACATCTTTAAAATAAAAATGTTCGTATTTACTAGAGCTCTCGATTTTTTTGAACATTTTCGAGTAGCCCGAACAATTGTTGTTCAAATGCTCGAACAGTTGTTTGTTTGTTTATTACCCGTATGTTTGTACGGGCATTTGAACAATTCGGGTATTTTGAAGTTTTTTTTTTCTTTTGTTTATTATTATTTTTTTTCTTTACATGTAGTTTTTTTATTTTTGTTTTTCCGATACACATTTTTTTTGTTTGTAAGCTCGAATGCTCGAATGTTTGTACGGGAATTTGAACAACAAACGGGCTTCAAACAAAAACGATCAGATCGAATTGCTCGATACCCGGGTATCTAGAGCCCTAGTATTTACATTATTTTTAAATACGTCTTGGCCCATATCTGGGGGCCGGCCTAGCCCTTACAATTAAAATAGTTCTATCTCGAAGTCTTCATCATTTGATGCCAATATCGCTCAGAAACATTCGAGGGTCAGCCGGGTCCACGTTTTGATTGATGACGCTAAACTTATAGGGAAATCTCACACAAAAGCGCAGAGGTATTTTTAATTTCCTTATACTGACGGAAATTTCAGCAGTAGCAAGTGTATTTGCTTATTATCTAATATCTAAAAAATGGGTGCTTTAGTGTTTGAAGAACTGAGGTACAATTACCAAAAGTCGTGAAATTTTTGATTTTATTTGATTTTGATTTCCGTCGCTTTTTAAAATTATCTTGATATTGTGCCAATAGTCGCCAAAAATCACAATCAACGCTTTTATAATCTGGTATTTGATATTTATGTTTGCATGTATGTACATGTACATGTAAGAAATTATGTACGTAAGTATGTATGTACATGCAAACGAAAATATCAAATATGCATATGACTGTGAATACTGTTGAATGCCGAAGCCAGCTTCTCATCCCCATACAAATTTCATGTGAAAAATAAAAAAGTGTTTTGCTAGTTTTTTTTCAATTTAAGTATGAAAATAAGCAATTGATTTCTCCTTAGACAAAGCGAGAAAACAAGCTATGTTATTCTGTTTTGAAAGCCACGTAAAAGCTAATGTGTGGAAACGTTAAAACATGCTCACTGTGTTGTGATTGGCTGTACAAACAAAATACACATTGTGAGGTGGATTGGTGGTGTATTTGCGCTATTTTCTTAGCATGCTTTTAGGCACCGGATGTACAGTGGGGGCTATATTATTGAGAACTTAAGTAGTAAACGGATTTAAAACGTAAAATAACCAGATTTTAAAGAAATTTTTAAAATGAAATGAACGAAAATATGTACGCAAGCCGGGCTTCTCAGCTTGTATGAAGCGCCCGCCTCTGCTACAAGTAGGGATAAAACCCTACGTGTGGCAACACTGGTTCAGACACGTTTTTGAGTAATTTATTTTAGTCGCGTTTAGTTACGCTGATCCTGCGCCAAATAAAAATTTTTACATGGTCAACTTAAATGAAAATATCATCTATAAAGTACTCTCACCAAATTAAATTTTTTTAATTAAAGAATCGCTAATGCAATATACAATGAGAGTATACCTAAGAAGCCGCCGCGAACAAATTTAATAGCCGTGTTTTTATTTCAGCGCAGATGTGTATGCGCTAAAATAAAACACAGCTAATGTGAAAATTAGCGGATGGTAAAGTTGTTTTTAGATTATAATCGATAAAATTTAGATAAGAGACCGATTGCAGAGTAATTTCAGGCTAATTTCGGCTGGCATTTTTGTATGGCGAAACAACGTTATTTAATACTATGGTCACGTTGGAGAGTTAACTAGAGTTAATGGTGTGGAGTTAATAGATAACTGTCAAGTGTTCACGTTGAGGGGTTTATGTAACTCAGAGTTTAATTTGACATATGCTAGATGGCCGTAATACTACATAAATAGATTTGCTGCTAATCTTATGTCAAAATCACGCGTGACCTTCATAGAAGATTGACATAAGCATCCCAATCATCCGTCTATTGCGACCACCTAGCTGCTCAATTAATGCCAATGTTCCAAAAGTGCTACCAAATTTTGGCAAAAAAACAGGGTTGCTTCCATTAACTCAAAATAATAGCATTGACAGACGGCAGCGATAATCCGGAATATCTAGCTAATTCGGACTTAACTTGAGAATTAACTGGAGGTAATCCGGGATATCTCTTGAGTTAGTCCTCAAAATTTTAGCGGAATAGAGCATTTTGTAATGACATCCCTGGTGAAAAATGTCTATTGTGAATGAAAGGGAAGAAAAAGAAGAACACAAGGCAGATCTAGGAAAGTAGGCGCATAAGTGAATTCAGAAATTTTGAATGTAATTTGTTATTGTAATTGGTAGAGTGTAATGTCAAAATGATATTTCGCCTTGGTTGAAATCTGAATTCGTTTGGGACTCGCACATTCCTATTGACCTTGATGTGATTTCGTTTTGATTTTGACATTACCCTACCTTTGGAAATAAAACAAGAAGTTTTTGAATTCGCCGCTGTGCCTACCTTCCTTCAGCTGTTTTGTTAATCCGCAATACTTGCCGTCTGTCGGGGTAAAATTTTAATCGAATTAAGTGATGCCTTAATCGGGATTATCGCTTCCGTCTGTCAATGCTATAAACTCCAAATGAAAGTAGAGTTAATTGGAGTTAAAGGCGATTTTATCAAAATAATTTGTATGGTTAACTCAGAGTTAAGAGTAGAGTTAAGTGTTTTTCACACTTGTGGGAATACTTTCGGCAGAAAATTGGAAAACAAATATCGAAATTTAAAATATAAAATTTTAGAATTCAACAAATCACTCAATAATAACAATAATGTCTTTCAGTGAAGACGAAGGCATTATAACTTGCAAAATTTATAGCCGAAATGAGATTTTCACTGACTTTATTCTTCTTCTTTTCTTAAGCCGCAAAAATGTATGCAGTAATTCCTCAAATTTTACTGACCGGTCTTACCGCGTTGCGGTATACCGAAATTAATCCGCTCCGATTTCATGTATGCAACACTAATGTGAAAGCGCCAATTGATATACATGTGATCGGTATGGGTTCGGTATACTTTCGGTTAAAACCAAAAATGTCGATCCAATACCGCACCGAGTAATGTGAAAGCGCTCTAAATTACCCTAAAATCATGCCAATGTGCAGAGGCTATAAATAAAGGCCCGGTTATACTTGCATAGCATAGCAAAGCAGGGCAGCGCAAAACATATAGTGCATAGAGCTGATTATACTTCGCATAGCCGTTCAACCATGGTTAATTAATAAAAGTTTTCGCATCCCGACATTCGTACACACATACATACACACTCCATGTGCATTGTCTGTGTATTCTGTGGTGCTTCTGTTAAAATCATAGTTCGCCTTTGTAAAAATCATATTGCACCATGCTAAAAATTGATCCAAGTTTGATATAAGCACCATTATTAAAGTAAAAAAGTAGAAAAAAATAAAAAAAAAATCAGCTGCTTAGTAAGTTAACGTGTATAAATTAGCCTTACGTGCAACCCTTCGCACACTCAACACACACTCATTCGCGTTGCCAAATGTCAAATCGCATAGCACATAACACAGAAATCAAAATTCAATAGACTTGTATGCTGTGCCCTGTGCTGCTATGCGTTGAGTAATCGATTACACGGAAAGCCCAGTAAACAGATTTCGTATGTGACAGTGCTTATGTTGTGCGCTGCTTTGCTATGCAAGTATAACCGGACCTTAACCCTTAACGGCCTTATTCCAAAACGCAACATTAAATGTTAAGCCCAAATTACATCAGCGATGTGGCAGCGGGCAGCGACGGTTTTCGAAATCAGCTGATGCGTCTAATATGAGCAGTGACTGCCAGACCAAACACAATAGAGCGTTCGCAGTATTTGGCAGTGACTTCTTTATATATTAGGTCTGTTTCCTTTTACCTTGGACACGTGGTGACATAAATTTACTTACAATTTTCATGTCCACTTTTTTCAATTAAAATAATCAATCTTGTTTCATTTTTTTCTCTGCTCTTTCTTCTTCTTTGCTTTTGCATCCCGCCAGCAATATTTGCTAGTGGAAATCAATTAAGTAAAAATTAAATTCTCTCCCGCTTGCTGGCATCAAAGTACAGAAACACAAAATTTGTAAAAATATATTAGAAGTTGGCTGGGATTCAAGGCAGCGGCAGCGAATTTAGAATTTGGGCTAAACGGAGCGGTGCTGCCAGCTGCCTCTGCTGTATTATGTGCCGCTTCATTGCAAACCGTAGTTTCTAAAAATCAGCTGATTTCGAAAAACGATCGCTGCTACAGCCACAGCGCTATTGTAATTCCGGCTTTACATTTCTCCATACAAATGCCACCACCAAAATGCAACTTAAGGTACTCTGCACACGAGGCGTATCGTCATAGACGCGTACGAGACATTTCATGTAGCGTCGATTTCTCTACTCCTCAAGATCTGCACACGAAGCGACATGAAACTTCGCTGCACAAAACAAACAAACAAATTAATAATACGGTATTTGCTTTAAATTTCGAAGCTTTAAATAGAAAAGGTAAAAAATTTTACGGAATCTTCCATTTTCTTTAATTATACACTAATTTTTTCCGATTTTTTACACAAATTCTACTGCTTTCATAAATTCCACCAAGTGGAAAAATGTAAACAAACATCGTCTTCTTCCGTTTGTATTTATATGGCCGTTTTAATTCTAATAATTATTTTATGTGAATTTAAATGAGCTATTGGCCATTTTTTTTTTTTAAAGCAGAAAAATTGAAAAAATTTTTTTGGTAGAAGTTATGGATCCATTTCGGAGATCACCACATCCCCTCATCAGACTTCTTCAAGCCCCCTCAACCGAGAATCGAACTTAAGTCATTCGATTGGTAGTCATATGTCTATCCCATTGAGCTACCACCGCCACACAATGGGATTTTTTGGCCAAAAATAAATTCGAAATTAAAGTAGTGATAAATAAATATTTTTTAACTGCAATCGACAGATATCTTATGGGACAAAAAAAAAGCCCATGTAAAATTTTTTGAGTTCCGTTTCGTTTAGCCATACAAGGTGCTCAAAGTTGAACAAAAAAGATGTCATATGAATTATGAATTTTATGACCTGATACGAAAAGCTCTATCTAAGCCATTTATCGACGTATATATTTGGTTCTGACATCTAAATATAGAAAATGACCTCTACTTTTCTAGGAAGTAATCTCGTTTCTTCTAACTTTGAAATCTGATTTTATATGATTTTTCAAATACTGAAAAAAAAATATAGAAAAAAATTTTTCTTCGTCCACTTTAAGGAATAAAATAAAAAAAACAAAAAAAAGGTATCTTGGTTTTTTTTTTTGTGTTATGAACTAATATATTCTTTATCAGATCACATTAACAGATATTAATTTCACGTGCGCCTTCGCGTGTTTTAATTATTCTCCTAACTGGCTAAAAGTGCATTTTTCAAATTACATTTATAATGACATATTCAAAATTAAAAAAAATAAAGTGTATAGAAGATCTATCATCCAATTTACATCTGTAATATAGAAAATGGTTCACAGTATGAAATACAGCAGCTCATTTTTGAATTAGCTATATAGATTATATTATATATTGTTTTTTTTTTGCAGGGTAAAAAAAAAATTCAAAAAAATTCCAAAAGTTTGAAATCAAATAAAAAAAAATAAAAAAAAAGTTCTCCTCAATTTTTTAATATATGTTCACCCCAAGTGTGCTTTATAACCCCCCATATTCAGTTTCATCATTCACGCGCGCTCTTCTCACTAATTCATATTTTTCGACGAGGTGTATATGCGCGCTATCACTGTGGATGTACCAAACCTGTTAAATAATGATTATTAATCGTAATGATTACCGGCTTGATTGATTATTTTTTCAACTGTCCATTTAATGATTGATTACCCATTGTTTTCAAATTTTAATGATTATTTTGCAATTACCATTAAAAAAATCAAAAAAAATCATAAAAAATCAAAAAAAAAAAAGAAAAATAATCATAAAAAATCAAAAATAATCAAAAAAAATTATTTTGATTGTTTTTGATTATTTTTGATTATTTATGATTTTTTTTGATTTTTTTTGATTTTTTATGATTTTTTTTTGATTTTTTTTGATTTTTTTTAATTTTTATCAATATGGTTTAAAGAAATATGCACATTTGTACGTATGCAGGTATGTATATAGCCTTTTAAGGCAGACTCCCGACGGTAGCTTGATGGTAGTACCGGGGGGTTCGATACGATGAGCGTAGGTGGTGTAGTGCGGTTAAAGTTCCACACTAACAGGATAAAGGCTCTATATGCTTCCTCCTCGTATATTTGTGCAGAGAGGCATACACATTTATACATATCTTACAAGCTTGGAATTATTGTTAATTTGTCATTGACCGTACATGGTACGATGCACGTTTATATCTAATTATTTATCTTTATGAAAAATTGTTTAAAGTGGCCAAATCAAACATTTTAGTGTAACATTCGCTGACATTCGAGACTTTATGACATTCATGAATGAGGAAAAGAAGCGATACATAGTCTCATTTTCATTAATTTATACAGTGAATTATGTGTGTTATTTATGGAGATGTTATAGTCCAAAATGTCTATATCTGAACAATCCGTTGTTTGGGACCTATATGTTATAGTGGTCCAATTTCTCTTAAGAAGTCACCCAAGTACCAAATTTCAAGTAGATATCTCAAAAAAATTAGGGATTAGTTTGCGTTTATACAAACGACTCAGCTCATGATCCTCATCATAGCGGTTATATTTTGGTGGATCTGTCATGCCTCCTTCTGCATTTTCCGTGAGTTTGTCTGTATATTTTGTTGCCAAATTTGAAATAATTCTGGTCCAGGATTATTTTCTGCGTATTTACGATCTCTGTTGCAATGTCTTTGTTCGTTTTCTCTGTCAGTATTTTAGTTAGAGCTTTTAGTATTTCTGTCTTTGGTATCGAGGGGTATAGATCCTTCACGTAAAGTGATACCTGTTTTGAGTCCTTGGGTACGTTCAGAATTCTCAGTTTGTTGACTAGTTCCGTTGTGTTTTTGATTGCTAGTAGCATATTTAGCAGAATATGGTCGGACGAGCGCATGCCCGACGATTGGAACTTAAGTGTGCTCTGTCCAATCCACAAAAAAGGAGACTCCACAGTACGCGCCAATTATCGTGGGATAAGCCTCCTTAATATCGCATATAAGGTCTTAGCAAGTGTATTGTGCGAAAGACTGAAGCCTATCGTCAACAATCTGATTGGACCTTATCAGTGTGGCTTCAGACCTGGTAAATCTACCATCGACCAGATCTTCACAATACGACAAATACTGGAAAAAACCTATGAAAAATGAACCGACACACACCATCTCTTTGTCGATTTTAAAGCCGCTTTTGATAGCACGAATAGGAATTGCCTGTATGCCGCAATGTCTGAATTTGGTTTCCCTGCTAAACTTATACGGCTATGCCAAATGACGTTGACTAACACCACCAGCTCCGTCAGAATTGGGAAGGACCTCTCCGAGCCGTTCGAGACCAAACGAGGTTTCAGACAAGGTGACTCTCTTTCGTGCGACTTTTTCAATTTGATGCTGGAAAAGATAATACGAGCTGCAGAACTTAACCATACAGGAAGCATCTTATATCACAAGAGTGTGCAACTGCTGGCGTACGCCGATGAAATCGACATCATTGGCACTAACACGCGCGCCATATGTTCTGCCTTCTCCAAGCTGGATAAAGAGGCTAAGAAAATGGGTTTGGCGGTCAACGACGACAAGACGAAGTACCTCCTGTCATCACACAAAGAAACAGCAAGCCTTGGCAGCCACGTCAATGTTGATAGCTACAAATTCGAAACTGTTAAGGACTTCGTCTGTCTGGGAACCAGCATTAACACCAAGAGTGATGTCAGCACGGAGATCCAACGAAGAATCACGCTTGCCAATAAATGCTACTTCGGACTAAGTAGGCAACTGAAAAGTAAAGTCCTCTCTCGACAAACAAAAATCACACTCTACAGGACGCTCATCGTTCCAGTCCTCATGTACGGCGCAGAAACATGGACAATTTCAAAATCAGATGAGATGGCACTTGGAGTATTCGAGAGAAAAGTTCTTCGTAAGATTTATAGACCTTTGCGCGTTGGCGTGGGCGAGTATCGACGGAGATTTAACGATGAGCTGTACGAGCTTTACAAAGACATCGACATTGTTCAGCGAATAAAGATCCAGCGGCTGCGTTGGGCAGGTCATGTCGTGAGAATGGACGAAGGCGCTCCGGCCAAGAAAGCATTTCTATCGAAACCCGCTGAACGCAAAAGAAAAGGGAGACCTCCACTGCGTTGGGAAAATCAGGTGGACAGCGATGCTGCCTCCCTAGGTGTTCCCAAGTGGCGCCATGCTTCACGAAACAGAAGCAATTGGCGCGCTCTGTTGGACTCGGCCAGAATGGTCTAGACGGTTAAGCGCCAATCAAGAAGAAGAAGAAGTAGCATATTTAGATGTTTTGAAAGTCTATATCCTGGTGCCGATTTATGGTTTACTATTGGTCGCATAGGTGTTCCTGTTTTGTGGATTTTAGGTAGTGCGATCAGTGATGGGGCAGATGGATTCATTGCTGTGAGAGTGTAGGCTACTTTGCTGTCTCTTATATTTTTCGCTTGTTTTATTGCACGCTTTATTGCCATTTGGAATTCTTCCGTTGGGTCCTTTCTCATCACTCCGCAGCCCATTTCTTTGATTAGTTGACCTGTTTTTGCGGTGTATTCCGCTTCCTCCATTAGCACAGTGGTATTTCCTTTGTCTGTTTCACACTTCATCAATTTTTTCAAAAAAGGAAACATTCTTAATTTCATATAAGTTGTATTTATTGTTCATCATACGCCATACCGTTTCAGCCCTAGTTATTGCCCTATTGTAATCTTTTAAAAGGCAGAAATATTACGTACTTACGTTCCGACATTGTTCCTCAAATAGGATTATTTGGGAATTTGTATTCGTCTTCGCATGCCTACTACATAATGAAGCAGTAGACGATTTGCTACGTTGCAAATAGATTTACGTAAAGATAATCTCTGTCATAATCAGAATTCTTTATTCGCTCTTCCCTGTCCTTATACTGAACCTAGAAATGAATCTTCCCCAGGTGTAGGAAGGGTTTGTATCCGTATCTAGTACGAAAAACTTCGAACGAGCCAAGGTCTATACAAGTTTTGTACTTCTAAATTTGTCGACATTTTAATTAGTGCAGTTGTCGCTGTAGAATACACAATGACTTGGATACACCTGTCCCCATATTTACTGCAGGGTTACGTACTTTAATATGCGTTCACATACATTTGTACAAACAAACTTTATGCCTCTCTGACCAAACATACATGCCTACCTGAATACTTATGTGCATGCGTATCCAAATTTCTTTACAACAATATTGAAAAAAATCAAACAAAATAAAAAAAATCAAAAAAAAATCATAAAAAATCAAAAAAAATCAAAAATAATCATAAAAAATCAAAAATAATCAAAAACAATCAAAAAAAATTATTTTGATTATTTTTGATTTTTTATGATTATTTTTGATTTTTTTTAATTTTTTTTCATTTTTTTTTGATTTTTTTTAATGGTAATCATTAAAATTACTTTTTTTCAGCAAAAGAATTAAAATAATGATTACCAATTAAAAAACAAAACAATTTAATTGATTACTAATCCTAATCGGAATTTAACAGGTCTGGGATGTACATACATATGTACACATGTGTAGCTAGGGAGAAAAGCATTGATGAGCAGTTTTGACATATGTTTATGCTTTAAAATCGCTAATATATTAACTAATGCAATTTTATATAGAATATTTACATATATACTTACTTTTAGCCCATTTACTTCAAAAGTATCATAACTCAAAAACGCGAGTTTTCAGGTAAGGATGGGTATGCATGCATGTGTGTGTATGTACATATATGTATGTGCGTTATATGACGAAATTTCGGTCTGATATATTGAAAATTTAGAGTTTGAGATCAAACAAGTAAGGAAGCCTAAGTTCGAGTGGAATCGAACATTATATACTCAGCTGTATGCTTTAAATGTTTGTTTGCGTTTGATGGAAACACGGTGTACTTTATATAAAGCGAGTGCTGCATAAAGTGGGCGTAGCCACGCCCATTTTCTAAATTTTTATCAGTCATCCAACTAAGCTTATGAATATTATTCTTTGTGCAAAATTTCATCCCTTTATGACTTCCTGTTACAAAGATGTCACGTTACAAATTCCCAAAGGGTGTTCCAGAAATATCTTTGTTAAAAAGTAGGCGTGGTCATAAACCGATTTCAATAAATTTTTGCGTGTCTATTAACACAAGTTATAAAAGTGTATAAACCAAGTTTCGTCATAATATCTCGATTATTTGTCGAGTTATGGGCTCCGAAATCTCGTTGATTCCTTTGTCTGAAAAGAGGCGGTGCCCGCCCATTTTCCGAAATTTTTCTATTTTTTGTTTCCGATCTATTGTAGAACTCATGCCACAAAATTTCAATGAATTATCTTTATATTTGACAAAGATATCGCTTAAAATGTTTTTATTAGGCCACTTTATAATACCCATATATAAAAGTGGGCGTGGTCGTCAACCGATTTCGCTAAAATTTTGAACATGTATTACTACAAGTAGTGAAAGTGTATACACCAAGTTTCGTCATAATATATCGATTGTTTGTCGAGTTATGGGCTCAGAAATCTCGTATATTCCTCCTTCTAAAAGGAGGCGGTGCCACGCCCATTTTCCAAAATTTTTGTATTTTTTGTTTTATGTCCATAGTTGGACACCTTCCATAAAATTTCAATGATATATCTTTATATTTGACAGAGATATCGCTTAAATGTTTTTATTAGGTCACTTTATAATACCCATATATAAAAGTGGGCGTGGTCGTCAACCGATTTTGGCAATTTTTCGTCCAAACATTTGCCTAAGTAAGTATATCACGCCTACCAAATTTCATCGATATATCTTCAACCGTTTCTGAGTTATGACATATAAAACTTTCCATGTTTGACCCTTAATAAGTGGGCGTGGCACCGCCCATTTTCCAAAATTTTACATTATTTCTTCATAAGGGCCTGAGCTCAATACTTGCGTGAAATTTTATCACTCTAGCTCTATTAGTGACTGAGATACAAAATTTCCGATTTTTACTATATAGGGGAGGTGGGCGTGGTCATGGTCCGATTTCGCCCATTTTCAATACCATCCGTTCCTGTCTTGATACCAACTTACATTTCAAATTTCATCAAAATATCTCAATTTTTGCGCGAGTTATCGTGCTCACAGACGGACAGACGGACAGACGGACGGACATGGCTCAATCGATTTCTCTTTTCACCCTGATCATTTTGATATATATAAGTCTATATCTATCTCGATTATTTCATTCTGTTACAATCCACCGTTAGGAAATCAAAACTATAATACTCTGTGTACTAGTACAGCTGAGTATAAAAATTATCTGTGCTATATGTACTATTGCTGTACATACATATATAGCGATCGAAAACTTAAAGGGTTTTTTCGTAAAATCAGCTTATTAAGGTATGATAGTATAGAAGTAAATTAGCGATATACTATCATTTGCTGCTTTTATACCAGCCATGAACATGAAATAGTGTTATAACTTTGTGCCGAAATACTATGTATTTTTATGTAAAGTTTATCATTTGTCGGAGTCGCCCAAATACAGTATAAAATATAGCTCCCATACAACGGATTGTTCATATGTAAAAGATAAATTTGAGTATTTGTAACTTACTCAATTAATCAGATAAAATTTAATTTCTATCATTCATAAATGGTGTAAAGTCTTTGGTACGCATAAACTTGTTGATATTTGCATTTATCTATTACGTCTCCCACCTGTGCCGTTACCTTATAAATGGGAGTTTACGTGGGGATCCAAGCCCTAAGAGTACAGATTTTAAATAAGTATACATAAACGTCACATAGATAATTAAATAAATATTTTTGAAATAGTTACAAATATATGCTTATACCTATATATATAATTGCCCCTCAGCATTCCAACTCAATTAGTTTCGAAAATAAATGCATTTTAATGTTTTGCGAGGCACCCGTTATGTGCGGGGTGGGAGAATTTGTCATCAGATTAAGTTCATTTTTACACCATGTACTAATATTCATCAAAAAAGCTTGCATACTGAATTTCAGCATTGTAACTTAATTAGTTTCGAAAATAAATGCATTTTAATGGTTTTTCGCGGCACCCGTTATATGGAGGGTGGGAGAATTTGTAATCAGATTAAGAGCGCTTTCACATTACTCGATGCGGTATCGGATCGACATTTTTGGTTTTTACCGAAAGTATACCGAAACCTTACTGACCACATGTATTTCAATTGGCACTTTCACATTAGTGTTGCATACATGAAATCGGAGCGGATTAATTTCGGTATACCGCAACGCGGTAAGACCGGTCAGTAAAATTTGAGGAATTACTGCATACATTTTTGCGGCGTGATAAAAGAAGAAGAACAAAGTCAGTAAAAACCTCGTTTCGGTAATAAATGTAGCAAGTTATAATGTCTTCGTCTTCGCTAGAAGACATTATTGTTATTATTGAGTGAATTGTTGAAGTTAAAAATTTTGTTTTGCAAATTTCGATGTTTGTTTTCCTATTTTCTGCCGATTACGCACCGAAAGTATTCCCACAAGTGTGAAAAACACAGTAACGCGGAATCGTTTCGGTAAGCCGAAAATACCGAGCAAAAAATGTCGATCCGATGTCGTACCGAGTAATGTGAAAAGGCCCTAAGTTAATTTTTACACCATGTACTAATATTCATCAAGAAAGCTTGCATACTGAATTTCTGCATTGTAATTTAATTAGTTTCGAAAATAAATGCATTTTAATGGTTTTTCGCGGCACCCGTTATATGGAGGGTGGGAGAATTTGTCATCAGATTAAGTTCATTTTTACACCATGTATTAATATTCATAAAAAAAAAGCTTATTTTCAAAATTTGAGCACTCTAGGTCCATTTTTACTATTTATGGCCGTTTTTTGTATGAAACGTTCCCATTGTGCGCCGTCAGCTTTGTTTCGCTTAAATTTCAAATTTCCCTCCATTACAATCCACATACCAACAACAGTAGCTTAATGACGCTCTGCCTTTGCTACCTAGTATGTTGGTGCGATTGTGTGTTTGGTTTGTACAAAGTTCTAAAGCTATTAACAAGCAAAGCTTTTGTACAGACAATGCTTGTTATTGTTTTCAGAATTTTCTTCTTCTTCCTCTTTTCTAAGCGTAGTACGCCTAGCTACCAGCACTGCTTTATAGTGCAACTCTAATGAACCGTATGCAGATGCGTATGCGTGTGCGTGTCACTGACAGCCGTGTTGCATACCTGTGTTTAAATGGGGCAAACTCCAGTGGCACGGATGTAAATGCAAAGAGCGTATACGCTCTTTGGTAAATGCACCACACGCATAGAAAATTCGAAAATGATTTCGAACACGCATTCGAACGCAGCTAAGTTGAAAATTTTCTACTTCTATGCGTTTTCTATGCGTGTCTCAGCCGATATTAGGTTGGTTGCTACATCGGTATACATATTTTTTGGTAAAAACTTCGTTAAATTGAGTTAAAGTGAAGTAGTGAAAATGTGTTTGCCAGCAGAAATGTTAATTAAAAGGGGTTTTAAATATATTTAGAGATGGTTAATATTAACTATATGTTAATTACTACCTGTATATGAATTTAAATTACATATACATATGTAGTTACCCGTGTGTAAATACATAATTGAAACTTAAATAAGTTTGACTGTAAAAAAATAATTAAGTGAAGTGAGTATTCTTTTGAATAGGGAGTTTTCGCCTTGATATAACAGAACACCAGATTTCAGAGGTTGTGCATATACATATTTGTATTATTGTCTTATATTTTAAGGCAAAGAAACTGTAATTCTTACAATAAATAAAAATCAACGGATAGCAATTTGCACTATGGCCGCTGTGGTGCGATGGGTAGAGTGCTCGTCTGCTATACAAGAGGTCTCGGGTTCTAACCCCAGTCCAGACAAACTCCAAAAAAAATTTTTTTTAATTAATTAAAACCCAATTATTGGGTTTTTAGAAATAGCGGTCACCTTTCGGCAGTGGACGGCATACCCTCCGAGTGTATTTCTGCTATGAAAAAGCTTCTACAAAAAATGCGTTCGCAGCCGGCATAAAACTGTAGGTCCACCCAATTAGGAAAAACAAAAGGAGCACTTCTTGAATTGGGAGAGAAGCTCGGTCATTAAACTCGTCAGAGTTATAATAGCGCAAGTGTATTATTATTATTATATTATTATTAATTTGGAATTGATCCGTATTCGAATGGTACGTTTTTTTTTATAATTTTAACGTATTCCGTATATACGGCAATAACACTTCCTATCATAATTAATATCAATTCTAAATCCTCATTCATTATACATTTTATTGAATCTTTCGCGAATTGGTAAAATATGCATTTCCAAAAATAACAACGGCGGAAATTGTATATATGTATGTATGTAGTGTAATTGACAGACGCAACCATACGCATACACTGGAGCAAACAGGGCCGCACGCAAGAAAACGTTTAGATACGCATACGCACACGCATTCGCATACGGTGCATTAGAGTTGGACTATTACGCCAAGCGACATGTAGCCAGCATACTTTGACGAATGCATGAAGCTGACGACTCGTGTGCAGCCCTCAATTGAATTATACGTGCGCGACATCAAAGCGTACAGCTTTCGTCTGTAGTATCTAATACGCGTCTAATAGCATGTTCATGGTGAGCCTGCGGTTTGCGTTTCGGAGGCATTTTTGCGTTTAGTCCAAAACGCAACATTAAATGTTACATTTCTCCATACAAATGCCACCACCAAAATGCAATTTAACGCATGCATGGGCACACGAGCTCCATGATGACGTCAGTCTAATGTAATGAACGAAAGTAAACAAAACAGAGATCAAAATTAATACCAAAGCGGCTGGTACGTTTGGTTTGCAAAATTAGTGTATTATATTGGGTACGTTCATGAAAATTTATATATTGCTAAAACAGCATTATTAAAAGTATTTGTAATTAATTTGTGTTATTAAAATTACATTATTGCATATTCCATTAAATATTATAGCAATCATGCTTATACTATGTTCATGCTGGATTTGAAACGCAACATTTTGCATTTTCGAAGATGGCTTTTCGAAAAGTGTTCATGCTGCCGCGTTTTGTAAATGCGCATTTGAGAAGTTCGAAACAAACGGAGCTAATATCCCAGATTACGCAATCAGGTGTTGAGGTTTATTTTTTGTTTTGTCTAATTAAAAATATAGAACAAGAATTTGCAAAATATGTAATAATATAATACACTAATTTTGCAAACCAAACGTACCAACCGCTTTGGTATTAATTTTGATCTCTGTTTTGTTTACTTTCGTTCATTACATGTAGAGTGACGTCATCATGGAGCTCGTGTGCCCATGCTCATGCTGCTCTATATGCGTAATCTTGTAGGTATTTCGTTCTTGTATTGCCAGAGTGTTGCCACTATTTTCCATTCTGCGTTAGCATTCAAAACGCAAAAAGATAGTTGCGTTAAGTTGCATTTTGGTGGTGGCATTTGTATGGAGAAATGTAACATTTAATGTTGCGTTTTGAACTAAACGCAAAAATGCCTCCGAGACGCAAAACGCAGGCTCACCATGAACATGCTATAAAATGGCTAAAAAATTTGGTTCGTGGCTAAAAATGGTGGCTAAAAACCTGCAAAAACCACAAAAATTTTGGAAAATGGGCGGTGCCACGCGCACTTATTAAGGGTAAACATTGAAAGTTTTATGAGTCATAACTCAGAAACCGTAGAAGATATATCGATGAAATTCGGTACGCGTGATATACTTACTTAGGCAAATGTTTGGACGAAAAATTTCCAAAATCGGTTGACGGCCACGCCCACTTTTATATATGTGTATTATAAAGTGGCCTAATAAAAACATTGTAAGCGATATCTCTGTCAAATATAAAGATATGCCATTGAAATTTTATAGCAGAAGTCCAACTGCGGACATAAAACGAAAAATACAAAAATTTTGGAAAATGGGCGTGGCACCGCCTCTTTTTATAAACAGGAATATACGAGATTTCTGAGCCCATAACTCGACAAATAATTTATATATAATGACGAAACTTGGTGTGTACACTTTTATTACTTGTGGTAATACATGTTCAAAATTTTAGCGAAATCGGTTTGACGACCACGCCCACTTTTATACATGGGAACTATAAAGTGGCCTTATAAAAACATTTTAAGCGATATCTTTGTCAAATATAGAGATAATTCATAGAAATTTTGTGGCATGAGTTCCACAATATACCGGAAACAAAAAATATAAAAATTTTGGAAGATGGGCGTGGCACCGCCTCTTTTTAGACAAAGGAATATACGAAACTTGGTTTATACACTTTATATAACTTGTGTTAATAGACATGCAAAAATTTATTCAAATCGGTTTATGAACACGCCTACTTTTTAACAAAGATATTTCTGGAACACCCTTTGGGAATTTGTAACGTGACATCTTTATAACTAGAAGTCAAAAAGGAATGCAATTTTGCACAAAGAATAATATTCATATGCTTAGTTGGATGACTGATAAAAATGTTGGAAATGGGCGTGGCTACGCCCACTTTATGCGGCACTCGCTTTATATAAAATACGCCTTGTTTCCATCAAACGCAAACAAACAATGAAAAAATACAGCTGAGTATCTAATGTTCGATTCCACTCGAACTTAGGCTTCCTTACTTGTTATTTTGATAATTAACTAGTATCTATGTAACCCCCGATATTCGGGTGGCACTTTTATTTAATAAAAAATTATAAAGAAAATTATTTAATAGAAAAAAAAGGAACAAAAAATTGGCTCGACCTGGAATTGAACCACCTTCACTTGAATTGGAAGCCTAGCATCTTACAGCTGAGCTACTGCGATAGTTACGCGAGTTGTGTCAAACGGTGTATTTTAATTTCTGCCTGTGTTATTAACATTCTCACCACGCTTATTTCACCACAGCGCTGTTATGTACTTACATGTATATGTACATACGTGAGTGAGTTGTAATTGTTAGTTCAGTTTAACTGTGTAACCTAAATCAAACGCAAGTCGTCAATTTAACGCACGCACGCAAATTTTTCATATGCGTTGAACCGAAATTGACTTGCGTGCGTGTTCAGATAAAGAAATAGAAAAATACAGAAAATCAGAGAAAATCTTGTTATTTTGTGGAATATGTACCTAACAGACACGATATCAAAAGCAAGTGTCAATTTTTTTGCAAACAATCACCCACAATGCTTAATTTCAACTGTCACGCAAAACAAAAATTGGGCGTCGAATTTGCTTTTTACGCACGCCGTTCAATTTCGGTTACTCCCATACAAGTTGTATGGGCATGAGAAATTTTTGACAGTAAATTGACGGCGTGCGTTTGATTTAGGTTACACAGTAAGTCAGTGGTCCGCATTTCTGCAAACAATTGTTTGCGCTCAAGTCACACCGACACGTTACGCTCTTTCTTTACTAGATGATTTAGTCCAGAGATCCCCAAAACTCTAACTGCAGCAGTGTTAGTAACTGCAGCAGTATTAGTGAAAAACGACTAGTTGAGTGCCCAGCTACTACCGTCGCATCGTTCAGTAGCTTGCGGGCAAGCAAAAAGACAACAACGTAGACGCATATATTTTTCGCTTTTATGCGCTGCTATACCACGTCGCACAATGAAAACGAAGTATGCGTGTACGTTCGTATGAAAACGAAGTATGCGTGTACGTTGTTATCTTTTTGCTTGCTCGCAAGCAACTGAATCGTCGCACGGTCGTAAATGGTCACCTAACATTTGCGCTCTTACCCTGCAAAAATTCAGAGTACTCCAATCGCTAATCCATGGAGTGCTCGCTATGGACCAACCGATTACTCCATAACTTGCCACATTTCATACAAAAAATATGGTCCATTTAACATTGCATGTCATTGCAATGGAATATATACTCTAGTCCCGCATAACATTCAAATTAATCCATGGAGTAGCTACATTGGATTAATTGATGGAGTACCTAACAGAGCCGAACATAACAACAAAACCAAATGTTTATCACGACGACGACGAATGACGTGCATACATTCAAATATTTGTATGTATGTAGTTATGTATGTATACACATATCGTCGTTGTCGCGATAAACATTTGGTTTTTGTTATGTTCGGCTAACTACGAACCGATGCAGATACACGAATCGGTCGCTTGGGCTATGTTAGTGGTCACTTTGAAAGTACTCCAACCTACCACAAATGGAGCATATAATCCAATGATTTTTGCAGGGTACTACGACAAAACGAGAGAGTATAACAATCTGTGTGAGTTGAGCGTTGCACCTCAGTGCTATGAAACGAAGACCCCTGATTTAGTCGTCACTGAGCAAGTGGCGTAGCAACATCGAGAGTGCTTGTCGCTTGTTTGCACCACTGTAGAACTGTAGGCAAGCTTTGAGATGGGATTTTGAGAAATTCACCAAAATTGGTTCCATTGACAGAAAAGGGTTGCCGGCGCAGCGAAAATGTGTGAAAAAAATATTTTAAGATTGTGGTAGAGTTGTATAGTAAATAATTATATCAAAGTGCACTCTTTAAAACAGATTGAGAAAGTGTTTTTAAGTGATCAACGAAGGATAGCTGAAGTTAAAAGTTAGTTTTGTTTTGTTTCCGAGCTCTAAAGTTTTTAGAGTAATTCAAATGCAACTCTGTGGTGCTACTGTCCGCTATATTCACCTAAATGGGTTCCGTCATTTTTTCTTTTTCACCTAACCTTGCCTACAGGTCTACAGTGGTTTGCACGTTGAAAACAATTTACTATGCTAACTAATATCAACGCACGTGGTCAATTTACTATCAAAAATTTCTCATACCCACACAATTTCTTTAACCGAAATTGAAGGGCGTGCGTATTAAGCAAACTCGACTCCCAATTATCGTTTTGCTGACAGTTGAAACTAAGCATTGTGGGTGATTATTTGCAAAAAATTTGACATAAGCTTTCGATATCGTGTGTGTTAGTTACATATTCCACAAAATAACAAGATTTTCTCGGATATTCTATATTTTTCAATTTCTTTATCTATATACGCACGTAAGTCAATTTCGGTTCAACGCATATCGAAAATTTGCGGGCGTGCGTCAATTTGAGGCTTGCGTAGATATATATGTATGTATTATTTACGCCATAGATAACTAGATACGAAACTCTTCATTTCGTGAGAGCGCTGTCAAAATGCGCATTTTTTATAACATTTTCCATTGGTGCCAATATGTCGGAAATTGAAAATGGGTATTTTGGAAATTATTTATGAGAATTTTTTGATTTTTTTACGCTGTTGACGAATATCGCAACAGAACAATTTAGTATGCTTTATTTATCAAAAAAATAACTAATCTAAGTAAATAAATAAATTAATAAGAGAAATATATAAATATTCTCGCAATTAGCCTTAAAAAATACCATATACACATATTATAATAGTGGTTTAATAGTAAGAAATTTACGATGTTTGGAAAGTGGGGAAAATTGAGGTGAGGATATAACCACAGAAGTGATAAATATAGTAGTAATTTTCCCACATTCCGAAGGTCGTGTGTTCGAAACCCAGTTTTGATAGAAAACGCACAAAAAGTGGGAGAATTGTAGTTTTTTGAGGATAATTTTAATTTGCTTTGCAATTTCCTCGCCACCCAAGAGGTATGCATGTGGCGCGTTACCGAAGTTAATTTTGGGTGCTCGGTTCCCCAGTAGGCCTATATCACCCATATACATAGATTTACAAAAAATCATAAAATCAAAACTTAATTACAGAAAATAATACAAATAATAATGAAAAAACCAATACAACATAACGAAAAATAATGCTTATAAATGTAAATATAGTTTTTTAACTGAAAAATTTTTTAAAACAAATAAAAAAAATTAAAAACATAACAACATAAAATAAAGCTTTGAAATACAATTTGCGAAATGTAAAAAAATTATGCCAGCATAAAATAAAAATTTTAAAACAAAACAATGCAATTCATTGAGATCAAAGTAAAATATCACAAAAATTCACTCAATTGCAAATATTAAATAAAATTACATACTTTCAATTTTTAACTGATATAACTTAAACATAAGGCTATATGCATTAAGGTTTACAAAAAATCATAAAATAATATTTTAAATACAGAAAATAATACAAATAATAATGAAAAAACCAATGCAACATAACGAAAAATAATGCTTATAAATGTAAATATAGTTTTTTAACTGAAAAATTTGTTAAAACAAATAAAAAAATTAAAAACATAACAACATAAAATAAAGCTTTGAAAGCTAAATATAATTTGTGAAAAGTAAAAAAAATTATGCCAGCAGAAAATAAAAATTTGAAAACAAAACAATTCAATTCATTGAGATCAAAGTAAAATATCACAAAAATTCACTCAATTGCAAATATTAAATAAAATTACATACTCTCAATTTTTAACTCATATAACTTAAACATAAGGCTACTATATGGCGTTATTTACATATTTATAAAATCTATATCACCCATATGCATTAAGGTTTACAAAAAATCATAAAATAATATCTTAAATACAGAAAAATACAAAACAAAAGTTTTAAAGCAAACATAAAATTAAGCTTAAAATAAGAAAATGATATTCAAACCAAAACATTTTTTTTAAAAACATAAAAATCAAAGTAAAAAATACATCTTTTTTGAAACTGAAAATTTTTTTACATCAAATACAATTTTTAAAACGAAAACAATCATTAAGCAAATACAACTTTTTAAAAAAATTAACATAAAATAAAGCTTTAAAGCTTTCGTAAAATCATAATATTTTTAAAATCAATAACATTTCTTAAAAATATAAAAGTCTCCATGAAATAAATATTTAAGTAATAATTGTAATATAAATTAAAATACAAAAGCAAACACAATTTGTTAAAAACCGCAAAATAATGCAAGAAAGCATAAAATAAATATTTGAGAAGCAAACAATTCAATTCATTACAAAAACAATGTACAAAATAATATATAAAAAAAATACTTAAATATAACTATATTAAATAATAACTTAAACATAAGGCTACTACTTATATGGTTTTATTTACATATTTACAAAAATTTAAGGCTAAATGAGCCCAGTCCTATGAGACAAAATTTAATCGATCGAAAGCCAAAAGGAAATAGGTAGTACAAATTTAAATTGAAGTTTAAAAAATACTATTTTGATACTATTTTACCAAAGAAACCTACAAGTGTGAAACACACAATATTTTATTTTTAAAATTTGGGGTGCTTATCTCCCTATTGAAAAACTTGAGTAAAAAGAAAATTCTGATCCGAACAAATAAAGCTAAAACAACATCGCTTTTACAATTTGGGCAACAGAGATAGGGTTCGACATGCTTTATTTTATCAAATAAAAGTTGGCCCACACCTATTCTATGACAAACCGAATTGAATTCTCTAAGAAAAATGGTCTCTAACTCCTTAATATAATCCATAAACTCTTGCAGCGGATTAACTAAACTACATCTGTCGGCTTGCCTTTGCTGCGTAAAAAGCAGTTGATATGAAACCTCATCTTCGTTTAACATTTGCAAGGGTTGGGAGCAAGAGTGCGTTTTGAAAATTTTCAAAAAAAGATAGCCGCAGAAATAAGTATATGCATTTGCTTTAAGGAAATCTACTTCTAAATCTTCAACTTCTGATAACTCTTCAGCCCTAAGCCTGTGGAATTCATGTTCAGGTCGGGGTAGACCTTGAAACTCTTGCCATGACAAATCCTGAACGATATTGTCATTGCACACACTCTGCCTTCAGCGTAGGCGGGGTCTGGTACGATATGTCGAAAATTTTAATGTCGATCCCGCGTAGGAGGGCTTCGGCCGCGCTTTTAAAAAATAACCCTCAGCCGATAGAATTCTCTTTTCGGAGTAATATCTATGGCCCGGTCTACAGTACTTTTGCGGCCATTTCAACTCGCAAAGTGAAGTAAGACCTTTAGAACCTTATTTCACATTTCAAGTGAAATAAGACCTTATTCTTAATAAAGGCTTTATTTCTCAATCGATAGCGATATAAGGCCTTAAAGGCCTTATTTCAAAAGGCCTTATTACACCCCGCCAAAATAGTTCTCTAAGTTGTCTTGGCAAAGGCGTCTAGTCTGCAAATTACGGAAGCCTGACTGTGGCAAAAAGCGCCACAAACTTTGTAAGCTTTTAATATTTGTTATCCAACCCTTGATATAACTAAAATTATTGGTGATGTCCTTCCCTTTTTCATTAATGACCTTACTGGTGTTAAGAAGGCTTACAGCTTCGCGCAAAAATTGGATTTGTTCGGGTGTGGCCGAAAAAACTTTTTTCCATGGCAAAATAGTATCAAAATTACTACTGTTGAGAATATCAAACAATTTGTTTATAAATAAAATGTATTCAGCGGTGTTAAGAAAACTTGGAGAGGGGGAAGTCAAAATACCAGAGCTATAAATAGCGAACATTCCCGAAGAAACTGAGTCGCTGAAAACCTGACCTGCTAACTTAACGCTCATTTTTTGGAAATTGTTGGGATAAATGTGTGCGTCCGTGAGCTTTGGTGCACAACGAATGGGGTTCTGGGAGTCTTTGTTATAAAAGTGAACAATATCAGACCAACTAACTGGGCGGGATTTGAAACTTACTTTATTCTTGGAATTTTCAAGGCAATTCCGGCTACTTTTCAACAAGTGAGGGCAGTCGCTAAAGAAGTATATATCCTTACCACTCACCTGAAAATAGGGACGTTCCTCAGACACACCTAAGAGATTTGCTAAATATTTGAAATTTGATCCTTGATCACTAACAAAATGGCAAGGAACTAAACCGATATTTTGTAGCTGAGTAATGGCCTCAAAGATGTATTTTTTGGCAACATCCCCGCTACAAGAACCATGGACAATAAAATAAGCCAAAGGATGAGACCAAGGTTCACCGCCTATACCTTGGACCATCAGAGTAAATGCGCTATTGCCTATTCTGCTTGTTCTATTTTCATTTCCGTAGTCTTCTAATCCTACGATTTTATCAAATTTGGGGAGATATTGCATATTACTCTTTAGTGCCATTTCATCACACATAATTGACACGAACTTTTGGTCCTGAGTAAAGCCACGAGATCTAAGTTCTAAGCATTTAAGGGTACTATTACTACATCCTGGATCCCGTGGCCATCCAGAAACGAACTCTTCTAATGTTCTTTCTTCCGGAAGCCTGAGAAGAGGCTTAAGGTGTCTATAAGATAAGGGGGATAAAAAGAATACACCTAAAGCAAACGTTTTGAAGAAATTGTCGTATCTACGACCTTTTGGGTGGCGACTGCTATTTTTTAAAGACCATTGAACTAATTGCCGGAGGAAGATTTCTACACAAGTTTCGGACGGAATCGAAACCCTCCTCCAAATCCGTCAACTCCTTTCTCAAATTGTTCACTTTAGTGGCCATCTCTGCTAATTGGTACTTTAAATATGCGATATTCCTATCCTTTTCTTCTAAAGCGGCCTTTAATTTTTTATTTTCTTCTAAGAGTTTCTTTTCCCTGGCTGCTCCCGAGGTTAAGCTAAGATCTGTTTGACTTCCCCTTTCTTCAAATGTTTCGTCCATTTCTTGTTCTTCATCTAACAGCATTTCAAAGTCGGAAAAATATATTTCCCCTTGGCTTTCAGCTGCCACGGTAGCAAGTAAATGTAAATTGCTCTCTTCAAAACTACCACAATCTATTTCAGTGGAAAAATCCTCAATTCCCAATTCAATAAGTGAATTGGGATCAACATTTTCACGGGAAGAACTGGGCTCATGTACATTATTATTTAGATTGAGGTCCGGAACAGCAGACGAAAGCAGCTTCCGACCAATCCACATATTTATTGAAAAATGCCGATCGCAGGCATATAGATATTTGGACCGGACTTCTCCCACACCCAACCGACTCAGCCAGACTAAATATCTAATTAATTAAGTTGAACCTTAACAAGTAAGGAAGCCTAAGTTCGAGTGGAATCGAACATTAGATACTCAGCTGTATGCTTTCATTGTTTGTTTGCGTTTGTTCGATATAGGGTGTATTTTATATGACACAAGTGCTGCATAAACAGGGCGCAGCCACGCCCATTTTCAAAATTTGTATCAATCATCCAAATAAGCATATAAATATTATTGTTAGTGCAAAATTGCATCCCTCTATGACTTTTAGTTACAAAAACTTCACGTTACAAATTCCAAAAGGGTGTTCCAGAAATATCTTTGTTAAAAAGTAGGCGTGGTCATAAACCGATTTCAATACATTTTTGCGTGTCTATTAACACATGTTATAAAAGTGTATAAACCAAGTTTCGTCATAATATCTCAGTTATTTGTCGAGTAATAGGCACGTAGATTCCTTTGTATAAAAAGAGGCGGTGCCACGCCCATTTTCCAAACTTTTTTATATTTTGTTTCCGGTCTATTGTAGAACTCATGTCACAAAATTTCAGTGATAGATCTTTATATTTGACAGAGAGATCGCTTAAAATGTTTTTATTAGGTCACTTTATAAAACCCATATATAAAAGTGGGCGTGGTCGTCAACCGATTTTGGAAATCTTTCGTCCACACATTTGGCTAAGTAAATATATCACGCGTACCAAATTTCATCGATATATCTTTAACGGTTTATGAGTTATGGCTTATAAAACTTTCAATATTTGCCCCTTAATAAGTGGGCGTGGCACCGCCCATTTTCCAAAATTTTTATATTTTTTGTTTTATGTCCCTAGTTGGTCTCCTGCCACAAAATTTCAGTGATAGATCTTTATATTTGACAGAGATATCGCTTAAAATGTTTTTATTAGGCCCCTTTATAGTTCCCATATATAAAAGTGGGCGTGGCCGTCAACCGATTTTGATAATTTTTCGCCAAAACATTTGTCTAAGTAAGCAAATTACGCAAAACAAATTTCATCGATATATCTTCAACGGTTTCTGAGTTATGACATATAAAACTTTCAATGTTTGCCCCTTAATAAGTGGGCGTGGCACCGCCCATTTTCCAAAATTTTTGTACTTTTTGTTTTATGTCCGTAGTTGGACTCCTGCCACAAAAATTCAGTGATAGATCTTTATATTTGACAGAGATATCGCTTAAAATGTTTTTATTAGGCCCCTTTATAGTTCCCATATATCAAAGTGGGCGTGGCCGTCAACCGATTTTGATAATTTTTCGCCAAAACATTTGTCTAGGTAAGCAAATTACGCATACCAAATTTCATCGATATATCTTCAACGGTTTCTGAGTTATGACATATAAAACTTTCAATGTTTGACCCTTAATAAGTGGGCGTGGCACCGCCCATTTTCCAAAACTTAATCAAATTTCTTCATAACGGCCTGAGCTCAATACGTGGGTAAAATTTTATCACTCTAGCTATATTAGTGGCTGAGATACCAAATTTCCGATTTTTTCTATATAGGAAAAGTGGGCGTGGTCATGGTCCGATTTCGCCCATTTTCAATACCAACCGTCCCAGTCTCGATACCAACTTGCATTTCAAATTTCATCAAAATATCTCAATTTTTACGCGAGTTATCGTGCGTACGGACGGACGGACGGACGGACGGACGGACGGACGGACGGACGGACGGACGGACGGACGGACGGACGGACATGGCTCAATCGATTTCTCTTTTCACCCTGATCATTTTGATATATATAAGTCCATATCTATCTCGATTATTTCATTATGTTACAATCCACCGTTATGAAATCAAAATTATAATACTCTGTGTACTAGTACAGCTGAGTATAAAAATATTCCCATCCTACACACATAAAGTTTCAAGTCTAACACAATTACCACAAAAATACTACTTAAATATTACTTACTCAATATGCTACACAAAATAACAAATAAGTTCAATATTAAAAAAAAAATTTTCTATTAAGAAGAACTATGTTTAAACTAAATTAAACTTTATATTTATATAAAATAATAGGTATATTTCATTGAATTCTAATTTTAATTCTTATATAAGTAACATTAGCTATATGATATAAGAATTTTACCTATTATACAGGTATCTCACCCCATATAGGATTTATATAAGTATATAAACACAATGTGTTATATATTTGTATATGTAACTTAATAAATAAAAAAAATAAAAAATAAAATATACGGAAAGAAAAAAGATATACACACATATATAGAATGTTTTACTTTCGTACCATTTCCAACTACTTTGCAAAACATTACTTACATTTTTCCTTAAATTTACGTATGTCGTATTAATATAAACATAAAGGTACAATACCGTGTGTAAAATAATTTATTTTAATATTTTCTTATACAAAATACATTATGAAAGTGCACACAGGTACCGGGTATATAATTATCATTTTTTGCAAAAATTGATTTTCATTTTCCCAAAATTGCTATTGGTTCACCAGTGTATTAAAATATGACTATATTAGTACTAAAAAATACTAAATTTTAATTTATTTATGTAGAAAATATTATACAAATATATTCGGATACCGGGTATATTATCAAAATCTACCAGCACCATGTGCATATGCAGTCTCGAAAAACAAAAGCTAATGATATTTAAATGTCCACACTACATTAAATTTACACTCTAAATACATTTTCAATTTAACTACAAGACATTTCCACTTTAAATCACCTTTCCTGCTCCGTCCCAACGTCAGGAAACTTGAAGAAACGCTGCCCGTCCTCACATCCCATCACACATTTTCTTTTATCTGGCATATTGGTATTTTAAACTATAACACAATTTTAAAACATTTAAACAATAAACTACACTCTTTACTATAAACGCGTATAATATTTACCTCGGTATTTTTACGATTAATAATTATTTTCAGTGAAATTTAGGAAATATAAAATTATTGCTCGAAATCCACCGAAAATGACAATTAATTTGGCGCGTTTTCTTTCTGGCACCAGCAATTCATGCAAACAGCTGATCGGCCGGGTTTTCTGTTGTGTTGATGCTGGCAACAAAGCCACAGAAAACCCGTGGGAAAATCACAAAAGTGAGAGAGTAAAAAAGAGTTTCGTATCAAGTCATCTTTGATTTACGCATTGCATTTGCCCGATCACAGTTCGTTCGACCGACCATAGCGCTCTCACTAATACAATCTAAATTTCAAATTTGCCTACCACTGGTTTAAGTGCAGAATTTGACATACCCAACGCAGGTGGTGTGATGGCGCAGCGATAGAGTGTCAGGTCTGGAAGCGAGGGGTTGTAGGTTCTCGGACCACTCGATATCAAGGTTGATTTTTTTTAAATTAAAAATCAGCTAAAATGGCTGCTATTTCCGGTGTGAGGACCCCAATCCTGAGGAGTTGGAGTCCCCCACAATAACGTACATATATTCATACATGAAGTCTGACCCAGCCTAATGCGATCGTCAAACTGGCACACATACATACATATATATATATATAACATGAATTTACATACGTATATATATGTACATACAATTTGGATTTTTTACATACATGAAATCTGACCCAGCCTAATGTAATCATCATACGAATAGGAACTGGCATACATACATACATACATATATATATTCCAGTTGGAAACTTATGGATACAGAATCTATTTTGGGAGCATGAATTTTAGTCCTGTATGCATGCCAGTATAAATGCTCGTCTATTTCCTTTTTACACGTATAGTTTCTCAGGGAGCATGCATACCCTAACAGCTCATTTGGACCAATGCTGAAAGCATGCAGAATCACTAACCAATTGTAAAAAATAAAATAATTTATAATTTCAGGCATATCACATCCACATCGCATGATATTTTTTCATGTATATAGCATTCATATTTTGGGTGAATCAAGATTTTATAAAATTTGTTTATTTTCACAAATCATGCTCTGTACGTACTTTTCCATGCACACAACATGCATGCTTCGTGTATCAATACATTTGGTTTCAACTGGGATATAACTTGAATTTACATACGTATATATATGTACACACAAATGGGATTTTTGTACATTTATGAAATCTGACCCAGCCTAATGTACAAATAGAAATTAGCATACATACATACATATGTATATATATACTTATATAACTTGAACTCACATACGTATATATACATATGTACAGATATACAATTTGGAGAGTTATATACATAAGCAGTATATACATAATCATACATAATTTAAATATAGTACAAGTTAACGCCACCACTCATACAGAGCACTTATGCATAATGTAAACATTAACAGTTATATGTGCCACATATATCATTGGCACATTAGCAATTAGGCAGCGACCATTAACTCGCACTTAGAAAAAAGCTAACAAAGCTAAACTTAAGATTCTTGGAATATATATATATGTAAGAGTATCTAGCACTAAGAAGATTTTGTATATAAGGAAATAAATAAAGAAATTCAGTTTCAGTTTTGGTGCTGCGCTTGAACTCCTAAGTGTTTTTTTAAAAACGTTTCGCGACTAAGCGAATCGATAAGTGGCGATCCTGCCAGGAGACTAGATAAGTCTAGTAAAGGAAAAAAGTATCACTATAAATGTGAGAAAAAAAAAAAAAATAAAAAAAAATAGATGTTTTAAAAAAGAGACAAAAATCTCTTAACATCTATTAAACATTGAAAAAACAAGTATCACAAATATGTGAGAAAAGCTAAACCAAAAACTAAAAACAGTTAAATGACGCTGTAGTGTAATTGATGTTCTAAAAAATTAAGTATCACGAATTGAAAAAAAAAAAAAACCCAAAAACAAAATCAAATATCTTTGGCTTCGTGAGCAAATGTGCTAAGTCCAATTTTTATCAAAACTGAGATTTTAACGCAGTAAGATAGAACAACTAAAAATACATCGTCTGCCAAAAAGAAGTTACCATAATTTAAACCAAAAACTAAAAACAATTAAATAACACTATAGTGTAAAGTAAACAACATAAAACAAGCTCAACTGGAAGTATCTTAAATATTTGTTGCAAACTTCCATGACATACACCCATACAAAAAGTGAAGTTAAATAAAAGCTTGGAAAAATAATAAAAGACAAAAAAGGGGGATAAATCATAGAATAAACACAAAATCAAAGGCAAATTCCGAGTGGACGGGAGGTACAAAGGTCGGATCGGGACGAGAACTTGGTGGTACTTAACACAAAGAAGTTAAGCGGTAATAGAATTAAGCTAATAATAATAAGAAATAATCCTTTTAGTTTAGGATATATGAAAATGTAACTATTGTGAAAAGTGTAGGGATAACTATAGTAAAGGAAAAGGTGTCTAAACGAAAATCTAAATAAAAAACTGGAGAATTTAATAAATAAATTTTGTAAAATGGCGGTATCAAACAACAGCAACAATTCCATAAATATGGATGTAGTGTCCAGGCTGATAGCGGCCAATACCGCTTCTTTGCGTAGTGAACTGGAGCAAGTTAGGCGCCAGCTCCAGAATTTGGATTCGTCCAATAATGTAACAGAATATTCGGTTGAGAATATTGACTCGACCATACAGTGCGAAGAGAGTTTAGATGTAATAAAATCCCTTCCTGAATTTAAAGGGAAAATTAATAATTATGTTAGTTGGCGTGAAGCCGCTAATAATTCTATGTCTTTATATACTAGAGGTAGTAAGAAATATTTTGCCGCCCTCACAATTTTGCGAAACAAAATAATGCAGGATGCAAACGATATCCTAACAAACCATGGCACTGTCCTTAATTTCGACGCCATTTTAAGTCGATTGGACTTTGCATATGCAGACAAGAGACCCTGCCATATTATAGAGCAGGAGATGAGTGTCCTAAGACAGGGTTCCAGGACTTTAATAGAGTTTTATAATGAAGTTAATAAGAAGTTGACATTGTTAACCAACAAAACCATAATGACTCATGGCACAAGTTCTGTCATAACTAAAGAACTAAATATAAAGAATAGGGATACAGCACTACGAACTTTCATAACTGGTCTTAACCACCCGTTGGATCAGATTTTGTTCACATTGGCACCAAAAGATTTGCCAAATGCTCTTGCAAAAGCACAAGAGCTGTATTCAAACCAAATGCGAGCACAATTTGCTCTCCAATTTTCAAAATATAACCAAGTAATTGGTCCACGAAGTCCTCCACAGGGAAATCGAAGAACTCAAGATTTTCAAAATAACTTAAGGTATCCAACAAGGATAACTTCAACAAATGAAGCAAACCAAAATCATTCAGAACCTATGGAAGTGGATGAATCATTACAAATATTAAATAGGCCTAGGCCTTTACAATCAAACCAACCGCAGGTGAGGAATAGGAGTAATTTTCAAACTAATTACCAACAGAATAGTGTACCCAAAAGGGCTAACGAAAGTGCTCAAGTCAGCACTCAACCTCAGCAAAAATTACAAAGAATAAATAATATAAATGAAAACCATTTTTTAGAATAAATTCTGATTTGCCCTATATTGTTAAATCGGATAAAAAAACGGGGCAAATCTTAAGAATATTAATAGATACGGGGGCAACAAGTTCTTATATACGGGCGGGAATATATAAAAACAAAAATATTTTAGCTATTAAGAAGAGGGTAAGGACCATTAATGGTTCGACCATCATAGAGTATTTCCATAATATCACCTTGTTTGGGATTCAGGAACGATTTTATGAGATTGATAATTTAGAGAGCGATCTCTTAATTGGGGTCAGTTTCTTAAATAGAATCAGAGCCAAGATTGATATCCCGGGGCGATTGTTGATTTATGGGGACGATCAAAAGGAAAAAATACATTTTTTAAACGATTTAAATAATTCAAACCCCTTGGGACCAGAAAGTCCTAAGGCTCCCGCCGAAGTTTTTACCGGCAAAACGAAAAGTGAAATAAAAAAAACCAAATAAGGCAATTAAGCCTATTAAAAGTGAACAATTGAACCCCTTGGGATTAAAAAATCCTAAGGCGCCCGCCGATGATAATACCGGCCAATTAAATAATTCAAACCCCTTGGGACAAAATAGTCCTAAGGCGCCCGCCGATGATAATACCGGCCAATTAAATAATTCAAACCCCTTGGGACAAAATAGTCCTAAGGCGCCCGCCGATGGGAATACCGGCAACAAAGATAATAAAAGCTTATTGAAAGCTGAAAAGAAACAAGGAAAAAGAAAATTTAAAACTAAATCGGGGAAAGTAACTCCCGAAAAATTATCCAATAGAAATACCGAGAAAATAGAGCAGCATGAAAATAAAAATACTTCTGAGAGTGAACATTTTATAATATAATAATACAATGGCGCTATTATAACTCTGACGAGTTTTATGGCCGAGCTTCTCTCCCAATTCGAGGTGTGCTCCTTTTTGTTTTTCCTACTAATTGGGTGGACCTACAGTTTTATGCCGGCTCCGAACGGCGAAACATTTTACAAATAATATATTAATCGAAGGAACAAATTCTAGTGAGGAAAAAGAAATAATAAAAGATTTGCAAAATGAAGCAAGTAATGAAATTTTAGCAGTACATGGCGATGTTGACTTAGATTTACCCTTTCGTACGGATGTTAAAGCGGAGATACGAACAATTGAGGAAAGACCAATTTGGTCTAAACAATATCCTTATCCAATGTCGGTGAATAATTTTGTTAATAGCGAAATCCAAAATTTGTTGCAAAAGGGAATAATTAGGGAAAGTAAAAGCCCATATAACTCTCCAGTATGGGTAGTTCCAAAGAAAGGAATAAATGACGACGGAAGTCCGAAGTTGCGATTGGTAATTGATTTCAAAAAAATTAATGAGAAAACAATATCGGATAGGTACCCGATGCCAAGTCCAGATATTATACTTGCAAATTTGGGAAAGTCAAAATACTTTTCCACGATTGATTTGGAGTCTGGATTTTACCAGATATTAATGAAAGAAAGTGATATAGAGAAAACGGCATTCTCAGTGAATAATGGGAAATATGAATTTTTACGAATGCCGTTTGGATTAAAGAATGCGCCAAGCATTTTTCAGCGAGCTATGGACAATGTGTTAAGGGATTACATAGGGAAGTTTTGCCACGTTTATGTCGACGATGTCATAATTTTTTCAGAAAATTTGAGGGAACATAAAAGGCATTTGAGTTTGGTAATTGAAATATTAAGGGAGGCAAATATGAAAATATCGTCCGAAAAATCAAAATTTTATCAAAAGGAAGTAGAATTTTTGGGATATGTGGTGGCCAAGGACGTTATTAAAACAGACCCGAAAAAGGTTGAAGCTATACAAAATTACCCAATACCAGGGACATTGCGTCAGTTGCGAGGATTTTTGGGGTTGACGGGATATTATAGAAAATTTATAGAAAACTATGCGGTTATATCGAAACCATTGACTAAATATTTGCAAGGGGAAAATGGGAAGATTTCCCAATATTTATCAAAAAAGAAAGTTATTAATCTCGATCAAGAGGGAATAGCTGCTTGTGAAAAATTGAAGAATTTATTGTCTCAACAGTTGCAGTTGACGAAACCTGATTATAATAAAAAACTTGTATTAACTACCGATGCGTCAAATGTAGCTTTGGGTGCTGTGCTGTCACAGGAAGGTAAACCCATTATATTTATTTCAAAGACATTAAATTCCACGGAGATGAATTATGCAACCAATGAAAAGGAATTATATGCCATAGTGTGGGCATTAAAAACTTTAAGGAATTATCTTTACGGTGTGAGTGATTTAGAAATCCACACAGATCATCAACCTTTGTCATTTGCGGTTTCTGAAAGAAACCCGAATATTAAAATTAAAAGATGGAGATCGTTTGTTGAGGAATTTTCGCCAAAAATAATTTATAAACCAGGGGCAACAAATGTTGTTGCCGACGCATTATCAAGACAAATACTGAATAATTTGACAAGTTCTGAAGAATCAGATGATTCGGATGATAGTAGGAATATTGAATCCATTAATTTTAGATATGGCAGAAATAAAAGAAATAATAAGCGAAGAAAGGGTTAATGTAACGATATCAGATATTATGGATGTTTCAAAATTTAAAATTGCACAAAAAAACAATTTAATAGTTATTTATATTAAGTATCCAAAAGTAAAAAACACATGTAAATTATTTAAGGCAATAGCTGTAGCACAAAACGATGGAAAATTGTTGATTGAAAATGAAATAGTAAAATGTGAAAATAAATTTTATTCAGTAAAATTTTTTAAAAAGGAATTAAATGCCGCATTTTGTATGATAAAGGAAAATAATACTTGTTTGTCAGATATGTTGAATAATAAACACGCTAATTGTACAAAAATAAATGAAAGAAATGAGTCAATAAAAATTGTAAAAGATGGTGCTATAATAGCATCAGGAACACACACAGTCAATAATCACACAATAGATGGAGTTTATTTAATAACCTTTCAAGATAATGTAACGATTGATAATAAAAAATATGAAAATCCCACAGGAAAAATATTAAACCATTTAAAAGAAGGAAAATTTAAACCATTTTTTGTAAAAGAATACATTGAAACAAAAAATATTGATTTGAAATTTGACAATTTTAATATACTTACTCCAATGAAAGAGGAAATAAAAAGAAACCCCATTTGGTGGTCATTTACGGCTTTGGCATTAATTACAATAACAGCATATTTCGTTTATAAATTGATTATACACATTAATTTTCAGATTCAATTAAAAAAATCAAAAGAAAAAGAAAAAATATTATTGAAGTTGTCAAATCAAATCAACCACTTAACAGCTTTATATTCGAAGACGGGACGCTTCGATTTAGAGGTGGGGGAGTTAGCGCCACCACTCATACAGAGCACTTATGCATAATGTAAACATTAACAGTTATATGTGCCACATATATCATTGGCATATTAGCAATTAGGCAGCGACCATTAACTCGCACTTAGAAAAAAGCTAACAAAGCTAAACTTAAGATTCTTGGAATATATATATATGTAAGAGTATCTAGCACTAAGAAGATTTTGTATATAAGGAAATAAATAAAGAAATTCAGTTTCAGTTTTGGTGCTGCGCTTGAACTCCTAAGTGTTTTTTTAAAAACGTTTCGCGACTAAGCGAATCGATAAGTTACATACATATATACATATTAAGGTACATATGCATATACATATACACACAGTCTAATAATTAAAATTAAAGTCTTTCACCCCAAAATTAAGGTTACTAAACTTTAAAAGTTTAACATATGTACACACAAACAAACATGTATATTTTACATTGTAACCCTGTAAAAAAGTGTGCGACGAGTCTCTAAAAAGATTTGTCCGGGAGCGCTCTCTTTCGGGTACAATTAGACTACAATGTTCCCAATTGTACCCGAACGGGTACATACATATGTATACTAATTGTAGACGAATTGTACCCGAAAGGGTATCAAACGGGTACAATTAGTCGCTCAAATGGATGTGTCGCATTTGCTACCTGTTCGGGTACAATTGTGCGCATTTGCTACCCGTTCGGGTACAAACTGGGTACAATTAGTCTCTTCATAGGACATGCTCAAACAAAAGAGAACACTTCAACCCATATAAAGAGATACAAATGGGTAGTAATCGCATGCTCCCTTGCGAGTTGTCCCGGATGTATCCCGGAGTGATCGCATTTTTTGCAGGGAAAATATAAGCATATGTATGTACACTCAACTGCACACGCATTGAACCATAGGCAGCCGGCCAGTAAGCGAAGGTCGCACAAAGAGGAATACGGTAAAATGCAAGTGCACAGCGACAAGGCCGTATTTGGGGGGGCGTTTTGGGTGTTTGAACCCCCCACGAAATTCTGGTAGATAAATTTTACTTCTATCATATTCAAAGCTATATGTTGAAAACACTAGTTTACGAATAATTAATTTGAGAAAATACCAAGAATTTCAGGTATAGGGGAGGGCTGGTATGAACCTGCTGAGATCAAAACCATTTTCTTATGGTTAGGGTTTTGAGATAACGTAATTTTGAGTTTTTTTGGTTACAAATTCAATCAAAAATTCCTTTCGCTGAAGTTACAAATACCCGCAAACCGTATCTACCCCGTTCGAAAGATAATTAAAGTACGCTTCTAACGACATACCACTTATAAATTAAATTATGTTACATTTCTAAAATTTTAGCATATTTCCTTATAACTTCATAAAGTCATGGCTGAAAATTCATTACTCGGGTTATATTAATTTCTGAATTATAACATTTTGTGTGCTTTTCGAAAGATCCCATATATGGGATGTGTGCGTTTTTATAGTCCGATTTCACCTACATATTTTCAATACTAACTTTTGAAAGTCACCATTTTTTGATTTTTTGCGATTATTGAAAAAAATTGGTTTTTATTGGGGTTTTTATAAGAAGTTGTAAAAATCAGGAAAGATGCGATAAATACTTTATTTTTGGCGATTTTTTCCAAGTGAAACAAAAAGGATGTTTTATAGTCGAAAAACTCGGTTAGGTGACCCAACTATATGAAAACGACTTCACAGATAAAAGGAGATTAGGAGGAAATATAAAGCTTCCCAAGCACTAAATACTTTTTGGTTGCTTGTTTTTTCGACAGGGTAGGAATATGGTGTATTGTGGAACGATCCTCCGTCATCCCTTGTCAAGTTTGCCAGCATAACACCAACAGTCTCAAAAATAAGTTGTTGCTGTTTTGCGAAAGTTATCATAAATTTTTGAGAACTTTTGAATTTCGATTTCCTTTGAAAATATCTTAAGTCGAAGCACAGAACAGTCGAATATATTTGTTTGTTTTTTGTGCTGTTGCTTTACTGTGTAATTTAAAACAGATCAGTCGACAGTAAAACACAGATAAACAGAATTTTAGTTTTAAGGCGACTTTTTGAAATTGGTTTTTTTTTGTACATTACAATTTCGATTGTGTTCCCATAAATTAAAAAAAAAAAAAAACAATAACAAGAGTGCTGTAAAAACTCGAAATTATGTTTGCCCCTTGCTGTGCTGTACAAATTTCCACAATACAGCAACAGTCGACTATAATTTTTTGAAACTTAAGGCTGCGCAGTTGCAATACAGTAGAACTTTTTATTTTTTATACTTCTGCTGCGCTGTTAATTTTTTAATTTTCAAGTGAAAATAAAATTCGATGGAAATGAAAAAAAAGCTGAAAATAATTTCAAACTCTGCTCAAAAGACTAAAATAATGACATATCTATCAATTTTAAAAATCGGATGTCAAATAACAAAGTTGCAAAAAAAAAACAAGTTAGAGTCTCAACATAAGCTAAAAATCTTGAGGCGGACTTTTACAGCTGAAAAACGCTGGGTAATCTAACCGTAATAAAACAGTCTAATTTTTAAATGAATAAAAGTTTCCTGATTTTTAATACTTCTTACAAAAATCATAATTTGAAAATCAAAAGTTTCGTAAAAAAAATTTCTTCTAAATAGCACTTAAGAAACCAGAATTTTTTTTATTATTTTTATTTAGTGCACGAAATAAGTTATATATTTTTCTCAAAAAAAAAAAAAAAAAAAAATCCACAACGATGTAACCCCCCACGAAATAAATTCCTGGGTACGGCCCTGCACAGCGACATACATACATACGTTAATATTAGAAATCAGTTAATACCATGTCTCCACATAACGTGTTTCGCTCTTTTTTTCTGCATTTTCTCTCTCAATCTTGTTTCGACACGGAAACCAGTGCCGAAACTCGCCAATTTCCATACAAAATTTCTGAGAGCGAGTGAAGATTGAAACACTGTTTCATTCTGAATCATCTTGCCAACCTCGATGATATCGATGTCTTCTCTAATTTTGTATCGAAAATCTATCGAAATCTCACCCAGACCAAAACAAAAACGCAAAAATAAGCAAACATACAAACATTTAAGAAGAGCAAGAAAGAGAAATGTTAAACTGAATCACGATCAGCCACGTGGAGACGGGTTATTGAGCGAGATGTTTTGCTACATGTTTCTCTGGTGAATCAAGTTATGTGGAGACGGGCTTTAAGAATACATATTTATATTAGAATTAGCAACAAATGTAAAAGCTACGTTAATTTAGTGCAGCGATAACTGTCCGCCGCTGTCAGGATTTTTGTATAAAAGGGCGACAGCATCCTGTGGAAAATCAGTAGGAGTTAGGCAAGTGCTAGGTATACTTGTCGGTGGCAATAACACATCGACAAAGGAGTACACCTGGGGGTCTTAACACCCCATTTGTACTTAGAATTATATTATTATTATTATTTGGTAGCTTACGTTATAGATTTAGCACAGGAATCAGAAGCAGGTATATTTGTCGGTGGAATTAACACACCCACAAACGGCGCACACCTGGAGGTCCTAACACTTCATTTGAGTGCAGTTATATTTGGCAGGCGGTTTCCACCTCTGTCAAAGGAAGGTCAGCGGGCGGGTAAGAACACCTCCGCTACCTTTATACAGTCGTAGGAATTTTGTAGGGAATGGTTTAAATTTAATTAATATATTAAATAAAAGATTTTATAACGTTTTAATGAAAATAATTGAAATACAAGGTTTTCTTTAATTTGGAATTAGGAATCTTTTATAATTTCAGGAACCCTGGGCGGACTGCGCTACCCCAGCAAACCCAAGGAAAAGTCCGTCACAAATGGCGCCCGAGCAGGGACTCTAAAAGTATACGAGGACTTGAAGAGTACAAAACATCAAAGTTTGGAGGAGTAAACCTAGTCAGCGATTTTAAGTAAGAAGCAAGCGTGCGAACTGAATCCAACAGCAAGTAATAAGCATGATATCTAGTAACGTCCAGCGAACGGCAAAGCGTGCAAAGGGAGTCTAGTCAGTAAGTAGCCAACGCGAGGGAAAAGCATCCAAGGAAGTGAACATACAATACGCAACGATGGTGAAGGTTTCATGGGTATACCACCTCAGCCGAGAGGAGATATGTAAGTACGTCGGCGAGTTTGGGCTAGAAGGCAGTGGAACGGTGGAAGAGCTGCGCAAACGTCTGGTAAAATTTATAGCATTTTCAAGTCAAGTGAAACTTTTTTCAAGTCAAGTGAAACCTTTTTCAAATTAAGTGAAACCTTTTTCAAATAAAATGAAACCTTTTTCAATTTAAGTGAAACTTTTTTCATTTCAAATGAAACCTTTTTCATTTCAAATGAAACTTTTTTTATTTCAAATGAAACTTTTTTCAAGTTAAATGAAACCTTGTTTAGTTAGTACAATAACATTCTTATATAAATTTTTTGTACACGGCTTTTACACATCGAAAGTTATTGAACTTTGAATGTTAGTAGTGGTAACTATGTACAACAATATATATGTACCTATATATATATATATATTTGCAAAATAATCACAACAACAATTTAATTGTTTAGTTTGTTATTGGTTTCATTATTTTTATATATGTACATGATATATTTATATATGTACTAAAATTAAGTAGATCAAGCTCTTTCAGCCCAGCAAACATTCTTGAAATTCTCATAATTTGGAGTCTGATATGAGTCCGAAATATATAGGTGTGACATATGTGGTATAAAATAATAATAATATAATACAATGGCGCTATTATAACTCTGACGAGTTTTATGGCCGAGCTTCTCTCCCAATTCGAGGTGTGCTCCTTTTGTTTTTCCTACCAATTGGGTGGACCTACAGTTTTATGCCGGCTCCGAACGGCGAATGCATTTTTTGTGAGAAGCTTTTTCATGGCAGGAATACATTTGGAGGGTATGCCGCCAACTGCCGAGAGACTGCTGCTCTTAAAAAACCCAATAATTGTATTTTTACAAATTAGAAAATTTTTTTGGTGTTTGCATAGCAGGCGAGCACTCTACCCACAGCACCACAGCGGCTTATGTGGTATATAAGCTTAAGAAATGTTTACTGACGCTTATATGAGTCCGAATGTTTGCTGGGATACAAACAATACAACAACAAAAACATTGAAATTCAAAAATTTCTGAGGTGATGTCGAACTTTTATACATATTGCTAGCTTAGAGTGCAAATTGTGTAAAATATTTTGAATTGTTAACTTTCGAAAAAAAGCCGTGTTCAAAAAATTCATATAAGAATATTATTGTATTAACTAAACAAGGCTTCATTTAATTTGAAAAAGGTTTCATTTGAAATGAAAAAAGTTTCATTTGAAATGAAAAAAGTTTCATTTTAAATGAAAAAAGTTTCACTTAAATTGAAAAAAGTTTCACTTGACTTGAAAAAGGTTTCATTTGACCTGAAAATGCTATATACAGGCGCAAGGAAGCGATTCGAAATTCCAGACCCGCTTGGAAGAACTGGAACTCCAGCACACGCAACCAGCGACCACACTATGTCCATCCACGCCAACAGCCATCGGTATCAACCAAGCAACGTCACCCAGTGGCAGCAGAGCAGCATCACCATTTCATCAGGCGATGGGATTTGATGAGCGCGCATACAGATTTGTAACACCGGGCGAAGCAATGCAGCACATGTACATGATGCCGCAACCAACGACATATGCCACAACGATGGACCGAATACGCAAGTGGGGATTCAGGTATGACGGCGGCAATGACCCACTCAGTTTTATCGAACGCGTTGAAGAACTGGCGGATGGGTATGAAATTAATCACAATTCCATACCACGAGCAATGCCTGAATTGCTGAAGGATAAAGCGTTAGTGTGGTATAGAAATAACAATCGATACTGGCAAGAATTGGATGCATTCAAGAGAGACTTCCTCAAATTTTTCCTGAACTCCAGATATTTTGAAAATTTGGATGATGAAATACGACAGCGAGTCCAACGTCCTGGTGAGAAGTTCAAGGATTACGTGTTAGCGCTGCAAGGACACATGCGACATGCTGACTACACGGAGGAGCAAAGGTTGAGTAGAATTTACAGAAATTCCCGCAGAGAGTACCAGTTGTATGTGAAGCGTAGCGAGTTTAAGAGTCTGGAAGAACTGGTAAGTCTGGTTGAAGATTTTGAGAATATTACACCAGAGAAGGAAGCGTTAAAGGCGACAGCGAGAGCGTTCGTACCCCGGCGTCCAGAAGAGAGATACCACTGTTTGCGTGGCGATGAGATGCCAAGAAAGGATGTACCTCCAGAACGCACAGGGAGACCACAGCAAGGGTATGTTGATATACGCGCCGCATGTAGAAGGTGTGGCGAAAGTGGGCATTACGCACGAGGCTGTCGAAATGCTAGGAAGGATTTCTGCTGGACATGTGGTAAGATAGGTGTCCTTAGACGCGAGTGCTGCCGCACGAGTCAGGGAAACGGCCAGGGGCCCCATTAGTATCGAGGGATGGGGTCTCCACAGCAACAACCTCGAACACAACGAACATTTTTAAGCAGGTGCAAGGTCGAGTTTTGGCGACAGTGACACTGGAGGGAGAAGAAGTAGTGGCGGCGATCGACACGGGAGCGACGAGGAGCTTTGTGAGCGACACGATGGCATCGAAGTTAAGCAAAGTCAAAGAGGTAGAAACAAGAGTGGTGATGGGCGATGGAAGACGCCGAACGATAGTAGAGGCAGTGGAAGCAGAGGTTAAGTTGGGTGATCAGGTGCAGAAGGGTGAGATACTAGTGTTACCAGGGTTGGCAGACAACGTGGTCATTGGAACGGACTACTTGGCAAAGGCGAATGTGGAGTTAAGGTGCGGTAAACATGCTATAACGTTGCAGGCAGAGAATCATAGGGAAGACATAGCCATGTGTACCGCAATAATCGAGGAAGAGCGCAAGAGTCCAGACGGGGGCGTAGAATACAAGGCAACCGCCCCGACAGCAGTTGGCAGCACAGACACTAGGGTGAGTGAATTTCTAAAACGTGAATTACAGATGTTCGAGAAAATGTCAGGAGTATCCAACATAGCCACACATAAGATAGTGATGCGAGGTGACCGGCCGATCAAGCAAAGGTACTTCCCGAAGAATCCAAAGATGCAGGAGATTATGAACAAGGAGATCGATGAGCTTATCGAGATGGATTGTATCGAGCCATCACATAGCCCACACAGCGCGCCCATAATTCTGGTAAGAAAGAAGAACGGCAAATGGCGACTCTGCGTCGACTACCGACAACTCAACGCCAGGTCAGTCCCAGATGCGTACCCGTTGCCACGTATACAACACATTCTTGATCGGCTAAGAAGTGCACACTTTATCAGCAGCCTAGACCTCAAAAGCGGATATTGGCAGATTCCTATGGAGGTAAATAGTAAGCAATATACAGCAATCACCGTACCGGGGCGAGGATTATTTCAGTGGAAGGTAATGCCGTTTGGGCTACACTCCGCTCCAGCAACTTTCCAAAGAGCACTCGATAGTGTCATCGGCCCAGAGCTAGAACCACACGCATTCGCGTACCTAGACGACATCATAATTACAAGTAAGATATTAGAAGATCATATACGACATTTATCAGAAGTTTTCAGGCGACTAAGGCAAGCAAATTTGAGGATAAATCCAGAGAAGTGCGAGTTCTTTAAGAAGAGGTTGAAGTACTTAGGGCACGTGGTCAGCGAAGACGGCATTCATACGGATCCAGAGAAGGTCGCGGCGATTAAAGAACTCAAACCACCACACAATCTACGAGAGCTACGACGAAAATTTTCAAATTTTTCCTGAACTCCAGATATTTTGAAAATTTGGATGATGAAATACGACAGCGAGTCCAACGTCCTGGTGAGAAGTTCAAGGATTACGTGTTAGCGCTGCAAGGACTCATGCGACATGCTGACTACACGGAGGAGCAAAGGTTGAGTAGAATTTACAGAAATTCCCGCAGAGAGTACCAGTTGTATGTGAAGCGTAGCGAGTTTAAGAGCCTGGAAGAACTGGTAAGTCTGGTTGAAGATTTTGAGAATATTACACCAGAGAAGGAAGCGTTAAAGGCGACAGCGAGAGCGTTCGTACCCCGGCGTCCAGAAGAGAGATACCACTGTTTGCGTGGCGATGAGATGCCAAGAAAGGATGTACCTCCAGAACGCACAGGGAGACCACAGCAAGGGTATGTTGATATACGCGCCGCATGTAGAAGATGTGGCGAAAGTGGGCATTACGCACGAGGCTGTCGAAACGCTAGGAAGGATTTCTGCTGGACATGTGGTAAGATAGGTGTCCTTACACGCGAGTGCTGCCGCACGAGTCAGGGAAACGGCCAGGGGCCCCATTAGTATCGAGGGATGGGGTCTCCACAGCAACAACCTCGAACACAACGAACATTTTTAAGCAGGTGCAAGGTCGAGTTTTGGCGACAGTGACACTGGAGGAAGAAGAAGTAGTGGCCGCGATCGACATGGGAGCGACGAGGAGCTTTGTGAGCGACACGATGGCATCGAAGTTAAGCAAAGTCAAAGAGGTAGAAACAAGAGTGGTGATGGGCGATGGAAGACGCCGAACGATAGTAGAGGCAGTGGAAGCAGAGGTTAAGTTGGGTGATCAGGTGCAGAAGAGTGAGCTACTAGTGTTACCAGGGTTGGCAGACAACGTGGTCATTGCAACGGACTACTTGGCAAAGGCGAATGTGGAGTTAAGGTGCGGTAAACATGCTATAACGTTGCAGGCAGAGAATCATAGGGAAGACATAGCCATGTGTACCGCAATAATCGAGGAAGAGCGCAAGAGTCCAGACGGGGGCGTAGAATACAAGGCAACCGCCCCGACAGCAGTTGGCAGCACAGACACTAGGGTGAGTGAATTTCTAAAACGTGAATTACAGATGTTCGAGAAAATGTCAGGAGTATCCAACATAGCCACACATAAGATAGTGATGCGAGATGACCGTCCGATCAAGCAAAGGTACTTCCCGAAGAATCCAAAGATGCAGGAGATTATGAATAAGGAGATCGATGAGCTTATCGAGATTCCTATGGAGGTAAATAGTAAGCAATATACAGCAATCACCGTACCGGGGCGAGGATTATTTCAGTGGAAGGTAATGCCGTTTGGGCTACACTCTGCTCCAGCAACTTTCCAAAGAGCACTCGATAGTGTCATCGGCCCAGAGCTAGAACCACACGCATTCGCGTACCTAGACGACATCATAATTACAAGTAAGATATTAAAAGATCATATACGACATTTATCAGAAGTTTTCAGGCGACTAAGGCAAGCAAATTTGAGGATAAATCCAGAGAAGTGCGAGTTCTTTAAGAAGAGGTTGAAGTACTTAGGGCACGTGGTCAGCGAAGACGGCATTCATACGGATCCAGAGAAGGTCGCGGCGATTAAAGAACTCAAACCACCACACAATCTACGAGAGCTACGACGATTTTTAGGGGTAGTATCATGGTATAGGAGGTTCGTCCCAGATTTTTCACGCATCTCAGACCCCCTAACGTCGATGTTAAGAAAAGGCAGCAAATGGAAATGGGAAGAGCAGCAGCAGGTAGCGTTTGAAACGTTGAAGAGTGCGCTCACACAGGCACCCATTCTAGCGTGCCCAGACTTTACGAAGAGATTTTGCCTACAAACGGACGCAAGTGATTTTGGTATTGGCGCAGTACTTACACAAGGAGCAGGAGATGAAGAACGAGTAGTAGCGTATGCAAGCCGCCGATTGAACAAAGCGGAAACAAACTACTCAGCGACGGAAAAGGAGTGTCTGGCCATAGTATGGGCAATAAGGAAGATGAGGCAATACGTAGAAGGATACACGTTCACGGTGATCACCGATCACCTAGCATTGAAATGGCTTAACGCTATTGAAAATCCAACAGGTCGAATCGCGAGATGGGCGCTGGAATTACAGCAGTATTCATTCGACACACAGTACCGAAAAGGAAAGCTTAACGTTGTCGCAGACGCACTTTCACGCCAACCACTCGAGGAACAGATGGGTACAATAACGTTACAACACGAGGAGAACAAATATAAGTGGATTGAAGCAAAGGTGGCAGAAATAAAGAAGGCACCAGACAAATTCCCGGATTACGTAATAGAGGAAGGAGCGCTGTATAGGCGAATCGGTAATCAAATGGACGGTGAAGACGCAATTCCGTGGAAACTGTGTGTACCAACATCGCAAAGACAGAGAGTGTTAAGAGAAATCCACGATACACCAAGCGCAGGGCATATGGGCATAAAGAGGTCGATTTCACGCGCAACGTCACGATACTATTGGCCTGGAATGTTCAGAGACGTGAAAAGGTACGTACAACAATGCCACACATGTCAAATATATAAACCAAACCAACAGCAAGCCGCGGGAAAGATGCTCACGCAAGTTGCAGAGGAACCTTGGGCAACCGTGTGTGCAGATTTCGTAGGGCCACTTCCACGCTCGAAACACGGTAACACGATGGCATTAGTATTCTTCGACAAATTTTCAAAGTGGGTGGAGATTATAGCAATACGTAAGGCAACAACCGAAAACTTGGTAAAGGGATTTAGAGAGCGAATTTTGTCACGATTTGGCGTACCAAAGGTTCTAATCACGGACAATGGAGCACAATTTATAAGCACGAAATTTAAGAAGTTTTTACAAGAGTTGGGAGTAAAACACCAACTGACGGCACCATACACACCGCAAGAAAATCCGACCGAAAGAGCAAACCGCAACATTAAAAGGATGATAGCACAGTTCACCGGCAAAGAACAGCGAAATTGGGACGAGTTGTTACCAGAGATAACACTGGCACTGAATACAAGTGTATGTGAATCAACAGGCTACAGTCCAGCATACATAATCCAAGGCAGAGAACCACGGATTCCAAACGCACTGTACGACGAACGAACATTCGGCACTGGTCAGGAGGAGGTCAATTTGAGCGGCAAACAATCGAAGATGAAAGAGATTTTTGAAATGGCACGACGCAAACAGCAGCACGCATCCGCGGAAAAGGCACGTTACTACAACTTGCGAAGAAGACAATGGCGACCGGCCGTCGGCGATTTAGTTTTGGTAAAGGAGCACCAATTGTCTAAGGCAGTTGACAATTTTGCGGCCAAACTAGCGCCTAAATACAATGGGCCACACCGAGTAGTGAACTTCATTTCACCAGTCATCGTAGAGTTGGACAAAACACGTAACGGCAAGAGGATAAGGGCACACATAAGCGAGCTAAAGACATAACACATCAGCGGAAGCAGAACACGATGACGAACCCACAGTATCAAACGCGGCGCGACGTAAAGACGAGAACGTAAGGTTGCAGGAATCCCGAAATGAGCAACACATAAAGGTACAGAAGGAAAACAACACGCAACCAATAATAACACCACAGTCAGCAACAACACCCAAGAACACGGCGAAGAATACACCAGCACTGAGTAATAACACACCAACGGAGCAACCGACAACATCACGTGCTATTATACCAAGGTCCACAAACGTTGAAACGAACGCAGAACGCCAGCATGGTATTGTCGCACACTACGGCGCTATAACAATGGAAAACAACCCAGCGAGTTATGCACAGGTTGTACGCCAGGATATGCGAATATGTAGAGTTCCAAACCCAAGCAGAGCAGAGAGAAACCATGATCACAGTATCAGCAGGGCAAACGGGATCGGTGCAACCATCGAAAACGCGTAGCTAGAGAATTTTTCGGGGGGGGTCACAGCCAATGTAAAAAATTTACCAAAATTAAAATTACCAAAAAAAAACTACAATTTTTTTTACAAATGATAAAAATCGCTAGCTTAGAATGCAAATTGTGTAAGGTCTTTTTTAAAACTTTGTAGGAGAGACAAAAAACAAAAAAGAAAAAAAAATTCGAAATGAAAAAAAATTTCTGTTCATATAAATATTTTGGACTTACACAATTTTTTTCGCTTTTTGGACTTACACAATTTTCGTATCACTGAATAACAACGAGTAGAAATATGACAAGTATCTCAGACTTGTTTAGCGCGGTGCGTATTTCATTTTTCTAGCTTTCTACACTTAAAACACTTTTTCACAAAAATGGACTTACACAGTTTGCACTCTAAGCTAGCGAAATGTAATTTTTTAGTACACAAATATCGCTTATAATACATACTAGTATCCCCGGTGGTCGAAATTCGACCATGCAATTTATTTTTTCAACTTTGTATTGGTACAAAAATTATACCTTTTCGCGGAGATAAGCAACACTTTCCAAATTCCAGTTGTACCGCAACACTGATTTGCCCTTTTGATCACGGTCCGACGCGAAATCATGGTCAAAATCAAGGCAGATCTAGGAAGGTAGGCCCGGTGGTGAGCGCTTTAAATTAAAGCGACTCTTCAACTGTGTTTACGATATTTGTAAACACGTTTACGATATCTATTTATCTTAACTAAAAATTTTATTTATTAATTATAAAGAAATTAAATAATTTATAGAAAAAATGATATGCCTATGCACTGCTCCTCACTCATACATACATACACATCCATATCAATTTTATGTGGATATGAGTATGTTAAATGTGCAAAACAGCCTGGCAATTGTTTGTATGGGGAAAATGTTAGCCTATTAATATATAGATATCAAACTCTTACAACTCGCAAACACCCTACAGAAAAAAATTACTAAAATCGACGGAAATTTTTACAGCATTGAGAATAGCACTTTTTACACTAAAATTGGTTGGCTACATAACAGTACACTTATAAATCTCCTCAAAATCTTCTATAAATTCTGGCCGCGCTTTGAAATTTTTAATCCACTTTTAGAAATTTCTACGATTTTTCGGATTTTTCCATAAGCTTAGAAATCCTGCTTAAGGCGATTTTTATTGAAAAATTGTTAACATTTTTAAACGAAAATAAGAGAGTCAAATTTTCGACAGAACTGTTTGAAATAAATTTAAAAACTCTGGCGTATGATTTTTTTTTTGAGTCACTGTATATATTTTTCAATAAAATCGACTTTTAACTAGAGCCTTAGATACCCGGGTATCGAGCAATTCGATCTGATCGTTTTTGTTTGAAGCCCGTTTGTTGTTCAAATGCCCGTACAAACATTCGAGCATTCGAGCTTACAAACAAAAAAAATGTGTATCGGAAAAACAAAAATAAAAAAACTACATATAAAGAAAAAAAAATAATAATAAACAAAAGAAAAAAACAAACTTCAAAATACCCGAATTGTTCAAATGCCCGTACAAACATACAGGTAATAAGATGACGATCTTACTTCTTTGGCAAACCAGTTTTGCCTCAAGGCAGATATACCAGGTAGGCGCAGGGGCGAATTCAGAAAATCTCCATGTATTTTGTTATTGTGATTTGTAGAGTGTAATGTCAAAATGATATTTCGCCGTGGTTAAAATCTGAATTCGCTTGGGACTCGCTCATTCCTATTGGCCATGACTAAAATTCGCTTGAATTTTGACATTACACTCTACCTTTGGAAATAAAAAAAGCAGTTTCTGAATTCGCCCGTGCGCCTACCTCTAAGTTATTGTACCATGTTTTGCCTATGATTATTTATGTATGCATGTACGTAAGTTTCTATATCCAACTGGCAAAGACATGACATGGTAGCTGCTGCTTGCTACTAATTCCTGTTTGCCTAATAGCTGGACGGGAATAATTCGTATTTTCTTAGCCTGTGTGGATCCGTATAAAATCAAAAATTCTTTCTTTCAAAATATTTTCGATGGCAAATATTAAAATTGTCGAATTTTATGATGGAAAGAAGAAATGTTGCAACAGAGTTTTTTTCTTTATTTATTTATTATTATAATTCATTCATGGGGGGGGGGTTTGTCCCCAAAACCCGCCCCCCCGTTACTACGCCACTGGGTTATGAGGTGAGTCACTATACAGTCACGTTCAATTTTCTCCCTAGAACAGATCGCCAACTCGCATATGGTAATATTGGCGGCATACGGAATTTTCGGGACCACAGCGCGACATATTGTTTTCGGGATCAGCACGTGACGAACCGACACCTCCAATATGAGGCTACGACACGCCAAGCCATAACGCCACAGCAATAATGACCACTATAAATAGATCGATGACAAGAAACAGAGAGAAAATTTCGGGATCAGCATCCAACTTCCATATCACCATATCATGAACGCGGCTGGTGACGGTGAGCCACCGTCTGGAAGGTGAGGGGGGAGTGTGAGGACCCCAATCCTGAGGAGTTGGAGTCCCCCACAATAACGTACATATATTCATACATGAAGTCTGACCCAGCCTAATGTGATCGTCAAACTGGCACACATACATACATATATATATATAACCCTGCAGTAAAAATCCGCAATGAATCCTTAATGAATCACTGATGCAATTCACCTATGACGAGGAGGCATCAGTGAATACTTTCATATAAAGACTGATGAATTTTTCATATAAATGGTTTGCTTTCATCAGAAAAAAACAAGAACAAATAAAAATATACTGAGTTATGACGACAGTGATGAATATTCAACAAAGAATCATCACTGATCCTTCAGCAGTGAAACAAATTTACTGCAGGGTAACATGAATTTACATACGTATATATATGTACATACAATTTGGATTTTTTACATACATGAAATCTGACCCAGCCTGACAATATGCAAATTTATTGATCATATACATTTTTTGAACATTCTAACAATGGATGTTATCGAAATCAGAATTTATGGTGTTTAAATTTCGCAATATATCAAATAATTATGATTTCCATATTTATTTTGTGTCTTTCCAAATGCTGATTATGCGCACAGGGCATTCTGGCGGTACAAAGAAGAAAATGCGGTAGAGCTACGCACACAATCTTACGTAGGCCACATATGTATACCGACAATTTTAATTAATTTGGTGTCCGCGGTTTTTTTTTCGCGATATTGACAAATAACATGGGCTTCGATTGGCTGCTTTTGTTTTTGTATCACCACACATATCTGCTTCTTCGCTGTTCTGTTCTAGTGACATACAGGCCCGTAGCTAGGGGGGGCATTGTGGGGCAATGCCCTACCTTAAAATTAGAATGCCCTACCTTAAAAAGGCCAACAAGTGAGATCAATTACACTGTAGGTAAATTTCTAACTTTTGAAATATCACAGAGAAACGCCGAAACACGTGAACTTAATTTTTCGTTGTAGAATACAATGGCGTTTTCAGAAAGTCAAAGTTAGCTCTTGTTTTCGAGAAATTTAGGAAAGAACTTTCAGAGCTGTGAAGGTAATTTTTTTCCGTCTATAAACTTTACTTAGGTTTTGAGCCCTTTTCCCGCCCTTTTCCCGCGTAAGGATTTTGACGGTTGTTCTTACTTAATTGGGGCATTCTAAATTCAATACCATCATTAGTTTTTCCAAACTGGCTCCGGTTTATGAGATAACGGTATTTAAAAAGTACCATCAATTTGGACTTTTTTGTTAATAACTCAGTCAGTTTATGAGTTAAATTGCCCAAACTTTGCACATGACCATATTTTAGCATTACCTTAACTTTTTCTGAAAATAATTGAAATCGGGTGACTATAACATATAGCTGCCATACAACCGATTGTTCAGATGTGGACATTTTGGGGCATAGCTTCGCTATTTAAACAGCTAAGGACATGCAACTTTGGAGAATTTGTACATGTATTGACCTTAATCTATTTCCTGAAAAATGTTAAGATCGGGTCTCTATAACATATAGCTCCCATACAACTGATTGTTCAGATATATGGTTTTGCACTTTTATTTTTTTATAACTCCGAAAATAGTCATTCTGCGTGAAGAAGCAACATAAAGACTTTTATTCAAAATGAATATGTGAAAAATTTTCTCATATACGATTTCCACGTATCTGCATCAGTTATTGCACTTTTGTGCAACCAAAGTTGAAATTTCACCATAGGCATTTTTTTCAAGCCCAATAACTCATATATCGTATTACATGAATTAGATGATCTTTATATCGTCTTACAGAGAATTAAAAGAACTATTACATAGTTTTTAAATGAAGAAAATATATGCATGTTTGAGGATTTTATACGCATTTGAATAATGTTTTTTGTTAATTTTTCATACAATTTTTCTCGAAATAATACCTAAAAGTATGCTTCAATTGTTTTCAAACAATAGTTTTGTCATGTGCAAAGTTTGGGCAATTTAGCTCATAAACTGACTGAGTTATAAAAGTTACAAAAAAGTCCAAATTGATGGTACTTTTTAAATACCGTTATCTCATAAACCGGAGCCAGTTTGGAAAAACTAATGATGGCATTGAATTTAGAATGCCCCAATTAAGTAAGAACAACCGTCAAAATCCTTACGCGATAAAAGGGTTCAAAACCTAAGTAAAGTTTATAAACGGGCAAAAATTAACTTCGGAGCTCTGAAACTTCTTTCCTAAATTTCTCGAAAACGAGAGCTAACTTTGACTTTCTGAAGACGCCATCGTATTCTACAGCCAAAAATTGAGTGGGCGTGTCTCGGCGTTTCACTGTGACATTTTGACCTCCCTACAGTGTTATTATAAATAATTGTTTGTTTGTTTGAGATAAAAAATTATTGCGGTTGCAATGTATGATATGGAGAATCCACCCTGCATCACAGATATAATTTAATAAGACCATCGAATTTTTGTAGTTTGGCTAAAGGAATGGTTCATTCCGGCAGTTTTCTGACAAAAACTAATCTCACTGTGAGCCAACAACACCAAAATCGCGGAAATGATTTCCAAGGCTGTGTGCTAATCTAAAACATTTTACTCGTTGGAAAAATGAGGTGTCTAAATTTTCTATGGTTATCGTTTAATCATTTTCGGGAGTTTTTTTCTCACCTTGACTTGCGTGCATACCTACAGGCGACCCACATTCCAAATTTGAAGATCATAGCTCTCTTCGGTATGGAATAATCGAAGGAAATTAAATTAAAATTAAAAATTTAAAAAATTAAATTTTTTGTTGCATTAAATTTTTTATAATATTTTCGGCTTCAATTTTGTCTCTCGCTTATTTGCGTATGGCGGTTGGTCGCTATCTTCCATTAATTATATTTCTATTCACATGCATGTCAATTGCCAAAACTGACCTAGCGCTCAATGTTGGTAGTGCCAAGACTGACTTCCGCCCTACCTTAAACCAACGCTGCCCTACCTTAAATTTAAGTCTAGCCCTGGTGACATATACCCAATGCCAAGATGCCTAACACATTACACCTTTTGAACGACCAATACCACAATTTGTACACAATGCAAACTGATTTACAATGTGCATAAAGAAGTGTTTAGAGTTCACAAATATTAATTTTGTTATTTTTTGAGTTTGGTTTTGTTTGTGAGGTTTGTATATGTACATATATGCAAACATCATCTATTCTATAATCTACATTTTCGCTGTTGGGTATATTCGTAAATGCTTTGCATTTTTGGTTCTAATGACGACGATCTTACTTCTTTGGCAAACCAGTTTTGCCTCAAGGCAGATATACCAGGTAGGCGCAGGGGCGAATTCAGAAAATCTCCATGTATTTTGTTATTGTGATTGGTAGAGTGTAATGTCAAAATGATATTTCGCCGTGGTTAAAATCTGAATTCGCTTGGGACTCGCTCATTCCTATTGGCCATGATTATAATTCGCTTGGATTTTGACATTACACTCTACCTTTGGAAATAAAAAAAGTAGTTTCTGAATTCGCCCGTGCGCCTACCTCTAAGTTATTGTACCATGTTTTGCCTATGATTATTTATGTATGCATGTACGTAAGTTTCTATATCCAACTGGCAAAGACATGACATGGTAGCTGCTGCTTGCTACTAATTCCTGTTTGCCTAATAGCTGGACGGGAATAATTCGTATTTTCTTAGCCTGTGTGGATCCGTATAAAATCAAAAATTCTTTCTTTCAAAATATTTTCGATGGCAAATATTAAAATTGTCGAATTTTATGATGGAAAGAAGAAATGTTGCAACAGAGTTTTTTTCTTTATTTATTTATTATTATAATTCATTCATGAATAAAATTGTAAAAAACCATGTTCATTCATAAACGAATGCCGTAAACCTCCCCTCGGTAAGAACCCTACATTTTGTCAGAAATCTGACAACAAATCTCTTCGGACACCTTAGAATCTACTTATCATCCTGAAAAAGACTCGAATTTAACATTTTGTATGAAAGCAATGCGATTAATTCGGGACATGTTCGGGATCAAACGCTTACATCCCGAAGGTTGCAAATGTAGTTTAATCTCCTTCATTCAAAGCTATAAGGCTATTTTTTGTTATGAAAATTTCTAAAAATTTTTATGTAGTTATTTGGCCGTTTTATTGCAATTATGTTTATTTGTTTATGAGCTCAAGGCCACGATTAAAAATTTAAAACACAAATTTTTAATGTTAATTTGGGTTTTATTATTAATTATCGATATTTCGACTCCAGCCTGGAGTCATCATCAGGACTGAAAACAACAATAAACACAGATTATTACATTTAGGTATACATATGTATGTATGTATAGCTACATATTCTTAAATGTAACCAAAAAACGAAAAAACGAAACTTACACTAATGCTTTAGTTTGATCGACTGACAATAAACTTTAGAACAAGGTGGAATATGGAAAAATGCGAAGAATAGAAATGTAAACAATTAAAAGTACCGTAAATGTAAACAAATTTTGGAGACATCATAACATAAAAATGTAAACAATTAAAAATGTACCGCAAGGGTAAACAAAAATATAGGAACAACAATACATAAGAAAACACAAACAGTAAGACGTAAACTGTGTATATCACTGCGGCTGTTCTTTGTTGTTGTTGCTCGAAGCTCGCGTTGAACACGGGTTTGGATGGGGGATGCGTACGTACCTACAAACATTTATTTGGCAATTGTTGGTGTTTGAGTACTAAATTTCGATACACATGAGCGCAGTTGTCCGTGTCAGATTTAAAGTTAATTCTCTTGTTATTAGGGGTGTTCAAAATATGTAAAATTTCCAATGTGTATCGTTTATGATAATGCTTCTCATTGTCTAGGATTGCTACATTATCGAAATCTGGGTAATGTCCAGTACTGCCGCAATGGTATGGCAAGGCCGTCTTGTTGTCCGAAGAATTATTGCGTAGTTTGATATTGGACTTATGTGCGGAAATCCTTGTCTTTAGTTTAGATTTAGTAGTCCCCACATATACTTTTTCGCATACGTGGGACCCGTCACCGTTGCATGGGATTTCATATACCACTTTTGATCTCTCGTATTTCGGAATTTTGTCCTTTGTATTGCTGTAGAATCGTTTTAGTGAATTTTTGTACGTGAACGCGACGTTGTAATTTTCCTTGTCATATATACTGGAATTTCTTAATCTCTCTGCTATCCCTGAGACGTATGTCATTGATTTATATATTTTATTCGTTGGTTCTTTCGTTGTTCTCTCTAGATTATTTCCAACGTGGTAGAGGTGGATTAGTTTATTTGTCAAGTGGGAAGGAAAATCATTGTTCGTCAGAATTTGCTTAATAATAGGGATATTTTTCTTATGATATATTTTGTCGCTTATCGAGAGAACTCTTGTGATGAAATTTTTGGCAGTATTTATAATGATGTTCCTTTCGTGTTTTAAGTAGAAATTTATGAGCCTCCCCGATGCCGTGGGCTTTTCGTACCAGTCCAGTGTTATTGTGTTGTTTTTCCTTATTATTAGGGTGTCCAAATACGGTAACTTTCCATTGTTTTCTTTTTCTATTGTAAACTTCACCGATCTATTGTAATTGTTCAATGTATTCAGCAGAGCATCGGCTTCTTCTGTTTTGACTATTGTAAATAAATCATCAACATATTTTGTAAGCAATCTAGGCTTGCTGACAGAGTCTCTTTCGAACTTAGTAAGTAAATCTTCCATAAATATGTCAGCTACTATGGGGGAAGCCGGCGAACCCATTGGCATCCCCGATCTCTGCTCATATATTTTGTTATTATATTTGAAATACGAATTCTCTTTTATGCAAAATTTTAGAATTGTTAGGAATAATTCCTTCGTCATAGATGTATGTTTCCGGATCTCCTCCCATCTTGAGGATATAATTTCTATGGACAAATCAACTGGGACACTAGGGAACAACGATACAACATCTAATGACAATAAAATCTCGTCATCATATATATATGAACCTCCAACCTTATTTTTGAATTCCACTGCATCTTTGACATTATATTTGGAGGACTCGGTCAAATTTTTAAGGATGTTTGTCAGATATTTACATAGATTGTAGGACGGTGAATTGACGGACGAACAAATAGGCCTGAGAGGAGTGCCTTCCTTGTGAATTTTCGGCACACCGTATATTCTCGGCGGGTTGGCCGTTTTACATATAAGTTGGTTCCTTTCACTTAAATCAATAACTTTATTTTTGTACATTCTTTCCACTATATCATTATTCTTATCCTGTAGTTTGTTTGTGGGATCACGTCTTAGCACTCTGTACGTAGTGATATCATTAACTAATGTTTTCATTTTCGACTCGTATTCGTATTTGTCCATTAATACTGTTACATTTCCTTTGTCCGCATTTAAAACCAAAATCTGTCTGTTGTTATTCAAAAATTTTTGCGCGGAATGTAATGTATTGATCATGAATTTTTCCCTAGCAGTAGTTGTTGTTTTTTTCTTCAGGTGATCACGTATTATTGTCGTCAAGTTGTTTCTTTCTATTTCTTGTTTTTCTTTATCCTTTATTGTTTGTATGCAATTTTCACCGTCTGCTATAAATTTAAACAGTGGAAAGTTCTTATTCTCTGTTGGTAAAGCGAACTTCGGACCAAGGGATAGAAGCCATTGGGAGTCTGTTAATATGTTGACATTTGTTTTATTGCAAAACCATTTTGGTACCACCCTAATGTTCCATAGTTGTTTTTGGGTTGCTCTCAAGTTTTCGTATTTCTTTTTTTGTCTGTTTTTAACTATTTCTCTGAGCTTGTCTGTTAATAATTTCTCACATTCTAACAACGCTTTTGTGTCCTGTATGTCAATTTGTTATTTTATTAATTTTTCCAGCATATTTACCTTCTTTTGTTTTTGTCTGTATATTTGGTGCTTAATTTCGATGATGATATTTACCAGCTTTACCTGTAATTTGTCGATGAAAGTGGACACTTTGTTGGAAAACTTAGTTGGTATCTTGTTGTTGCAGGTGTTGTTTTCTATTGTTTGCATGATGTTTTTGGTAGTATTGTTAATGAAATTGGGGATTAAGCCACTTCTTCTGCATCTCTCCATATACTTTGTCGATTCAGCCAGTCTAGTGGTTTGGTGTAGATTTCGTTGATAGTTCTTAATGTGTTTGTTTGTCCTTGTGTCGTATTTATTTTTGATGATTGTATATATTCCACAACCTTTGCTTTCTTTCCGATGTGCTCTTCGTATAAACATTTTGATGTAGTTTTTTGGCCGTTTTATTGCAATTATATTTATTTGTTTATGAGCTCAAGGCCACGATTAAAAATTTAAAACACAAATTTTTAATGTTAATTTGGTTTTTATTATTAATTATCGATATTTCGACTCCAGCCTGGAGTCATCATCAGGACTGAAAACAACAATAAACACAGATTATTACATTTAGGTATACATATGTATGTATGTATAGCTACATATTCTTAAATGTAACAAAAAAACGAAAAAACAAAACTTACACTAATGCTTTAGTTTGATCGACTGACAATAAACTTTAGAACAAGGTGGAATATGCAAAAATGCGAAGCATAGAAATGTAAACAATTAAAAGTACCGTAAATGTAAACAAATTTTGGAGACATCATAACATAAAAATGTAAACAATTAAAAATGTACCGCAAGGGTAAACAAAAATATAGGAACAACAATACCTAAGAAAACACGAACAGTAAGACGTAAACTGTGTATATCACTGCGGCTGTTCTTTGTTGTTGTTGCTCGAAGCTCGCGTTGAACACCGGTTTGGATGGGGGATGCGTACGTACCTACAAACATTTATTTGGACAATTGTTGGTGTTTGAGTACTAAATTTCGATACACATGAGCGCAGTTGTCCGTGTCAGATTTAAAGTTAATTCTCTTGTTATTAGGGGTGTTCAAAATATGTAACATTTCCAATGTGTATCGTTTATGATAATGCTTCTCATTGTCTAGGATTGCTATATTATCGAAATCTGGGTAATGTCCAGTACTGCCGCAATGGTATGACAAGGCCGTCTTGTTGTCCGAAGAATTATTGCGTAGTTTGATATTGGACTTATGTGCGGAAATCCTTGTCTTTAGTTTAGATTTAGTAGTCCCCACATATACTTTTTCGCATACGTGGGACCCGTCACCGTTGCATGGGATTTCATATACCACTTTTGATCTCTCGTATTTCGGAATTTTGTCCTTTGTATTGCTGTAGAATCGTTTTAGTGTACTGGACATTACCCAGATTTCGATAATGTAGCAATCCTAGACAATGAGAAGCATTATCATAAACGATACACATTGGAAATGTTACATATTTTGAACACCCCTAATAACAAGAGAATTAACTTCAACTGCTTGCCCAGAATGGTGTGGCTGTAGTACGTAGTAAGAGCTGTCAAAAGTTAAAACAGTACAATTGCATTGCAATGCCCACAATGTGTAGCTGTGTCTGTAGCGTGTAGTTGTGGCTGTAGTAGAAGTAGAGTTAACTTTAACTTTGTAGCGCGCTACAGTGTGACACCTAAATTTTTTAATGACGGAAATTCGAAATGAGGGACGAAGAAACTGAAAAAATGAATTGAACTTGTAAAAAATAAAGAGTTTTTATGGAATTTAAGGAATCCCATTTACAAAAATATAAAAAAGATGACATATATGAGATACACTGAGCTACACCATTGTGTTCACATTTTCGAGCGTTGCCACAAAATCAGTCATCAGCTGATGTAGTAAGCTATGTAGTCCGTAGCTGTAGTACAACATTCTGGGCAAGCAGTAAATCTGACACGGACAACTGCTCATGTGTATCGAAATTTAGTACTCAAACACCAACAATTGTCCAAATAAATCAGTGGTCGGCGAAATCTGAAATGAGGTTGTGTTGGTGAGAACAAAACAAGTTCTCCGCATGCGCACCGCGGATCCGCTTCAAGTGGAATATACATACGTATATGTAGAACAGACATTTTTGGTTTTTTGTTGTTTTTGTTTTTTGTTGTTTTTGTTTTTTGCTTTTGAAAGGAAAAGAACTTTTTAATGAAAAAAAATTATCTCTTCTGAAAAAAATTAAAGGGTAATTGGCTAAAACAGAGTGTTTGTAATACAAAAGTCATCCAAATAAGAGTACAAAAACTCTTTGTGAAATACTTCGCAATACTTTTGTAGTGCATAATCATATGTATTATTTTTAAATACTCCATAGCAAAAAAGGCATTGCATATCGCCGAAGGCATTTCCATCATATAAAATTTCTCGCCGGGCATTTTATTTGTGGACATACATACATACATGACCCGTATAAAGTCAATGCTTGCGTTCAACCACGAAGCGACATAGTCAGGCGCAATGTTTATCGTTCGACAGCATAGTGTATAGCATACAGTGAAATGGCTCTGGGATGCGTAGCCGAAATTCGATAAAAAAAAAGACGATAAATCATCGAAAAATATCAAAATCGGGGACAGATTGGTATGGCGGCGACTTCCGGGGGTACAGATTGGTATGGCGGCCGGATGAGGTTGTTGTAAGAAAAGGGACCATAATGACAAGGTCGTAGCAATCAAGACAGAAACGCAATTCCGGAATTGGGAATTGAAAAAACCAGTTCATAATTCCGAAAAGAATTTAAGGCTGAGTTCCTAAAACGCAATTCCCGGTGATAGCGTAAACGCCAGCTATTCCACGAATAACATGTGCAAGAATGTAAAATCAACAACCTACAAAACAGAAAGAAGAAGAGCAACTTCTATTGCTTTCACCATCGTTATTGGACCATAACAGCAACCCTGAAATCAGCTGAGCACAGCTGTTCGCCATTTTTAACACACATCCCAGAGTCAAGTCACTTGTATCCATTCACAATGTTCGACAGTTGGCAAACGACTGATGAAGAGAGTAAGAATACGTGTGAATTGACTTCCCACAATTGTGGTATGGGCTGCCTATCTGTGAAATAAATGTTTGTAGGTACGTACGCATCCCTCATCCAAACCGGTGTTCAACGCGAGCTTCGAGCAACAACAACAAAGAACAGCCGCAGTGATATACACAGTTTATGTCTTACTGTTCGTGTTTTCTTATGTATTGTTGTTCCTATATTTTTGTTTACCCTTGCGGTACATTTTTAATTGTTTACATTTTTATGTTATGATGTCTCCAAAATTTGTTTACATTTACGGTACTTTTAATTGTTTACATTTCTATGCTTCACATTTTTCCATATTCCACCTTGTTCTAAAGTTTATTGTCAGTCGATCAAACTAAAGCATTAGTGTAAGTTTCGTTTTTTCGTTTTTTGGTTACATTTAAGAATATGTAGCTATACATACATACATATGTATACCTAAATGTAATAATCTGTGTTTATTGTTGTTTTCAGTCCTGATGATGACTCCAGGCTGGAGTCGAAATATCGATAATTAATAATAAAAACCAAATTAACATTAAAAATTTGTGTTTTAAATTTTTAATCGTGGCCTTGAGCTCATAAACAAATAAATATAATTTCTAAAAATGGTTAATTGTTATATGTATATTAGAACAAAGTTTATTCGATTCGTTTCCATCTTGTAGTGAAATCTTTTAAATTAAAATTAAGTATTTTCTCCAAATATTTTTATAAATCAGTCATGAAAATTTAAATAATGATTATACAATAAGTTTTAAATAATATAATATTATACATAATATAATATAATATATTATAATATAATATAATATAATATAATATACATAATATAATACAATATAATATAATATAATATAATATAATATAAAATAATATAATATAATATAATATAATATAATATAATATAATATAATATAATATAATATAATATAATATAATATAATATAATATAATATAATATAATATAATATAATATAATATAATATAATATAATATAATATAATATAATATAATATAATATAATATAATATAATATAATATAATATAATATAATATAATATAATATAATATAATATAATATAATATAATATAATATAATATAATATAATATAATATAATATAATATAATATAATATAATATAATATAATATAATATAATGTAATAAGTTTTACTTTTGAAAAAATTTGCCTACATTTATACCGGGACAAGCCCTTTCGGGATTAATCGCATATTTTATGGAAGTGAATCTAAAATCCTGAAACTTATTAAACTTATTTGAAGTTAGGCTTCTTGATGACGAAAAGGTAGGGAAGGCGTAGTGTTTGAGGGAAGAAGTCCCAAACAAACCTTGATTCATAATTTTGATGCACCAGGCGCACATCAAAAATAAAATGAAGCGCCGAATTAATTTTGCATACGTATATATGTACATATGTACACATATTTGCATGTCCATACATACATATGTACATATGTATGCCAAATGTATGCATGCATAAGTCAGAGATTTCTATTTTCTATTCTTATTCGTTCTTATTACTTATTCGCGTCGAAAAACCAAAATAAAAAAGTCAAATGAATTCGGGACGCGAAAAATAGTGTGGCAACTCGCGCATACTGGATTGAAATTTCAGAGCCGATTTTATCGAACTCGTCCAAAATAACGAACATTCCCTTCTTATATAATTTACGTTCTTTGATGCATGCTTCGTGTATCAATACATTTGATTTCAACTGGGATATAACTTGAATTTACATACGTATATATATGTACACACAAATGGGATTTTTGTACATTTATGAAATCTGACCCAGCCTAATGTACAAATAGAAATTAACATACATACATACATATCTATATATATACTTATATAACTTGAACTCACATACGTATATATACATATGTACAGATATACAATTTGGAGAGTAATATACATAAGCAGTATATCCATAATCATACATAATTTAAATATAGTACATACATATATACATATTAAGGTACATATGCATATACATATATACACAGTCTAATAATTAAAATTAAAGTCTTTCACCCCAAAATTAAGGTTACTAAACTTTAAAACAGGGGTCTTCGTTTCATAGCACTGAGGTGCAACGCTCAACTCACACAGATTGTTATACTCTCTCGTTTTGTCGTAGTAAGAGCGCAGAAGTTAGGTGACCATCTACGACCGTGCGACGATTCAGTTGCTTGCGGGCAAGCAAAAAGATAACAACGTACACGCATACTTCGTTTTCATACGCTTTTATACGACGTCGCGCAAGCATTGGGCATCATAAAGTATTTTTCGTATTGCATTGTGCGACGTGGTATAGCAGCGCGTAAAAGCGAAAAATATATGCGTCACGTTGTTGTCTTTTTGCTTGCCCGCAAGCTACTGAACGATGCGACGGCAGTAGCTGGGCACTCAACTAGTCGTTTTTCACTAATACTGCTGCAGTTACTAACACTGCTGCAGTTAGAGTTTTGGGGATCTCTGCTTTAAAAGTTTAACATATGTACACACAAACAAACATGTATATTTTACATTGTAAAATATAAGCATATGTATGTACACTCAACTGCACACGTATTGAACCATAGGCAGCCGGCCAGTAAGCGAAGGTCGCACAAAGAGGAATACGGTAAAATGCAAGTGCACAGCGACATACATACATACGTTAATATTGGAAATCAGGGGCCTCACTCTGTAGTTCGATTCGAACGAAAATTCGTTCGCTTTCGAGTTCTTTTCCATATATTCTATACAACACGAATGTGCTTTCGAATCGGATTTCCCTTTCGAATCGAACTACAGAGTGAGGGCCCAGTTAAGAATACATATATATATTAGAATTAGCAACAAATGTAAAAGCTACGGGAATTTAGTGCAGCGATAACTGTCCGCCGCTGTCAGGATTTTTGTATAAAAGGGCGACAGCATCCTGTGGAAAATCAGTAGGAGTTAGGCAAGTGCTAGGTATACTTGTCGGTGGCAATAACACATCGACAAAGGAGTACACCTGGGGGTCTTAACACCCCATTTGTACTTAGAATTATATTATTATTATTTGGTAGCTTACGTTATAGATTTAGCACAGGAATCAGAAGCAGGTATATTTGTCGGTGGAATTAACACACCCACAAACGGCGCACACCTGGAGGTCCTAACACTTCATTTGTGTGCAGTTATATTTGGCAGGCGGTTTCCACCTCTGTCAAAGGAAGGTCAGCGGGCGGGTAAGAACACCTCCGCTACCTTTATACAGTCGTAGGAATTTTGTAGGGAATGGTTTAAATTTAATTAATATATTAAATAAAAGATTTTATAACGTTTTAATGAAAATAATTGAAATAAAGGGTTTTCTTTAATTTGGAATTAGGAATCTTTTATAATTTCAGGAACCCTGGACGGACTGCGCTACCCCAGCAAACCCAAGGAAAAGTCCGTCACACCGGGGTCAACTTCCGTTGCATAAAATTTCAAATTTCACTCTCCATAAAAACTCTGTATCGCCGCCTATGAAGTTAACTTCAAAAATTTGTTCGGACATAACGATGACTCCAGCCTTACTTCTTTGTTAAATGCTCTGTCTGTTGTATTGCGTAAGGCTTTGTATTAAATATTCGAGCCAAATACTTCCCACTTTTCACATCCCTTTTAATAATATATGACTTTCTTTGATAATTTCTGAGCTTTCTTCAACTAAAACTAAAATTACCAAAATTTTCTTAAAAAATCTCCATTTTAATATTTGTCTAATATGGCAGCCTCACTCATAATGTTTACAAAAAAGATACTTCGGAAAAATTCAATAGCCGTCAAAAAGTTTGAAGTGAAATTACTTTCTGAATTTTTGTACCATGGAATATTGTAGCCAATGATTACGTTCAAAAGGCGCAACGGTTGCGCACAACTTTTTTGTAGATATCACTAATCCAGTGACAGGCATTTCAGAGATCAATTAATCGCGCTCAAATCACACGGACACGTTATGCTCTTTCTTTTGTAAACGATTTATAGTCCAGTTAGTCGAGAACGTAAACCCGTGTACCGTGTCAGCTGATCGAACCTATTTAATGGGATTTGTATGTAACCGATTATTCAACGACGTACGACGCAGAAGCCCGTACCGCAGAAATCAAAATCATTTTGATTTTTTACGTAAAAACGTCTCAGCTGATCGCTCGCATGGTTGCAAAGTAGAAGGGTTGCCAGTTGAACATTTTTAGTTATTAAATATTTAAATAGTAATTTTCACAGCATTATACAACTAACTCAACAAGATTGTAAAATGTTATCGAATATACAATATATGTGTTCGCATGGAAAAAATAGTATGTCTACTTAAACGAACCATTTATTATTACTTTAATTTTTAAAAAGAAAGGAAAGAAAACGTTTATAATTTTTTTTTAAATCCCAAAAATGTAAAAATATATATACATATATATAAATTAATAACAAAATAATAGCTTTGTTCAACAACTTTACTTGCAAGTACTTGCAAAAAGAGCGTCAATGTCAAATTAAGAGTAAAAACGAGAAAAAGAAAAAATTATCAACCAAAGTAATTGAACACAAAATCGTAAACATTCGCAAGAAAACAGCTGATACGCTGTTTTGACAATTTGATTTTTAGGATAGTTGTAATTGAAATTTTTGAAATTGGAAATGAATGGAATTAACTGAATTAGGAAAACAAAATTCTACTTTGGCTATTCCACAACATCATCAAGATTCGTTTCTGCGCTAACTTATTTAGTACACAATTAGAAATTTGCGTTTAAAATGTTTGTATATTTCCAATTGAAATTTTTGTGCTCATATATTTTTGACACTTCTATTTTTTTAAAGCTGCTAGTAGTTGCAAGTGAAAATTTTACTAAATTTTATCAACTCTCTCGCTGAGTGAGAAAACCCACCGAAAGTCAAAATACAAAAACAATTATTCTGTAGGTTGAAAAGAGACAAATACTCCCTCAAAAACAATTTTATGACATTAAACTTCAAACTAAATGAATATATTATTTATTACAAAAATTAATTTTTTTGGAAATTAAAATTTGAAAAACAACTATATTTTTTTTTGGAAATTTGAATTTAAGTTATCGAAACAAAAAAATGATGAAACTCAAGTGGCAGAATAGCTGTGAATTCCATGTTATAAAGAGAAGCCATTGCGCAGTATGATTTTTCTTCCGGACTTCGTCTTTCCCCTTACGGCTAAGCATAAGCTTAAAATTTGTATTTCCAAAGATTTTATATTTTAAAAATAATTTATTTTATAGTTGTCAAATTGAAACAATTGTCAGAAAAAAGTGCCGAATGTCAAAAACCTATCGAAATACAAGGTGGCTCATTGGGTTTTAACCGCCTAGATGGTATTTCGTTGGTTTTTTCCAACATAGCTTACTCCCTTTCACCAACACAAAACTGTATTTGACCACCTCTTTCACACAAAAAACCTTGTAGAATACCAGGAAAAAACGTAGTGTCATATGGGCATTAATGGAAAACAGACCCTTTTTTTATAACGTGTTTTTAGTTAAGTGAAAAAGAAAAAAGATAGATATTGACGATTTTTTAGCTGAAATGATGATTTTTTATTTGCAAACATCAAATTATCGTATGAAAATGAAAAATATATAATCCTATATCTCCAGTTATCATTATTTCTATCGCATGGTAATTGCAAATTGTAAGCAAGTTTCGGTGGTAAGTGTGCGCCTCGCTTAATGTGAAAATCAATAAACAGATTTGGGTAACTTCATACAACGTCATACAAAAAACCTTACGAAGTAGCCCAAACCTGCAATTATTTCAGCACGTGGATCAGACCTATTTTTCGATGTGTACCAGTGATTACTCATGCTTGTGCATTTTTCGGCCCTTTAGGAAGCAGCTTGTCACTTCTGCACACTCGACCGATTTTCGGCACTATTTTGCGTTGCACAATTTTTTGGACAAATATGACACAATTTTAATTTTCCATCACTGAATGTACTCATTTGTTCGATACCGTGGTTGAAGTACTCGATACCAAAAAATATCGTTGCAAAGAATCGAGTAAAAAGTATCGGTATCAAATGCAAAAACTATCGATTTGGTATCGTATCGTATCGAAATTCGTGTCCCTACCCGTATGCAATTTTTAGGATTTTTTGAGCCCGTAGGGCAATAGAGCGTTCAGCTGCTTTATAGCCCAGTTAGTCGAGAACGTAAACCCGTGTACCGTGTCAGCTGATCCAACCTATTTAATGGGATTTGTATGTAACCGATTATTCAACGACGTACGACCAAAGAGCGTATATGGATAAGAGGCTGCAGTTTGAAAAACTTCACACTAGATGTCACATTTCGCGCGAGATGGGACCCGCGAAGTGTGACATCTAGTGTGAAGTTTCGCTGACTGCACCCTCATCCATATATGCTCTTTGTGAAACTTCACACTAGATGTCACACTTCGCGGGTCCCATCTCGCGCGAAATGTGACATCTAGTGTGAAGTTTTTCAAACTGCAGCCTCTTATCCATATACGCTCTTTGGTACGACGCAGAAGCCCGTACCGCAGAAATCAAAATCATTTTGATTTTTTACGTAAAAACGTGGCAGCTGATAGCTCGCATGGTTGCAAGGTAGAAGGGTTGCCAGCTGAACATTTTTAGTTATTAAATATTTAAACAGTAATTTTCACAGCATTATGCAACTAAGGCACTCTGCACACGGAGCGTACTGCTTTAGACGCGTATTAGATACTACAGACGAAAGCTGTACGCTTTGATGTCGCGCACGTATATTTCAATTGAGGGCTGCACACGAGTCGTCAGTTTCATGCATTCGTCAAAGTATGCTGGCTACATGTCGCTTGGCGTAAAGCAGTGCTGGTAGCTAGGCGTACTACGCTTAGAAAACAGGAAGAAGAAGATGTTTGTTTACATTTTTCCACTTGGTGGAATTTACGAAAGCAGTAAAATTTGGGTAAAAAATCGGAAAAATGAGTGTATAATGAAAGAAAATGGAAGATTCCGTAAAATTTTTCATCTTTTCTATTTAAAGCTTCGAAATTTAAAGCAAATACCGTATTATTAATTTGTTTGTTTGTTTTGTGCAGCGAAGTTTCAAGTCGCTTCGTGTGCAGATCTTGAGGCGTAGAGAAATCGACTCTACATGAAATGTCTCGTACGCGTCTATGACGATACGCCTCATGTGCAGAGTGCCTAACTCAACAAGATTGTAAAAAATACTTCCCACTTTTCACATCCCTTTTAATAATATATGACTTTCTTTGATAATTTCTGAGCTTTCTTCAACTAAAACTAAAATTACCAAAATTTTCTTAAAAAATCTCCATTTTAATATTTGTCTAATATGGCAGCCTCACTCATAATGTTTACAAAAAAGATACTTCGGAAAAATTCAATAGCCGTCAAAAAGTTTGAAGTGAAATTACTTTCTGAATTTTTGTACCATGGAATATTGTAGCCAATGATTACGTTCAAAAGGCGCAACGGTTGCGCACAACTTTTTTGTAGATATCACTAATCCAGTGACAGGCATTTCAGAGATCAATTAATCGCGCTCAAATCACACGGACACGTTATGCTCTTTCTTTTGTAAACGATTTATAGTCCAGTTAGTCGAGAACGTAAACCCGTGTACCGTGTCAGCTGATCGAACCTATTTAATGGGATTTGTATGTAACCGATTATTCAACGACGTACGACGCAGAAGCCCGTACCGCAGAAATCAAAATCATTTTGATTTTTTACGTAAAAACTTCTCAGCTGATCGCTCGCATGGTTGTAAAGTAGAAGGGTTGCCAGTTGAACATTTTTAGTTATTAAATATTTAAATAGTAATTTTCACAGCATTATACAACTAACTCAACAAGATTGTAAAATGTTATCGAATATACAATATATGTGTTCGCATGGAAAAAATAGTATGTCTACTTAAACGAACCATTTATTATTACTTTAATTTTTAAAAAGAAAGGAAAGAAAACGTTTATAATTTTTTTTTAAATCCCAAAAATGTAAAAATATATATACATATACATAAATTAATAACAAAATAATAGCTTTGTTCAACAACTTTACTTGCAAGTACTTGCAAAAAGAGCGTCAATGTCAAATTAAGAGTAAAAACGAGAAAAAGAAAAAATTATCAACCAAAGTAATTGAACACAAAATCGTAAACATTCGCAAGAAAACAGCTGATACGCTGTTTTGACAATTTGATTTTTAGGATAGTTGTAATTGAAATTTTTGAAATTGGAAATGAATGGAAATAACTGAATTAGGAAAACAAAATTCTACTTTGGCTATTCCACAACATCATCAAGATTCGTTTCTGCGCTAACTTATTTAGTACACAATTAGAAATTTGCGTTTAAAATGTTTGTATATTTCCAATTGAAATTTTTGTGCTCATATATTTTTGACACTTCTATTTTTTTAAAGCTGCTAGTAGTTGCAAGTGAAAATTTTACTAAATTTTATCAACTCTCTCGCTGAGTGAGAAAACCCACCGAAAGTCAAAATACAAAAACAATTATTCTGTAGGTTGAAAAGAGACAAATACTCCCTCAAAAACAATTTTATGACATTAAACTTCAAACTAAATGAATATATTATTTATTACAAAAATTAATTTTTTTGGAAATTAAAATTTGAAAAACAACTATATTTTTTTTGGAAATTTGAATTTAAATTATCGAAACAAAAAAATGATGAAACTCAAGTGGCAGAAAAGCTGTGAATTCCATGTTATAAAGAGAAGCCATTGCGCAGTATGATTTTTCTTCCGGACTTCGTCTTTCCCCTTACGGCTGACTGCACCCTCATCCATATATGCTCTTTGTGAAACTTCACACTAGATGTCACACTTCGCGGGTCCCATCTCGCGCGAAATGTGACATCTAGTGTGAAGTTTTTCAAACTGCAGCCTCTTATCCATATACGCTCCGCAGCCCGTACCGCAGAAATCAAAATCATTTTGATTTTTTACGTAAAAACGTGGCAGCTGATAGCTCGCATGGTTGCAAGGTAGAAGGGTTGCCAGCTGAACATTTTTAGTTATTAAATATTTAAACAGTAATTTTCACAGCATTATGCAACTAAGGCACTCTGCACACGGAGCGTACTGCTTTAGACGCGTATTAGATACTACAGACGAAAGCTGTACGCTTTGATGTCGCGCACGTATATTTCAATTGAGGGCTGCACACGAGTCGTCAGTTTCATGCATTCGTCAAAGTATGCTGGCTACATGTCGCTTGGCGTAAAGCAGTGCTGGTAGCTAGGCGTACTACGCTTAGAAAACAGGAAGAAGAAGATGTTTGTTTACATTTTTCCACTTGGTGGAATTTACGAAAGCAGTAAAATTTGTGTAAAAAATCGGAAAAATGAGTGTATAATGAAAGAAAATGGAAGATTCCGTAAAATTTTTCATCTTTTCTATTTAAAGCTTCGAAATTTAAAGCAAATACCGTATTATTAATTTGTTTGTTTGTTTTGTGCACCGAAGTTTCAAGTCGCTTCGTGTGCAGATCTTGAGGCGTAGAGAAATCGACTCTACATGAAATGTCTCGTGTATTAATTAAAACGTCGTAGCGGTTTGGTGTCCAAAGAATGAATTCTGTTTTATTGTCAAAAATCTTTTCTTTTATACAATTTTTGTTCTTATGTACTACTTATTTACTACGATACATATTTACACTAAGTACTTAAAAATAATGGGACTCTTTCCCACGGTATATTGTACATATGTACATGTACCTACATACATGTACATATGTATGCTCCTATGAGCGCTTAGGCTTAGAATAACATTGGAAGCGTGAGAATGGCAGCGTCAGCAATTTTGTGTACATTACAATTTGTGTGGGGCTGACAAAGTAGTCAGCGCCAGCGCGTGACAATACAATGTATGGAAATTTATTATGTAGATATGTTTGCGCTTGTGTAACTACATTTGACGCTCTACATCACCCTTCCAAAAAAAATGCTCGCTTCATTTGTGGATTCAATGAAGCGAGTATTTCGTTTCAATAAAAATTAAAATTGAACATTTATGTTCCTATTTTTATACTTACATATTTATTGTGATGTAAAAAGTGGGAATGTCCTATGTTATTGCTTTAAGTCTATTTTTATGTACTATGATTTTCTTTTCTGTATTAATATTATTTTTACCTATACTTTCTACCTTATAGGGAGTTAAACTATAATTATTCTGCTTATCAATATTTGTTACTCTATAGGGCCCTTTATATCTACTGTCTAACTTATGTCCTGCTTCGTCTCTGACTAACACTAAATCTCCTATATTTATTTCCTTAAGTTGTACGTTTTTATCGTAATTAATTTTTTGTTTTTCCTTAGCCTGCCTTATTAACCTATTAGCTCTTTCCTGGGCTATTTGTAACCTAAATTTAACTTCCTTATCATATGCCTCATAATTATATAATGGGCTGATTGTATCTTCTTGTAAAAATTCGTATGTCGGTGCTGGTTTTCCAAATATTAGTTCAAAAGGACAGTAACCATGAACTGTTGAAGGTGTTGTATTGTAACAATAAGTAAAGTACTTGAGGTACTCATCCCAATCGTCTTTGTCAATGGATATGTATGAACGTACATATTCATTGAATGTTCTATGGCTGCGTTCAACAGTGCCTAACGTTTGATGATGGTAAGGTGTTGAAGTTTTATGTTCTATTTTTAACAATTTACTTAGTTCTTCAAAAACGTTATTCTTATATTCGGTTCCCATGTCTGTTAGTATTGTTTTCATACGTCCATAAATGAGAATAAAATGTTCGAATATAGCTTTGGCTACTGTTTTTGCGTGTTTACTTTCAATTGGAATTGCTACTAGATATTTTGTTAGGTCACATATTATGGTGACTGCATACTCATTTCCATTTATTGATTTTGGAAATGGTCCAATTGTGTCAATTTGAACTATATCAAATGCCTTAGTTGGTGTTTCAGTTATAGTCATTGGTTCTTTCAAATGTATTCTTGTTTTATTTTTATTACAATGATCGCATTTTTTAATATATTGTTTTATGTCATTTTTCATATTTTTCCAGTAGAATTTTTGTTTTATTTTATTTGTTGTACGATTGATTCCTGGGTGGCCACCGTTAACAGGATCATCGTGATATTTATGAAGAATATTTTTAATTTTTTCTTTATCTGTCACATGCATAACCTCCGGAGTTAATGCAATAGTTAAATTTTTGAGAACTTTGGTACCTATATCTTTAAATGTGTCTACTCGAGTATAATTATTCTTGAACAATTTGTCTCCTAAGGACAACTGTATTTTATTAATTTTCAAATTGCCGGCTTCTTTCATAAGCCTGGCAAAGAATTGATCTAAATCAATCTTCGCCTCAACAATTTCATTATTATTGACTTTTAAATTGCCGGTTTCTTTCGAGAACCTGGCAAAGGATTGACCTGAATCAATCTTCGCCTCAACAATTAAATTATCAATATCCATTTCGCTACAAATTTTCTTTCCCTTTTTGAAATGCAGTTTCGGGGGATCGAAAACGAGCTGAGCTAGCTTTTTAACTTCACATTTATTAAGCGCTTCGTATATTATTGGGTTCTCATTGTGACATTTTTCTTCATTTTTTATATTATTACTGGATTTTTTTTTAGTTTCCGATCTAGTCGTAACTTTTAATATTTTACATGCTTCGATTGACATTTCCTTTAAATCTTGTATATTTATACGCGATAGTGCGTCTGCTACATAATTCTCTTTTCCTGCTATGTACTCCACTTCAAAGTCATATTCTTCCAGATCTAGTCTTATTCTAGTTAGTTTTGATGATGGGTTTTTCATCGAAAAAAGGTAAGTTAAGGGTCGATGGTCTGTTTTGATTGTGAATTTTCTACCGTAGACGTACGGTCTGAAATAAGTGATAGCCCAATGAATGGCTGCTAATTCTTTTTCAATTGTTGCTTTATTTATTTCGCCTTTTGTGAAAGATCTTGAGGCATAAGCAACTGGTAATTGTTTTCCTTCATATTCTTGACTTAGCACTGCTCCGCAGGCGTATCCACTTGCATCTGTTGTTATATAAAATTCTTTATCGAAATTTGGGTATTGTAAAATATTTGGGCTAATTAATGTTTTTTTCAAATAATTGAATGATTTTTCACATTCTTCTGTCCAATTAAAAACTATGTTCTTTTTGCAAAGTCTTGTTAATATTCTAGAATATTCTGCGAAATTTGGTATAAATCTTCTATAGTAATTGCAGAATGCGACGAATCTTTTAGCTTCGTCGGCATTCTTGGGAGTTGGGTAATTTTGAATTATTTTGTATTTATTTGGGTCGGGTAAGATTCCTTTACTTGTACATTTGTGTCCAAGATAAGTAACTTCTTGGTTGAAAAATAGACATTTATCTGGATGTAATTTTAAATTATATTTTCTGCAAGTTGCGAATACGTCTTTTAAATTTTTAATCATATGATTTTCGGAACATCCTAATACTACCAAGTCATCCATGTATAAGAATGCTTGTGATGGCTTTAGACCTGCGAATGCCAAAGTCATCATTCTCTGAAATGAGTTTGGTGCTACTTTGAGACCATAAGGTAATCTTTTGAACCGGTATGTACCATTGTCTGCGGTAAATGATGTTATATCTCTTGATTCTGGGCTTAGTTCTATTTGGTGAAAGCCTGACATTAAATCCAAACAAGAAAAATATTTTGCTCTTCCCAATTGATCCAGAATATCATCAATTCTTGGTAATGGGAATTTATCTGCGGTTAGTTTTTTATTTACTTGTCTGTAGTCAATAACTAGTCTCCATCTTTTGTCGTTATTACCTGGTAGTGATTTTTTCGGTACTAGTAAAATTGGACTATTATATTCGGAAATAGATGGTTCTATTAAGTCATCTTGAATTAGTTTATTTACTTGTTTATTAATTTCCTGTTTATGTGCTTCTGGTATTCTATAATTTTTAATATAGACTGGGGTATCATCCTTCATATAAAGTTTTTGTTTATAAAAATTGTTAGTGGTTATAGGTTCTGATTCCAATGCAAATATATCTATATATTCTGAACATAAAGTATTAAGTTGAGATTTAGCAAATGATGGAAAATTTTTATTTAATCTTTCCAGTTTTTCTTTATTATTTTCTTCATTTTTCTGTTTATTTTTTACAATAATGTAGTCGTCTAAATTTTCTGTATTAATATTGTAATTTTGAATAGTTGCATTTTTATCTGTTGTATTAATAATTCTAACAAATGCTTGTTTTGGGTTCACTATTGAGTTGGCAATAAAAATACCTTCGGCTAATTGTTGATGTGGTATAAATAAATCGTTATTATTATTAATTTTAATTTGTCTAATTACTTCTGATCTTGCTGGTACTGATATACTATTGATTGTTGGCTCATTTGTCATTCGAATTGCTATATCTTCTGGGAAATCATGTGGACGTAATATCAAAGTATCTTTATTAGTTTGATAGTCCAAAATGCAATTATATTTTTTAATGAAATCTAGTCCTAAAATTCCGTCACATGGGATTGGGAAATCATCTTCTACGATGTGAAATTTATGTCGAATCAAAAGATCGTCACCCTTCAAATCTGCTTTAACTGTTCCGAGGGTGCTTGTTATACCCTGACCAATACCTTTTAAATCTGTTTTTTGTGAATTATCAATTGAAACATCATTCTGAATTTGACCCTTCTTAATAATGGATATATCTGCTCCTGTGTCTACTAGGAGAGTAGAAAATGAGTTATTTAATGTTGACCTGGAAGATATGTAGCTGTTTAAATGTAAATTGAATACTAAAATTTTTCTCTCTACTGTTGAAGTGGAGTCTGCTGGTTTTCCTGTTGATCGTAGCTACGTATGTTTCGTGTGCTGTTTGTATTGTTATTGTTATTGTTGTTGTTATTGCGAGCATTTGAGCGTGTTTGGTTTCTAAAGTTTCGCCTTTGCATGTTATTGTTATTATTATAATTGTAGCGCGTGGGAAACGCGCGTCTTTGGTTACTTCTGTTATTATTACTCTGATAACTTCGACGGAAGCTACCGCGGTAATAGTTTTGTTGTCGGATGTGAAGTAATGTGTTTGGGTTTCCAGTTACTTCAGTACAGCTATTTGTGAATTTTGACACAGCTTCGTTCATCGAGGTGAACGTTCCAGCTTGCATAATTGTTTTGACTTTTTCGTTGGAGCAGTTTTTACACATAGCTTTCACAGCTGATTGTGTAGCATACTTGGTTGCTAACTCTGGAGTTAGTCCGTCAGATATGTAGGCTCCTTCCAACGATTTTGTGAGATTTTCAATTTCTGAAGTGTACTGATTTGCAGTTTTGCTGCGCTGTTGTATGTTCATTAGTTTTGCTGTCAAAACTTCTACTGATTCCCCTTTGATTCTTGATTTTAAACTTTGTTTTATTGCTTGAATGGAGGATTCAGTGCTTATAAAATTTCTGGCCGTGCCTTTTAACTTTGTCTTTATGATAGAAACTGCGACAGCCTCATGTGTCTCTTTGATTTGCTCGAGAATATCAAGGGCATCCAGAAATCTGGGTAGGTTTTCGGGTTTGCCATCGAACTCTGGTAAGATCGATGACGCCGTTTTGATAAATGCTATTGTTGTTTGTGCCATGTTCGCTTCTATTGGCGAGTTTTGTTCAGTTTGTGTAGATGTTTCTTCTCGCTCAACAATTTCGATTTGAGCGGATTGAGGGGTGCCTTGAGGAATTTTCTCTTCTACTTCCTGTTCTCCCTCGTATTCGGACAACCAAGTGTCTAAATCGATCTCAAAATGTTTTTCGTGGGAGGTTGGCACATCAACATCAATGTAGTATCTTGATAACGATGATACTAATTTATCTCTAACGCTTGAAAATATTTGCTCTGCTTCTATCTGATGAGCTTTTGTTAGAGTATTTTTTACCCTGCGTATGATCTTTCCTAAATTATTTAATGATAACAGTATAATATTTAGATGCTTCTTTACTGTCTCAGTTTTTATTTTTATGTTTTTGCATATGCATTTATACGATTTTTCCGCGTTTGTTTTATTTTCGGTGAGCTCCTTTAAAATTGCGTCCCACGTTTCCATTGGGCTAAACGAAATTAAACTTTATCTAGATCGTTAGCGCGAGAAATGTATCTCTTTTTCAGAAATTTGTTGTGGGTTGAGTATATTTTTAAAAATAAATTGATGCAACTAATGATTGCAGTAACGAGCAAAATGAATTTAATAGAATCCAAGGATTCAGTATGGTCAACCACTTCAATGGAATTAACCACGTTGGCATTTGGTTTGTCTATCTTGGATGTTTTGCCACCCATATTTGCTTATCCCAAAAAAAATCTCAATGGTATCTTGGAATGCCGAAAACTTCACCCATTCGATTAATTTCTTCTACTCGTGTTGTAGGGTTAATAACGTCCTCCATTGTTGGTTCCCTAGTCATTCCTATGCGACGCCAAAATCTTCTTAACCATTCTAATTCCCTGTCGTAATCTCTCAAATCTCTCACTTCTATTCCGTAAGATAAATCAATAATTGGGTTTCTACGTCTAGACATGCTTGAAAAGAACAAAAGACATTTCCACTTTTAATTTTAATTACATTTGTTTATATATATATTTTTTTTTTTTTTTTTTTTTTTATTTGAACATTTTTCTTATAGTTTTTAATTTATTTTTTAATTCTTTCTTTTCTTTTATGCTTGTTGCGAGGTTAATTTCCTCGTGGGTGATGGCAAGGGCTTTTCGTTTTTTATAGGCCTTGCCTCCCCTTTTTCGTTTGAAGGCTGTGGGCTTCGGAATTTTGGGTTCCTCCACCCTTCTGTTATTTTGTTGTCTTTGCCGATACTCCTCTATAGTTATCGGCAAAGGGCCTACTCTTAAATTTTCTGGCGGTGGTTGTTGAGTTCTTTCTATAAAGAATCTCGACCACCTTTCAAATATTTCGTCAACCTCTTGTTGGTTGACCATTAAATTGTTAGTAGTGAAGAGTTAATAAAAAAATTGTAGGCGAAAATCTTTCGATTATCGCCACTGAGTAGGCAGCCGTTAGGTTGCCACAAGATGTTTTAGTAAATATACGTGTGTATTAAATAAAATACGTTAATTCTAAATTGTATGGCTGCTGCTGCTGGTCAGAAAATTAAGTCCTTTTGATGCCGCCTGTTCTGCTGTTATTGTTGTTGCGCGTATTGCTATTCCACTTCAATTATGTCCTCCCAAACGAATGCATTGTCATGAAATATAAGGTGTACTCATTTGATGGAAATGTCCCTTCAAGTATTACATTGATACGGTGTCCTTTCAAGTATTACATTGATACGGTGTACTCATTTGATGGAAATGTCCTTTCAAGTATTACGTTGATACGGTGTGCTCATCTGATGGAAATGTCCTGTTGGCTATCTTGCCGCTTAGACAAAGGGAAGGCAAAATGAATTTGCCGCAATTTTATCTGGCAAGGGTCGCCATGTATTAATTAAAACGTCGTAGCGGTTTGGTGTCCAAAGAATGAATTCTGTTTTATTGTCAAAAATCTTTTCTTTTATACAATTTTTGTTCTTATGTACTACTTATTTACTACGATACATATTTACACTAAGTACTTAAAAATAATGGGACTCTTTCCCACGGTATATTGTACATATGTACATGTACCTACATACATGTACATATGTATGCTCCTATGAGCGCTTAGGCTTAGAATAACATTGGAAGCGTGAGAATGGCAGCGTCAGCAATTTTGTGTACATTACAATTTGTGTGGGGCTGACAAAGTAGTCAGCGCCAGCGCGTGACAATACAATGTATGGAAATTTATTATGTAGATATGTTTGCGCTTGTGTAACTACATTTGACGCTCTACACTCGTACGCGTCTATGACGATACGCCTCATGTGCAGAGTGCCTAACTCAACAAGATTGTAAAATGTTATCGAATATACATATATGTGTTCACATGGAAAAAATAATATGTCTGATACGCTGTTTTGACAATTTGATTTTTAGGTTAGGTTGTAATTGAAATTTTTGAAATTGGAAATGAATGGAAATAACTGAATTAGGAAAACAAAATTCTACTTTGGCTATTCCACAACATCATCAAGATTCGTTTTTGCGCTAACTTATTTAGTACACAATTAGAAATTTGCGTTTAAAATGTTTGTATATTTCCAATTGAAATTTTTGTGATCATATAGTTTTGACACTTCTATTTTTTTTAAAGCTGCTAGTAGTTGCAAGTGAAAATTTTACTTGCAGCGTGTATCAACTCTCTCGAGGTCTTACTCTCTCAATTTGGCTCCCTTTTGCGAATTTTTTGGGTTATTGAACATAAGTTCGTAACTATTCGTAAAAATATGTAAAAAATTTGAGATATTGAACACTCCTGAAGATATTACTGAAAATTAAAGCAAAATTGTGTTTATCCACAATGGTGGCGGTATTTTCTTCATTGATAACTCTTGGTGGTCTTCTTCTGCAATTTTTCTACATTAAAAAGTTATAAATTGCCACAATAAATCTGAGTTTCTGTAACAAAATTCTTAATTAAACACAGATTTTTGTGAGAATCTTGTTGCTTCCCAATATAATTTTTTTATGGATTTTCAATTGAAAAATTAATGTTCTGACTGTGTTTTTTGTTATTTTATGTTTTAGCCCTTGATAACTATCACCAAGGTGTGATGGAAATTTATTGGGCAGCAACAAAATTACAAGAAAAATGTGTTTTAATTACCAACTAAGCAGTAAAAAAGTAACTAAATTAATAAAAAAAAGTCGTCAACGACAACTTTAAAAACGATTGAATTAGTATTTTCTTTTCATTTGGCAAATAATGCACAGTTGTGTATTGAAGAGTAATCCGCATAACACTTTGAAGATTAGTAAAAATCTTGTTTGCTCAAAAATGACTAAATGGCAACCCTGCCAAAATGTAAACAAACTTTATATATATGTAAATATGTGTGAGTAAAACAGCTGACTGCTACGGGCTCAAAAAATCCTAAAAATTGCATACGGGCGTTTGCGTCAACGAGCGGACCACACATTCTCGACTAACTGGGCTATTACTCACACATATTTACATATATTTATAATTTGTTTACATTTTGGCAGGGTTGCCATTTAGTCATTTTTGAACAAACAAGATTTTTACTAATCTTCAAAGTGTTATCCGGATTACTCTTCAATACACAACTATGCATTAACTATATTTCCATTACAGTAACAGTATCGGTATTAATTTGGTCGATTATTGGTGCAGTAACAGTAAACAGCTGAACAGTGATCATAGCCCAATAAAGGTGGCCATGCAATAGAGTCGCTCTTCTTCTTTTGGTTTTTTTAGGTGGCGAAATTATCATATTTTGTATTAACGCTAATTGCGTGTTCTCTTTTGATTGCTACGACCACATTATTATTGGGTCATGACAGTGAACAACAGAAACAAACAATCGATCAGCTGGTTAGCGTTACAGCAGAAAACCAAAATTCATTTGGTTGTTACCGTTAGCGTTACCGACTAGCGCATCACTAATCAAATACATTGTTTCCCATAAGGTTGGTTGATCAGCTGTTTTATAACGATACTGTTACTGCATAACTAATTTAAGCTTAACGCTCAGAACAAGACCAATCTATACAGGTCCTCTTATGTGAAGCAAAATAGGTGATTACAGTTAGATGGCGTCTTCCAAGAATGTCAAAAGCAGAGAAAACGCGAGCGAACACACAACCGAACACACAAACGCACAACCGAACACACAAGCTATTTCCACGAAAAACACGTGCAAGAATGCAAAATCAAAAGAAAAGACGACAGTTTGACATAAGCTACAAACTCGCTGAAGAAGAGCTACTCTCCCTTGAATGGACCTTCTATAGTTAGGTTATGCGCCCAGAATAGGACGCCAGTTCGAACATGCTTTAAAACAGTGATGCTAACTCGAGGGAAAAGAGGCTACATGTAGGGAAATTCGACCTCAGATTTGCAGTGTACGGAAAAAAGGACAGATTTTCAAAACTTACAGCCTCATTCCTTTTCACGAACGATAGCCTTGCCGAACGATAGCCATGAAGATGATATCGTCTGATTTTGGAATTATGAAGCTACGTTGGCGATATTGTCTAGCATTACGTTGATCGCCAGCAACACGAAAAGAAATGTCAAATTTGCAACGCTGTGCTCCTAGAGAATTTTTCGGGGGGGGGCTCACAGCCAATGTAAAAAATTTTACAAAATTAAAATTACCAAAAAAAAAAACTACAATTTTTTTACAAATGATAAAAATCGCTAGCTTAGAATGCAAATTGTGTAAGTCCTTTTTTAAAACTTTGTAGGAGAGACAAAAAACAAAAAAGAAAAAAAAAAATCGAAATGAAGAAAAATGTCTGTTCATATAAATATTTTGGACTTACACAATTTTTTTCGCTTTTTGGACTTACACAATTTGCGTATCACTGAATAACAACCAGTAGAAATATGACAAGAATCTCAGACTTGTTTAGCGCGGTGCGTATTTGATTTTTCTAGCGTTCTACATAAAAATACACTTTTTCATAAAAGTGTACTTACACAGTTTGCACTCTAAGCTAGCGAAATGTAATTTTTTCAGACTATAATTTAACATTTTAGTACACAAATATCGCTTATAATACATATATCAAACTCTTAAGGCCCTTGGCCACTTAAAATCTGGAATGTTAAGAAGTGTATACATTAGTGTGAGTGTCGGGTGATTGACGCAAATATCTAAAAGATTTGATTCTCATCAACGCAAGCCCCAACAAGAACGTGTAGCACGACGACTGCCGATTGCACTAACACACACATAAAAACTCACACATACACACTGCTTGACATGCCAGATTGTCAATTGCCAAAGGCCTTTAACTATACTTCAAAAGTAAGTCTCATATTTTCTTCTGGAAATCTACGCGCATAGGTAGATTTTCAAGTTTTATGCGCCCAAAATTGAATTTTGTAAAATTGTTATAATTACAGAAAAAAAAACATACCCACATATTGGAAATAGAATGGGGAACAATAATGCATCGCTTTTTTCCCGACCCCATTCTCTGCACTTGCCCCAGATGGTCGTAACTTAGCATATCTGAAGTTAATTTTTTTGTTTTTTTCTTCCATATTTTTAAGTGCTAGTTTCAACTTGAATATTTATTATTTAGAGCATTTCATTTAAGTAATCGTGATTAATCCTAAAGGTTCAAGTAATTATTAACACTTTTCAATAATATCCTTGGTTTCCAATAATTCTAAGTTTATAGTTTTAAGCTTTTAAAGTTGGGATATTTAAAAAAAAAATTATCACTCTTTTTCATGTTAAAAATTGGTTTTGTTATGTTGCTCTGTCAGACTCAGTCAAATTAACCCTCGGACATGATATCTAGTACAATTAGTAGTTAGCCGACAAAAAACTACGTCGCACAAAGCCGCACTTCACTACTATGTAGATACATTCATACATACATATTTTCATATGTACCTACAATAATTTTCTTTTTGCGCTTTATATTTAATTTTAATGTTTATATTTCTAACGCATATCTTGGTTAATGTAGGTGATGCTCGAAAGTAACCCAGATATTTAGCAGCGATTATTGTTAACTTTTTAGGCAGTATTTTTAGTATTTCCAATTTTTCAAAGTTAAGGAAGTACTTATCATAAAAAGGGGCTAAGAATTATAAAGCTACATTTTTTAGAAGATTTTTGAGTATGCAATTTTGCAGCTCATTCAATTGTAATATAATAATATGCAACATTCAACTTTTTGAAAAATTTCATTGGCTTTTCGGAAATTTTAATTGGAACGGTCTCACGTACATATAACGCAAACACCCTACAGAAAAAAATTACTAAAATCGACGGAAATTTTTACAGCATTGAGAACAGCACTTTTTACACTAAAATTGGTTGGCTACATAACAGTACACTTAGAATTCTCCTCAAAATCTTCTATAAATTCTGGCCGCGCTATGAAATTTTTAATCCCCTTTTAGAAATTTCTACGATTTTTCGGATTTTTCCATAAGCTTAGAAATCCTGCTTAAGGCGATTTTTATTGAAAAATTGTTTACATTTTTAAACGAAAATAAGAGAGTCAAATTTTCGACAGAACTGTTTGAAATAAATTTAAAAACTCTGGCGTATGATTTTTTTTTTTTTTTTGAGTCACTGTATATATTTTTCAATAAAATCGAGTTTTAACTAGAGCCCTAGATACCCGGGTATCGAGCAATTCGATCTGATCGTTTTTGTTTGAAGCCCGTTTGTTGTTCCAATGCCTGTACAATTATTCGAGCATTCGAGCTTACAAAAAAAAAAATGTGTATCGGAAAAACAAAAATAAAAAAAACTACATATAAATAAAAAAAAAAAATCGAGAGCTCTACTTTTAACACAAATTATTAAAATTTTGCATTAAACAAGCAATTTGGAATAGATGTACACAATAAAATATTTCTACCTATGTGCTACGGTTATAAATAATAATTTTCTTTTATAATTTAGTTTTTTAATATTCCATTTTGACAGACATTAAGTAAAATCTCAAGTTCAGATATTCTTATATATTGCATATTTATTCCCATTGTAGTTTATACTAATATTATCTGATTAAGATGAGAAGTAATTGAAAGAAAACTTAAAATTTAAGTAATTGGCGTTACTTTTCTGTTATTAGCATGTTAATGACAGCTATATCGTATAATAATTGTAGCGTTTGTTGAGCAGTAGGGAAATGCAGGAACCGTAGGAATTTTACCAAAAAAGAGCGAATATAAGTACAAAGAATATAAATTGTGGTAAAATTCCTGCGGTTCTTGCACTTTCCTATGGCTCAACAAACGCTAGAATTATAAGTAATACTTCGTGAAAAAGCGCTAAATTTCGAATTACCAATTTCGAAAAATTATTATTCTCATTGATTTTTTCCTGAAAAAGAAATGTATGCTAATAAAGTCAAAGATGGTTTTATGGTCAAAACGAATCTTTCGGGGGGGGGGGGGGGGGGGGGTGGGGGGGGTTTGTCCCCAATTTCCCCCCCGTTACTACGCCACTGCAAAATCGTATTTTTCCTTGGTTAAAATATGAATTCACTTGGGACTCGCCTTGCATGTCATATTTGATGAAACATCAGTCATACAATTTGACATATATTTTGCAAATAAAACGTTGAAAGTTGCCACAAAATTATGTTTCACTTGAAAAATGCCAACACACATAATATTCCACGAATATCACGTGAAAAATGTAAAATCAAAACAAGGTACATATAATAATTTGACAACCTATAAAACAGAAAGAAGAAGAGCAATTATCTATCTGACCATTCTTATTGGGCCATCATGTATACTAGCTTTGATTTTGACATTATACTCTACCTTTGTAACTAAAAAAAGAATTTTTTGAATTCGCCAAAGCGCCTAGCTTCTTAGATCTCAGAAGAAATTGCGTGCTTGTTGCTTTTAGCAACCTATAATAACAATAAAAACACACATTGATAATATAAAATGCACAATATTCCAAATATACTTACTTTCTCTTACTTATTTTCAACTTTTCTGCCAAAACGATACCTCCGAACTAAGGCATCGAATTCCGAAGCCTTTTGGCAATCCCGGGATTTCGGGATTTGAAAATGACAATCCCGGGATCCCGGGATTTTTCGGGATTACCTAAGAGACTGTTACCTTTGAAATTTTGTTTAAAAAACATACACATAAGAGTACTTTAAAACATACCATTTATTTCACTTCAATGTTTTGTAGAAAAAATTAAAGCTTATTAAATTCAACTTTTGAAAAGAAAAAAAAAAAGATTTGTATTGTATACTTTAACACAAATGTTATATAAATATATAATGGTACATATTTATTTCAAAAAGTATCTTAAAAATATAAAGCATAGCAGTTGAGCAATTTTAAACACAGGGGGTGTCTTGTGATTTAATATTGTAACTTTAAAAATAATATGGCAGAAACAACTTCATCAAAAACGTTGAATAATTTTTTTAAATTACTACATATATTAAATCCCGCAAAATCCCGAAACCGCGGGATTCGAATAAAAACTATCCTGGGATTTCGGGATGAAAAAATTGTACGGGAGGCCCGGGATTCGGGATCGCGATTTCCCGGGCTCGATGCCTTACTCCGAACCTATCGTTTGATATTGACAGGTCGTTTTCGCGTTCACAACTTCTGTTCGTGATTGGGAATACCAATTTCTTACGTTTTCAACGTAACAATCAGCTGTTATCGTCTTGGCTTACGTTTTGCTTGTCGCATCGTCACTCATAATACCAACACACGAACGACAACGTTTTGGACACGATATCGTCAAAGGGAATGAGGCTGTTAGCTAAATGTAGGGAATTTTTGAAGTCAAATATTTTCTTATCCTTTTCAACGAATTAATTTTTTCTAAAAACCTAAAATTTTTTAATAGCTACCATGATAGCTACAAACAAGATGTTTCTGCATGCTTGATTGCAATATTTCAAATTGTACTTTGTTCTAATCTGGCAAACAAACGCTCTTTTCTTTAGCTTCGCTCTTGCTCTACCCCCAAAATTTTTTGCTTTAGCTCTGGGTCCGCTCTTAGCACCAAATTTTGCTTCTATTTTTTGTTGTGGTGATCAGAGATGCGATTGTATAACTAAACCATTCTATTACAATTACTTGTAATTGGAAATATTCAATTACATTTACAAGTAATTGTAATTGAAAAAAATGTAATTGAGAATGTTCAGGTCTGAGTTCAATATGCATAACTCGGTCTTTTCTACAAGCGAAAAATCAAAATTGCTTTTCTTTTAAATTTAACGAATGCAATTTCAAAAATATGAAATATAGGGATGTATATAGGGTTGCCAGACGTACTGATTTGATCAGTACAATACTGATTTTTCGTGCCCCGTACTTATAGTATTAAAAACCTTAAGAAATACTATTTTTTTTTGGATTTTGTACTGATTTGTACTGATTTTTAGCCGACACTAAAAAAATTAATTTTCATCACCCTGCACTGTTTTTAATTTTCCAACTGTTGTCATTTGACGTTTGTAATGCCGTGGTTATGCTTACCATGTATGTGCGCTCTAATCATCGATTTAACAACCTCTCACAGATGACGAAAATGTGTCCGAATTTCATCGGTGTTTTGCTGGTAAGCATAACCACGGCATAACCATGAAACAATTAGGAAGGAGGAAGCAACGCGAACGTTAAATGTCATAGAAACATGATTGACAGTTAACGATACGGAAACAAAAACAAAATGCCAGAAATAAAGACGATTTTCTCCGCATATATGGTTTTTTTTTTTTGGAAGGCAATGTGCAGATTTTTTCGGGAAAGGTATCTGGCAACCCTAGATGTATATGATCATTTTCAATGGGAAATGTCTGCGCTATATACATAAATACATGTATACGTCATCTATTTGAAAATGTTTATTTATAATAAAAAAAAAGTTACAATTATAATTTTTATGAAATATGTACAATGTTATTAGCTTTGTTCGCTTACTTTCTCCAACAGCATTTACTCAGCAGCCTCCAACAGCCAGGTGTTGGAGAAAAATGTCATCTTTCCTCTCACAAGAGAAAAATATCGTAAGAGGTAAACGAACACAAAATTTGCAGAGTTCAACAGCTTTGGCAAACAGCTGATTTTTATTTACATTCACAAGCCCCAAAATCCAAAGGATAAAAAGGATTAAATTTAAAATGATAATAAAATTGGTGGAAATTATTGCTGTTAATTATGTATATATGTACATATGTATAACATAAAAAGAATAAAATAAAACATGGTTTTTCTTATTTAATTTCTTTTGAATCGTTTTGGGTTTCTTTTTGGTCAGATAGTCTTTTGTCACCTCGCGATAAGCTCCTCAATCTAAAAATCGTTCGCATAGGCTCGCAAAAAGGTTTTTTGAAATTCGGAAATGCATCCGGAACTCTCTTTTACAATTAATCGGCACTGTTTGTATATAAATGCTAATGGAGTTACAATTCTGCCTGAAAACAGTGGGGATATATGCACATATGTATGTATCTGCAATACAATTAACTTCATGTTGTTATTGTTGTTGTTGTAGCTACCAAGACACTCCCCAAAGGTTTTTGGGAGTGTAGAGGTTGTGACAGTCCTTTGCCGGATAAATCCGGTACGCTCGGGTACTAGTCCCTTCTGACACTAGCCCGATTGTCGTGCGAGCGATTTTTTTTGGCCATAATCAACCTTCTAGACCGGTGGATTTTAGTCGCGTCTTACGACAGGCATTCCTTACAACAGGTATATTCTAGACCCCCTAACCCGCTGGGGTTCGCTGTTACTATCTGATAAATAGGATTTCATTGTAATAATGATCACACTAACAATTGCTTTTTTTTGTACCCATGTCCGTAGTGTTTTCCACCGCAGTATGTCTTCGCGTCTGCTGCTCCGCAGAAGAGATTTCAATTTTATGCACCCGGCCCTGGCCATGCTTTAAAAAAATAAACCTCTATGGACCAATCCACAGTACTTTTGAGTAGAACAAAATTTTGCGTTGGCGGCATTTGGCCGCGCTTTAAAAAAAAAAAATAGCCCCAGCCAGCAAAATTTCCTTTCTCGAAATATATCTGCGGAGCGATCGGAAGTGTTATAATTAGTAAAATTAACATCCATAGAACATTTTCCGAAAGTTCCAGTAGTTTGAAAATAAATACGGCGGGAGCATTATACTGAAGCCGACCCACTACAGAAATACTTCCGGAGGGTGTGCCACCTAGAGTGACCGCTATTTTTAAAATCCGAATAATTGGGTTTTAATTAGAATTTGTTGTCTATACAGACTCAGCTTGTATATAATGAACCAAATTCATTTATGTACAAACTACTGGGAATGTTTTAGTGAAATTTTCAGGAAATATTCTGTAGATGATAATTCATCTTATCTTAACACTTTCAACTATTATTATATTATAATATTAAGGTTATCCAGAAAGAGAATTCTCCCGGCTGAGGGTTATTTTTGTAAAGCGCGGCTGAAGGCCGCCAAAGCAAAAGGTGTTCTATACAAAACAACTGTGGACTGGTCCATAGATATTAATCCAGAAAGAGAATTCTGCCAGCTGAGAGCAATTTTTTTGAAGCGCGGCCGAAGGCTGCCAACGCTGAAAGATGTTCTACACATACATACATTAATTTAACAAGGAATATCTCCTGAACTATAAGCGTACGGCGGGTGGGACTTTGGTTTTTGTGATCTGTGAGACTACCTCTACCCTCTGGGACCGTGGTTCATTATAAATGTACAAATTTTCTCTCTACCCAGGATGGGGATCCAACCCACGACCTCTGGTATGGCAGACTAGCCACTGCCCGCCACACCACAGTGGCCACAACACTCCCCACTGCACCACAGCGGCCCCGTTGATATATATTCCGGCATATTTAATTTATCCATATTTGTTGCCAATTTAGTGTATTTTTCGAATTTTATAATTGATTTGTATATTTTGCAAATCTTGTTACTTTCAAAAATTCCAGTCAGTTGTTATTTGATCAGCTGTTTTCCTGTTGGAAAATTGCTGTTGGCAAAAATTTGTCCAACAGAATTCAACAGCTTCTCACAAAATGAAATGTCAGTTTTCTCTCTCAGTTGTCTCTCTTCTGTTGGAGATTTGGCGTAAAAAAACAGCGAAAAAGTGTTTGTTTTTAAAAGTTTTCGAAAAACATCAAAAAATATCCGTAAACGAACAAAGCTATTAAGAAAACCTAAATGTCAACAATGGGGCATATTAATAAAAGCCAAGTATTTGCTTTTGCTTAAGATTTCAGACCTCCTACTCAAATTTTGAAATTTGCTTCATACAAATTAATATCAAATTTTTAAAATCTTGAGTAAAAGCATTTGCTTGATTTTTATTAATACGACCCAATATATAAATATATATACATTTTTATATTATATAAACACAAATAAACATAAAAATTTCTATGTATGCAAATGTGGCTTTTTGAATAAAAACTTTATTTCCAGAAATTTTGTGTGTTTATTTCAATATAGAGAAAATACGTCGTAGGAAATTTGTAAGGAAAAATTTTGTTAGCGTAGCGAAAAGTAGTGAATTTTTTGGCAGCCGTAGGGATTTTTTGTCCAAGAATATTCCATGATTCAACATGGGATATGCGCATCACTGCTTTAAATTCGTGCCAATTTGAACTAGTAATGGGCGAGTCCGAGATGTTTAGACAATCGAGAGAATCGCCATCGTTGCAAAATCACAATCGAGTCAAAAGTTGACTCGCTCCTCGACTACACAATCGAGGTGTTTTTGCGATTGTTCCGAGTCGGCGAGTCGTAGGTTGTTCCGATGACATCTCGACTACAAAAGCGAGATGTTTTTGCGATTGTTCCGAGTCGGCGGGCCGGCTGTTGTTTTGATGATATGTTTTAGTTGATAAAATAAACTGAATGAGGTTTGTTGATAAAGAAAGTAGGATTTTTAATGGAAGTGAGGCAAATACATAAATAAATTAACCAAATTGAAAAATATGCTATACATAGACGCTGTATTTTTGCAATCATAACCAAAGAGTGTCGTGCATAATAATAATTAATTATTTAAACATTAGTAAATTAATAAATTTTCTGAAGTGAAACGCTTACGAAACAAATGAATTTTACCAGCACTGTATGTACCACTCTATGTTTTTTGAACCAATTTTGATATTCAAGCGGCAACAACAAATGTTATGTAATTTTTGCAGCGAGATGTTGTAGGGTTGCTTTGAAAACGAGAGGAATCGTTGGCAAGTCCGAGATGTTTTAGCGATTGTTTCGACTGACGGCCATTTACGACTTGACTCGAATACGAATGAAAACCATCGAGAGCATTCGAGATGTTTCAACAATCGAGAGAATCGAATAAAACATCTCGGACTCGCCCATCACTAATTTGAACATGCTTTTTGTTTAAAGGCTTTAGAATGGTAAATATTGATGAATTATGGCTGCAATTATCAAATTTGTTTCCACTATTAAATGGAGATGTAAGTTTATCAAAAAGTTGCGTTAAAAAGTTTTAAAAAATTTATTTATATTAGATTTGGAGCAAAGAAATAACAAATGGGGCTATTGAAAGTGTTTGCGGAGATTTTGCGAGTCTTGACCTAGGAGATTGTTTCTTTGATTTGTTACATCTTGAACTCCATTCCGCTATCCGGGAAAAAATTGTACCGTCATTTTGGTCACATTTCCCTATCAAAATCACCAACTACGATGATCGGTCACATTTATTTCATTTATTCATAGCTGCTGTTGGAAATTTGCAAACCAGTTTCAGATGCCTAGAATCAATTCTGGAGCGCGCTCAGAGGTTTCGCACAGAAGAAAATTATAACTATCCAAAACTAAAGACTTTGTTGTTAGAATCATTGATCGGACAATTGCAAACTGGGTTCAATGAAGTGGTTTACGTTTTCTACCAAGTGTCACTCGAAATTTATTCTGGAATACAAACCAAGGAAACTACAGTGGTTTCGGGTAAGTATTGGGAATGACTGTGGAATTGTCTATTCTTGTTCCGTGTTTTGGCTCAGATTTCCATCTGTCTACCAAAAGAGACGACTTTACATGGAACAAGTAAAGAATCCGTCCGAACGTGTGCCTTAACCGTGGCTACCGCCACGGTGATGTCCTTCTGCGTAGTACACCCTTCGTGTGTGAGAAAAGCCTACTGTACAACTTTTTTCATGGTTCTCTGTATACTTAAAACTACTAAAACATCGTTTCATTTCACGATAGCTAATTATATAGAAGTCTTTCTATAGAGAATAGTATATGAAATGAAAGATATTTTCATGCTCGTTTAAATGAATATAATTTTTTTATATACTTAATAACACAAAATAAAAAAAAAATCAGTTTTTCCCTAGAAGAATACCAAAATTTGAGTTTTTTGTTTTTTAACAAAATTTGTAAGGAATTTACGAAAATTTTGATGCGTCTTATGAAAGGCCTTTAAATAAGCTTTCCAAGGCCTCTCACGGATCTCAAAACGGAAATAAAAACCTGCCGGAGACTTACAGCCTTATTCATAAAAAAATCCTATAACACATTAAAAACGCTCAATAGTAAAAACTCTTTTTAACTTTATAAAGCCGTTATAATGCACATTATTCATAAACGATTTATAAAGGTTTTATTACTATCATTGATTTATAAGTTTTTTGCTGTCCAAAATCAAAATAAATGTGGCAATGTTGATTACAAAAAATGTCAACCTGACAAAAAAATACAATTTTAAAATAAACAAATATGTAAATAAAATTATTCAAATTCGAAAAACAAAAACGAATGCTGAATATAAAAGGGTAATTCAGAAGAAAGGCGAGTAGAGGAGACAACTGGACTTGCTTAGCAAGTGCCAGCGCTACCCTCATACAATTTAAACCTCTGCGAAGTACCTACGATTTGCCTCTTCTATATTTGCAAATACACTTTACATTGTACAATACTCACAGTACAATTCAAATGCCGCTACGTATAAATCCTCTATTCTTCATTTGGAGTACAAATACCATTTGTATTTGTTCTGTTGGATCAAATAGTGTACACTAAGTACGCGCCACGCTATAAGTAGAGAAAATAATCTTGCCTACTTGGAGTGTGTTTACGCAAATCCCCGAAGACACGCGAGCAGTGTACACTATTTGCAAAACCTTTTACGCTAAAAATAAATACTGTGGTAGTGCGTGAAAGGCAAGTACAAGTAGATAATATAATTGAACGGCCGCAAATACAAATACGGCACACAGTAGTCTGACTTAGCCCGTGGAGATCACCGCCGTCGTCTTGAATCTGTTCGGATTATAGAATACATGCAAACATAAATACTTAGCAGTTCAAATGAATTTTAATGACACACATATCTAACTTCTTTTTGACCCCAACATCGCAAAGCCACTAGCACCTGCAATATCGCTGAAATCCCTAAACCTTGTTTATCCATTGAGATATTAGGTTTTACCAAATTAACTATTATTTTACGCTGTCCTTGATAAAACGACGCCTCATTATAAATTCATCGTCGGGCAACAAGAATGCGCCAGTCCTTACATGATACCTTTTTTCCTTGCGAAAGGTGCCCCGAGTCATGTTTATTACAAGATCTAAAAATATGCTCACATTTCCATATGTGTATGTATATACATACCCAGCAGTATTCGAGGTAAAGAGTTGCATATTCAGTGGAATATACAGTATGAAAAATAATACCTTGAACTGGGTTCAAAAGCCGTTGCCTGAAAAATTAACTGAATACGCAGTGAAGGCATCAGTGCTATTGAATTTTGCTTTTTCCTATGAAACTTCTCGCTGTGCCTTCAAGCCTTTTCATGCAGAAACTCTCCCTTCTCGTTCGGCAGTTTTTGGGTCAAAAGGGAAAGTTCAGATTTTGGAACTACATCTCTACTGAATAATAAAATAATTGGCGTTTTCGATTCGCCATCAGACAAGCGAAGTCGTATCACAAAAATGTTTGAACCCATAATGAGTAGTAACAATACTCGCTAACTGGTCGATAAAAATTTCCTTCTGCTCGCTATCATTCACATATAAATTTGGCAGAGGGAAATTTATAGCCAGCAGAGAAATTGTGAATCGAAAGCGGCTAATATAATATTGCACTGGCACGTTTAAAACTCTGACGAGTTTTATGGCCGAGCTTCTCTCGTAATTCTTGGTGTGCTCCTTAACTTTTGGGTTTCCTACTAATTGGGTGGATCTACACTTTTATGCCGGCTCCGAACGGCGAATGCATTTTTTGTGAGAAGCTTTTTCAGGGCAGAAATACACTCGGAGGGCATCCCGCCCACTGCCGAGAGGTGACCGCTATTTCTAAAAACCCAAATAATTGGATTTTAATTAATTACAAAATTTTTTTTTGGTTTTTGTCCGGACCGGGGTTAGAACCCGAGACCTCTGGTATGGCAGGCGAGCATTCTACCCACTGCACCACAGTGGCCATCTCTACTGAATATTCAGTAGGAAATATGTGCTGATTTCCAGCTGAACAATACTGGGCGTTTCGGTTTTTTTTTTTTAATTTGAAATTTTTCTTTATTTTTTGAAGTAAATGTTTTATAAAGAGCTTATACAAGGGTGAAGCTTGTTATAAATTCGTTTCCATTTTATCTGATTTTTAAGAGCATTTTAAATTTATAAATTGTTTATGAATAATGTTTTTGCTTATTTGATTGATAAACTGTTTATAAACCTTTGATATGTTTTTATGAATAAGGCTGTTATAGTTCACCAGATATTTGTTGGTAATTTTTTGGTAGTTGGATGGGTCCTAGATATTACACCAGAAAGGGAGTTCTGCCGGCTGATATTGAAAATGGGCGAAATCGGACTATGACCACGTCCACTTTTCGTATATGGAAATTGGTATCTCGGCTACTAATATACATAGCTAGAGTGATAAAATTTTACCCACGTATTGAGCTCATGCCCTATGAAGAAATTTGATGAAATTTTGGAAAATGGGCGGTGCCACGCCCACTTATTAAGGGGAAAATATTGAAAGGTTTATAAGCCATAACTAAGAAACCGTAGCAGATATATCGATGAAATTTGGTACGCGTAATTTACTTCCTTAGGAAAATGTTTGGACGAAAAATTGCCAAAATCGGTTGACGACCACGCCCAAATTTATATATGGGAACTATTAAGGGTCCTAATAAAAACATTTTAAGCGATATCCTTGTCAAATATAAAGATATATGCCATTGAAATTTTGTGTCATGAGTCCAACTATAGACAAAACAAAAAATAGAAAAATGTTGGAAAATGGGCGTGGCACCGCCTCTTAACAGACAAAGGAATCTACGAGATTTTGGAACCCATAACTCTACAAATAACTGAGATGTTATGACGAAAATCAGTTTGTACACTTTAATAACTAGTAGTAATACATACTCAAAAAATCGGTTTATGACCACGCCTACTTTTTAACGAAGATATTTCTGGAAAACCCTTTGGGGATTTGTAACATGACATCTTTGTAATTAGAAGTCGTAAAGGGTTGCAAATTTGCACTAACAATAATATTTATATGCTTAGTTGGATGATTGATAAAAGTTTTGAAAATGGGCGTGGCTGCGCCCACTTTGTGCGGCACTCGATTCATATAAAATACACCCTAATCGAACAAGCGCAAACAAACAATGAAAGCATACAGCTGAGTATCTAATGTTCGACTCAACTCGAACTTAGGGTTCCTTACTTGTTAGTTTTAGTTTAAATACAGAGAAAATGCAATTAATTGAGATTTAAAAGGTGCCTTTGTTTAATGTGTGCATACGTAGGTCCACTCCCCAAACATAAATTTAAGTAAAAATTGTCTGGACGAGTTTTAAGTATTTTTTTTTGTTAATTTTGCGTTGGAAATATTTTTCTGTGTGCACCACTGTACGCACATATATACATATGTGCGTGTTTTTATAAGTGCCTTTCCTCGGTAATCGTACGTAGTTCTGTTTTGTAAATGTTACAACTTAGGCCGAGATCACAAGATTTGCGCATTTGTACAAAAAATGACAAATTGAAATTTGTCCACATTTGCCCATTTTAATATCGATGTGAAAATGATTTGCTTTCCGTTCACACGATTTGCCCCATTTATTAGCTTTTGATTTGCCACGCATTTGTACATAGAAGTAAATTGGCAAATTTGTTCACATTCGTTCACACGATTTAACCAATCACGATAAAACAATCGTAGGAAAAATATAGAAGCATACTTTTGGGCATTATTTGGAAGAAAATTTTATGAAAAATTAACAAACAAAAATTAATCAAATAGGTATTAAATCATTACCCACCAAACACAGTCTCTAACGTTAGAAATTTTGTCGAGATTACCTTAGATAACTAGTGTAATTCTCTATATATTCTCAAATCGATAACTAGGGTTGAAAACTACACTAGAATTTGATTAGCGAGTGATTAGAGAAGGAGCCAAATCTCACGCCTTTTATCAATTCTCAATATATTTCTGTGATATATTGAACATACATACATATATTGAAATTAGATACTAAAAAATGGTAAAGTTAATATTACCGTAGTACAATGTTTTCCATTAAAAAGTACAAGAAGTACCTTTAATTTAAATAATAAGACTGAGTTTTGTTTAAATTTCAGTTCTTATAAATGTGGTAAACATATACATGTCAATATATATAATCATATGCAATTTAGGCATATATTGCGTTAATAAAATCTAAACAATGAAAAAATCATGTAAATGGAGACAAAGCTTTGTTTTTCATTTCAATTGGAAGTATTTGCAAATTCTGATTAGAATCTCATTAGAGAACTACATTAGAATTCGATTCGAGAATTATAATTTTCTCGATTTGAGAAATAGGTACCCTTTTCTTTGAGAACGCTATGATTCTCGATAGATTTTCGAGTCGTCCTCTACCGTTAGAGGTTTGAGAATGAGGCTAGTTCTCGAGTCATTCTCAAATCGATAACTAACCTCAGTGTTTGTTGGGTATAAGTACATGTATTTTCACGATTTCAAAATTGGATTATACTTTTTTTAATTCTCTATAAGATGATTAGATGAGCTAATTCATGCAATAAAATACATGTGTTAATGAGCTTCAAATAATGGTCATTGTGAAATTTCGACTTCGGTTGCACAAAAGTGAATTAAATGTTGTAGATATGTCGAAATCGCATATGAAGAAATTGTTTCCGTACTCATTTGAATGAAAGTGATTATGTTACTTTTTTGTGCGGAATGACTATTTTCGGAGTTAGAAACACATAATAGTGCAACTTTAATAGTCCAACTCTAATGCACCGTATGCGGATGCGTGTGCGTATGCGGATCTAAAGGTTTTCTTGCGCGCGGCCCTGGCTGCTCCAGTGTATGCGTATGGTTGCGTCTGTCAATTACACTACATACATACATATATACAATTTCCGCCGTTGTTATTTTTGAAAATACATATTTTACCAATTCGCGAAAGATTCAATAAAATGTATAATGAATGAGGATTTAGAATTGATATTAATTGTGATAGGAAGTGTTATTGCCGTATATACCCCAACAAACACTGAGGTTAGTTATCGATTTGAGAATGACTCGAGAACTAGCCTCATTCTCAAACCTCTAACGGTAGAGGACGACTCGAAAATCTATCGAGAATCATAGCGTTCTCAAAGAAAAGGGTACCTATTTCTCAAATCGAGAAAATTATAATTCTCGAATCGAATTCTAATGTAGTTCTCTAATGAGATTCTAATCAGAATTTGCAAATACTTCCAATTGAAATGAAAAACAAAGCTTTGTCTCCTTTTACATGATTTTTTCATTGTTTAGATTTTATTAACGCAATATGTGCCTAAATTGCATACAGACATTGAAAATAATTGTTAACAATTTTAAAGGTTTTGAAAATAACAAAAAATCGTAGACAAAAACTATAACAATCTTTGAAAAACAAAAATCCAAAGACAAAAAAAATAATTATTTTTGTTTGAGAGAAAACCTTATTTCTTGAATTTTTCTGTTATTCACTGATATTTATTTTCAACAGAAAAAATTTGAGCAAGAAATAAAAAAATATATACATATCTATGTACATACATTCAATGAAGATTTTTCAAATAAGTGTTTTTATATTTCTCAACATGTGAGATTTATTTTGAAAAATAAAATATTTTTGTTACCGAAAGACAAAAAAATCTGAATTTCAATTTTTTTTGTTGAGACCGAAATTTTTATTCTTCTGTTTTTTTGTTTTTTGTCTGTGAAAAACAAAAATATTTTAAATGTTAACAGTTAAATTCAATCTCTGATTGCATATGATTATATATATTGACATGTATATGTTTACCACATTTATAAGAACTGAAATTTAAACAAAATTCAGTCTTATTATTTAAATTAAAGCTACTTCTTGTACTTTTTAATGGAAAACATTGTACTACGGTAATATTAACTTTACCATTTTTAGTATCTAATTTCAATATATGTATGTATATTCAATATATCACAGAAATATATTGAGAATTGATAAAAGGCGTGAGATTTGGCTCCTTCTCTAATCACTCGCTAATCGAATTCTAGTGTAGTTTTCAACCCTAGTTATCGATTTGAGAATATATAGAGAATTACACTAGTTATCTAAGGTAATGTCGACAAAATTTCTAACGTTAGAGACTGTGTTTGCTGGGTACGGAATACGTTAAAATTATTAAAAAAAAAAAAACGTACCATTCGGGTACGGATCAATTCCAAATTAATAATAATATAATAATAATAATACACTTGCGCTATTATAACTCTGACGAGTTTAATGACCGAGCTTCTCTCCCAATTCAAGAAGTGCTCCTTTTGTTTTTCCTAATTGGGTGGACCTACAGTTTTATGCCGGCTGCGAACGGCGAATGCATTTTTTGTGAGAAGCTTTTTCATAGCAGAAATACACTCGGAGGGTATGCCGCCGAAAGGTGACCGCTATTTCTAAAAACCGAATAATTGGGTTTTAATTAATTAGAAAAAAATTTTTTTGGAGTTTGTCTGGACTGGGGTTAGAACCCGAGGCCTCTGGTATAGCAGACGAGCACTCTACCCATTGCACCACAGCGGTCATAGTGTCAATTGCTATCCGTTGATTTTTATGTATTGTAAGAATTACAGTTTCTTTGCCTTAAAATATAAGACAATAATAGATAGATAGATAGATTTCTATCTATCTATCTACCCTCCCATTAGTGCCTCCGCCTGACGCATTCTATCTGTTTGGCACCAGTACTGTTCCCTTAACTTCCTTTCCTCATTTCTAAGCTCCTTCCTGATAGTATGTGGGCCTATTGCTATGAATGGCTCAGGACCTATTTGTTTGGAAGCCGCCGCCTGCCTGGCCAGGCTGTATTTGCATAGATTTCCATGCCCTATATATAAGCAATTAAATTTTTTTGACCTTTTTTTTAAACGCGATTGCAGACGATCTACCTAACCGATTTTGACAATTAAACCAGCATTTTCTTTGTTTTTAAAAGTTTTTTTTATGTTTAAAAAAAATAAAAAAATTTCTAAGTTAAATTCTTATCAAATTTCTTGAAAGATGGTCGCAAAAATTGTGTTCTCCGCCTCCTTTCCATAAAAAAAAAATTAGCCGCATGTGCAAAATTTTACTACCTATAATATTCAGAAGTGAAAAAAATGGATCGGAATAGGGAAAAAATTAGTAATTTTTTATATGAAACTGAAATATGAAAATCTGTTCATTTAAACGCTTACAACTCTTGAACCGTGGTATGGAATCGCACGCAGTGGCGTAATAACGGGGGGCGGGGGTTTTGTCCGAAAGATTCGTTTTGTATAAAATTGATCTGACCATAAAACATACCTCGGCGTTTCATAGATCTTAAGATCAGACAAACAAGTTACGCTCTTCACACAGACAGGTTGCGCTCCTTGTTTAAAAAATGATTTTGTCGTCGCTGAACAAGTGGCCAAACAACATCGTGTGTGGCTATCGCATGTTTGCGCAGCGAATGTTAAAAATTTGCATGTACGTATGTTTGTTCGCCATACCCTGCAAAAAAATTTGCGATTAATCCCGAAAGAGATTTGTCCCGGATTCATCTCTTTCGGGAACAATCGGTCCACAATTAGTCCCCGATTGTTCCCAGGCATGAACATTTATAAATTTTAAGATTGTTATAAAAAATAGCCTTGGCTAATTTTGAAAAATTCGTCACATGTATTTTACACTCGCATAATGCATTCTCAGAACTTAAAATGTTTTGAGGAGATATTTAATTTTTTTAAAAGATTTCACTACAGGATGAAAGCTAATCGAATAAACTTTCTTCTAACATTTATAGCAATTAATAATTTTTACATTTTCATAAAAAATAGCCTTGGCTTACAACTTTGGATGAAAGCGATTAATCTACATTTGTACCCGTTCGGGTATACAAATTGAACAATTAGTCTCTTCACAGGATATTCTCGAAAAAATGCAATCAATTCGCCCCATATAAAGGGATGTAAAATTGTACTAGTCGCATGCTCCCTTGCGATTGATCCCGGACACGTCCCGTATTAATCGAATTTTTTGCAGGGTAGCGATGAAAGCGCTCTCACTTATACACTTGCATTTACAAATTTGCCGAGCCATGCCATAAAACCATCTTTAATTAAGAGATGCTTTATTAGCATACATATCTTTTCCAGGAAAAAATTAATGAGAATAGTAATTTTTCGAAATTGGTAATTCGAAATTTAGCGCTTTTTCACGAAGTATTGTTTATAATTGTAGAATTTGTTGAGCCGTAGGAAAGTGCAAGAACCGTAGGAATTTTACCTAATTTACATTCTTTGTATGTACTCATATTCGCTCTTTTGTGGTAAATTCCTACGGCTCAACAAACGCTACAATTATTATACGGTATTGCTGTTATTAACATGCTAATTTCAGAAAAGTAACGCCAAAAATGCCATAAAAAATTGGATAAGAAATTCAATTGGTGAAGATAGCCTGAACGGACTTGCCTTAATGAGTATTAACAGAAATATCGATATCACAGTGGAAAAAGATATTCACAGATTGGCACAAAAACATATGTGATGAATTTCATATCAAAGGCTGAAAAAAACGAACATTTTGAACCCGACCCCCTCAGAATTTGATGAAATTTTGCATAGAGGTACATCTTACCTACCCAAAAAAAAAAAAATTGTGGACGTGGCAAGGCATCGAAATATTCGAAAAATGACGATAATAGGTACTTGTGTTATTCACGGTGAGCTTAAACAACTTATTATGAAAAGTCAAAGTAACCAAGATATTATTTCATGGTTGTATTCTTGGACATATTAGAAGATGTTCTGAGCCAAAATTGAAATCATTCATCGGACACATTTTGAGAAATTCCATGTTTTTTTTTAAATGGTCAATTTTTTCTTTTCATGCGAGCCCCTGTTCTTTTTATGGCACCCACGGTAAAATGACTGTTCTGTTCTTCTAGTATATAAGTGTATAGTAAAATTCATTACAGTAAAAATACATTTTAAGACTTTTATTATTTATTATTTATAATATTTTAATATAAACATAAAAAGGTTGACAGTTTTTTTTTTAAATATGAAGAATATTATATTCACATACAGTTTTCTTCAAATTCTCCATATAATTTGGGTTATTTGGTCTAGTTCGATACTTATAATCCCATGTTTTTTTGAAATCATAATGCATGGCTTGCTCTGAATGATACCCTAATCCTATTCCCTGCCTTGAACAAAAATCTTCTATATGAAAAAAAAAAAAAACCTGTATGCACTTTTGGGGTTATGGGTATAGAAAGATCGTTGTAACTCTTTCGGAAATTAGAAATACAGTTAATATAATTACTTTTCAAATCAATAGTGAAGCAAGATTCGACCACTGAATGAAAATCGTTAAAAGCTTTTACGTATTTTAGGCGCTCTAAAGGAAATATACTTCTTAATACATCGGTGTTTTCCAATAATTTCTTAAAACTATTCCCATCAAAACAGCAACCACGAAAAATCTTTTATTGGACATAGAACTTCTCAGCCCACATTAACGCAATAGTTGGAAGAAATTATTGGAAAACACCGATGTATTAAGATGTATATGTCCTTTAGAGCGCCTCAAATACGTAAAAGCTTTTAACGATTTTCATTCAGTGGTCGAATCTTGCTTCACTATTGATTTGAAAAGTAATTATATTAACTGTATTTCTAATTTCCGAAAGAGTTACAACGATCTTTTTATACCCATAACCCCAAAAGTGCATACAGGTTTTTTTTTCATATAGAAGATTTTTGTTCAAGGCAGGGAATAGGATTAGGGTATCATTCAGAGCAAGCCATGGAGGCTTTCATTATGATTTCAAAAAAACATGGGATTATAAGTATCGAACTAGACCAAATAACCCAAATTATATGGAGAATTTGAAGAAAACTGTATGTGAATATAATATTCTTCATATTTAAAAAAAAACTGTCAACCTTTTTATGTTTATATTAAAATATTATAAATAATAAATAATAAACGTCTTAAAATGTATTTTTACTGTAATGAATTTTACTATACACTTATATACTAGAAGAACAGAACAGTCATTTTACCGTGGGTGCCATAAAAAGAACAGGGGCTCGCATGAAAAGAAAAAATTGACCATTTTAAAAAAAACATGGAATTTCTCAAAATGTGTCCGATGAATGATTTCAATTTTGGCTCAGAAAATCTTCTAATATGTCCAAGAATACAACCATGAAATAATATTTTGGTTACTTTGACTTTTCATAATAAGTTGTTTAAGCTCACCGTGTATTACTAGAGAATGGCTTTACCGATTTAAAAGATCTTCATACCATTAGAAATATATTGAAATTAGCTTTCAAAAAAATACATTGTAAAATTTTGTTTTTGTTTTAGTACACTGAAAAAAAATGGTTTCCAAAATAAAATTTGAAACTGAAAAAACACTTCAAAGATCAAGCGATTTTGAAAAATAAAATTTTTTTTAGAAAGGTCTACTTAATATATATGTATAACATATCTGAAAACTAAAATGGCCTTTTTTAATATTTTTTTTTAAATTTATTTAAGTAAATGCATCTCCTGGCTTTCTTATATTTTGATATCACGCGTAAACTAATCAACCGATTTCAAAAATTTGTATAACGGTAGAAATCATAGACTGTAAAAATTATATATTAAATTTTACACTGAAAAAAAATTTTCAAATTTTTTTTTGTTTCAAATTGGGCAGTATGAGCTGCGCAAAGTTGTATATTAAATCTAAATAAATAAAAATAAAAAATTAACGTATGTTTTTACATGGCCGTTTTTATCTAATAATTATTTTATGTGAATTTTATATGAGCTATTGGCCAGTTTTTAATTAAGGAAAATTGAAAAAAAAAATTTTTTTTTGGTAGAAGTTATGGATCCATTTCGGAGACCACCACATCCCCTCATCAGACTTCTTCAGGCGGCCTCAACCGAGGATCGAACTTAAGTCTTTTCGATTGGTAATCCAATGACAATCCCATTGAGCTACTACCACCGCACAGTACTTCGTCCCATAGGCAAAATTAAGATAAAATAAACTGCGTAATTTATTCAATTAATATATATTTTTGTGAAGCTAACATATCACCTGGAATAAATGTATAAATAGAATGTATTGTGGAACGATCCTCCGTCATCCCTTGTCAAGTTTGGTTTGGAGACAAACCGGTTTCGGCTAATATGCGCCATCTTCAGTGTCTTTTTTCGTTCTGAGTTATTTTGTGTAAGTTCGATAGTACTTATAGTAACTAACTTCCATCGGTTGGTCACGTACTTCGTGTTCGTGTGATGTGTTCGTGCATTCGTGCGTTCGGGCGACGTGCATGCGTGTGTGCGTGCGAGTCTGCGCGTTTAGGTATGTAAATCTATTTTTGTATCCTCATTAAACAGGCAGGTAAAAGTCCGTTATTGTCCTCTTGTGTGTTGTTTTGTTTATGTCGGTTTTAGGTTTTTTGTCCTCTTTTCGGTATAATAGCTTAAGCGGTTCGAATAATGTATCTGATGCGGTGTTTATTTGTTCATTTATTATTTTACCTACGAATGTCTTCTGTTTGTATATCTCCATATTTTCTAATACGTTAAGTCGTTTTCCCTTGTGTTGTATGTGGAGAATTTTAGCTGTTTTTCCTATTTTCATGGGTGTACATTTGTTTTCTGCCATGTGGTTGGCGAAATTTGATTCCACTGTCGTTGATGATTTCCTTATTTTCTTATTGTAATCTCTTACGTGTTCTCGATATCTCGTCTTGATTTGGCGTCCTGTTTGTCCTATATAGCTATTTTGGCATTCGCAAGTCAATTTGTATACGCCTTGTTTGTCAAAGGAGTCTTCCTTGTTAATGTTGTTTCGTAGAAGTTTTTCCATGCTGTTCCTCGTTTTAAATGCTGCATTAATGTTATATTTTTGGAAAACTTTAGCCAACTTGTAAGATGTTGCTCCGGTATATGATAAGACTGCCCATTTCTTCTCTACCTTTTCTTTGTTTTCCGACTTCCTTGAAGTTATGTTTTTCTGTATTATCTTCACCAAACTTTTTTGATATCCGTTGTTCTCCGCGATTGTGTATATTGTGCTGAGTTCCTTGTTGTAAGCTTCCTTTTCTAACGGGGTCCGTTCAAGTCGTGTTAATAAATGTCTGAAAGCGGCATTCTTGTGTTGTTGAGGATGGCTAGATTTATTGTGTATTACTGTATCCGTTGCTGTGGGTTTTCTGTATATTTCGTAAGTAAATTTGTTAGTCTCTTTGTTTATTTTAATTGTATTGTGCTGAGTTCCTTGTTGTAAGCTTCCTTTTCTAACGGGGTCCGTTCAAGTCGTGTTAATAAATGTCTGAAAGCGGCATTCTTGTGTTGTTGAGGATGGCTAGATTTATTGTGTATTACTGTATCCGTTGCTGTGGGTTTTCTGTATATTTCGTAAGTAAATTTGTTAGTCTCTTTGTTTATTTTAATTGTGAGGTCTAAGTAGTTGATTTTTCCATTTTTCTCTGCGTCCATGGTGAATTTTATATTTTTGTGTTGGCCGTTGAGGTATTCCAAAATTTCTTCTTCTTTATTTTCTGATATGAGGCAGATGATGTCGTCTACATACCTGGCATAAAAATTTACCCCCAGATTTTTCGCCAGTTCTTCCATGTAACTTTCCTCCAAATGTTGCATAAATACTTCCATGAGAATGGCTGATGTGGGGTTATCCATTCCCAGTCCGTGAGTTTGTATATTTTATTCTCAAATTTGAAATAATTCTGGTCCAGGGTTACTTTCAGTGTGCTTACGATCTCTGTTGCAATGTCTCTGTTCGTTTTTTCTGCCAATATTTTAGTTAGAGTTTTTAGTGTTTCTGTCAGTGGTATCGAAGGGTATAGGTCCTTCACGTCAAACGATACCAGTTTCGAGTCCTTAGGTACGTTCAGGTTGTTCAGTTTTTCGACTAGTTCCGTCGTGTTTTTGATTGTGTATTTATTGGACAGGTCCAGTGTCTCGGTTAGTAGCTTATTTAGATCACATCACACGAACACGAAGTACGTGACCAAACGATGGAAGTTAGTTACTATAAGTACTATCGAACTTGCACAAAATAACTCAGAATGAAAAAAGACACTGAAGATGGCGCATATTAGCCGAAACCGGTTTGCCTCCAAACCAAACTTGACAAGGGATGACGGAGGATCGTTCAACAATACATCATGAAAATTTCTCTTTATATGATAGGTACCACGTCCACATTTCCGTATATACTTACTTCCTATACTGGTTTGACAAGAAAAGCCCACAAACGCATCTCTGATCACCACAACAAAAAAATTGGAAGTGCAATTTGGTGGTAACATCGGACGCAGAGCTAAAGCAAAAAAATTTGGGAGCGAAGCAGGAGCTAACGAAAAAAACTTTTGCTTCGAGGCCCTGTAGGCAGGTCAAAGAATATATTGCCAGATAAGAACAAAGTACAATTTTGAAATATTGCATCAAGCATGCAGAAACATTTTATTCGTAGTTATTAAAAAATTTTAGGTTCTTAGAAAAATTTAATTCGGTAATTCGGTAATTTAATTAGGAAACGAAAATTTCTGACTTCAAAAATTCCCTACATTTAGCTAATTTTTGAAAATCTGTCCTTTTTCCCTACACTGCAAATTTGAGGTCGAATTTCCCTACATGTAGCCTCTTCCCTACACTTGGCATCACTGTTTTGAACCCGCTCGGTGTCGAAAACTTCAGAAAAACGTTTCGCCTCTTCGTTTGCTCCTATAAAGTTTTTTCCGTTGTCGGAACGAATACGTGCCGGAACCCCTCTTCGATTCATGAAGTTGCGCATGACAATTATGCACGAATCTGTTGACAAGTCGTGGGCGACTTCGAGATGAATCGCGCGCACGGTGAGGCACGTGAACTACGCTACCCGCCGTTTTTCAGTGCGCCGACCGATTGTCACGGAAAAAGGTCCGAAGTAATCGAGCCCAGTATACGTGAAGGGCCGTACGTAGGGTTCTAGGCGATCTTCAGGTAAAGGACCCATCACGGGCTGGCGAGGTTCTGTCTTTCTGATGTGGCAAAGTTTACATTCAGCTATTACACTTCGAAGCAGTTGTCTCATTCTGGGAATCCAGTATCTCCGACGAATTTCGCTTAAAGTCGCTTCGTGATTCTGGTGCGTCATCCTGCAATGATAATAGCGGATGACTAACCATGTAAATATGTGCCCATGTGGCAATATTATTGGTCTTTTGACGTCATACGGCAGGAAACTTGCTGCATCAATGCGCCCTTGCACGCGAAGTAGGCCATCGTCATCCAAGTATGGAGAAAGTTGACTTATCGTGCTCTCTTTCGGTATGCCTTGACCAATCTCGATACATTTGCCCTCTGAAGCGAAGGCTTCTGATTGTACGCGTAGACATAATAAGCGCTCGGCCGCATCCAGCTCATTTGCGTTGAGTCCGTATTCATAATATTGTAGTTTTTGTTTACGACAATGGCATATGAAGCGAAGCATCCACGCTATTGACCTCTTCAACCTTATTAAACTCGAAAAGCGACTATAGTCAATGAGAACGTTGTCGTTAGCGATTAAGGCGAACCTAGCGCGAAGTTCTTCGTCCACCTCCGTAGTGACTATGGCATCGTTTTCTTTAGTAGGCCAGGTATCCTCATCGTACTTTAAGAATTCCGGTCCCTGTAGCCAACGAGATTGTAGTGAAAAATCAACGTTTCCGTGGCTTCTTGTCGCATCGTCAGCTACATTGCTTTTGGTAGGCACCCATCGCCATTCGCCAACATCACTCTCGTTCAGGATCTCCGCGACGCGGTGCGCCACATATGGTTTGTAGCGTCGATGTTCGCTGCCAATCCACTTCAGAACCGTTTTGGAATCGCTCCACAAGAAGCATCGTTGAGGACGTATTTGGTGGTTGGCCGATATCAATTTTCACAAGCGTACGCCTAGCACCGCCGCTTGTAATTCAAGTCGCGGAATGGTTACAGCTTTTAGCGGAGCGCTCTTGGTTTTAGCACAGATTAACGTAACGGTAACTTTACCATGGAGATCTCTCGACCTCCAATAAGCGACTGCAGCAAAGGCCTCTTCGCTAGCGTCAACAAATACATGTAGCTCTAAATTTTGGTCCACCCCGTGGGAAAAGTAGAATCGCGGCACACGAAATTTTGCCACTTTGTGCATCTGTTGGCGCCACCGTTCCCATAATACGCCCACGTCATTAGGGATCGTCTCATCCCAGCGAACTTCACGGCGCCATAGTTCACGCAAAATAGATTTGGCTGCAACAGTAAAAAAGCTTAAAACCCCAACGGGCCAAACGTGGACATTTTAATGCTAAGGAGTTGACGTTTCGTAGGGCTCTACCCCCCCGTAATTATTGCCTGATCAATACGATGAAATTTGAAATCGAACTTAAAGTTATCGCTTACTGACTCCCAATACAATCCAAGAACCTTTTCTGTACTATCACCAGCAGCGATCCTTTTAGTTATCGTACTTCCATCTAACTGATTAATTACTTCATTCGAGTTCGATACGAAACCACGCAATTCGAACCCGCCATCGCTGCGGATTTCCCTAACCTGTTTCGAAATATCTATCGCCTCTTGGATCGTTTCAAAACTATCCACAAAGTCATCCATATAATGATGTTCTAGGATGGATTCAATTGCGCGAGGATGACTTTCGTGATGCTCCCTGGCGTTAAGTCTCATGACATATTGTGCCGAGCAAGGAGAGCACGCGGCTCCGAAAATCATAACTCTCATTTCGTATTCCTGAGGCGGCTTGTTACTCTCGCCATCACGCCATAGGAAACGCTGCGCGCACCTATCAGCTGGCTGTATAGCTATCTGGTGGAACATTTCTCTAATATCCGCGCAGACTGCAACTGCACGCGTTCTAAAATTAAATAATATCGAAGGCAACGATGTGTAGAGTGGTGGTCCCTTTAAAAGGTTAGAATTTAGGCACATCCCTTCCACTTGAGCAGCCGCGTCGAAAACGAAACGTAACTTTTACGGCTTATTCGGATTAATGACGCCGAAGTGGGGCAAATACCATTTCCTAGACGATGTAATTTTCGTTTCGTCATCTGTAAGTTTTCGCGCGTATCCTTTCTTCAAGTATTCTTCGATGACGTCTTTGTACACATTTGCAAACGATGCATCGCGTTTCATCTTCTTCTCGATGAATTCAAGTCTATGCAAGGCTGCGGCATAATTGTGTACATTTGTTTTCTGCCATGTGGTTGGCGAAATTTGATTCCACTGTCGTTGATGATTTCCTTATTTTCTTATTGTAATCGCTTACGTGTTCTCGATATCTCGTCTTGATTTGGCGTCCTGTTTGTCCTATATAGCTATTTTGGCATTCGCAAGTCAATTTGTATACGCCTTGTTTGTCAAAGGAGTCTTCCTTATTAATGTTGTTTCGTAGAAGTTTTTCCATGCTGTTCCTCGTTTTAAATGCTGCATTAATGTTATATTTTTGGAAAACTTTAGCCAACCACATGGCAGAAAACAAATGTACACCCATGAAAATAGGAAAAACAGCTAAAATTCTCCACATACAACACAAGGGAAAACGACTTAACGTATTAGAAAATATGGAGATATACAAACAGAAGACATTCGTAGGTAAAATAATAAATGAACAAATAAACACCGCATCAGATACATTATTCGAACCGCTTAAGCTATTATACCGAAAAGAGGACAAAAAACCTAAAACCGACATAAACAAAACAACACACAAGAGGACAATAACGGACTTTTACCTGCCTGTTTAATGAGGATACAAAAATAGATTTACATACCTAAACGCGCAGACTCGCACGCACACACGCATGCACGTCGCCCGAACGCACGAATGCACGAACACACGAACACGAAGTACGTGACCAAACGATGGAAGTTAGTTACTATAAGTACTATCGAACTTACACAAAATAACTCAGAACGAAAAAAGACACTGAAGATGGCGCATATTAGCCGAAACCGGTTTGTCTCCAAACCAAACTTGACAAGGGATGACGGAGGATCGTTCCAGAATACATCATATTCCTACCCTGTCGGAAAACAAAGCAACCAAAAAGTATTTTGTATAAATAGAATTTATAATCTCATGCTTTTGTTGTCAATAGAGGTCACTAAAATCAGTACAATTTTGAGGCAAAACTGTTTTAAAGTAATACGATTTTTAGTGTGTTACAAAAAAAAAATTGCCAAAAATTCATTTTAAATCGTATTACTTTGAAACTTGCCACATTTGCTATGCCCAAATAGCTGAAATAACTTTTGATAAAGGATTTAGTTCAGAAAGGTGACTAGTTCCATCGAAAGATGTCCGACTTTTTTATTGGAGTTCAAAAAATTACTAAAGTTTGGTGGAGTCAAACAAAATATTAAAAAAGAACGCTTATTTTTTTATTTGCGAATTTGGTTAACTTTGAAGTGTTCTAGTAGAAACAAATTGCACTGTTCGTTGCCGGAAATGTTGAAATTGTACAATTTTGTAAAGCCATAGTACGATCCCAAAAAGCCATGCTAGCACTTTACGCATGTAAATCAGCGATAGGCAAGAGATGGGGACTTAACCCCCAAATCGTCCATTGGCTGTACACAGCGGTAGTGCGTCCTATTCTCTTCTATGCAGTCACCATATGGTGGCCAGCACTGGAACTCGAAACCAATAAGAGCAAATTAACTAGAGTGCAGCGAATGGCTTCCATGCTTATTAGCGGAGCCCTTCCCTCCACCCCAACTAAAGCTCTCGAAACCATCCTATTTCTTCTCTCCACGGATATACAGGGGAAAGTCATTGCCAGCTGCAACGCGGCAAGGCTCAATGCAACCGAACCCTGGAGGGACACCAGATTCGGGCACGCTCAAATTCTTAGTAACGTCCCTGCCAATTTTCTAAAGCTGAACTATGCAATACCAGCCTTCTGTTGGGATAACAAATTCTCCACAAGAATCCCGGAGAGGAGCGAGTGGAAGAACTTGGGGGATCCCGACCCTAATACACTGCACCTTTACACGGACGGCTCTAAATTGAACAATAGAGTTGGAAGTGGGTTTTTCTGCGAAAAGCTTCATCTGAAAGTAAGTTTGCGCCTACCTGATCACTGCAGCGTCTATCAGGCTGAGCTCATAGCCATATGGGAAGCAGCTCGTCGCCTGACAGATCTGCCAGACATAAATTCTATCAAAATCTTCTCTGACAGCCAAGCTGCCATAAAATCCTTACAGAGTAACAATGCTACATCTATAGTTGCAATGAAATGTAGGGAGTCTTTGAACAAACTAGCCGAAAGGTGCGACCTGAACGTCATTTGGGTTCCAGGCCATAGCAACGTTCGGGGCAACTGCATTGCAGATGAGTTGGCAAGGGAGGGCACAAGCTTGCAGGATATCACATCTGCGACATGGGTTGGCCCCCCGCTTAACTCATGCAAGCACTGGTTGAGATCTCGCTCCATTGAACAGGCTAACGCTAGATGGGCCAGGGAGTCAACTTGTGTGATTTCTAGGCAAATCTGGCCTAGACTGGATGAGGCTAGGTCTCTATCGGTGCTGCATCTGAATCGGCTCTCTATAGGTCCGCTGGTGGGACTTCTAACAGGCCATTGTCTTATGGGCACTCACGCCTCTCGCATGGGCCTATATAAAAACGACTTCTGCCGCAGCTGCAGGGACATGGAGGAAATAGAGAGTGTTGAGCACTATCTATGCCACTGCCCCGCACTGTCGCAATCCAGGTACCGCTTTCTCCATAAACACTTTTTCGAGTGCCTGGCGGAGATGGAAAATGCAAGGACACTAGATTTTCTGCGCTTCATGAAACAAACGCGCTGGTTTAGCTTAACGGGCATCTAATCTTATCATACTTTCGAATCTAATTTTTCCGGAAAGGTTTGTAAACAGGGATAAGGAAGCTAGGGCTCCCGTGTGGTATCACAATGGGCCACCTCGGCCTAAGTGTGTCCCCGCTTTCATGAATTGCGGAGACAGCCACCTCAACCTAACCTAACCTAAAGCCATATTTTCAAAATTTTAGAAAATTCTACAGAACCTTATATATATGGTATGGAAAAAATTTACCAAAATTAATATATGGAACTAGGTTTCTCTCATGCTATAGGAAATTAGCCTAATTAACATAAAATATACAGTTTTTATAAATATGTAACAAATACTGACAAAAAACAAACATGTAATACTAACTTTTTTGGGTGAGACACAAAAAATTTTACAAAGTTTGACAAAATTTAAAGAAAAAACAAGAAAAACGAAAATTTTTTTAATTTTATTTTATTTTTTTTTACATGGCCGTTTTAAATCTAATAATTATTTTATGTGAATTTTATATGAGCTATTGGCCAGTTTATAATTAAGAAAAATTGAAAAAATTTTTTTGGTAGAAGTTATGGATCCATTTCGGAGACCACCACATCCCCTCATCAGACTTCTTCCAGCGGCCTCAACCGAGAATCGAACTTAGGTCTTATCGATTGGTAGTCCAATGTCTATCCCATTGAGCTACCACCGCCGTCAGCTTTGTTTCGCTTAATTCTCAATTTTCCTTATATTACAATCCACATACCAACAACAGTAGCTTAATGACACTCTGTTTTTGCTACCTAGTATGTTGGTGCGATTGTGTGTTTGTTTTGTACAAAGTTCTAAACCTATTAACAAGCAAAGATTTTTTACAGGCAATGCTTGTTATTGTTTCAGATTTTTGTTTTTTCGGCAGGCTCTCCGATTTGCATATTTACATTTGTTTTTACATGGCCGTTTTAAATCTAATAACACATTCCAAGAAATTTACAAAAATTTTACTCAACACGAACAAACGCTATTAATTATGAAAGAGGATGTCTCCCAGACCAACTTTGCCGAACAGAGTACTAGTCCAGAGGGTCTGAGTTTTTTTTAGAGGGGGTTAAAGTTTTATGGTTTTAGCTGGGGATGCAATTACTTTATCGAAAATATCTTATAAAAGATGACCTAAAATGAAGTTTTTGAACTCGGACTTCTTCTACAGAATTTAATAAGGAATTTTTTTGTGGAAGACGTTAACCCTCTAGCGCCCTTGTTTGGAAGCACATGTAGAAAATATTAATTTACAATGCAGATAGAGGGTTAAAATGTTCTAGAAAATTATTCGCCATAAAATTTCACTAGGGGTCCCCTCAGACAAAATCATCACAAATTACGCCATGAAATATGCAACAAATTTTATATGTATACGCATTAGATGTATTTTTTGTTCTTTGGATCCTCCCTCCGGCACCGGAATATGAAAATGAGTTGTTGTAGAGTAAGTAAATTGAAAAAAAAGTTCATTTTTGCAAAAACTGAATGGGGCTACTACAAAAACCGCGCGATTTTCAAGAATTTCAAGGCAAGTTTAGATTTATGTATGAAAAAAGATATGATTTTGCACTAGAAAAAAAAAATAATATCTAGCTATACGTAGAGTTAACCGCTAAAGCGAATGTCGTATTCAGATTTTCCGTACACTCCCCAGTGAAGGTAATATTCAAACACTAGTTTGATGCCAATATTGCCCAAAAATATTTGGGGCCATCCGGGTCCACATTTTTTCCGCTATCCACGGTCTCGACCTTTCTAACTTTTTTTACATTTGTGGAGTTATCCGCCATCATAAAATCGCCTTGAATAGCAAAAATTGTTACAATTGTTTAGAAATTTTAATCCATGTCAGCCCTATTTGGGTATATTTTATTTCACTTAACTTAATGCGCTCATCCACATCTATATTATTAATACGCTAATATAAATTTTGTTCCATCTTCTCCGTTGAAACTACTGAACCGATTTTAAAACTAAGATCACCATTAGAAAGGTATTGGAAAATTCGCCCACAATCGTCGTTGGAAAATTCCCGTATGGTTGTTGTTGCATGCTTTTGCACACATCAGAGCTATGTCAATGCGCATGCATATGTATGTGAGTTTGTGCGTTCTCATCAAACTTACCATGCAATTGTTTGGCTGGTAGTGGTGTGTAATTTCAAAATAGGTAGAAACATAAAAAATTAGCAAAAACACTACAACAAAAACACAAAGTCAAGTAATAAGAAGGATAAGAAAGAAAAAGTAGGAAAGAAATTGAGGAAAGAAAAGAGCAGAAATTGAAAGAAACATGTAGGTAGGAGAACAACAGCAACTACAACAAAATAGTAGCAGTGACAGTAGCAACAAAAGAAACAGCATCAATAGTAACAGTGACAATAACAACAAAAAATTATACAAATACTATAGTTGCACCTTAGTCATAAGAAAACATCTATGTAGAAAAACTGTCGTTTCGACAGTAGGCAGCACTCTAGTTATAATAGATTTTTAACCAGAATGAGTTTTTGAAAACCGCACTAAATAAAGCAGCATCCTGTGTGATTCAGCTAAAAAAAATGTCCGCTGTTAGAAAGAATATAGGGCATGACGTTGTATGTTCGCGAGAAAAAACAAAACAAAATGTTCTATTTAGGCCGCGATATTACCCTCCCAGGGAAGTGCACTAAAAACTGAATACGCTATTCGCTTTAGCGGTTAACTCTACGTATAGGTCGATATAAATTTTTTTTCTTGTGCAAAGTGATAACTTTTCATACATAAATCTAAATTTGCCTTGAAATTTATGAAAATCGTACGGTTTTTGGTGTAGCCCCATTCAGTTCTTGCAAAATTGAACTTTTTTTTTCAATTTACTTACTCTACAACAACTCATTTTCATATTCCGGTGCCGGAGGGAGGATTTAAAGAAAAAAATGCATCTAATGTGTATACATATAAATTTTGTTGCATATTTCATGGCGTAATTTGTGATTATTATATCCTGTGGTGTTTTGCGTTATTTGTACAAAGATTTTGTCTGAGGGGACCCCTAGTGAAAATTTATGGCGAATAATTTTCTAGAACATTTTAACCCTCTATCTGCATTGTAAATTAATATTTTCTACATGTGCTTCCAAACAAGGGTTAATAAAAGCCATTTGCGTGGGCGTTAGAGGGTTAACGTCTTCCACAAAGAAATTCTTTATTAAACTCCGAGCTCAAAAACTTCATTTTAGGTCATCTTTTATAAGATATTTTCGATAAAGTAATTGCATCTCCAGCTAAAACCATAAAACTTTAACCACCTCTAAAAAAACTCAGACCCTCTGGACTAGTACTCTGTTCGGCAAAGTTGGTCTGGGAGACATGCTCTTTCATAATTAATAGCGTTTGTTCGTGTTGAGAAATCACTGTTGGACAGTGTAATTATTTTATGTGAATTTTATATGAGCTATTGGCCAGTTTATAATTAAGAAAAATTGAAAAAATTTTTTTGGTAGAAGTTATGGATTCATTTCGGAGACCAACACATCCCCTCATCAGACTTCTTCCAGCGTCTTCAACCGAGAATCGAACTTAGGTCTTATCGATTGGTAGTCCAATGTCTATCCCATTGAGCTACCACTGCCGTCAGCTTTGTGTCGCTTAATTCTCAATTTTCCGAAATGGATCCATAACTTCTACCAAAAAAAAAAAAATTTCAATTTTCCTTAATTAAAAACTGGCCAATAGCTCATATAAAATTCACATAAAAAATTAACTTTATTAAGTGTAAATCAATTTTTGTGGGTGTCTGAAAAATTTGATGACACGATTCTTGCTCGAATCTATTAGAATACTTAGTCATTAAAAGTTTATAGTACTATCTAAACGAAGGGTATATGTTTATGTTGTACGTTTCGGCACTACTATGCATAGGATCTATTGTTCCACATAAACATACACCCTTCGTTTAGATACTATTTCTACCTGACTGTTAGCTTTATAGCGATATTCTAGGAATTTGTGTCAGTTGTTCTGCTAAACAGCACAACAAACAGGTAGAAACAATTATTTTCGCTGTATCCTTTAATGAGCGGTTAATTATTTGTGTTATATATTTTGAGAATGCCTGAAAAATTTGATAATAGGATTAAAAAAAATCTGTATAACTTCCAAAGTGCAGCTAGGTACCTTTTTTCACACAATAATATCAAAATAAAAAAAGTTAACAAGAGATGGTTTTACTTAAAAATTGTTTAAAAAGAAAAAAACACCAGTCTACTTTTTAGATATGTTATATATATTAAATAGACCTTTCTAAACAAAATTTTTTTAAAATCGCTTGGTCTTTGAAGTGTTTTCCCAGTTTGAAAAAAAAATTCTGAAATTTTTTTCCAGTGTAATATGTAACTAGAGTGCTGCCTACTGTCGAAAATCGACAGTTTTTCTAGATGTTTTCTTATAACTAAGGTGCAACTATAGTATTTGTATAATTTTTGTTGTTATTGTCACTGTTACTATTTTTTTGTGGTTCCTGTTGATGCTGTTCCTTTTTTTGCTGCTGTCACTGCTACTATTTTGTTTGTAGTTGTTGTTGTTCTCCTACCTACGTGTTTCTTTCAATTTCTGCTCTTTTCTTTCCTACTTATTCTTTCTTATCCTTCTTATTACTTGACTTTGTGTTTTTGTTGTAGTGCTTTTGCAAATTTTTTATGTTTCTACCTACTTTGAAACTACACACCACTTCCAGCCAAACAATGGTATGGTAAGTTTGGTGAGAACGCACAAACTTACATACATATGCATGCGCATTGACACAGCTGATGTGTGCAAAAGCATGCAACAACAACCACACGGGAATTTTCCAACGACGATTGTGGGCGAATTTTCCAACCAATTTTAATGAAACTTGGCGCAGTTCTATTTGAGAGCAATATCTTTCTAATGGTGTTCTTAGTTTGAAAATCGGTTCAGTAGTTTCGACGGAGAAGATGGAACAAAATTTATGTTACGGTATTAATAATATATGTAATATAGAATTTTTATAGTGTATGTTTTCAAAAGGTGATTTTAATACCTTTGTAACGTCAATCACCCGACACTCACACATATACACTGCTTGGCAGTCCAGATTTTATGTGGCCAAGGGCCTTAAGAGTTTGATATATGTATGATAAGCGAAATTTATGTACTAAAATGTTAAATTCAAGGATGCTCAACGAACTATCAAAATATTTTTCCGTTTGTTAACATGCTATGTTAACGCAACTAAAATGCAAGCGTTAACGTTTTAAACGAAACAAAATCAACAAAAAGGAAATCGTTTTCGTTGAATCGAAAATTAACGTTGAAATTATCATTGAAATGAGCGTTTTTTCGGTTCTCACCATAAGTTGAGAGTGCTTAGTAGCAGCGTAGAGCAACAATGCTCTCAATGATAAACATTGAGCGCTTTGATGGTTCGTTTGAGTGACAATTCTCTCAGTAATATAGAGCGCTCAACTTTTCAACGTTTCAGCGTTAACGCTTGAGTTTCGTTGACGTTGATAACGAAACAGAAATTATTTTGATAATTTTTATAACGTTGAAAAACTGAGTCGTTTCAACAGAAACGACTTTAACATTTCGGTTATCGATAATATTAACGTTGCGGTGCATCCTTGGTTAAATTCTAGTCTGAAAAAATTACATTTTTATCATTTGTAAAAAAATTGTAGTTTTTTGGTAATTTTTATTTTAGTTTTGGTAAATTTTTTACTTTGGCTGCGACCTTTTCGCGGAGATAAGCAACACTTTCCAAATTCCAGTTGTACCGCAACACTGATTTGCCCTTTTGATCACGGTCCGACGCGAAATCATGGTCAAAATCAAGGCAGATCTAGGAAGGTAGGCCCGGTGGTGAGCGCTTTTAAATTAAAGCGACTCTTCAACTGTGTTTACGATATTTGTAAACATGTTTACGATATATATTTATCTTAACTAAAAATTTTATTCATTAATTATAAAGAAATTAAATAATTTATAGAAAAAATTATATGCCTATGCACTGCTCCTGACTAATACGAACACATCCATATCAATTTTATGTGGATATTAGTATGTTAAATGTGCTAAACAGCCTGGCAATTGTTTGTATGGGAAAAATGTTAGCCTATTAATATATAGATGGTGGGCACATTTGGCAACGAAGCAAAAACGAAGTAAATCAAAAATGGTACAAAACTAAAAACTTTATTTATTAATTATAAAGAAATTAAATAATTTATAGAAAAAATTATATGCCTATGCACTGCTCCTCACTCATACGAACACATCCATATCAATTTTATGTGGATATGAGTATGTTAAATGTGCAAAACAGCCTGGCAATTGTTTGTATGGGAAAAATGTTAGCCTATTAATATATAGATGTAGATCTTTGGTAAGATGAAACAAAACATGTAAGGAATCCTAAGTTCGAGTGGAATCGAACATTAAATAGTCAGCTGTATGCTTTCATTGTTTGTTTGCGTTTGATGGAAACACGGTGTACTTTATATAAAGCGAGTGCTGCATAAAGTGGGCGTAGCCACGTCCATTTTCAACATTTTTACCAGTCATCCAACTAAGCATATGAATATTATTCTTTGTGCAAAATTTCACTTCTTTGTGACTCTAGTTATAAAGATGTCACGTTACTAATTCCCAAACGGTGTTCCAGAAATATGTTTGTTAAAAAGTAGGCGTGGTCATAAACCGATTTCAATAAATTTTTGTGTGTCTATTAACACAAGTTATAAAAGTGTATAAACTAAGTTTCGTCATAATATCTCAATTATTTGTCGAGTTATAGGCTAAGAAATCTCGTATATTCCCATGCAAGATCGAGAACTAAAAATATGTGATACCTATGTACATTTATTTTTATTCGCAATAAAATAAACAAGTTCCATTGTTTTTGTATGTATTCAACATCTACTTTACTTATCTATCCATCGCCACTGTTTTATGAAAAATATTGAAAGATTTACATGAATTGTTAGCATTAGTTAGTATGGGAGGTACCACTCCCACTTTTCCGATCATGGCTAGATTATGTCTTACGGCTTCACGGTATTATAGTAAATAAGCGTACTTAATGTCGTGCGATTCCAACAAAACCTCACTCGAGCTCTCATTTAAGCAGAAAAATAAGAAGAATTAGAAGTTTTCAAAAATCCGATTTATGTATTTTCATAGTGGGCGGGTCAATTTGGACTGACGGAAAAACCCTACTTTGTTTCGGCCACAGCTGCATTCTCTGGTCAATTCTGAACAAAAAAGTTCATAGGAGCATAGTTCTAAAATGAAGTTTGACCCTCCGAATTTTTGATTTAATTAGTCATCCTTACAATTTTTTTATATTTGTTGAAAAAATTTAGTTGAAGATACTTAAATAAAATTTTGATATTTATTTGAGTTGAACCCATTCGTCGGCCGACACATCATTGAAAAATTTAATCAATTTGATTATTTTTGAGGGAAATACATTACACTATGAAAATACATAAATCGAATTTTTGAAAACTTACAATTCTTCTTATTTTTCTGCTTAAATTAGAGCTCGAGTGAGGTTTTGTTTTGTTTATATTATGCATTTTTTAAATTGCAAAACTACTGAACCGATTTGGAATATTTTTGTACCATTCGATAGGTATTTTGATTCCCTTTAATTTTATATACTCGTTCACAAAGTGAGCTTCAACCTGTTCGGACGTGTTTTTTTATCGCTCTAATCTTCGTTTAATAATAATTCACTACTCGGTGAATTTTTCTTATCCTTATTTCTAATTGCTATTGATTAAACTGTTTTATATTATGGTGATATAGTGACTCTGTTTACATATATCCTAAATCATTTATATCAATTTAAATAAATCATAAAATAATTCTTCGCATAAAGTGTAATAAAATAAATTAGTATACATACATTCATACATTTATATCTAACTCATCATGCCGTGTGCATGTGGTCAGAGAGTTGACCGTGGTGACGATAAAGTTTTGTGCGACGTCTGCAAAGAGTTCTCTCATTTGTCTTGCGTCGGTTTGCGAAAATCTGATCTCGATTTTCTGAAGAGTTCGAATAAGCCATTTGTATGTAAGAAATGTGCTACTGAGCGTCGTGCTTCTATTCGCACGCCTCCCCCACTCCCCGCTCCAAATATGTCTAGTGCTGCTAAAAGTGTTTGTGGTGGTGTTTTTAATGAGCGTGCTAATAACAAAAATAATGCGCTCACAAATACCCATGCATCGCCAGCTGAGCCGAAAGAGTCAGCTGCTGCTAAAAATATATCTGGAAATACTCTCAATGATCCATCTAATAAACAATCCAACAAACAATCTATTTCCCTCTCAACTATTGGTAAAGAGGTCGCTGCCCTAAGAGGTGAAAATGTTCGTGTGCTCTCCATGCTCACTGCGCTGTTTGAGGAAAAACAAAGCATGTATGCTGAAATCGTCTCGCTACACTCTAAGCTTGATGCAAAAGACGTCGCTATTTCTTTGCTCACTGCTGAAGTAAATAATCATCCGCATTGTAAGCTCTAGTGCATTGAATACTGGTCCTACCAACAATAACATTGACTCAATTGTTCTTGCTAATCGGCAATGCTCATTGTCTCCAAATTCGTATGATAATTTCTCGTCGCACTCTAATACTCAAATTGGTGCTGCGCTGCCGTCAGCTGATACCTTTAGTGCAGTCGCCGCTAATGCAACTACAGTGAAACCGCCATCTAGCAATGCTTGTGTGACGCCGTCGGTTGATACTTATAGTGCAGTCGCTACTAACGCAATTACAGTGAAGTCGCCTTCTAATGCAACCAAAGCGCCACTTTCGTCAGGCGCTTATGTCTCCCGACCGTCATCTGCTAATGCTATTTCTGCTAAGTCGCCGTCAAATGCTACGTCTTCAGTTAAAAACAACACTAAAGCCACTGCAATATCGAAACCTTGTTCCCCTGATTGTGAATTATTAGATGCTGAAAAATCTGTAGCTAAAGCCACTCGTAACAAGCTTAAAAAACCTTTAGTTTGTGGTTCTAATAAAAATAACGAGCTTGGTGTTGTTGCTAATATGAAGTGGTTGCATATATCTTCTTTCTCGAATACTGTTACTGAAACAGATATTTTAAATTATGTTGCAAAACATGCCGAAATCAACAAGAGTGCGTTGGTCTGCCGGATGCTGATAAAAACCAACACATGTGCAAAGGATTATAAGTCAATTAATTTTAAGTTAGGTGTTTTTGAGGCTTATTACAATAAGCTATTGAATGAGGATATTTGGCCGGCAAACGTAGTAGTACGCCCTTTTGCTTTTTTTTCGAAAAGACACCATAAATCGAAAATTAACGTAATTAATGCCACTGAAAATGAAGCATGTAAATCTTTAAAAGTTTACTTTCAAAATATGTCAGGAATTCGGACTAAATGTTCGACAGTTTATAGAGAAAGTTCTTCGTTAGAGTTTGACATGTATATATTAGTTGAATCTTGGCTGAACGAAAATTTCTTTGACTCTGAAATTTTTGACTCGAATATTTTTGACGTTTTTCGTAAAGACCGCGATCAAGCTAAAACAGGATGTTCCAGAGGAGGTGGTGTTATTATTGCTGCTCGAAGAAATCTTCGAGCGTCATTGGTTATACTTTCTGACTCTGATTCCACCCTGGATCAGCTTTGTGTTCGTGTTCTTGGTTCATCCGGGGAAGTTTACTTCTGTGCTTCGTACATTCCGCCGAATAGTTCCGACTCTTTGTATTCTGCACATGTTGACAATGTTTTGTCATTGGCACAAAAAATCTCAGTTAATAGTCACCTTTGCGTTTTAGGTGATTTTAATTTATGTCACTTGAATTGGACTTCATCAAGTACGGCAGACGTGTTTATGGCTGCTAATGTCAGCTCTTCAGCCGAGATTCAAGTAATTGATAGCTTCATGAGTATTGATTTACTTCAAATAAATCGTTGTTTTAATAGCCTTAATCGAATTTTAGATTTAGTGTTTATATCTAATAATGTTCATTACTCTTTGTCAGAATGCATTACACCCATCTCTACGCCTGATAAACATCATGTTCCTCTTTTTCTTGAATTAGAGTTTTATGAATTCTCTGAGGTTCCTTTCGAACCAAACATAAAATTCAATTACAATACATTTGACTTTGTTGCGTTTGAGGTAATTCTGTCTAGTATTGATTTGTGTGACGCTTTTTTGGACAAAGATGTTAGCTATTGCTTTAATGTCTTTAAATCCAAGGTTTTTGAGTTGTGCATGGAACATGTTCCTATAGCTAAAAAGAAAACTTATAAATCTCCTTGGCATACAAAACGGTTAAGGCATTTGAGGAATCTGAAAAATAAATTTTCCAAACTCTTCAAAAGAACCAATGAAACTTGTCATCACAATAAATTTCAAGAATATTCCAATAAATTTAATTGTTTGAACAAATTCCTATACAGGAATTATATTTTAAATTTTGAAAACAATATTATTTCAAACTCGAAGGCCTTCTGGCAATTTATAAATTCAAAAAAGTCCTGTGCCTTGGTACCAAACAATGTTTTTTTCAATGGTACTCATGCAAAATCTGCAACTGAATCTGCAAACCTATTTGCGGATTTTTTCTGCTCCAATTTTGAACCTGACCCAAGTCTCGATTACAGCTTCCCTTGTAATACTAACTCATCGTTGAATTTTGGCTCCTTGCGTTTATCTGTAACGGACGTCCTCAATGGTATGAAAAAGCTCAAGCCTACGTCGAAAACTGATTCGGATGGGCTTTCGTCAATTTTACTAGCTAATTGCTTGTGCCTTGCCGAACCAATTTCAGTTATATTTAATAAATCTTTGGTTTCTGGCATTTTTGTGGATGACTGGAAGCTGGCATCCATTTGTCCAATTTACAAAAACCGTAACAAAAATGACGTTCGTAATTACAGACCGATTTCGAAGCTTTCGTCTATCTCAAAGCTCTTCGAAATAATTGTAAACGACAAAATATTTTTTGCTGTCAAAAGCCTTATATCCAGTAGACAGCACGGTTTTGTTGCCTGTCGATCTACTGTTACGAATCTGTCTATCTTCAGTGAGTTCTGTATTTCTGCGTTCCAAAGCAGATGCCAAATCGATACAATTTACACAGATTTTTCTAAGGCGTTTGACAAGGTCTCACACCGAATCCTTTTATCAAAGCTTGCATGATTGGGTTTTCATTCTACATTTTTATCATGGATCAGATCATATCTGTCTAATAGGCTCTGCGTTGTTTCCATTAATGGTGTCAATTCTCGTTCTTTTGTAGCATCATCGGGTGTTCCACAAGGGAGCATCCTAGGCCCTCTATTTTTTATTTTATTTATAAATGATATTGGGTCATGTTTTTCATTTGCTGAATACTAGCTTTATGCTGATGACCTTAAGATTTTTGCGGTCATTAACAACATAAACGATTCAATGAGATTACAATCGGACCTCGATCGTCTTCTTGATTGGTGTAAATTAAATCACCTGTCTTTAAATATTAAAAAGTGTTACCATGTAACATTTTTTAAATCGGCCAGTAAACTATTTACTTCTTATAACATTGCGGGATCTCAATTAAAGTCCGTTGATGAAATCAAAGACCTGGGGGTGATTTTTGACTATAGGTTAAATTATACCAGTCACGTTAACAACGTCATAGCTCGGTCATACTCTATGCTTGCCTTCATACGCAGAAATTGCTCTGCTTTCAACAATCCATACACTCTGAAAACACTTTATTTTGCTTTTGTCAGATCTAGGCTTGAGTATGCTGCCATTATCTGGAGGCCCTTCCAAATTGGACTCTCTCTTCGACTTGAGAGAGTTCAGAAGGTTTTCTTACGCTTTGCGCTCCGTTCACTTCATTTTTCTGAGCCTTTACCACCCTACCAGTCTCGATGCATGTTGATTGACCTACAAACTCTTAAATGTAGAAGGTCTATTTTATCTTGCTCTTTCATTATCAATATAATTATTGGGGCTATTGATTGCCCATGCTTGCTCAGCAAAATATCTTTTAATGTTCCCAGCAGAAACCTTCGACACTTCGAAACTTTAAAAATTGCATTCTCAAAAACTAATTATGGTTTAAATGCCCCTATTTCTAGGGCTTGTTCTGACATAAATTTATTTCTCAACTCTTCAGGTGCCGATCTTGCGTGGCCATATGCCACTATCCTTAGTCACTTAAGATCTTTTTTTCATAACACTTAATTTAAGTACTTTGTTAGAATAGTCTGTAAGAATGTAATTTCAAAGACTTTATATACAAATAAACAAATAAACAATTTATTTCTAACACTCGGTCACAATTGTCATAATACCGAATTACGAAACTGATAGTACGTTCACGTATGTGGTAATCCAAAAATTGCATTTTTACGTGACGAGTGATGGGCGAAAATTTGGCTCTTGGAGCAGTCTCGGAGCCAGCAAGAGGATGGAGAGGGGCTGATTTGTTTTTCGGTGATAAGGGGAATGCAAAACAATGAAAATCAACGTACATATATTCCCTCGCTCGTCATGTTCATCGCAAGAAGCCTGCGGAAACACTAAAAATCAAAAACCAATACCACCAGCTCTCAGCCACGATCAACAATTCTCAAACTGTGTTACCGTAGTACGGAAACAAAATAATACAATTTTCGCCAAGAATTACGAAAACAGTAATTAATACTGAATTTTTTAGATTTTTGGGTAGCAACGACTTTATAATATATATTTAGTTTGTGCGCACTTCATTTCTACATGCAAATCGATTTATTTACAAACTATATACATATTTTTAGTTTTGATAGTAGCAGAGCATAAGTATTAGTTTGTAAAAGTAGTAGCTGTAGTAGTATTAGTTGTAGAAAAGAGTAGTAAAACACATTTATTATACAATCCTTAAGCCTGGTTTTCATTAGGTCAAATTCACTGACGTCAAATCACTGTCCTAGATGACAATATGTCATTCTGAGTCAAATGTGTTTTCATTAGGTTTCAAAAACTGACATGAAGTCGATAGAGCAGTGTGGGTCAAAGATTGCCGTCAAATTTTGGTGTCAGTTGATTGACAGTCCGTTTTCATCTCCGCTGTCAAACGTGAAGTAAAAGCTTTTGACAGCCGGACAGCAAGGTCAGTTTTCTCACCCGTGGTTTTCTTGTGGTGGTGCTATTTCTAGGTTGCACAAAAACTTGGAAATCGTTTACTAATAACTCTTCCATTTTCTGATATTAAAATACTATTAACAAAATAAGTAAATAAATTTATAATACTCGCACAATCACAATCAGCTGTGCGCTCGACAAACCAGGGCCCCGGTGCAAAGGATTTTTTCGTTTGCTCCGCTTCCAAAATTTTTTGCTGCTCTTATGCCCATATGACACTACGTTTTTTTTTCCGGTATTCTACAAGGTTTTTTGGAGTGAAGGAGATGGTCAAATACAGTTTTGCGTTGGTGCAAGCGAGCAAGCTATATTGAAAAAACCAAACGAAATACCAACAAAATACCATCTAGGCAGGTTTTTCTGACAATTGTTTTAAGTTGACAACTATAAAATAAATTATATATAAAATAAAAAATATATGGAAATACAAATTTTAAATTTGCCTCTTGTAAGCTTCTGCTTTGGCCGTAAGGGGAAAGAAGATGTCCGGAAGAAAAAGTATACTGCGCACTGGCTTCTCTTTATAACATGGAATACACAGCTACTCTGCCATCTGAGTTTCATAACTTTTATTGCAGTAATTTAAATTCAAATTTCCAAAAAAATTAATTCTTGAAATAAATATTATTTTCATTTAGTTTGAATGGCAATCAAATTGTTTTTGAGGGAGTTTTTGTCTCTTTTCAACCTACAGAAGAATTGTTTTTGTATTTTGACTTTCGGTGGATTTTCCACACCAAAAAATAACAAGAAAAAAACGTAGTGTCATATAGGCAATAGCTCCCATCCTTTTTTTGCATAGGGCTCCGTTCTCGCTCCGATTTTTTATATATTGGCTCCGCTTCAAATCGACAAGACTGTTTTAAATCAGATACGACAATTTTTAATGATGAAAAGAGACGATCAACGCTTACCTGAGATAAAGGTAAACTCGAACTATTTGGCATAATCTAGGGTCGCTTTAAAACCATCTTCGGTTTTAAACCTACCTTTATTCTCTATAGCAGGCCTGCTAAACGCTCTCGTATTGAAAGTACAAAGCTCAATACATCTACAAAATTTTTATATGCATTGAAACATTTTTTGCTCATTTAGATTTTTTTATGAATTCCAATAAAATATTAAGGGTCTTCATCTAAAGTGGTAAACTGCTGGTAAATGCGGTAAAGTGATAAAATATTAATTGTAATAAATTATCTGTCAAAATTTGTATGAAAATATATTTAAGCAAAGTTTATCACTTTACCGAACGATTTTGTTGCGTAAATTTATAAATTTCGGTAAAACTCAAGTCTGACACATTGTCAGTTTTACTTTTTCAATTTAAAAGAAGAAATTGTGGTTTCCTTCGGCATTTTTTTTTTTGTTTATTTTATTGGGTTTTTTTATTTATTAATCAAGTTGACACTGACAAGAGTTTAAACAATTATTTACCAAGGTGGTTTCATGTAAAAATGCGGATAAACTTTAAAAATTTATTACTTTATCACTTTAGATGAAGACCACTATTATTTTAGAATTTATTTTCAAATGGTAGTATCACATACATACAAATTTTTTTTTTATTTTTTATATGAAAATTATTTGAATACAAATTTTTTACAGTGCTTTCATATTTTGAATTTTTTTTTTTCATTACACTTTTGTTATTGTATATTTCGATTTCTTACGGCAGTTCTCGGGAGCTGTAATACAAAGTGCCTTTGCTCTGCACATAAAATATGAATCATAGGCACATATGTACATATAAAATTTTTTTATATCTTAGTGCTTATGGCAGTGCAAAGAAAATCTTATTTTTATATTTTTATTCGAAGGCTTTTCTTAACAAATCAGAAAAAATCGATTAAAAACCAGTGAGCCATTTACAATGTTACGATCAAATTTTGTAAATAAAACAAAATATCATGCAGAAATTTCATTAAGTATATAAATCTACCTTGGCTGTTATAGCAAGTTTAATATACCTAATATACCTACATGTTTTTATTTATATCTTTTTATTGAATTAAGTTATAAGAATGGGGTTTTTACAGAAATATAGAGTTTTAAAAGGAGAATAATGTGGTATATGTAACTCAAAATCTTCTTAAGTCGACTTAAGCGGTTATTGCTTGTGGCCACAGATATAGATATATAAAGAGCTAGTGATTTTTAACTCCACTTCCAGCTTCTACCTGTAATTTGAGCTCCAGCTCCGCTCCGTGAAAAAGCCATAGCTCCTTAGCTCTTCGCTCCTTGACACGCTCCGTGGCCCTGCGAATCAGCTGTGAGCTTGACAAACGAAACAAGTTTGCCAACACGCTGGCAAATGAATTTTGTGTGTCAAATGTTGCCCAATGCGCTGGCAAACTACAATTTGAGTGTTTTCATATGGCTGTCATTTTATATGACAGCGAGTGGTCAAAACTGACTGCAAACGCATTTGACACAATATGCCAACCCGTTTTCATTTGTTTGACAATATTTGACGTCATATATGACCTAGTGAAAACCAGGCATTACACAATGACACCCTCCCTGTTGACAACGGCGCTCTTCCCTCAGAGTTGCCGCTGCTACAATACATATATTATTTTAGTGGAAATAATATTTAGTTTATGAAACTCACTCACATTTGTTTCATAGAAGATAGGTAATTTATTTTTATATTATTTTAGCAATGTCAAAATTCAAGAACTTACATTTATAAATTCTCTTATATTAAATAGAATCTGTTATACAAAAACGAATGTGTGTCTGTCCTTTTATAGACTCCCAAACTAATCAACCGATCTTTATGAAATTTTTGCAGTAGATTCATGTGGTATTAACGCACATGATAGGGTATATAGAATTTCAATAAGTGGGAACTTCTCGGAATTCGGGCCTAAATGTGGACCCAGAGTGACCCAGATAGACATTGAGCAATATTGGTACCAAATGAAAGGTGCTAAGCAGGCCTTTCATTTAATAAAATTTTTTTTTCAATAATTTTTAGGTGATACGAAGAAAAAACCATAAAAGTACCAATTTGTGATACCAAATTGTTTGACGCTGCGGCAATACTGTTGCACACTGCATCTCAGGCACGAACCAGTGATGGAAAATGACTCGTGCCTGTGCAGTTTTCCGTTATTTGGGAAGTAGCAAGGCACTTATGTATAATAAATTGATTTTCGCACTATTCTGCAAAACTTAATTCAGGGCCCGAATTGCCACACACGTGATCGTATAACTCGTCACGTAAAAACTAACATTTCGTATTATGACATACGTGATCGTATAACTCGACACGTAAAAATGCAAAATTTGGATTACCACATACGTGAACGTACAATCAGTTTCGTAATGACAATTGTGAATGGGTAAGCTTTCGAACTCGTTCGTTCGTATTGTTATACGATCACAAATTTTAAAACGGAATCAAACGTAATCGAGGAAAAAATGTAAGTTTATTCAAAAATAAATATTAATATAGTATTTTAACTAATATTTGAGTTATCTAAGGGCCAACTATAATAAATTGAACCCCAAACAAAAGGAACTATTGGCGGAGTTTGTGTCGGACGACCACATTTACCGCAGGAGAACAAGGAAAGGGCTAAGCTATTGCATAAACTAAAGGCGCCATACGCGAAATACGCAGACACATAATTCATACAGAAGATGCGTTTGTAACAGAAGATTGAAAGGTATGTAGTTTTTCATTTTCGTTTCTCCAAACCTAACTCAATTGTCCATACACTGTGCATTATCCTTAATCGTATATGAGGTTTTTATATCGACGGCTGCGAATAAGATCGCCCTATTTCAAAAATTGTTTCAAAAACTGCCTATTCCAAAAATTGTTTCAATAACGTCCTATTTCAGATTTTGCTTCAAAAACGCCCTATTTCAGAGAAAATTCCATATATATTTCTCTTATTCAACAATTTTTGGAATAGGGCGTTTTTGAAACAAAATCTGAAATAGGACGTTATTCAAACAATTTTTGGAATAGGGCGTTTTTGAAACAATTTTTGAAATAGGGCGATCTTATTCTCAGCCGTCGTTATGCTAATTTCAGCGACAAGGAGCGTATGGAGAAAGTTAAGCGAATTTATCAGGAGGCGGCAATGCAACAAGGTGAACTCAATGTATTGGAACGCCTTCAGGACTTTTGACATTATCCTTTAATACACCCGGATGTTCATTCGTGTCAGGCACCATTTTCCCAGCTCCCAAAACGGTTTGCACGGACAGACGATATGCCAAAACGCGTGGAAAGCCAATGGACAAGCGTAAACTTATTTCTGTGCATTATTGTATATTGCGTTTGTACACAAGCGAAATTGTAAGACATATGTTTTAAATATGTACATATGTATATCAAATTTTAAAACTGCAATATTAAATGTTGTCCCTGTGCCTAAAATAAAAGCACCTACACTGCCGGTAGACTACAGACCCATTAGTATTTTACCCTTGTTCTCTAAAATTTTTGAGAAGTTTCTTGCTAGACAAATAGTGGAGCATGTACAATCCGGTAAACTCTTATCGGATTATCAATCCGGCTTCAGGAAGGGGCACAGCTGTGCCACTGCCATGGTAAAAGTAATAGATGACATACGCGATAAGTACGGTAATGGTGATCTAAGCATTCTTGTTCTCCTAGATTTCTCTAAGGCATTCGACACGCTGTGCTTTGACGTATTGTTGGTAAAATTACAGAAATATTTTGGCTTTGATCGCCACTCAGTTGAGCTAATGAAAAGTTACTTAACGTCGAGATTGCAAAGGGTTTGCTGTGGAGAGCGGAGGTCCTATCTTGGGACGCTGGACACGGGGGTACCACAAGGTTCTATACTTGGTCCAATCCTGTTTACTTTATTTGTTAATGATATTGTACATTGCTGCGAGTATACCTCAATACATCTTTATGCTGATGACGTACAAATATACTTTTCTCGACCAATAGGACTTTGTGAGGATCTTGTCTGGAGGATGAATGAGGATTTAGATAGAATCTCTAAGGGCCGTTTACTCAACCTCCGGTTAAGCACTTAACCACAGATTTTTGTCCGGTTAAGCAATTTATTTGACAGGTCACCATACAATTTACGTCAAACTAACCAGCGATTAAATTAATCAGATGTTGAGTAAACGGCCCTAAATGGGCTTTAACTAACAGCTTAGTGTTGAATGAATCCAAAACCCAAGCAATACCTATTTCGCACGAGATGTTTGACACAAACTCTATTCCGCGTATTTGTATTAATAATACAGCCATTAATTATGTAGATCGCGTTACGAGTCTGGGTTTCAGGATAAATCGAACGCTAAGCTGCTGTGATCAAGTAAACTACACTGTGAGCAGGATATACGCTGTTGTCAGGAAGCTCTGGGCTTCCTCCAGTTTTCTTACTAAAGACACAAAATTAAGATTGGTACGAGCTCTAGTTACTCCTTTATTGTCTTATAGTGTACTACTTTACTGCAAATTAGACTCTGCCTCACAATACAAGCTCCGGCTAAGTATTAACAGCGCTACCAGATATGTATTCTCATTAAGAAAGTATGACCATATATCAAGTTTCTCGAACCAAATACTTAGTTGTGATATCACGACTTATTACAATGTCATTAACCTTACTTTTTTACATAAGGTAATATATGTATACCCAAAGCCCTGGTTATCTTTTCGAGAAACTTTCTTTTGCCCATTCCTCGAGGACGCTCAACTTATTACCTCCCAAGTTTAATTATTTAGCTACATCTAGATTTTTCTTTGTTAGTGCTATCAAACTTTGGAATCAACTACCACATAATATTAAATCCATTCGAAAAATTAGACTCTTCAAGCTGGCTGTAGTTGAATTTTTGAATGAATGAGATTACTAAATTTCTTATAGTGAGTTAGTTCTAGGTTAGAGTTAAGCTTTCATTTGTAATACATATACATAAGCACTTTGTAAACCTTAATGTACTTCATGATGTACTACACGAGACTTGTCTCAATGTACAATTTAATTGAATAAACTTAAACTTAAACTTAAATATGTAAGTATGTAAGTTAAATTTATTAAAACACAAACTTGTTAAAAAAAATATTTTTTGGGAGACAAGCTCCTTTATTCAGTCACATTCAACTTAGAACTAACTCTTTACAATTATCGTTTCTTAAATCTAACTTATTCTGCCGTCCGTTCTGCCGTCTGTTCTGCCGCCGCTTCTGTTGTGATTATGCTGACGGTGCGATTCCCACCGTTCGCTGCATTCCTCATTGACTGAAGGTGTTGTGTTCCCGTTGTTTGTGCATTTTGGTGTATTCTTGCATTTGTGCAATATTGTATCTTATTGCATACAGGAATGTGCATTTTATTTAAGTAAACAACTTGTGGCGTGCTAACAGCTCCCCCCCTGAGATTCAAACGTCCTCGTTTGAAGTGTTCGTTCTTGCAAATATTTGATTAATTCCTTCCATTGCAGCTTCAGTTAGTTCGATAGTTGGCTTTTGGTCGATACTTTTTTTCGGCCATAATTTTCTCAATAAAGTTAGGGTAATGATTATTAAAATTGTGATAAGGCTGATACTAAGAGCGTGTTTAATTTGACTTGTCGACTCCAGATAGCCGATTTCTTTTATATTGTTCACATTTAACTGTTTTAACATTTGTAGAGACAGTATTTCTTCGGTATTATTTGATTCCGATAAAGGTTGAAGTATGGCGGGCAGGGGATTGCTGGTTAGTTCCGCATTAGAGAATTCGTTCCCGTTAATTTTAATTGTAGCATTATTGTAATGTATTAGAAATGTGCCGTTCAGAGGTGTTAATTTTTCGTCAATTTGTATTTTTCCTTCAAAATTATTCAAAAATATGATATCTGGTGGAATCTCTTCTATTTCGGGAATATGATGGCTGTTGGTTATTGTGCAGTTTGGCGGGCGGCTTCTCAGCAGATTACTTATACAATAGTCTGTACTTATGTCTAATAAACTATTTCTAGGGCAAATTTGGAGAGAGTTGTATTTTTTACATGGTTTAATTATACCATACAGGGTATTTTTGCAGTCCAGTATTGTATTAAAATTTATTTTAAAAATTGTGTTATTTTTTTTGACTGCTCTGATATCTATTTTTTTACATGTTTGGTTTCCTACTGTGGGCAAACTTATGATGTAGATTATAATTTTTCCATTAGTTGCTATTTTTATTTCGGAGAATTCAAGAGCTTCATCTAAATTTACGAATGGGATATCGTCTTTGTCAAATATTTGTTTTGCAATGTCTATTTCTTCACTCGACATAATGTACGAGTTGATTATATTAGCTTTTGCCCAATGTATCGCATAGGCGATATTTACGATCTCGTCTTTTAAAATTTCCAATTTATATTTTAATTTCAAAAAAGCTTCTACTTCCTTATTTTCGTCATTTTTTAATTCTTTGGTTATACTATTGGTAATATTTGTAATTTCGTTTATTTTTTCTATTGTAAGTTTATTTATAAGTAATTGGTTATTGTTATTTTCAAGGACATTGTTTAGTTTATTTATTACAATTTCGTGATCCTCGTGGTCCGGATTTCCTGCAATCCATTTCCACGCACTGCCTATGAAGTTAAGTGACCGTTTTGGTCTTCTTTCTGTTTTCAAATTATTTAAATGGACTCGTATTTGGGATATAAGGAGGGATATGAATGGATAGTTTGGATTCCTGGAGATGTCCTTAATTTGTGATTTGGATTCGATGTCCTTCAGGATATCTTCATATTTGTCGATGTCAATTTCGTGTATAATTCTAAATGTTCCGGTTTGTAGTTTAGTAGTCCCCTTTTCTATCGTAACTAGTTGCGTATTGGAATAGTCAAATATCTTTACCTCTGCGAGGCATAGTCGAATAAATAGGAGTCTGAAATGAAATTTGTCTCTTGTTAGTTTCGTATCCTGCTTTTGTGTACTACCTGACCTTTCTCTGTTATAACTGTACTATTTCTATCTTCTCTAACTATTTCCTTACTATATGGTTTACTAAGTTTAGTACCTAATCTCCTATTTCTCTTAACATAAATTATTTGTCCGGGTAAGTATGTCTTAGTTTCGTGTTTACTCTTATTATGGAATTCCATATCCTTTCTTTGCTTCTGAGCAAGTTTTTGCAAATTGTTTTGTCGCGTTCTTTCTATATCCTCTGGTGTAAAAGTCACGTTTCTACAAAAGAATAGGTCTACCGGTCTTTTTCCTGTAACTGTATGGATAGTATGGTTATATTCCGAAACGGATCTTTCCAGAAGCTCTTCGAAATTTCTATGTCCGCCATTATCCTTTATACAGCGCATTATTTCCGTTAGTGTGGAGTGGAATCTCTCCACTTGTCCGTTTGCTTGACTACTGTAGGGTGGTGTGGTGTACACCTCGATCCCTAATTCGTCCTTCATCATAAACATGATTGAGCGAGAGTTGAGTGATGGCTCATTATCGATTACTACTATTCTTGGAACGCCGAAAGAGAACAAAATATCCCTTAAAGGTCTTCTAACGTCTTCTATGGCCCTGCTATTCAACATCTTTGTTACTGCATATTTTGTAAATTTATCTAAAGCGGTCATAACCCTTTTTCCTTCCGTTAAAAAAATATCTATATGTACCGTGTGACCTGGAAAAGTCGGCAATGGTGTTGCCGCTAGTTTTGGCTTATTGGGATGTCTTTCGTATTTATTTTCTTTACACACCGTGCAGTTCGTTATAATCCGCCTAATTTTATTTATCATTCCTGGAAAATAGCTCTTTTCGAGGATCTGGATCCTATTCTCCTTCGCGCTCCTGTGAGCTCTCAGGTGTTCTCTAAGGATAATTTCCTCCTGCTCCTGCTCATTAGTAATATCGTCTACAACCTTTTGGGTGTATCTGCACTTGTAGTTGCTAAAGTGTTGTGGGTAGATATTTTGAATAATTCCCATTATATTCTCGCTCGTGCATATTCCATTAATAACTGAAGGATTCAGATATCTCTTGAACAGTGCTATGATATTTTGCTCGTTGAATTCTATTTCTTCGATAATATGACGATGGACAGTAGGGAAAATAATTTTAAATTGGTAAGATGGAGTTTCTGCCTCTTTAAGAAAAATTTGGTTTTTAAAAACATTTATGGGTACTTCGCTACAGGGTATTAGGTTATGGTTTGAACTATCGCCGCTATGGATAGTAGGCGTGAGTGAGTTAATTTCGCTTGGTATTCTAGAGAGGGCATCTGCTACCACGTTTGATTTACCGGGCTTATAAACTAGTTCATGGTTGTATTCTTCTAATATTGATTTCCACCGCTTCATTTTGCTATTTGCGTTCTTGTGGCTAAGGGCGTAGGTTAGAGGTTGGTGGTCGGTAATTATCTTCACTTTTTTTGATCCGTACAAATAACTTCTTAGCGTATTTAGAGCCCAAATTATGGCAAGCATCTCTTTTTCATTGGTCGCATAGTTTTCCTCTGTCTTGTTAAGTGTCCTGGAGATAAAAGTTATAGGGCGATTATCCTGCGATAGGACTGCTCCTATAGCGAAGTTAGAGGCGTCCGTAGTTAGTTCGAAGTCCTTGTCGAAATTTGGGTGAGCTAGGACTATGTCCTCTGAAACTAGGGTACTCTTAATTTTGTTAAATGCTTCTATGGCTTCTTCGTTCAGTTGAATCTCTATTTTTCTAGAATTACGTTTTGAAACGTTACCAGCATCTCCTCTAAGGAGTGCTGTCAGGGGCTTGGCAATTTTCGAGTAGTCCTTAATAAATCGTCTGTAATATCCTGACATTCCCAGAAAGGATCTTAATTCTTTCAGATTGCGGGGAATTGGGAACTCCGCAACCGCCTCCACCTTTTTTGGGTTGGTCTTTATTCCCTCTGAGCTAACAATATATCCCAAAAATTCTACTTCCTTTTTTGCAAATTCACATTTATTTAACTGCACTTTCATATTAGCATTTTCTAAGGTTTTAAATACTAGTTCTAAATTTTTAAGGTGTTCTTCTTCGTTTTTTCCAAAAATTATCACGTCGTCGATGTAAACATAGCATCTTATTCCTATATGTTGCCGCAGAATGTCATCTAAAGCTCTCTGAAACGTCGCCGGGGCATTTTTCAGCCCGAAGGGTAAGCGCAGGAATTCATATTTTCCGTTATTAACGGAGAATGCGGTTTTTTCTATATCCGATTCACGTAGTGGTATTTGATGAAATCCACTCTTTAAGTCTATTACTGTAAATAGTTTATTGTTGCCTAGATTCGACAGGACCTCGTTAATTTCGGGAATGGGGTATTTGTCTGGAACGGTCACCGAGTTAAGTTTACGGTAGTCGATAACCATGCGATATTTCTTTTCGCCAGACGCATCGGATTTTTTATTAACTATCCACACGGGTGAGTTGTATGGGGATTTGGACTTTCTTATTATACCATTGTCGAGGAGCTCTTCTACCTGTTTCTCAATTTCTTCCTTTAGTGCCATGGGGTAGGGATAAGGTTTGGAGTGCACAGCGTCATCAGTGGTCGTTCTGATTTCGCCTTGGACTACAGTAGTAAAGGTGAGTTTCTCGTCAGGATCGGAAAACAAATTTGGGCAACCTGCGATTATATTATTTATTTTTCTTTGTTGATTTTCGGAAAGATGTGGAGTTTCCACTTCCACATTATTAACTTGTCGCGATACTCTCTGTTTGAGTGGGATAGTAATACCTGGAAAGATAGTCATGATACTTTTCTCAGTATCTATTATTGCTTTGAGCTTCCTCAAAGTGTCGTTGCCGATAATTCCGTGGAAGGAATTAAGAGGTGGCAGAATATAAAATTTAATTTTTTCGATATTCGGTCCGAATACGTCTATGAACGCGTGATGCGTTATTTCGATGGTACCTGCAACGGATTCCACCTTGAATGGTTTATTTGGTATAGGGTTTCTTATCCTGGTAGACTGAATATAATTCTTATTGGATCCTGTATCTATCAGGAAGTCTACCGTGTCCCCGCGCCTCGTAGTGAATTCATAGTATGGGAGCGAGGACGGCGTTAATCTAAAAAATTGATCAGATCGGGTTCGGTTTTAGCAGAGTCCGCTTGTTCGTCTTGTTGTGTCGTCTCGTAATTATTATAATAATTATCAGAGTAACTCTGATCGCCGTATGGTTCTCCTGCGTAATCTCCTGCATATGGCATTCCCGCATTTGCATGGTAATTTCTTTGCAACTTATTCGGAGGGTGAGATTGCTGAGAGTTGGGTGGACGTTTTTGTGGTTGGGAGTGTGCGTTGGCATTGGGCCTATTTTGATAATTCACTTGCCGAGTCTGTATGGAAGGGTCCACTTCCATAGGAACCGGGGGTTTAGGGGGTAAATTAGGACGATTATTATATCCTGACCCGTATTGTTGTTGTGGGCGATTTCCGAAGCTCGCATTCCTAGTTTGGGAATTGTAATTCGGTTGGTTGTTAAAGGTATTAGTAAAGCCTCGGTTCGGTTGATATCTAGGCGGTGTATCAACCGGTCTATTATTATAATTATTATTATTGTACCGTGAAGGATAATTGTAACGTTGCGGTACAGAGTACGTTAATTCGGGATAAAAGGGTCTGTTATTGTTAATGACCTGTCGCGCTGGCCGCGGTGGGGGTTGGTTTAAATATTTATTTACATTGTGTGCATGATTCATGCGGAAGGACATATTGTCCAATTTTTGGCACAAATTTAAAGCCTGAGGCAGAGTTGTAGGTTCTCGAATGCTAAGAAGACGGGGTAAATCACCATTGAGTCCTCGTACAAATGTATCGAGGGCCTTGTCTCGATAGGAATTTGTCATCGCTATAATTGCCTCATCCCCCAGATCGAGGCATGCAATCTTATCAAGGATAAGTGATAGGTGCTGGTAAACCTTCTGGTAGAAGGTTGGAATATCATCTTGTCGCTGAGCCAAAGTTGTCATTTGGTACTCTACAGTACCGATATCTCTCTTATCCGAGTAATGCATCATCAAACATTTTCTTATTTGACTCCAATCTAGTGGAGTGCTGTACGACTCTAGAGCAGTGTCGGCATCGCCGACAATTTTGTGCCTTATGGTGTGTAAAATAGCAAAATACTTAGGTGTATCCTTCAACCCTTCATAGGCCTTCAAAATTCTGTCAACACTTTTCCGCCAGGAGCTAAACTCTCCTGGTTTTCCCGAAAATTCGCGTAAACATTTCACCATGTCGGGTATACGGTCTAGGTCATTCATGTTTCCTGAGGTCAAAGTTACGTTGGGTTCGGTTACCCTAAAATCTGTGATATTCGGTGTGTTCATTTGCTCGAGCACCGCGCGAACTACCGATTCTAACATAGTGGGATCGGGGTTAGAAGGATTTGGAGCTACAGGGGGGCTTATGGGATTATTGTCCCCGGGATTACGATTCCCGTACTCAATTCGTAATTGATTCAACTGTTCTGCAAGTTCGTCTGCTGAATTTGTCATCTTTTCCTCTTTTCTTTCTTTTTTTTCTAATTAAAAAATATTTTCTTTTTCTTTTGTTTTGCAAATATTATCTTCTTTTTTTTTTCTTTTTCAATAACCTCCTTCGTAAGTATCAATTCATCTATATTTTCTTTCTTATTTTTAGAATTTTATTTGAAATAAAAATCTTCCTTGATTAATCGTCTTCCTACGTTACTTTCTTGAACACTTTTCTTCGCAAATATTTTTCGAATAATACATCTTCTTTTTAACTATGAACAGTTTCTGTGAAAGAAATATTTTTTTTTTATTTATATTTTTTTTTATATTTTCAAACAATTTTCAACGTACGTAGGCATTTACCAACCTCTTTGTAAATAATTTCCCTCGGAAATATAAAACAATTCTATTAAGACTTTTTGCTTTTTTTTTTTTTTCACAATATTCCTTAGTAATATTTTATTCACTTTAATTATTTTCTTTCTTATCTTTCTTTTCACAAATATCTTCACTTCCTATATCTTATTTTTTTCTTTTAGCATTAATAACATAATTTCTCAATAACTATAAAATTTTTGTTCCACTTAATTACTACTATATTTACGTCAATAACATATTCGTTCGGCCGCCAGCAGAGATGGGTTTTTCGCGTTTACGGGTGTGTCCTTTTTCCAACGGTGGGTACTTGGGACCCTCGGCGCAGCTTCTCCTTCTCCTTGTTGATCCGTAGTTACGCACTATTCGTTGTTTTCGTCAGCCGTACTTTTTGTTTTTCGGGCACTAAAAATCACGCACGTGGCCTTACTTTTTTGTTTTCAGGCTCTAACTACTTCGATACGCGCTGGCGGTCCCTGCTCGGGCGCCAGTTAAATTTATTAAAACACAAACTTGTTAAAAAAAATATTTTTTGGGAGACAAGCTCCTTTATTCAGTCACATTCAACTTAGAACTAACTCTTTACAATTATCGTTTCTTAAATCTAACTTATTCTGCCGTCCGTTCTGCCGTCTGTTCTGCCGCCGCTTCTGTTGTGATTATGCTGACGGTGCGATTCCCACCGTTCGCTGCATTCCTCATTGACTGAAGGTGTTGTGTTCCCGTTGTTTGTGCATTTTGGTGTATTCTTGCATTTGTGCAATATTGTATCTTATTGCATACAGGAATGTGCATTTTATTTAAGTAAACAACTTGTGGCGTGCTAACATGTATTTATGTATATTTGATACAAAATAAAGAAAAAACTTTGAATTTTACAAAGGCAAACAAAAACATAAAATTAAATTATAATTTTTTTTTAATAATTACTTTCATATATTTATTTATGTACTTGTTCTTGAGTATAATTTTGTTGTTGTTGCGCATATTGCTGTTGCTGATTATGCTGTTGTAGTTGTTGTTGCGCATATTGCTGTTGCTGCTGATTATGTTGTTGTTGATGGTTTGTTGTTACTTGCGGTGACGAATTCGTATTGCGTGGCGTATTTGCACGCCGTTGCACTTGTGCGCTCATATGGCTAAATGGTTCAGTAATATTGTCTGCCTTCAGAAGACTGGGGACCAGTGCAGCATCTTTATGAAAGTCCGGATGCTTCGTATTTATATAAGCTAAGTCTATAGCTACCAAATTTTCCACCATCACGTTGGTGGCTGGTAAGCGCCGACGTAGCAGCTGTGTAACAACATCAACGATCTCATGCAATTTCGGGAAACTAAATGAAAAAAGTAAATTATTTTATTTGATTCCATTCTCCGGTTGTTTTTTTTGTTTTAACTTACTGAAGCATCTCCTGTTGCACCTCATTGCCACAATAGCCGTGTTTCACATACGGTGATCCTAACCCAGATAAAAATTTTTGCACGTAAATGCAACAACAAAGATTTCAACTCGATTAAACCAGATAAATTGCTGGTTCAATTTTTGATCCGCCCTGTTCGATTTGTTTTTTCCGTGCTGATTTGGCAGCACAGTGCTTTTTTGATTTGGCAGAACTGAAAAGTGACATTTGTGTATGTATACATATATATAGATATACCCTGCAGTAAATTTGTTTCACTGCTAAATGATCATTGATGATTCTTTGTTGAATATTCATCACTATCGTTTTGCGTTGGTGCAAGCGAGCAAGCTATATTGAAAAAACCAAACGAAATACCATCTAGGCGGTTAAAAACCAACGAGCCAGCTTGTATTTCGGTAGGTTTTTTGACATTCGGCAGCTTTTCTGACAAAGTTTTCAATTTGACAACTATAAAACAAATTATATTTAAAATAAAAAATATATGGAAATACAAATTTCAAATTTGCCTCTTGTAAGCTTCTGCTTTGGCCGTAAGGGGAAAGAACAAGTCCGGAAGAAAAGTTATCTGCGCACTGGCTTCTCCTTATAACATGGAATACATAGCTATCCCGCCATTTGAATTTCATAATTTATTTCAGTAATTTAAATTCAAATTTCCAAAAAGATAATTTTTGAAATCGTTATTTTCATTTAGTTTGAAGTTTAGAGTCAATAAAATTGTTTTTGAGGGAGTATTTGTCTCTTTTCAATGTACAGAAGAATTGTTTTTGCGCTATTATAACTCTCACGAATTTTATGGCCGAGCTTCTCTCCCAATTCGAGGTGTGCTCCTTTTGTTTTTCCTACCATTGGACAGTTTTATGCCGGCTCCGAACGGAGTCATATAGGCATGAGGAAAGCAAACCATTTATTTGAAAAAATACAGCAGCCTTTATATGAAAGTATTCACTGATGCCTCCTCATGATAAATTTCATCAGTGATTCATAAAGGATTCATTTCAGATTTTTACTGCTGGGTATATGTTGTATATGTTTCTTCTTCTTTTTAGTTTTTTTCAAGTGCAGCCAATTTTCATTATGAGCCGGATTGTTTCAGTAAAAATTTATCTTAACCCAGACCCAGATGTAATAACTGAAATGCCCCTAATGTTGCACTATGCGTTGCATTTCCTCGTGTATCAATTCAACACAACACAATGACGGCTTTTCTAGGCGTCGTATTTGCCGCTTTACTAGCAATTCGAATGATACTTCGGGCACAAACAATGCCGGTCTTGGGCCAGTTGTATTACGTACAGCCGTCAGTATGTCCATTTTACTTAAGCCAGCCAGTGGATGTATGGAATCGAGCGTGCGACCGCAGGTCTCATGGAAAATAAAACAAATACACGCACCACCGCAAAACTTTGTTGTTGCTATACTCCTAGCCGTGCCCTCAATTGTGCAGCAGTAGGCGCTAGAGCTGCAAAACTATCGATGGTACTATCGATAGTTTTTTTTTTGGCGATATATCGATTTTTTTTTGCGATAGTTTCGATAGTGTCAGTGCTTTGAAAATTTGTGATTTTTATAATATTAACTGACGCTGTGATCTGAGGTTATGTAATTTTTTTAGAATTTAACGCTCAAATTGCAATATTTGTAATTTTTTACTTATTTAGGCACATATGTATATATATTATTTATACTGAAGGTTCTGTGTCTGGAAGAGTTTTATCTGGGCAGATCAAATAAAATGAGTAAGTATTATTTCGCATAAGATGCATGTATGTGCATAGATAACACAAGCGTCTTTGATCCTTGTTATTTTATGCAAATATGTATGTATATTTTAAGCACATTTTGTTCGAAGTTGAAGTTCCTCTACATTTAAAATACGATAGTTTCGTAACTATCGATAGTATTTTTCGAGCTATCGAAAATATTGAATGGCGATAGTTTTGCAGCTCTAGTAGGCGCTAGAAAATTTAGTTATTATTTGCAATAGCGTTTGGATTTTATCAGAAACGTCTTCGCCATACGAATGGAGCAACGATTGAAATTGTGATGGCATAACGTTAACGCGCGTCTGCAAAAAGTAAAAAAATTTTGTATGTACTCTAAATAACTTAAAGTATATTATATGAACATTTGGTTTATACCTTCAAATCTGGCAAGCAATCACGTATGTGATGCTGTGATGTATAAGCAAACGATTTAAGGTTTGCGCCGAATAAGGTGTACCATTGCGGGTAGCCAATGTTCGATATTTCCGTTGTAGAAAGGCTGCTTCATCCTTCAGCTGTTCATCGATTTGTTTCTTATCAATATCTTGCTGCGATCGATTCACCACGCCAATAATGCCCAATTTCACTGGTATAACACGACCACATAATATATCAATAGCATCCGTGTCCGCATCCATGAGATCGACTTTGGTGACAACCGCCAATGTGCCGACCATCACATTCTTTGGCCAAATTGAGTGCCTCACTTTTTGGCATACAACCAATATTATTGAATTGGGATTACCAATGTATTTCAATACCAAGTCTTTAACTTGTGCTTCAATATGGTTTGGTTGATCGCCCACTGGTACTTTGGTGATGCCAGGCAAATCAACAAGTGTTAAATTTACAACTCGCGTTGAGAATATTTTTAAATTTATTGGCTCGGGGCAAATGCCCTTGTTGGAACCGGCGGCACGATCTGTCTCCTTTTCGATTTCACTGCGAATTTTATTGAAATCCGTAAAAATCTTTTGTATGTAAAATTTTTCCCCAAATAGAAAATTAGCCATCATGGCATGGAAATAAAAGAAAGTTACAATTATAATAATTTTCGATCAGCTGTGTGACCTTTTTGACACTTCTACATCTATTTTGAACTAAGAGTATGTTCCACAGGGAGGTTATTTGCAAAAAACCATTGTGAACTCGAAAACCAATTACGATACGATAGCTATCGTATGTGGTAATGCCATTTAGCAAATACGTGAGACGTATCACGGAATTATTTTTCGTATCGAAATCGATCCGTGAACGTGTGTCACGATTCGACCCCAGATTTAAATATTTTTCGATCACAGTGCCATTTTTGTTTGCTTCATAATAAACAAACGGTTGTAGGCATATAAACTTTATTATAAAGTAATCTTTTGTTGAGGAATGAGACACCCTTTACAAACATCACTGCTCGATAAGTGAAACACCCTTTATTTGACTTATTTACTTACCATTTAATGTACCCAGTTATGCACGTACACATGTACATACATATATATGTTCCGATAGTTCATGTACATAAGCATAACCCGTTTCTATTTTTAACACGCTTTTATTAGTTTCACTCGTATGTATGTATGTATGTATGTAAACAAGTTACGTATACGCAGTGTAGTTCACTGTATGTTTGCTTATACGCATTTATGTAGCCGAGTCCTTTTTGCATTGCATAAGTTAAAGCAAAAGCGTGTGTATTCATACATTGAATAGGAGTTTTTCAGTGTGAGATGTGCTTATTTATATACAGTCCATTTAATATCATACTTACCTAAACATACATAGGTTCTGTTATGCACATATGTATGTACATATGCACTTGACAGAAAAAGGGCTTGCTGTAAATTAATTTTGTAATAAGTCAGTCAGAGGAATTGTACAAGCGAAAGAATAAAGAGATCGGTTCGTCCGTCTTTAGTTACAGCAAATTAAGTTGGTGATACATTCATTTGAATTTGGTTTGGGTATCAACCAGTGAGTTTCACTCACCCCTGTGGTTCCATATCATAGAAACTGGTCCCCTCACACCTTTCGGATACTCGTGGATCTCGTGCCGTTGATATAAGTTAACCTTTTAACATACTCCTGAATACACGCTGTCATGGAGCTATTGCAACGGAGTCGAGCTTGGGCGGGGCTGGCGATTGATCGTGCTTACAAGGCTGCCAAGCAGCCCACCCAAGAACCTACCAGAGAAGCGCTAATGTATAGGCTTGAAAAATTGGAAGCTGCCTACAGTGACTTTATGCGTATGAGTCAGGAAATCTATGCATTCTCCGAAGAAGAAAACTTCGTTGACCCCATTGAAGATATCGAACAAACGGAGGAGAAGCACTTCCAAACACATGCACTCCTGTATGCTCAAATTGCCAACTTACCTGTTCATTCACGTCATACTTCTACATTTAAAGAAGACGATGCACTGGAACGCTTAGCGGCGCAGCAAGCATCGTTTTTAGAAACCTTTGCTGCTAGTCGTAGTGAACAAAACGTACACCTAACAAAAATTCAGCTAGCCAAGTTTAATGGAAAATATGAGGACTGGGTTACGTTTCGGGATTTATTCCTCAGTGCAGTGGGTAATAAGCCAGGTTTGAATCGTATACAAAAGTTCCATTACCTCGTATCATATTTAGAAGGTGATGCCCTAGCTAACATTAAACATATTCGCGTTACCGAAGATAATTATGAGCAGAGCTGGGCGATAAGGATTACGATTACAAGATGATTACGATTACACTAATCGTAATCTTAGAAATTTTGAAATTACGATTACTGTAATCGTAATCGTCGTTACAAAAATTACGATTACTGTAATCGTAATCGTAAAAAACTTGAAATTACAATTACTGTAATCGTAATCGTCGTTACAAAAATTACGATTACTGTAATCGTAATCGTAAGAAACTTGAAATCAGGGTTTGAAATTGCTTAGCTACTTTTGCTGCATTTGCTTTTGCTTTGCTTTTGCTAACGAAAAGTAAATTAGCAAACTCGGCCAGCCAAGTATTCAGCTGAGCCGTGTTTGCTTGTATAGTTAAGCAAAGCAACGCGATTTGGGGGATTTCATTTTACTTCCAGCAATTAGTTGTGTCTTTGCATTTTTTCTGCTTTTGCTTATTTTGCTGAAACGATTTGTTTACGCATATTTCGATTTTTTATACATATTTACTTATGTGTATGTATGTATGTACACATAATATGTATGTATGTCCATTTGTAAACATCTTTTCATGTTGAATTTTGCTTAAAAACTAGTTTCAGCAAAATAAGCAACTGTAAGCAAAAATTTACTACTCAACTAATTGCTGGAAGTAAAAGCAACCCTCTCAAATTGAGTTGCTTGGCTTAACTATACAAGCAAACACGACACAGCTGAAAACTGAAGCGAATGATTCGTGTTTTCGTTTTTGGCTCGGCTGAATTCAGCAATAAGCAAAAAACATCGGCTATTGCTGTTTTGCAGCAAGCAAATTCAAACCCTGCTTGAAATTACGATTACTGTAATGATATACTTAACCAACATCATTTTCCAAGAAATAATAATAATTTTTACATACATGCATACATATGTGTTTATTTCTCACACATTAAGTAAACAATTAAAACTGGGATGTGTATTAAGAAGAGAGAAAATTAGCGGAAATAATAAAGATACAAAATTAAGACTGCTGTTTGGATAATGTACATTCAATAATATTTAATATTAGCCTTAAGCAGAACCAATTTTTCAAAAGAAACATCGTAAAGTGCATGGCGTCGAGGACTGTTTATAATGCCCGCCAACGAAAATAGCCTCTCCACAGGTGCTGACGATGTAAGCGGGTGCTGAATCTTAAAGATGCTTTCTTTATCAGAGGATATCTTTTAAAACAGCCATGGCTACTATCAGCATCGTTCAAATATTTAAAAAATTCTTCTCCTATAATGTTTGAGCCACTACCAGGAAGCACTTCAGGTAAATCAGTGTTTTCTAAAGGTATATTGAGTTTTAAATAAAATATATATTAAGTTGTTATATAGATATGTAGTTAGGTATTTACCGCCGAAGTCAAAAAAATCTTCATCTAATATTGGCTTTTCATAGTTATGGTCATTTACATCTTCAAAAGTTGCAGTGGAGTTTTATTACTTTTTAATTTTGTTATGAGATAAACCAAAGTAATTTGTTTAGTAAAATCTAGCAATTGTAATACATATTTTTTATACATGCAAAATCCACATTTTACGAAGAAAATTAGTGTGAGCTACAGCTCGATAGCTCGAGGCCATTGTCTCCAGCCCACTAAAAGCTGCTATCTCAACAGCAAATATTTCAAAATGTATATAATATGTGTGAAATTGCAAGCTTTACATAATTATTTGTAGTTTTTAGCACTTCTTTCAGAGCCAAGCATATTTTCCTCCCTACACCGTTTAGTATCAAAAATCAATTTTAATAATTTTTTACATGTAATTCTTAAATTTTGTAATTTAAGATTACAGAAAATAAGGATTACTGTAATCGTAATCGTCAAAAACTTGAAATTACAATTACTGTAATCGTAATCGTCGTTACAAAAATAAGGATTACTGTAATCGTAATCGTCAAAAACTTGAAATTACAATTACTGTAATCGTAATCGTCGTTACAAAAATTACGATTACTGTAATCGTAATCGTAAAAAACTTGAAATTACAATTACTGTAATCGTAATCGGTGTTACAAAAATAAGAATTACTGTAATCGTAATCGTAAAAAACTTGAAATTACGATTAATGTAATCGTAATCCTATGTGTAATCGATTGCACATGTAATCCTTATCGCCCAGCTCTGATTATGAGCAGGCATGGGAACGTTTAGTCAAACGATATGATCGCAAACCACTCATGATTAGGTCACTCGTGCAAACATTTTTGGCTCTTCCCTCTCTTTCTTCTAACAACGTACCGGTACTTCGTCAACTAGTTCGGGGAAAATATGCCTGTTCTGTTGAACAGCATTTTTGGCTGGGTAGTAGCTGGAACGCATTTTTCATCACACGTAACTAAAAATATGTCATTTGAAACAGCGACAACCAACCACGCAACCATTAGCATCGACACTTTGTTTCGATCCTTTATGGAAATAGAAGATGTAAAATCTACTCCAGAAAAAATCGATATGGCAGACCCAGCGGAAGCCCATTTTGCACGCACACACACACGAACTGCTGATGGCACGTATGTTGTCCAATATCCCTTCAAAGAGAAGACGCCACCTATTTCATCAACACTCTCTCAAGCTGTTACAAGATTACATCATATGGAACGCCGATTCAGTCGTGATCCATCGCTCAAGACTCAGTATGTTACCTTTATGCGCGAGTACATATCGCTTGGCCATATGGCTTATGTGTTCGGTTCCGCCAGCATAATTACGTATTTTCCGCTGACATAGAAAAAATGTTTCGTGGTTTTTTGGGTATCTGATAGCGATACCGATTTTCAACGCATCGTTTGGCGGGAGGATAGCCAGTTGCCGATAAACCATTACCGACTACTCACAGTAACCTATGGATTTGCTTCGTCGCCCTTTTTAGCTGTCCGCGTTCTCAAGCAACTAGCCGAAGATTATAAATCAAGGTACCCTCTAGCAGCCCATACGATTTTAAATGATACATACGTTGATGATATAGCAACGGGCTGTGAAACGATTGATAAACTTATTCAACTCAAAACCGAACTTACCTCAATGCTAAAATGCGCAAATTTCATATTGCAAAAGTGGTGCTCGAACTGTAAAGAATTGTTGGAAACACTTCCACCCGAGCTCTGCGAGCATCGGCCAGTTGATATTGCATCCGAACCCAGCATCTTATGTATTAAATTGCTTGGATTGCAATGGAACCCTAATACAGACGAGTTTCAGATAACTATTAAATTGCCAGAGGAGCCTTGGGCCGATCCTACAAAACGTAGTGTGCTTTCGGCAACAGCAAAAATATTTGACCCCCTTGGTTTGGTGTCTCTAAGTGTCGTGCTTTTCAAAATTCTTTTGCAAGAAACTTGGTGTCAAGGTCAAGGATGGGATGATAAACTATCTTCTTCGCTCAGCGATCGCTGGGAGAAACTCATGTCCGAGCTGCATTGCCTCTCCAACGTCAAGGTCCCACGGCAAATAGCTATCCACGCAATTTCCATTGAAATTCATGGGTTTGCAGATGCCTCAATCTCTGCATATGCTGCTGCGGTGTATATCCGAGCCAAACTCACTGATGATTCCTTCGTTATACGTTTAATTGCCGCGAAAACCAGAGTGGCACCTTTAAAGCCAGTATAGATACCGCGTCTCGAACTCAGCGCTGCACATCTTCTCACCAAACTGATAACATCAATTAAAACATCACTTAATCTGAAGGTTTCCGGCGTTAGTTGTTGGAGTGATTCCGAAATCGTCTTACATTGGCTTTCTTCACCACCTCGTAGATGGACCCCGTTCGTTTGTAATCGTACCGCAGACATACTCGATATCTGTCCTCGCCAATATTGGAGACATGTACGATCAGCCGACAATCCTGCTGATTGTGCATCGCGGGGTGTTCTTCCATCTGAGTTGGCTCATCACTCTCTTTGGTGGAATGGACCCACCTGGTTGTCGCTAGCTCGAAGTCAATGGCCAAACTCAACAATCACTACTTCACCTGCGGATTCTCATGTCATAGCAGAGCAACGCAAATCACCTCCAGAAGTGGTGCTTTGTAATCATCAGAACCAAAACGTTTTAGACAAGCTTATAATAAAATATTCATCGTGGATGCGCTTGGTAAGAGTGGTAGCTTACTGCCAGCGCTTTATTCGAAACTGTCGTCCAACTGAAACAAAGAGAAGTGACGTTACAAACACTTTGAGTGCACACGACCTTAAAGCTGCAACAAATACGCTTTTTCGACACTCTCAAACAAACACATTTAAATTCGAGGTGCAACAGCTTCAAAGAGGTCAGGCGCTGAACGCAAAATCAAACCTTAACCGATTTACCCCATTTTTGGACGATGAAGGAGTTCTTCGTGTTGGTGGCCGCATCAAAAATGCCCAATTACCGGACTCGGTTAAATATCCTATTATCTTGTCCAAAGTTTCTAATATCTCTCAGCTTATTTGCAGGTATATCCATACCAAGTACTTACACACAGGTGTCGACGCCACATTTGCTATCGTGAGGCAACACTATTGGATCCTTGGGTGCCCTAACATCGTTCGCAAAATAGTATTTTCTTGCAAAACCTGTTTCTTACAACGCAGGGCTACCAGCGAGCAATTGATGGCTGATCTCCCAGCTATTCGACTTACTCCTGCTCGCTGCTTTCAACACTGCGGCCTAGATTACACCGGACCTGTCCAAATCAAACTTTCTCGAACACGTAACGCAAAGATGGGAAAGGCCTGGTTCGCTCTCTTCATATGCATGTCCACGAAGGCCATACACATTGAACTCGTAAGCGATCTTACTACAGATGCGTTTCTAGCAGCATTTCGACGCTTTGCCGCTCGTCGTGGTCTACCAACCGATTTATATTCTGACAATGGGACAACATTTCATGGAGCTAATCGGGTGTTGAACGAACTTCAAAGACTGGCTACATCCGAATCACATATTTGTGCGGTGACAGAAGCTTTGGCCTCTGAAGGAGTCCAATGGCACTTCATTCCCCCCCTGCACCACACATTGGTGGACTTTGGGAGTCAGGCATAAGGTCTATATGCATCTTCGTCGAGTTATTGGAAATTCAGTATTAACCTTCGAGGAGTATAGTACTATACTTGCACAAATCGAGGCTATTATAAACTCCCGCCCATTATGCACTTCTTCCGATACTGAGTCAGACGCTCTGACTCCCGCTCATTTTTGATTGGGGCCCATACACCACCATTCCGGAGCCATCGCTCTTGAATGTAAACGTAAATCGCCTTCAACATTGGCGACACTTGCAGGCAATAGTTCAGGGATTTTGGAAGCGGTGGCACGTTGAATATTTAACATCCCTACAGTCACGCAGTAAATGGCAACAGAAGCAGCTTAACATTGAGCCAAATACAGTTGTCATATTGAAGGAACCAAACCTACCGCCATCGAAATGGGTAATGGGGCGTGTAGTTGATGTAACCCGAGGGAGCGATAATTTAGTTCGAGTGGTTACCGTACAAACGTCTCGCGGAAGATATGTCCGCCCAATCACGAAAATCGCTGTCTTGCCAGTTTCCTGAAACAGTTGTTCAGCGGGGGCGGTATGGTCCTTCGAGCCGGAGTATGAGATCCTTATTATACAATATGTGCTGTAAACTTATTTTATCAAGGTAATGGTACCAACAGACGATTTTCAAATTGATTACACAATGAAATTCAAAAATTCACCACTTTTTGTACAAATTTGACACAATTGGAAACTTTCATTTTCCATTGCTGCCACGAATACAGGCGGCGACATACTCTCTCGTTCTCAATCTTGCTTATGTGTTAGTGAGTTCTTGCTCAGTTCTTCTCCCCCTATGCTGCACTTGGGTTGCGTCCCTCACCGGCACCCAAATGTGCCGAGTCGGCTCCTAGGTGCAAAATGCTATTTCTGGAAAATTTTTTTATTTTTTTTTGATGCCGCTAGATGTCGCTAAAATTCATTTTTTTCATATCTTCGGTATTTATGGACCGATCCCTAAGAATGATATCTCTTTGGGTTGAGAGGAGGCTTTCTTCTTTATAGTTATATTAACCCTATATGCGCCATTGGGGTCACTTCCACCCAATACTTAGTTCATACCACCTTAAAGTAATTTTTTTGCCGGCATGTTAAACGTCGTCAAAAAGCATTAATCTTTTGCAAAAGAAGTATTTCGGTCGATTCAGTAGAACCGGAAATAAAACACATTTAACATTACGAGGAATATAAGTTTTTCGCCTCCTGTGGTCTTTTAGGTTAATTTTACAAAAATTTTTTTCTGAAGAGTCTCCTACTGAAATTTTATGACGAATAATTATCTAGAGCATTTTAATAATCTAGCGCCCCTACAAAAGGGTTATTTCGACCCCTTTTTATACAGTCAGGAACTAGAGTATAGTCAGGAAATAGAGGTCAGCTAGAGGGCAAATATGTTCTAGAAAATTATTAGCGTTTCTGAAATAGGGCGTTTTTGAAGCAAAATCTGAAATAGGACGTTATTGAAACAATTTTTCAAATAGGGCGTTTTTGAAACAATTTTTGAAATAGGGCGATCTTATACTCTAAATGAGCCGGGAAGTGGTCGAGTGCGCGGTTATCATCAGCTCTAATTTTTAGAATAGCAGTGTTGTGCTATTACCATTTTGTTCCAGCATAGTGCCCGCTGTGGTGCAGTGTGTAGAGTGCTCGCCTGCTATGCGAGAGGTCTCGGGTTCAAACCCCAGTCCGAGCAAACACCAAAAAAAAATTTTCTAATTAGTAAAAATCCGATTATTGGGTTTTTTAAGAGCAGCGGTCGCCTCTCGGCAGTGGGCGGCATACCCTCCGAGTGTATTTCTGCCATGAAAAAGCTTCTCACAAAAAATGCATTCGCCGTTCGGAGCCGGCATAAAACTGTGGATCCACCCAATTAGTAGGAAAAACCAAAAAAGGAGCACGCTTCGAATTGGGAGAGAAGTTCGGCCATAAAAGTCGTCAGAGTTATAATAGCGCCATTGTATTATTATTATTATTATATTATAGTTTAAAGAAATTTAAAAAAATTTATTTCAGATCCCGATGTAATGTTAAAGAAATTAGAGTGCTGCGTTTGCAAAAAAAGCTTGTGTGAATGTTATTCAAAAATTATATTAATTAATAAAACAAACAAGGCGTTGCAAGATTTGGGGCTGCTAGATAGTATAGCCGGACAGGGCTTAACATCGCTCGTTCAAGAATGCATACAAGAACACATAAAAAAGACATGTCATGGGATATTCGATAGAAGTTTTCTGAGGCAACTTGAATATGTAAGTCAATAAAAAAATATATGTAAATAGATATTAAAAAATAACGGTGATAAATGTTGGTAGTTAAATAATAGGTAACACCGTACACAGTGGCGCACAGTGTAACGTCCCCATACAAAGTGCGGCCAAAAATAGTAAATGAGCTCCAATTTCAAAACCTAAGTATTTTAAAAACCTAATTTGTTGCAGATATAGTCCAAAACGGCTTTATCTTTTTGTTTTCGTTGCGTTCTCTAACCTATACCTCATATAACTCTCTCCCAGTTATCGACACTATTTCTCGCGGGGGCAGATCGGGGCAGAAGAATCCTAATGGAATATATGTAGGAATAGAAGGAGTTTACTAAGAATAAGGAATTATTTTAATCTGGCTTAATTCAAAACTTTGGCGAAGTTTTAATTTCACTGTTTCTTATTTTTTATATACAAATAAATGAATGCGTATTCACAACGTACATCTGCACACTAAACATACACAAAAACTTGTAGGTAGTTGCAAATAAGAATTTACACCTTTTCTTACCCTAAGCTAGTATAGATTTTTAAATTTCACCGACAGAACCCTTCTTATTAAATTTTAAACTGACTCTTAATTATATGTGTACTCACTCTTAATTATGGAAAACGGCCATGTAAAAAACAAACGTAAATATGTAAATCGGAGAGCCTGCCGAAAAAACAAAAAAATCTGAAAACAACAAACATTGCTTGTGCAAAAGCTTTGCTTGTTAATAGCTTTAGAACTTTGTACAAACAAAACACACAATCACACCAACATACTAGGTAGCAAAGACAGAGAGTTATTAAGCTACTGTTGTTGGTATGTGGATTGTAATATAAGGAAAATTGAAATTTAAGCGAAACAAAGCTGACGGCGGTGGTAGCTCAATGGGATGACATTGGACTACCACTCGAAAAAGACTTAAGTTCGATTCTCGGTTGAGGCCGCTGGAAGAAGTGTGATGAGGGGATGTGGTGGTCTCCGAAATGGATCCATAACTTCTACGAAAAAAATTGTTTCAATTTTTCTTAATTATAAACTGGTCAATAGCTCATATAAAATTCACATAAAATAATTATTAGAATTAAAAACGGCCATGTAAAAAACAAACGTAAATAAAGATATATCATTGAAATTTAATGGCAGGAGTCCAACTATGGACATAAAACAAAAAATTTTGAAAATGAGCGTGGCACCGCCTCCTTTTAGAAGCAAGAATATACGAGATTTCTTAGCCTATAACTCGGCAAATAATTTATATATTATGACGAAGCTTAGTGTATACACTTTTATTACTTGTGGTAATACATGTTCAAAATTTTAGCGAAATCGGTTGACCACCACGCCCAATTTTATATATGGGAACTGTGAGGACCAAATATTCCAGGTAAATTTGGCCCACACAAACCTCCACAGTCACATAACACTACATACAGCACACACAAAATAGCTGCAATACAACCAACAGGCTACAATACCACCAACAAGTCGTAATACAACCAACACGCTACAATACAACCAACAAGCTGTAATACGACCAACACGCTGCAATACAACAAACGAGCTACAGAAACATAAAGCACAGCTGGTCTTAGCAACAAGTTGAAGAAACACAAAGCACGGCAAGTCTTAGCAACACAACCACTGAAGTCATAAAAGGAGCGACACAGCAGAACAAAGATCAGTTAGCACGGAGCTGTGGTTGCGACCGGAGCTGCTTGCGAATAAGTGCCGGATTGTACTTCGGTTGGTGCCATTTACATGAAAGCGCTGTTACAAGTAAAGAGCCGTGGCCAAGTGTATTGGGTGAGTGTGGCCGCAGAGCCGCGTCGCCATAGAGCGCAGTATCGACACAGAACACCTCCGTCGACGCTAAACGTCGCAGAACTACGCCGTCGCAAGGGCGCAGCAGAGATACGTCAGCGCAACGCACAGCGCCGCAGCAGGGCGCACAGTGCTTCGTTCCATAGGCAAAATTAAGATAAAATAAACTGCTTAATTTATTCAAGTAATATATATTTTTGTGAAGCTAACATATCACCTGGAATAAATGTATAAGTAGAATTTAAAATCTTGAGATTTTGAGACAAAACTGTTTTAAGGTAATACAATTTTTAGTGTGTTACAAAAAAAATTGCCAAAAATTCATTTTAAATCGTATTACTCTGAAACTTGCGACATTTGCTTACCATTATATGCCCAAATAGCTGAAATAACTTTTGATAAATAATTTATTTCAGAAAGGTGACTAGTTCCATCGAAAACATTTGCGACTTTTTTATTGGAGTTGAAAAAACCAGGGTTTGAATTTGCTTGCTGCAAAACAGCAATAGCCGATGTTTTTTGCTTATTGCTGAATTCAGCCGAGCCAAAAACGAAAACACGAATCATTCGCTTCAGTTTTCAGCTGAGTCGTGTTTGCTTGTATAGTTAAGCCAAGCAACTCAATTTGAGAGGGTTGCTTTTACTTCCAGCAATTAGTTGAGTAGTAAATTTTTGCTTACAGTTGCTTATTTTGCTGAAACTAGTTTTTAAGCAAAATTCAACATGAAAAGATGTTTACAAATGGACATACATACATATTATGTGTACATACATACATACACATAAGTAAATATGTATAAAAAATCGAAATATGCGTAAACAAATCGTTTCAGCAAAATAAGCAAAAGCAGAAAAAATGCAAAGACACAACTAATTGCTGGAAGTAAAATGAAATCCCCCAAATCGCGTTGCTTTGCTTAACTATACAAGCAAACACGGCTCAGCTGAATACTTGGCTGGCCGAGTTTGCTAAATGCAAATGCAGCAAAAGTAGCTAAGCAATTTCAAACCCTGGAAAAAACTACTAAGGTTTGGTGGAGTCAAACAAAAAAGAACGCCTATTTTTTTATTTTCGAATTTGGTTAACTTTGAAGTGGTCTAGTAGAATCTGTAAAAAATTGCACTGTTTTTTGCCGGAAATGTAGAAATTGTACAATTTTGTAAAGCCATATTTTCAACATTTTAGAAAATTCTACAGAACCTTATATATATGGTATGGAAAAAATTTACCAAAATTAATATATGGAACTATTTTTTCTCATGCTATAGGAAATTAGCCTAATTAGGATAAAATATATAGTTTTTATAAATATGTGCCAAATACTAACAAAAAAACATACATGTAATACTAACTTTTTTAGGTGAGACACATAAAATTTTACAAAGTTTGACAAAATTTAAAAAAAAAAAAACAAGAAAAAACGACTATTTTTTTATTTTAGTTTTCGATTCTATGCTAGGAGGTCTTGCTACCAAAAAAGAAAAAGGTTCAAAAATTATGCCGGAAATCGCTAATTTAGCACTTTATTTAACACCCCAAAAATTTTATTTTTTACATGGAAAAATTGTATATTAAAAAATTGTTTCCATGTTAACTCTAATAATATTGCGCTTTTAAAAGTTACAATTTGATATATGCCAAAATCATTTTGACATTTTGCAATAAAATAGTGCATTAAACGATAACAACCAACATATTTGCTGAACAAATTTAAAAGTAATTTCTTTAGAACCATTTTTTGCAATAACTAACGGGAGTAGTCCATCTTTGATTCTAAATGGATAATTATATATGTTATAGTTCGTTTTTAATGTATTGTGATTACATGTCAATCTAAAAATTACTTTTTGTAAAAAAGAATATATATATGGGAGGTAGTCATGTCCTTGCACTTAAAAGGACGAAACTTGTCACCTAGTTTAGAAACATAATTCTATAAACATACACCAAATTTCATTTCGTTCTGTTTGAAATTGAAGTTGAAATCACAATTTTAAAATTAAGGATATATGGGAGGTAGTTATATCCTTTCACATAAAAGAACGAAACTTATAACCTAGTTTAAAAGCATAATTCTATAAATATATACCAAATTTGATTTCATTCTGTTTGAAATTGAAGTTGAAATCACAACTTTAGAATCAAGGACATATGGGAGGTAGTCATGTCCTTGCATCGATTTAGTCAAAACTTCGTTTTTTTCTTATCTCTAGTATTTTATGTCTGTACACAAAATTTCATTGTTCTGCGATTACTCCCCTAATTTTGCCGATTCACTATATGGAGACGAAGCACTGTGGGGCGTCTGCCCATCGAAATCAACGGTAACGGGACCTCGTTAAACCGTTGGACCGTACAGTTATTAAAAAGATAGAATTTAGTTTAGTTGTAAGGGATTGAAATAAATAAAGGGATAAAACGATTTTAAGGAGCCCCAACATAATAAATTTATTGTAAACAAACCTTGGACACGGCGAGTATACCCCAGCACTAGAGTAGAAGCACCGGGGCAGGAAAAAGCTTCGTTACAGAACTCCAAAGTGGCCCAATAAAAACATTTTAAGGGATATCTTTGTCAAATATAAAGATAATTCATTGACATTTTGTGGCATGAGTTCTACAATAGACCGGAAACAAAAAATAGAAAAATTTTGGAAAATGGGCGTGGCACTGCCTCTTTTTAGACAAAGGAATCTACGAGATTTCGGAGCCCATAACCCGACAAATAATTGAGATATTATGACGAAACTTTGTTTACACACTTTTATAACTTGTGTTAATAGATACGCAAAAATTTATTGAAATCGGTTTATGACCACGACTACTTTTTAACAAATATATTTCTGGAACACCCTTTGGGAATTTGTAACGTGACATCTTTGTAACTAGAAGTCATAAAGGAATGAAATTTTGCACAAAGGATAATATTCATATGCTTAGTTGAATGACTGTTAAAAATTTTGAAAATGGGCGTGGCTACGCCCACTTTATGCAGCACTCGCTTTATATAAAGTACTAGCTGACCCGGCAAACTTCGTTCTGCCCAAAATATATTTTTTTATTAATTTCATTTCAAAAATTGTTATTACACCGGTATTATTTTTAATAGAAAATTAGCGATTTGTTACTACTTTATTGAGTATACAACCCCCCCACGCCCCCTTTTCCCAAAACTACTGTTTTTCATAAGCATTGTATAGATGTCGTTAATCTCCTGATAAATTTTCAGTTCCCAAACTTAAACGCTTTTATAGATATTCAGCTTGAAAAATTAAGTTTGTGTGGGAGGTGCCACGCCACCTTTTCCGATAACCCCCACTTTTATGCGTGGGAATGGTTTTTATATCATTTAGCTCTATACCAATTTTCAGCTCCCTACCTTGAACTCCTTTAGAGATAATCAGCTTGAAAAATTAAAATTATATGGCAGGTGCCACGCCCCCTTTTCCGATAACCTACACTTCTGCGCAAAAATTGTTTTGATATCATATAGCTCTGTACCAATTTCCAGGTCCCTGCCTTAAATCCTTTAGAGATATTATGTATGGGAGGTATCACGCCCCCTTTTCGTATAACTCCTATTATTTTGCGTTAATATGGAATTGTGATAGTTATTAATTAGTTGACAAGTGCAATAGAAAACAACAGCACGCACTATGCGTTTATATGTTTTGTTTTTTAATGTAATTTTTTGTTCAATGTTTGTTTGCGTGAAAAAAGTTGTTATAAAATTAATAATTAATTGACGACGCATATGTACATACAAACGTATTTATGTATGCAAAAAAACTTATGTAGATCTAACCAAGTAAGTAACAGCCTGTGATAAACCATTTTTTAATTTTCAATTAGTTTTTAAATGTAACTTTATAGTCAATACTTGTAATATTTTGTCTCTAAATGTTTGTTTTATTTCATATCTCCATGTTCGTGTGATTTTGCAAAAATTAAGTCGACCCCCGCAGATGGTAAAGGAGTTTTACCGAAACGTCGGGCGAAATAATAATTAAATAAATAAAATACACACATGTATACAAAACATTCTTTTTAATTAAAATAAGGTCAAAAAGCTCAACAAAATTTAGAATCATAAAACTAAGACTGGCCAAAACAAAAACATTATATGGAATTGTTATCGTTTATCTCCACATCAATTTCCAAGTCCCTACCTTAAACAATTTTAGAGATATTCAGCATAAAAAACTAAGTTTGTATGGGAGGTGCCACGGCCTCTTTTCTGATAACCCCCACTTTTCGGCGTGAGAAGGGTTTTGATATCACTTACCTCTATACCAATTTTCAGCTCCCTACCTTGAACTCTTAGAGATAATCAGCTTTAAAAATTAAGATTGTATGGGAGGTGCCACACCCCCTTAATATTTTTTTATTTTTTTCTTCGACTAAACCTTCGCCGGGTAACAAAAAACAAACCCCCCTAAGGAAGTATTTGATATATACGCAAGCAAGTCAATTTCAGTTCAACGCATATGAAAAAGTTGCGTGCGTAAAATTTGGCTTCTTGTGTTATATTGGGTAGCGCGGTTACTACGTGAAGAATTAAAGTCAACGAATCTAAATGCGTATAAGTAACTTTTAGTCTAAATAAGTGAATATTTAAAAAATATAAATATACGCGCGCCATCTGTTGGAACATAGTGGTGGCTATATACCCTAATCTCATTAGTAAATAGTTGAATATATTTAGACAGCAGCTAGAAATTACATATATACATACATACATACATATAGGTGAAACTAGTAAAAGCGTGTTAAAAAGGCACATGCCCACAGTGCTGTATGTGCGGGCAAAAATCAAAAAAAAATTGTCACGTATGTCAACGTGTTTGGTATCACTGGAAAGGTAATTTATCCTAGATTAAGGATCTGGACTTAGTTTTTGTTTCTAACTCATAAGGTTCTCACAAAAATGTCTTAAAGTTGTGTGTTTTATATATATATATATTTTTTTTTTTGAAAATGCCTTTAGCTGGAATCTTTAAAAAAATTCCTAAAAATACAATTTATCATACTTTATCTTAAGATAAAATTTTTGTAATTAGAAAATGTGTAAGGAAACCACTCTATAGAGATTTTTAAGAAATATTGAGTTTTCTGGCTGAGATCGCCTATTTGCTACACCCGAAAATTTGTTGCAGAAAATCTTAAAAATTCCTAAGTTTACAAAGGGATAAAAAAAAATTGTAAAAGTATTTTTTTTAATTCTTTTATTTCAAAGAAGGGGCATTTTTCTTTGAAATAAAAGAAAGAAAGTCTGCAGACTCATTGAAAATCGTTTTGTTTAAGGTTATAAAATAAACTTTTGCAAAAAACAAATTTCACTGATTACAGTTACCACAGTTTTTTCCATTACTTAAATGTCAAACCATTTGTTAAAAATAGTAAAGTTTATTACTGTAGACACACGCGGTAGTGTTCTGTGCTGTGTAGTGAAGCGTAAAATAGTGAAAAAAACTAATCTTCTTCTTATATTATAAATGTGAAATGGAAATTGTGTTTAAACTCAATTGGCGAGAAAATCACTAAACGGATCTTCACGAAACTTTGCACGCCTAGGTATTTTCACCCGGTAATTACTATAGGCATATCTTTAATCTGATTAAAAGGCAGGGATGGGCGCCTCCCATACACAATTTTCCTTTTTTTTCGTAATATATCTTAAAATATTTGTACTAGAATAATGAAAATTTGTGTGAAGAAATAATACATAAATTATATACTCAACAGATAAACAATCTAGGTCTAGGTAGGCAGGGATGGGCACCTCCCATACAAACTGAAACTTTCACAGCGAAGATCTCTTGAAATATTTATAGTAGGGTACTGAAAATTGGTGTGGGGCATATGAGATACTTACGTACTCTACGGAGAAAAACAAAATAAGGAAACTATCTTTGACGTCAAGAATGATATTTTTTCTATGTAGCTTTTTAGACTAGCTCAATATGCTAATAGTTTTAAAAGTACGTGGTGTGTAACCCGCGGGTAACCTCTAGTATTACTATGAATTCAATTATAAAAAATTAAATATTAGCTGATATCTGGATTTCTATGCTATAAATTCCATTCACAAAGCAAGACTTGCCGATAACGAATGCCTTTTACAATCAATGTTTATCTTTAGTGTCAATTTTGCATACACCATGTGAAAAGAATATTTTATCAAAAATCATAATATTCTCTGAGCATCCAAGACTTCAAAAGCCCCCAGAAGACAATTCCTGCGTACGGGCCTGCTTTTGAGTATTTAGTGACGTCTTGAATGAATCAAATTTTTTAAGAGTGTGACATCCACACCAAAAGATATAATCAATTTAAAAACCCTTTTGTAGTCAAAAACGACCAAAATGAAAGTAGCTGCCATTCCTAGAGGGTTTCGTAAGAGAGATATAGGGAATCTTATTTGCCATGGATTAAGTCATATAATGAAGCCTTGAAGTCTTTAATATTATTAGGAAAACGCCCTGTATAAATAATAAAAGAACTACTCAGTATTGGAACTATTGATTAAAATTTAATTTTTACAATTTTAAGTGATCCGTTTCAGAAATTCTTTCCCTCTATCATCTAATCACTCTCCTTGTGTCATATCCATTAAAACACTTCCAACTTTAAAAAACTGAACACAAGCTTAACTAATAGATTTACAAATTTGCTGAAGTACAGAAAATTTATAAGTTCGCATATTAATCAAAATGTAAGCATTAAATAAGCCGCCGAAGTAGAATATGCGATAATTGACTTCACAAACTTACTGGAAGTGGCAGCAAAGGTTTCAGCACCCATACGTCCTAACAGAACCCAACAGCAAAGCTTTAGTTCTTTCAAAGAAAACGATATCACTGAGCTAGTTTCCAAGAAACTTGGGAGGGACTCTCAAAGGTTGCGGAGAAAAGGGAAACAAACTTTCAAAATAGAATTAAGTCCCTCACGGCCACATCCTGTACAGATTATTCCTTGTGGCATAGTAACATGCGAGACATAAGGTGGAAGCATCCTTAGAGAGTAAACAGTTTACTTTTGGTGTGTGTCTGGACATAGAGGTGGCCTTCAACAACGTTCATCGGGAAGCGATAGAAGGCTCTCTCTCTGCGCTAGGTGTTGTGGACGCTTAGTAAACTGGATAGGGTCAGCTCTGCGTTCTAGAACTATAAGCGCTAGGCTTGGTTCAAGTGTGATTACGACACACCCGGGGAGAGGAGCTCCTCACGGTGGAGTTCTATCGCCCTTGCTATGGCATTGTGTTATAGATGGAATACTTTGCCAGCTCAACGGAAACGGATTTGAAGTAGTGGCTTATGCGGATGACGTGGTGGTACTGGTATCGGTCATGTGCCCCAAAGTGATCAGCGGGATAATGCAAGGAGCACTGAGGAGGCTGGGGGGATGGACGGAGGCCTCCGGTCTCAGCGTAAACCCCTCAAAGACAGAGCTCATGTTATTTACCAATAGGACAAAAATTCCTGATTTTAATCTACCTGTTCTCAATGGTCAAGAACTAACTCTTTCCGATAGTGAAAAATACCTCGGAGTATTTATAACGCCTAAGAGAAAGTGGGATCTGAGGCCAGAACTCACGGCATGGATGTACAAAGCAGTTGTTCGACCGATCTTAACATACGGATCAATGGTGCGATGGAGAGCAACTGAGGTGGGCTATATAGCTAATATGCTAAGAAAAGTTCAAAGTGGCCGCTGCACAGTGGCATTTTTACTCAATTTAGACGTGAATAATTCAATTTTGTTGTTGTAAAAATTTTAAAACTTTTGTATGCAGTTCAAATGGCAGATGATCACTGTGGCCAATGGTGGTTTTTGTTCCTTTCTAACCCCATTATTCACGCTGTAATCAGCTGTTAAAGTGTGCATTTTAACTGTGATATTTTTTTTTACGTGAGTACACATATAATTAAGAGTCAGTTTAAAATTTAATAAGGGTTCTGCCGGTGAAATTTAAAAATATATACTAGCTTATACCATGTCTCCACATAACGTGTTTCGCTCTTTTTTTCTGCATTTTCTCTCTCAATCTTGTTTCGACACGGAAACCAGTGCCGAAACTCGCCAATTTCCATACAAATTTCTGAGAGCGAGTGAAGATTGAAACGCTGTTTCATTCTGAATCATCTTGCCAACCTCGATGATATCGATGTCTTCTCTAATTTTGTATCGAAAATCTATCGAAATCTCACACAGGCCAAAACAAAAACGCAAAATATAAGCAAACATACAAACATTTAAGAAGAGCAAGAAAGAGAAATGTTAAACTGAATCACGATCAGCCACGTGGAGACGGGTTATTTAGCGAGATGTTTTGCTAAATGTTTTGTTGGTGAAACAAGTTATGTGGAGACGGGCTTTTAGGATAGGAAAAAGTGTGGATTCTTATTTGCAACTACCTACAAGTTTTTTTGTACGTTTAGTGTGCAGATGTAGCGTCCCGAATACGCGTTCCTTTATCTATATATATAAAAATGGTGTAAAAAATGTTACTAACCTCATCAGATGAGAAAGGCTGGGCCGATTTCTGTAAAATTTTTTGTCAGTTGTTCGTATTCTCGAGGAGATGGTTCGTACGCAAGAAAATTTTGGAAAATCCCTCCGGAAAAGTCCGAAAATTGGAAAAATCGGTGTGTATGTGTGTATGTGTGCATCTGTGGATGTGTGTCCTTTATAAACTCCCAAAGTAACCAACCGTTCTTTATGAAATTTTCACAGTAGATTCATGTGGTGTTAGTGCACATAGTAGGGTATATAGAATTTCGAAAAAAGGAAGCTTCCCGGAATACAGGCCTAAATGAGGACCCAGATCGATCCAGCAAGTCTTCGAGCAATATTGGTATCAAATGAAAGAAGTTGAAGAGGCCTTCAACATAAAGTTATTTTCATTGCGATACCTAGGCCGGGTTCCCAGATATGGTTTAAAGCGTGGGACCGAGTGACCCTGGAAAGTTTCTGAGCGATATTGGTATCAAATGAAAGCTGTTGAGGAGGACTTCAACAAAGAGCTTTTTAAATAGTGATTCCTAGGCCGGGTTCCAAGATTTGGGTCAAAGCGTGGACTCGGATAACCCCTGAATGTTTTCGAGCAATATTGGTTGCAAATGAAAAGCGTTGAGCAGGCTTCCACATACATACAGTTATTGTCATTGTGATTTCTAAGGCTGTTTCCCAGAGATGGCTAAAGTAGTGGGCCCGGATGGTGATGGACGGTCCCAGTAAGGTAAAGGTAGGTAGCTATAGGGATAGGGGTAGGGATAGGGATAGGGATAAGGATAGAGATAGGGATAGTGATAGGGATAGATATAGGGATAGGGATAGGGATAGAGATAGAGATAGAGATAGAGATAGAGATAGAGATAGGGATAGCGATAGGGATAGGGATAGGGATAGGGATAGGGATAGGAATAGGAATAGAGATAGGGATAGAGATAGTGATAGGGATAGGGATAGGGATAGGTATAGGTATAGGTATAGGGATAGGGATAGAGATAGGGGTAGGGATAGGGATAGAGATAGTGATAGGGATAGAGATAGGGATATGGATAGAGATAGGGATAAGGATAGAGATATAGATAGAGATAGGGATAGGGATAGGGATAGAGATGGGGATAAGGATAGTGATAGGGATAGAGATAGAGATAGAGATAGAGATAGAGATAGAGATAGGGATAGCGATAAGGATAGGGATAGGGATAGAGATAGGGATAAGGATAAGGATAAGGATAAAGATAAGGATAAGGATAAGGATAGAGATAGAGATAGAGATAGAGATAGGGATAGGGATAGGGATAGTGATAGGGATGGGGTATTGGGATAGGGATAGGGATAGGGATGGTGATAGGGATAAAGATTGAGATTGAGATTAAGATTGAGATTGAGACCGAAATAGAGATAGGGATCGGGGGAAGTAGGTTTGTCTCGGCGAATATAACTATAACTTTTATTCAGAGAATAGACAAGATAATGGTTAGCAATACGGTAATCAAAGACTTTTCTTTAGGCTTCATAGGAATAAATTTTAGCAGAACAACGTCTGCCGGGCCAGCTAGTTTGTATATAAAAAATAAGAAACAGTGAAATTAAAACTTCGCCAAAGTTTTGAATTAAGCCGCATTAAAATAATTCCTTACTTTTAGTAAACTCCTTTTATTCCTACATATATTCCATTAGGATTCTTCTGCCCCGATCTGCCCCTGCGAGAAATAATGTCGATAACTGGGAGAGAGTTATATGAGGTGTAGGTTAGAGAACGCAACCAAAACAAAAAAGATAAAGCCGTTTTGGGCTAGATCTGCAACAAACAAGGTTTTGAGAATACTTAGTGAAAATTACTTTGTTGGAGCCTTCAATTGTTAAGGTAGAAGAAGAAATTTGTCACATTAGTCATGATATGCCCTTGACAATGATTTATGTGTTGTTTGTGGACATTCGCGTTTGGAAAGTTATAAGCGACGAACATAAAGCCATATTCCAAATCGAAAAACAAAAATTTCAAAGTAGCATCAAGCGTTTAATGTAATTCATGGTAGACACGCCCAAACAAGGTTTTAGCACATCCACTGGTGTACATGTGGAACACATTCGTCATTTTGGTGTTATCCTCAACTGCATGTCGAGTGGCTTTCCTATTGCACACAAGAAGTTTTCTTAGTATTGCGAAAGTGCTTCCATAAATTATGTTACGCATTATCCATGGTTTCCAATGCCATCAAGTGTCCATAAAATTTTAATTTATGGCGATGCAATTATAAAGTCGTTTTCACTGCCTATGGGTATGCTGTTGGAAAAAGCATTTGAGGCCCGTAATAAAGACATTAGACAGCATCATGAACATAATAAGAGGAAATCAATCCGCTCGAGAAGAATGGAAGACCTGATGCATGCGTTGCTGTTTATTCAGATCCGATTATATCTTCGCTATCTAAAATCCGCAGGCGTATGCATAAAATATAAAGTTATTCAGTTATTTCGAAAAAACTTCTCCTGTTCAAATCGAAATATTTAAAAATATTTTCATATCGATTTTTTTAAAAACCTAAAATTTTGAGTTGTCTCTTTTATATATATGCACGAAAACTATTGATTTCGTGTCCAGGGGTCCTATATTTACTAATATATCCAATTTGAATGAATAATATTCACTTTTCAGCGTTTTATTAATTTTTCACGTCTAAATTGAGTAAAAGTGCCACTGTGCGCTGTGGTGCAGTGGGTAGGGTGCTCGCCTGCTATGCCAGAGTTCTCGGGTTCAAGCCCCAGTCCGACCAACACCAAAAAAATTTTTCTAATCAGTAAAAATCCAATTATTGGGTTTTTTAAGAGCAGCGTTCACCTCTCGGCAGTGGGTGGCATACCCTCCGAGTGTATTTCTGCCATGAAAAAGCTCACAAAAAAAATGCATTCGTCGTTCGGAGCCGGCATAAAACTGTAGGTCCACCCAATTAGTAGGAAAAACAAAAAGGAGCACACCTCGAATTGGGAGAGAAGCTCGGCCATAAAACTCTTCAGAGTTATAATAGCGTCATTGCATTATTATTATAAAGTTCAACGAGCTGCTTGCGTTGCGATCACAGGGGCGATCAGATCATGTCCCACGGATGGTCTGAATGTGATTTGTAATATTCCGCCCATCGATCTTTTTGTTAAGGAAGGGGCATCTCATGATGCCCTGAGATTGTGGGAGTTGGGAGTCTGGAAGGAGCGCACATACGGGCACGCGCGTATTCTGCTCAGCGTTGCAGACCCCGACATCAACATAAGAACAGACTACATCTGTCCTACAACAGTTTCGATACGAACTATGAGATTGTCCTCCCATCCAGGAAGGACTGGGGAGAGGTAAAATAGCTCAGAGGTTCGATGTTTCAGTCTTCACGGACGGGTCAAAAATGGCATGCGGAGTGGGAGCGCGTAACTTCTCAACTAAGCCGGACACATCCATATCATTAAGGCTCTCGGATACGGCGAGCGTTTTTCAATCAGAAGTTTTCGCGATACAGGAGGCTTGCAAGGTTCGACTTGCAACGGAAAGTGCCGGCGTTGGAAAAAAGGATAGGAATTTTCTCGGATAGCAAGGCGGCTCTGAAGGCTCTGGGATCTGCAACGGTTTCATCAAGCCTGGTCCGGCAGTGCAGGGAGTGAGTGTGGGGACTGGCAAGTCGTCCTAGCGTCTCTCTGATATGGGTGCCGGGGCATCGCGACGTCAAGAGAAATGAAATGGCTGACGAGCTGGCCAGGCAGAGATCGGCACTGGCTTCAGGAGGCAAAAATCAGATGGAAGCGGTTGCGGACCTGCAGGGTCTGCAGAAGTCTATGGCTTCTTACAATCAGATACGATCCCCAGCCATGTTAAAAATGGACAGGAGGGACATTTACCGCTTAACCCTTCTATTACATTCAAAAAAACTTACGCATGTGACATTAAGGTCACGGAATGACCTTACCTGTGTTTTTCATATATATCGATGTGGAAGTATAATTTCAATGGAAATTTTCAAAATGTATTAGTTCAATTGATTATTTATCGGTTTATACACTTATTTAAATGCATATACTTAATATATTTTTAATTTTTATGTTCAAGACCAAACATTGTGGAAACGGTAACTCTGTACGATTTTGTCCATACATTGGTTTGTCTTTTGTATGCAAATGTTTCAACAAGTTGGTCAGTTGTATGCACTTCTGATTTTGTAGAATTATAGAAGCTGTTTCGGTAAATTATATTTTCTATTGTGCTCCTACCACTATTCTGCCTAATCGGCCACTCAATATTTCTATATGTGGAATAATACACGGGAGTGGGTACTACCTTCATTTTCCAATACAAGGTCAATTAATTCGTCGTTATCACTTCCTGACAATATTTGACGTCATATATGACCTAGTGAAAACCAGGCATTACACAATGACACCCTCCCTGTTGACAACGGCGCTCTTCCCTCAGAGTTGCCGCTGCTACAATACATATATTATTTTAGTGGAAATAATATTTAGTTTATGAAACTCACTCACATTTGTTTCATAGAAGATAGGTAATTTATTTTTATATTATTTTAGCAATGTCAAAATTCAAGAACTTACATTTATAAATTCTCTTATATTAAATAGAATCTGTTATACAAAAACGAATGTGTGTCTGTCCTTTTATAGACTCCCAAACTAATCAACCGATCTTTATGAAATTTTTGCAGTAGATTCATGTGGTATTAACGCACATGATAGGGTATATAGAATTTCAATAAGTGGGAACTTCTCGGAATTCGGGCCTAAATGTGGACCCAGAGTGACCCAGATAGACATTGAGCAATATTGGTACCAAATGAAAGGTGCTAAGCAGGCCTTTCATTTAATAAAATTTTTTTTTCAATAATTTTTAGGTGATACGAAGAAAAAACCATAAAAGTACCAATTTGTGATACCAAATTGTTTGACGCTGCGGCAATACTGTTGCACACTGCATCTCAGGCACGAACCAGTGATGGAAAATGACTCGTGCCTGTGCAGTTTTCCGTTATTTGGGAAGTAGCAAGGCACTTATGTATAATAAATTGATTTTCGCACTATTCTGCAAAACTTAATTCAGGGCCCGAATTGCCACACACGTGATCGTATAACTCGTCACGTAAAAACTAACATTTCGTATTATGACATACGTGATCGTATAACTCGACACGTAAAAATGCAAAATTTGGATTACCACATACGTGAACGTACAATCAGTTTCGTAATGACAATTGTGAATGGGTAAGCTTTCGAACTCGTTCGTTCGTATTGTTATACGATCACAAATTTTAAAACGGAATCAAACGTAATCGAGGAAAAAATGTAAGTTTATTCAAAAATAAATATTAATATAGTATTTTAACTAATATTTGAGTTATCTAAGGGCCAACTATAATAAATTGAACCCCAAACAAAAGGAACTATTGGCGGAGTTTGTGTCGGACGACCACATTTACCGCAGGAGAACAAGGAAAGGGCTAAGCTATTGCATAAACTAAAGGCGCCATACGCGAAATACGCAGACACATAATTCATACAGAAGATGCGTTTGTAACAGAAGATTGAAAGGTATGTAGTTTTTCATTTTCGTTTCTCCAAACCTAACTCAATTGTCCATACACTGTGCATTGTCCTTAATCGTATATGAGGTTTTTATATCGACGGCTGCGAATAAGATCGCCCTATTTCAAAAATTGTTTCAAAAACTGCCTATTCCAAAAATTGTTTCAATAACGTCCTATTTCAGATTTTGCTTCAAAAACGCCCTATTTCAGAGAAAATTCCATATATATTTCTCTTATTCAACAATTTTTGGAATAGGGCGTTTTTGAAACAAAATCTGAAATAGGACGTTATTCAAACAATTTTTGGAATAGGGCGTTTTTGAAACAATTTTTGAAATAGGGCGATCTTATTCTCAGCCGTCGTTATGCTAATTTCAGCGACAAGGAGCGTATGGAGAAAGTTAAGCGAATTTATCAGGAGGCGGCAATGCAACAAGGTGAACTCAATGTATTGGAACGCCTTCAGGACTTTTGACATTATCCTTTAATACACCCGGATGTTCATTCGTGTCAGGCACCATTTTCCCAGCTCCCAAAACGGTTTGCACGGACAGACGATATGCCAAAACGCGTGGAAAGCCAATGGACAAGCGTAAACTTATTTCTGTGCATTATTGTATATTGCGTTTGTACACAAGCGAAATTGTAAGACATATGTTTTAAATATGTACATATGTATATCAAATTTTAAAACTGCAATATTAAATGTTGTCCCTGTGCCTAAAATAAAAGCACCTACACTGCCGGTAGACTACAGACCCATTAGTATTTTACCCTTGTTCTCTAAAATTTTTGAGAAGTTTCTTGCTAGACAAATAGTGGAGCATGTACAATCCGGTAAACTCTAATCGGATTATCAATCCGGCTTCAGGAAGGGGCACAGCTGTGCCACTGCCATGGTAAAAGTAATAGATGACATACGCGATAAGTACGGTAATGGTGATCTAAGCATTCTTGTTCTCCTAGATTTCTCTAAGGCATTCGACACGCTGTGCTTTGACGTATTGTTGGTAAAATTACAGAAATATTTTGGCTTTGATCGCCACTCAGTTGAGCTAATGAAAAGTTACTTAACGTCGAGATTGCAAAGGGTTTGCTGTGGAGAGCGGAGGTCCTATCTTGGGACGCTGGACACGGGGGTACCACAAGGTTCTATACTTGGTCCAATCCTGTTTACTTTATTTGTTAATGATATTGTACATTGCTGCGAGTATACCTCAATACATCTTTATGCTGATGACGTACAAATATACTTTTCTCGACCAATAGGACTTTGTGAGGATCTTGTCTGGAGGATGAATGAGGATTTAGATAGAATCTCTAAGGGCCGTTTACTCCACCTCCGGTTAAGCACTTAACCACAGATTTTTGTCCGGTTAAGCAATTTATTTGACAGGTCACCATACAATTTACGTCAAACTAACCAGCGATTAAATTAATCAGATGTTGAGTAAACGGCCCTAAATGGGCTTTAACTAACAGCTTAGTGTTGAATGAATCCAAAACCCAAGCAATACCTATTTCGCACGAGATGTTTGACACAAACTCTATTCCGCGTATTTGTATTAATAATACAGCCATTAATTATGTAGATCGCGTTACGAGTCTGGGTTTCAGGATAAATCGAACGCTAAGCTGCTGTGATCAAGTAAACTACACTGTGAGCAGGATATACGCTGTTGTCAGGAAGCTCTGGGCTTCCTCCAGTTTTCTTACTAAAGACACAAAATTAAGATTGGTACGAGCTCTAGTTACTCCTTTATTGTCTTATAGTGTACTACTTTACTGCAAATTAGACTCTGCCTCACAATACAAGCTCCGGCTAAGTATTAACAGCGCTACCAGATATGTATTCTCATTAAGAAAGTATGACCATATATCAAGTTTCTCGAACCAAATACTTAGTTGTGATATCACGACTTATTACAATGTCATTAACCTTACTTTTTTACATAAGGTAATATATGTATACCCAAAGCCCTGGTTATCTTTTCGAGAAACTTTCTTTTGCCCATTCCTCGAGGACGCTCAACTTATTACCTCCCAAGTTTAATTATTTAGCTACATCTACATTTTTCTTTGTTAGTGCTATCAAACTTTGGAATCAACTACCACATAATATTAAATCCATTCGAAAAATTAGACTCTTCAAGCTGGCTGTAGTTGAATTTTTGAATGAATGAGATTACTAAATTTCTTATAGTGAGTTAGTTCTAGGTTAGAGTTAAGCTTTCATTTGTAATACATATACATAAGCACTTTGTAAACCTTAATGTACTTCATGATGTACTACACGAGACTTGTCTCAATGTACAATTTAATTGAATAAACTTAAACTTAAACTTAAATATGTAAGTATGTATTTATGTATATTTGATACAAAATAAAGAAAAAACTTTGAATTTTACAAAGGCAAACAAAAACATAAAATTAAATTATAATTTTTTTTTAATAATTACTTTCATATATTTATTTATGTACTTGTTCTTGAGTATAATTTTGTTGTTGTTGCGCATATTGCTGTTGCTGATTATGCTGTTGTAGTTGTTGTTGCGCATATTGCTGTTGCTGCTGATTATGTTGTTGTTGATGGTTTGTTGTTACTTGCGGTGACGAATTCGTATTGCGTGGCGTATTTGCACGCCGTTGCACTTGTGCGCTCATATGGCTAAATGGTTCAGTAATATTGTCTGCCTTCAGAAGACTGGGGACCAGTGCAGCATCTTTATGAAAGTCCGGATGCTTCGTATTTATATAAGCTAAGTCTATAGCTACCAAATTTTCCACCATCACGTTGGTGGCTGGTAAGCGCCGACGTAGCAGCTGTGTAACAACATCAACGATCTCATGCAATTTCGGGAAACTAAATGAAAAAAGTAAATTATTTTATTTGATTCCATTCTCCGGTTGTTTTTTTTTGTTTTAACTTACTGCAGCATCTCCTGTTGCACCTCATTGCCACAATAGCCGTGTTTCACATACGGTGATCCTAACCCAGATAAAAATTTTTGCACGTAAATGCAACAACAAAGATTTCAACTCGATTAAACCAGATAAATTGCTGGTTCAATTTTTGATCCGCCCTGTTCGATTTGTTTTTTCCGTGCTGATTTGGCAGCACAGTGCTTTTTTGATTTGGCAGAACTGAAAAGTGACATTTGTGTATGTATACATATATATAGATATACCCTGCAGTAAATTTGTTTCACTGCTAAATGATCATTGATGATTCTTTGTTGAATATTCATCACTATCGTTTTGCGTTGGTGCAAGCGAGCAAGCTATATTGAAAAAACCAAACGAAATACCATCTAGGCGGTTAAAAACCAACGAGCCAGCTTGTATTTCGGTAGGTTTTTTGACATTCGGCAGCTTTTCTGACAAAGTTTTCAATTTGACAACTATAAAACAAATTATATTTAAAATAAAAAATATATGGAAATACAAATTTCAAATTTGCCTCTTGTAAGCTTCTGCTTTGGCCGTAAGGGGAAAGAACAAGTCCGGAAGAAAAGTTATCTGCGCACTGGCTTCTCCTTATAACATGGAATACATAGCTATCCCGCCATTTGAATTTCATAATTTATTTCAGTAATTTAAATTCAAATTTCCAAAAAGATAATTTTTGAAATCGTTATTTTCATTTAGTTTGAAGTTTAGAGTCAATAAAATTGTTTTTGAGGGAGTATTTGTCTCTTTTCAATGTACAGAAGAATTGTTTTTGCGCTATTATAACTCTCACGAATTTTATGGCCGAGCTTCTCTCCCAATTCGAGGTGTGCTCCTTTTGTTTTTCCTACCGGACAGTTTTATGCCGGCTCCGAACGGAGTCATATAGGCATGAGGAAAGCAAACCATTTATTTGAAAAAATACAGCAGCCTTTATATGAAAGTATTCACTGATGCCTCCTCATGATAAATTTCATCAGTGATTCATAAAGGATTCATTTCAGATTTTTACTGCTGGGTATATGTTGTATATGTTTCTTCTTCTTTTTAGTTTTTTTCAAGTGCAGCCAATTTTCATTATGAGCCGGATTGTTTCAGTAAAAATTTATCTTAACCCAGACCCAGATGTAATAACTGAAATGCCCCTAATGTTGCACTATGCGTTGCATTTCCTCGTGTATCAATTCAACACAACACAATGACGGCTTTTCTAGGCGTCGTATTTGCCGCTTTACTAGCAATTCGAATGATACTTCGGGCACAAACAATGCCGGTCTTGGGCCAGTTGTATTACGTACAGCCGTCAGTATGTCCATTTTACTTAAGCCAGCCAGTGGATGTATGGAATCGAGCGTGCGACCGCAGGTCTCATGGAAAATAAAACAAATACACGCACCACCGCAAAACTTTGTTGTTGCTATACTCCTAGCCGTGCCCTCAATTGTGCAGCAGTAGGCGCTAGAGCTGCAAAACTATCGATGGTACTATCGATAGTTTTTTTTTGGCGATATATCGATTTTTTTTGCGATAGTTTCGATAGTGTCAGTGCTTTGAAAATTTGTGATTTTTATAATATTAACTGACGCTGTGATCTGAGGTTATGTAATTTTTTTAGAATTTAACGCTCAAATTGCAATATTTGTAATTTTTTACTTATTTAGGCACATATGTATATATATTATTTATACTGAAGGTTCTGTGTCTGGAAGAGTTTTATCTGGGCAGATCAAATAAAATGAGTAAGTATTATTTCGCATAAGATGCATGTATGTGCATAGATAACACAAGCGTCTTTGATCCTTGTTATTTTATGCAAATATGTATGTATATTTTAAGCACATTTTGTTCGAAGTTGAAGTTCCTCTACATTTAAAATACGATAGTTTCGTAACTATCGATAGTATTTTTCGAGCTATCGAAAATATTGAATGGCGATAGTTTTGCAGCTCTAGTAGGCGCTAGAAAATTTAGTTATTATTTGCAATAGCGTTTGGATTTTATCAGAAACGTCTTCGCCATACGAATGGAGCAACGATTGAAATTGTGATGGCATAACGTTAACGCGCGTCTGCAAAAAGTAAAAAAATTTTGTATGTACTCTAAATAACTTAAAGTATATTATATGAACATTTGGTTTATACCTTCAAATCTGGCAAGCAATCACGTATGTGATGCTGTGATGTATAAGCAAACGATTTAAGGTTTGCGCCGAATAAGGTGTACCATTGCGGGTAGCCAATGTTCGATATTTCCGTTGTAGAAAGGCTGCTTCATCCTTCAGCTGTTCATCGATTTGTTTCTTATCAATATCTTGCTGCGATCGATTCACCACGCCAATAATGCCCAATTTCACTGGTATAACACGACCACATAATATATCAATAGCATTCGTGTCCGCATCCATGAGATCGACTTTGGTGACAACCGCCAATGTGCCGACCATCACATTCTTTGGCCAAATTGAGTGCCTCACTTTTTGGCATACAACCAATATTATTGAATTGGGATTACCAATGTATTTCAATACCAAGTCTTTAACTTGTGCTTCAATATGGTTTGGTTGATCGCCCACTGGTACTTTGGTGATGCCAGGCAAATCAACAAGTGTTAAATTTACAACTCGCGTTGAGAATATTTTTAAATTTATTGGCTCGGGGCAAATGCCCTTGTTGGAACCGGCGGCACGATCTGTCTCCTTTTCGATTTCACTGCGAATTTTATTGAAATCCGTAAAAATCTTTTGTATGTAAAATTTTTCCCCAAATAGAAAATTAGCCATCATGGCATGGAAATAAAAGAAAGTTACAATTATAATAATTTTCGATCAGCTGTGTGACCTTTTTGACACTTCTACATCTATTTTGAACTAAGAGTATGTTCCACAGGGAGGTTATTTGCAAAAAACCATTGTGAACTCGAAAACCAATTACGATACGATAGCTATCGTATGTGGTAATGCCATTTAGCAAATACGTGAGACGTATCACGGAATTATTTTTCGTATCGAAATCGATCCGTGAACGTGTGTCACGATTCGACCCCAGATTTAAATATTTTTCGATCACAGTGCCATTTTTGTTTGCTTCATAATAAACAAACGGTTGTAGGCATATAAACTTTATTATAAAGTAATCTTTTGTTGAGGAATGAGACACCCTTTACAAACATCACTGCTCGATAAGTGAAACACCCTTTATTTGACTTATTTACTTACCATTTAATGTACCCAGTTATGCACGTACACATGTACATACATATATATGTTCCGATAGTTCATGTACATAAGCATAACCCGTTTCTATTTTTAACACGCTTTTATTAGTTTCACTCGTATGTATGTATGTATGTATGTAAACAAGTTACGTATACGCAGTGTAGTTCACTGTATGTTTGCTTATACGCATTTATGTAGCCGAGTCCTTTTTGCATTGCATAAGTTAAAGCAAAAGCGTGTGTATTCATACATTGAATAGGAGTTTTTCAGTGTGAGATGTGCTTATTTATATACAGTCCATTTAATATCATACTTACCTGAACATACATAGGTTCTGTTATGCACATATGTATGTACATATGCACTTGACAGAAAAAGGGCTTGCTGTAAATTAATTTTGTAATAAGTCAGTCAGAGGAATTGTACAAGCGAAAGAATAAAGAGATCGGTTCGTCCGTCTTTAGTTACAGCAAATTAAGTTGGTGATACATTCATTTGAATTTGGTTTGGGTATCAACCAGTGAGTTTCACTCACCCCTGTGGTTCCATATCATAGAAACTGGTCCCCTCACACCTTTCGGATACTCGTGAATCTCGTGCCGTTGATATAAGTTAACCTTTTAACATACTCCTGAATACACGCTGTCATGGAGCTATTGCAACGGAGTCGAGCTTGGGCGGGGCTGGCGATTGATCGTGCTTACAAGGCTGCCAAGCAGCCCACCCAAGAACCTACCAGAGAAGCGCTAATGTATAGGCTTGAAAAATTGGAAGCTGCCTACAGTGACTTTATGCGTATGAGTCAGGAAATCTATGCATTCTCCGAAGAAGAAAACTTCGTTGACCCCATTGAAGATATCGAACAAACGGAGGAGAAGCACTTCCAAACACATGCACTCCTGTATGCTCAAATTGCCAACTTACCTGTTCATTCACGTCATACTTCTACATTTAAAGAAGACGATGCACTGGAACGCTTAGCGGCGCAGCAAGCATCGTTTTTAGAAACCTTTGCTGCTAGTCGTAGTGAACAAAACGTACACCTAACAAAAATTCAGCTAGCCAAGTTTAATGGAAAATATGAGGACTGGGTTACGTTTCGGGATTTATTCCTCAGTGCAGTGGGTAATAAGCCAGGTTTGAATCGTATACAAAAGTTCCATTACCTCGTATCATATTTAGAAGGTGATGCCCTAGCTAACATTAAACATATTCGCGTTACCGAAGATAATTATGAGCAGAGCTGGGCGATAAGGATTACGATTACAAGATGATTACGATTACAGTAATCGTAATCTTAGAAATTTTGAAATTACGATTACTGTAATCGTAATCGTCGTTACAAAAATTACGATTACTGTAATCGTAATCGTAAAAAACTTGAAATTACAATTACTGTAATCGTAATCGTCGTTACAAAAATTACGATTACTGTAATCGTAATCGTAAGAAACTTGAAATCAGGGTTTGAAATTGCTTAGCTACTTTTGCTGCATTTGCTTTTGCTTTGCTTTTGCTAACGAAAAGTAAATTAGCAAACTCGGCCAGCCAAGTATTCAGCTGAGCCGTGTTTGCTTGTATAGTTAAGCAAAGCAACGCGATTTGGGGGATTTCATTTTACTTCCAGCAATTAGTTGTGTCTTTGCATTTTTTCTGCTTTTGCTTATTTTGCTGAAACGATTTGTTTACGCATATTTCGATTTTTTATACATATTTACTTATGTGTATGTATGTATGTACACATAATATGTATGTATGTCCATTTGTAAACATCTTTTCATGTTGAATTTTGCTTAAAAACTAGTTTCAGCAAAATAAGCAACTGTAAGCAAAAATTTACTACTCAACTAATTGCTGGAAGTAAAAGCAACCCTCTCAAATTGAGTTGCTTGGCTTAACTATACAAGCAAACACGACACAGCTGAAAACTGAAGCGAATGATTCGTGTTTTCGTTTTTGGCTCGGCTGAATTCAGCAATAAGCAAAAAACATCGGCTATTGCTGTTTTGCAGCAAGCAAATTCAAACCCTGCTTGAAATTACGATTACTGTAATGATATACTTAACCAACATCATTTTCCAAGAAATAATAATAATTTTTACATACATGCATACATATGTGTTTATTTCTCACACATTAAGTAAACAATTAAAACTGGGATGTGTATTAAGAAGAGAGAAAATTAGCGGAAATAATAAAGATAAAAAAATTAAGACTGCTGTTTGGATAATGTACATTCAATAATATTTAATATTAGCCTTAAGCAGAACCAATTTTTCAAAAGAAACATCGTAAAGTGCATGGCGTCGAGGACTGTTTATAATGCCCGCCAACGAAAATAGCCTCTCCACAGGTGCTGACGATGTAAGCGGGGTGCTGAATCTTAAAGATGCTTTCTTTATCAGAGGATATCTTTTAAAACAGCCATGGCTACTATCAGCATCGTTCAAATATTTAAAAAATTCTTCTCCTATAATGTTTGAGCCACTACCAGGAAGCACTTCAGGTAAATCAGTGTTTTCTAAAGGTATATTGAGTTTTAAATAAAATATATATTAAGTTGTTATATAGATATGTAGTTAGGTATTTACCGCCGAAGTCAAAAAAATCTTCATCTAATATTGGCTTTTCATAGTTATGGTCATTTACATCTTCAAAAGTTGCAGTGGAGTTTTATTACTTTTTAATTTTGTTATGAGATAAACCAAAGTAATTTGTTTAGTAAAATCTAGCAATTGTAATACATATTTTTTATACATGCAAAATCCACATTTTACGAAGAAAATTAGTGTGAGCTACAGCTCGATAGCTCGAGGCCATTGTCTCCAGCCCACTAAAAGCTGCTATCTCAACAGCAAATATTTCAAAATGTATATAATATGTGTGAAATTGCAAGCTTTACATAATTATTTGTAGTTTTTAGCACTTCTTTCAGAGCCAAGCATATTTTCCTCCCTACACCGTTTAGTATCAAAAATCAATTTTAATAATTTTTTACATGTAATTCTTAAATTTTGTAATTTAAGATTACAGAAAATAAGGATTACTGTAATCGTAATCGTCAAAAACTTGAAATTACAATTACTGTAATCGTAATCGTCGTTACAAAAATAAGGATTACTGTAATCGTAATCGTCAAAAACTTGAAATTACAATTACTGTAATCGTAATCGTCGTTACAAAAATTACGATTACTGTAATCGTAATCGTAAAAAACTTGAAATTACAATTACTGTAATCGTAATCGGTGTTACAAAAATAAGAATTACTGTAATCGTAATCGTAAAAAACTTGAAATTACGATTAATGTAATCGTAATCCTATGTGTAATCGATTGCACATGTAATCCTTATCGCCCAGCTCTGATTATGAGCAGGCATGGGAACGTTTAGTCAAACGATATGATCGCAAACCACTCATGATTAGGTCACTCGTGCAAACATTTTTGGCTCTTCCCTCTCTTTCTTCTAACAACGTACCGGTACTTCGTCAACTAGTTCGGGGAAAATATGCCTGTTCTGTTGAACAGCATTTTTGGCTGGGTAGTAGCTGGAACGCATTTTTCATCACACGTAACTAAAAATATGTCATTTGAAACAGCGACAACCAACCACGCAACCATTAGCATCGACACTTTGTTTCGATCCTTTATGGAAATAGAAGATGTAAAATCTACTCCAGAAAAAATCGATATGGCAGACCCAGCGGAAGCCCATTTTGCACGCACACACACACGAACTGCTGATGGCACGTATGTTGTCCAATATCCCTTCAAAGAGAAGACGCCACCTATTTCATCAACACTCTCTCAAGCTGTTACAAGATTACATCATATGGAACGCCGATTCAGTCGTGATCCATCGCTCAAGACTCAGTATGTTACCTTTATGCGCGAGTACATATCGCTTGGCCATATGGCTTATGTGTTCGGTTCCGCCAGCATAATTACGTATTTTCCGCTGACATAGAAAAAATGTTTCGTGGTATTTTGGTATCTGATAGCGATACCGATTTTCAACGCATCGTTTGGCGGGAGGATAGCCAGTTGCCGATAAACCATTACCGACTACTCACAGTAACCTATGGATTTGCTTCGTCGCCCTTTTTAGCTGTCCGCGTTCTCAAGCAACTAGCCGAAGATTATAAATCAAGGTACCCTCTAGCAGCCCATACGATTTTAAATGATACATACGTTGATGATATAGCAACGGGCTGTGAAACGATTGATAAACTTATTCAACTCAAAACCGAACTTACCTCAATGCTAAAATGCGCAAATTTCATATTGCAAAAGTGGTGCTCGAACTGTAAAGAATTGTTGGAAACACTTCCACCCGAGCTCTGCGAGCATCGGCCAGTTGATATTGCATCCGAACCCAGCATCTTATGTATTAAATTGCTTGGATTGCAATGGAACCCTAATACAGACGAGTTTCAGATAACTATTAAATTGCCAGAGGAGCCTTGGGCCGATCCTACAAAACGTAGTGTGCTTTCGGCAACAGCAAAAATATTTGACCCCCTTGGTTTGGTGTCTCTAAGTGTCGTGCTTTTCAAAATTCTTTTGCAAGAAACTTGGTGTCAAGGTCAAGGATGGGATGATAAACTATCTTCTTCGCTCAGCGATCGCTGGGAGAAACTCATGTCCGAGCTGCATTGCCTCTCCAACGTCAAGGTCCCACGGCAAATAGCTATCCACGCAATTTCCATTGAAATTCATGGGTTTGCAGATGCCTCAATCTCTGCATATGCTGCTGCGGTGTATATCCGAGCCAAACTCACTGATGATTCCTTCGTTATACGTTTAATTGCCGCGAAAACCAGAGTGGCACCTTTAAAGCCAGTATAGATACCGCGTCTCGAACTCAGCGCTGCACATCTTCTCACCAAACTGATAACATCAATTAAAACATCACTTAATCTGAAGGTTTCCGGCGTTAGTTGTTGGAGTGATTCCGAAATCGTCTTACATTGGCTTTCTTCACCACCTCGTAGATGGACCCCGTTCGTTTGTAATCGTACCGCAGACATACTCGATATCTGTCCTCGCCAATATTGGAGACATGTACGATCAGCCGACAATCCTGCTGATTGTGCATCGCGGGGTGTTCTTCCATCTGAGTTGGCTCATCACTCTCTTTGGTGGAATGGACCCACCTGGTTGTCGCTAGCTCGAAGTCAATGGCCAAACTCAACAATCACTACTTCACCTGCGGATTCTCATGTCATAGCAGAGCAACGCAAATCACCTCCAGAAGTGGTGCTTTGTAATCATCAGAACCAAAACGTTTTAGACAAGCTTATAATAAAATATTCATCGTGGATGCGCTTGGTAAGAGTGGTAGCTTACTGCCAGCGCTTTATTCGAAACTGTCGTCCAACTGAAACAAAGAGAAGTGACGTTACAAACACTTTGAGTGCACACGACCTTAAAGCTGCAACAAATACGCTTTTTCGACACTCTCAAACAAACACATTTAAATTCGAGGTGCAACAGCTTCAAAGAGGTCAGGCGCTGAACGCAAAATCAAACCTTAACCGATTTACCCCATTTTTGGACGATGAAGGAGTTCTTCGTGTTGGTGGCCGCATCAAAAATGCCCAATTACCGGACTCGGTTAAATATCCTATTATCTTGTCCAAAGTTTCTAATATCTCTCAGCTTATTTGCAGGTATATCCATACCAAGTACTTACACACAGGTGTCGACGCCACATTTGCTATCGTGAGGCAACACTATTGGATCCTTGGGTGCCCTAACATCGTTCGCAAAATAGTATTTTCTTGCAAAACCTGTTTCTTACAACGCAGGGCTACCAGCGAGCAATTGATGGCTGATCTCCCAGCTATTCGACTTACTCCTGCTCGCTGCTTTCAACACTGCGGCCTAGATTACACCGGACCTGTCCAAATCAAACTTTCTCGAACACGTAACGCAAAGATGGGAAAGGCCTGGTTCGCTCTCTTCATATGCATGTCCACGAAGGCCATACACATTGAACTCGTAAGCGATCTTACTACAGATGCGTTTCTAGCAGCATTTCGACGCTTTGCCGCTCGTCGTGGTCTACCAACCGATTTATATTCTGACAATGGGACAACATTTCATGGAGCTAATCGGGTGTTGAACGAACTTCAAAGACTGGCTACATCCGAATCACATATTTGTGCGGTGACAGAAGCTTTGGCCTCTGAAGGAGTCCAATGGCACTTCATTCCCCCCCTGCACCACACATTGGTGGACTTTGGGAGTCAGGCATAAGGTCTATATGCATCTTCGTCGAGTTATTGGAAATTCAGTATTAACCTTCGAGGAGTATAGTACTATACTTGCACAAATCGAGGCTATTATAAACTCCCGCCCATTATGCACTTCTTCCGATACTGAGTCAGACGCTCTGACTCCCGCTCATTTTTGATTGGGGCCCATACACCACCATTCCGGAGCCATCGCTCTTGAATGTAAACGTAAATCGCCTTCAACATTGGCGACACTTGCAGGCAATAGTTCAGGGATTTTGGAAGCGGTGGCACGTTGAATATTTAACATCCCTACAGTCACGCAGTAAATGGCAACAGAAGCAGCTTAACATTGAGCCAAATACAGTTGTCATATTGAAGGAACCAAACCTACCGCCATCGAAATGGGTAATGGGGCGTGTAGTTGATGTAACCCGAGGGAGCGATAATTTAGTTCGAGTGGTTACCGTACAAACGTCTCGCGGAAGATATGTCCGCCCAATCACGAAAATCGCTGTCTTGCCAGTTTCCTGAAACAGTTGTTCAGCGGGGGCGGTATGGTCCTTCGAGCCGGAGTATGAGATCCTTATTATACAATATGTGCTGTAAACTTATTTTATCAAGGTAATGGTACCAACAGACGATTTTCAAATTGATTACACAATGAAATTCAAAAATTCACCACTTTTTGTACAAATTTGACACAATTGGAAACTTTCATTTTCCATTGCTGCCACGAATACAGGCGGCGACATACTCTCTCGTTCTCAATCTTGCTTATGTGTTAGTGAGTTCTTGCTCAGTTCTTCTCCCCCTATGCTGCACTTGGGTTGCGTCCCTCACCGGCACCCAAATGTGCCGAGTCGGCTCCTAGGTGCAAAATGCTATTTCTGGAAAATTTTTTTATTTTTTTTTGATGCCGCTAGATGTCGCTAAAATTCATTTTTTTTCATATCTTCGGTATTTATGGACCGATCCCTAAGAATGATATCTCTTTGGGTTGAGAGGAGGCTTTCTTCTTTATAGTTATATTAACCCTATATGCGCCATTGGGGTCACTTCCACCCAATACTTAGTTCATACCACCTTAAAGTAATTTTTTTGCCGGCATGTTAAACGTCGTCAAAAAGCATTAATCTTTTGCAAAAGAAGTATTTCGGTCGATTCAGTAGAACCGGAAATAAAACACATTTAACATTAAGAGGAATATAAGTTTTTCGCCTCCTGTGGTCTTTTAGGTAAATTTTACAAAAATTTTTTTCTGAAGAGTCTCCTACTGAAATTTTATGACGAATAATTATCTAGAGCATTTTAATAATCTAGCGCCCCTACAAAAGGGTTATTTCGACCCCTTTTTATACAGTCAGGAACTAGAGTATAGTCAGGAAATAGAGGTCAGCTAGAGGGCAAATATGTTCTAGAAAATTATTAGCGTTTCTGAAATAGGGCGTTTTTGAAGCAAAATCTGAAATAGGACGTTATTGAAACAATTTTTCAAATAGGGCGTTTTTGAAACAATTTTTGAAATAGGGCGATCTTATACTCTAAATGAGCCGGGAAGTGGTCGAGTGCGCGGTTATCATCAGCTCTAATTTTTAGAATAGCAGTGTTGTGCTATTACCATTTTGTTCCAGCATAGTGCCCGCTGTGGTGCAGTGTGTAGAGTGCTCGCCTGCTATGCGAGAGGTCTCGGGTTCAAACCCCAGTCCGAGCAAACACCAAAAAAAAATTTTCTAATTAGTAAAAATCCGATTATTGGGTTTTTTAAGAGCAGCGGTCGCCTCTCGGCAGTGGGCGGCATACCCTCCGAGTGTATTTCTGCCATGAAAAAGCTTCTCACAAAAAATGCATTCGCCGTTCGGAGCCGGCATAAAACTGTGGATCCACCCAATTAGTAGGAAAAACCAAAAAAGGAGCACGCTTCGAATTGGGAGAGAAGTTCGGCCATAAAAGTCGTCAGAGTTATAATAGCGCCATTGTATTATTATTATTATTATATTATAGTTTAAAGAAATTTAAAAAAATTTATTTCAGATCCCGATGTAATGTTAAAGAAATTAGAGTGCTGCGTTTGCAAAAAAAGCTTGTGTGAATGTTATTCAAAAATTATATTAATTAATAAAACAAACAAGGCGTTGCAAGATTTGGGGCTGCTAGATAGTATAGCCGGACAGGGCTTAACATCGCTCGTTCAAGAATGCATACAAGAACACATAAAAAAGACATGTCATGGGATATTCGATAGAAGTTTTCTGAGGCAACTTGAATATGTAAGTCAATAAAAAAATATATGTAAATAGATATTAAAAAATAACGGTGATAAATGTTGGTAGTTAAATAATAGGTAACACCGTACACAGTGGCGCACAGTGTAACGTCCCCATACAAAGTGCGGCCAAAAATAGTAAATGAGCTCCAATTTCAAAACCTAAGTATTTTAAAAACCTAATTTGTTGCAGATATAGTCCAAAACGGCTTTATCTTTTTGTTTTCGTTGCGTTCTCTAACCTATACCTCATATAACTCTCTCCCAGTTATCGACACTATTTCTCGCGGGGGCAGAAGAATCCTAATGGAATATATGTAGGAATAGAAGGAGTTTACTAAGAATAAGGAATTATTTTAATCTGGCTTAATTCAAAACTTTGGCGAAGTTTTAATTTCACTGTTTCTTATTTTTTATATACAAATAAATGAATGCGTATTCACAACGTACATCTGCACACTAAACATACACAAAAACTTGTAGGTAGTTGCAAATAAGAATTTACACCTTTTCTTACCCTAAGCTAGTATAGATTTTTAAATTTCACCGACAGAACCCTTCTTATTAAATTTTAAACTGACTCTTAATTATATGTGTACTCACTCTTAATTATGGAAAACGGCCATGTAAAAAACAAACGTAAATATGTAAATCGGAGAGCCTGCCGAAAAACAAAAAAATCTGAAAACAACAAACATTGCTTGTGCAAAAGCTTTGCTTGTTAATAGCTTTAGAACTTTGTACAAACAAAACACACAATCACACCAACATACTAGGTAGCAAAGACAGAGAGTTATTAAGCTACTGTTGTTGGTATGTGGATTGTAATATAAGGAAAATTGAAATTTAAGCGAAACAAAGCTGACGGCGGTGGTAGCTCAATGGGATGACATTGGACTACCACTCGAAAAAGACTTAAGTTCGATTCTCGGTTGAGGCCGCTGGAAGAAGTGTGATGAGGGGATGTGGTGGTCTCCGAAATGGATCCATAACTTCTACGAAAAAAATTGTTTCAATTTTTCTTAATTATAAACTGGTCAATAGCTCATATAAAATTCACATAAAATAATTATTAGAATTAAAAACGGCCATGTAAAAAACAAACGTAAATAAAGATATATCATTGAAATTTAATGGCAGGAGTCCAACTATGGACATAAAACAAAAAATTTTGAAAATGAGCGTGGCACCGCCTCCTTTTAGAAGCAAGAATATACGAGATTTCTTAGCCTATAACTCGGCAAATAATTTATATATTATGACGAAGCTTAGTGTATACACTTTTATTACTTGTGGTAATACATGTTCAAAATTTTAGCGAAATCGGTTGACCACCACGCCCAATTTTATATATGGGAACTGTGAGGACCAAATATTCCAGGTAAATTTGGCCCACACAAACCTCCACAGTCACATAACACTACATACAGCACACACAAAATAGCTGCAATACAACCAACAGGCTACAATACCACCAACAAGTCGTAATACAACCAACACGCTACAATACAACCAACAAGCTGTAATACGACCAACACGCTGCAATACAACAAACGAGCTACAGAAACATAAAGCACAGCTGGTCTTAGCAACAAGTTGAAGAAACACAAAGCACGGCAAGTCTTAGCAACACAACCACTGAAGTCATAAAAGGAGCGACACAGCAGAACAAAGATCAGTTAGCACGGAGCTGTGGTTGCGACCGGAGCTGCTTGCGAATAAGTGCCGGATTGTACTTCGGTTGGTGCCATTTACATGAAAGCGCTGTTACAAGTAAAGAGCCGTGGCCAAGTGTATTGGGTGAGTGTGGCCGCAGAGCCGCGTCGCCATAGAGCGCAGTATCGACACAGAACACCTCCGTCGACGCTAAACGTCGCAGAACTACGCCGTCGCAAGGGCGCAGCAGAGATACGTCAGCGCAACGCACAGCGCCGCAGCAGGGCGCACAGTGCTTCGTTCCATAGGCAAAATTAAGATAAAATAAACTGCTTAATTTATTCAAGTAATATATATTTTTGTGAAGCTAACATATCACCTGGAATAAATGTATAAGTAGAATTTAAAATCTTGAGATTTTGAGACAAAACTGTTTTAAGGTAATACAATTTTTAGTGTGTTACAAAAAAAATTGCCAAAAATTCATTTTAAATCGTATTACTCTGAAACTTGCGACATTTGCTTACCATTATATGCCCAAATAGCTGAAATAACTTTTGATAAATAATTTATTTCAGAAAGGTGACTAGTTCCATCGAAAACATTTGCGACTTTTTTATTGGAGTTGAAAAAACCAGGGTTTGAATTTGCTTGCTGCAAAACAGCAATAGCCGATGTTTTTTGCTTATTGCTGAATTCAGCCGAGCCAAAAACGAAAACACGAATCATTCGCTTCAGTTTTCAGCTGAGTCGTGTTTGCTTGTATAGTTAAGCCAAGCAACTCAATTTGAGAGGGTTGCTTTTACTTCCAGCAATTAGTTGAGTAGTAAATTTTTGCTTACAGTTGCTTATTTTGCTGAAACTAGTTTTTAAGCAAAATTCAACATGAAAAGATGTTTACAAATGGACATACATACATATTATGTGTACATACATACATACACATAAGTAAATATGTATAAAAAATCGAAATATGCGTAAACAAATCGTTTCAGCAAAATAAGCAAAAGCAGAAAAAATGCAAAGACACAACTAATTGCTGGAAGTAAAATGAAATCCCCCAAATCGCGTTGCTTTGCTTAACTATACAAGCAAACACGGCTCAGCTGAATACTTGGCTGGCCGAGTTTGCTAAATGCAAATGCAGCAAAAGTAGCTAAGCAATTTCAAACCCTGGAAAAAACTACTAAGGTTTGGTGGAGTCAAACAAAAAAGAACGCCTATTTTTTATTTGCGAATTTGGTTAACTTTGAAGTGGTCTAGTAGAATCTGTAAAAAATTGCACTGTTTTTTGCCGGAAATGTAGAAATTGTACAATTTTGTAAAGCCATATTTTCAACATTTTAGAAAATTCTACAGAACCTTATATATATGGTATGGAAAAAATTTACCAAAATTAATATATGGAACTATTTTTTCTCATGCTATAGGAAATTAGCCTAATTAGGATAAAATATATAGTTTTTATAAATATGTGCCAAATACTAACAAAAAAACATACATGTAATACTAACTTTTTTAGGTGAGACACATAAAATTTTACAAAGTTTGACAAAATTTAAAAAAAAAAAACAAGAAAAAACGACTATTTTTTTATTTTAGTTTTCGATTCTATGCTAGGAGGTCTTGCTACCAAAAAAGAAAAAGGTTCAAAAATTATGCCGGAAATCGCTAATTTAGCAATTTATTTAACACCCCAAAAATTTTATTTTTTACATGGAAAAATTGTATATTAAAAAATTGTTTCCATGTTAACTCTAATAATATTGCGCTTTTAAAAGTTACAATTTGATATATGCCAAAATCATTTTGACATTTTGCAATAAAATAGTGCATTAAACGATAACAACCAACATATTTGCTGAACAAATTTAAAAGTAATTTCTTTAGAACCATTTTTTGCAATAACTAACGGGAGTAGTCCATCTTTGATACTAAATGGATAATTATATATGTTATAGTTCGTTTTTAATGTATTGTGATTACATGTCAATCTAAAAATTACTTTTTGTAAAAAAGAATATATATATGGGAGGTAGTCATGTCCTTGCACTTAAAAGGACGAAACTTGTCACCTAGTTTAGAAACATAATTCTATAAACATACACCAAATTTCATTTCGTTCTGTTTGAAATTGAAGTTGAAATCACAATTTTAAAATTAAGGATATATGGGAGGTAGTTATATCCTTTCACATAAAAGAACGAAACTTATAACCTAGTTTAAAAGCATAATTCTATAAATATATACCAAATTTGATTTCATTCTGTTTGAAATTGAAGTTGAAATCACAACTTTAGAATCAAGGACATATGGGAGGTAGTCATGTCCTTGCATCGATTTAGTCAAAACTTCGTTTTTTTCTTATCTCTAGTATTTTATGTCTGTACACAAAATTTCATTGTTCTGCGATTACTCCCCTAATTTTGCCGATTCACTATATGGAGACGAAGCACTGTGGGGCGTCTGCCCATCGAAATCAACGGTAACGGGACCTCGTTAAACCGTTGGACCGTACAGTTATTAAAAAGATAGAATTTAGTTTAGTTGTAAGGGATTGAAATAAATAAAGGGATAAAACGATTTTAAGGAGCCCCAACATAATAAATTTATTGTAAACAAACCTTGGACACGGCGAGTATACCCCAGCACTAGAGTAGAAGCACCGGGGCAGGAAAAAGCTTCGTTACAGAACTCCAAAGTGGCCCAATAAAAACATTTTAAGGGATATCTTTGTCAAATATAAAGATAATTCATTGACATTTTGTGGCATGAGTTCTACAATAGACCGGAAACAAAAAATAGAAAAATTTTGGAAAATGGGCGTGGCACTGCCTCTTTTTAGACAAAGGAATCTACGAGATTTCGGAGCCCATAACCCGACAAATAATTGAGATATTATGACGAAACTTTGTTTACACACTTTTATAACTTGTGTTAACAGATACGCAAAGATTTATTGAAATCGGTTTATGACCACGACTACTTTTTAACAAATATATTTCTGGAACACCCTTTGGGAATTTGTAACGTGACATCTTTGTAACTAGAAGTCATAAAGGAATGAAATTTTGCACAAAGGATAATATTCATATGCTTAGTTGAATGACTGTTAAAAATCTTGAAAATGGGCGTGGCTACGCCCACTTTATGCAGCACTCGCTTTATATAAAGTACTAGCTGACCCGGCAAACTTCGTTCTGCCCAAAATATATTTTTTTATTAATTTCATTTCAAAAATTGTTATTACACCGGTATTATTTTTAATAGAAAATTAGCGATTTGTTACTACTTTATTGAGTATACAACCCCCCCACGCCCCCTTTTCCCAAAACTACTGTTTTTCATAAGCATTGTATAGATGTCGTTAATCTCCTGATAAATTTTCAGTTCCCAAACTTAAACGCTTTTATAGATATTCAGCTTGAAAAATTAAGTTTGTGTGGGAGGTGCCACGCCACCTTTTCCGATAACCCCCACTTTTATGCGTGGGAATGGTTTTTATATCATTTAGCTCTATACCAATTTTCAGCTCCCTACCTTGAACTCCTTTAGAGATAATCAGCTTGAAAAATTAAAATTATATGGCAGGTGCCACGCCCCCTTTTCCGATAACCTACACTTCTGCGCAAAAATTGTTTTGATATCATATAGCTCTGTACCAATTTCCAGGTCCCTGCCTTAAATCCTTTAGAGATATTATGTATGGGAGGTATCACGCCCCCTTTTCGTATAACTCCTATTATTTTGCGTTAATATGGAATTGTGATAGTTATTAATTAGTTGACAAGTGCAATAGAAAACAACAGCACGCACTATGCGTTTATATGTTTTGTTTTTTAATGTAATTTTTTGTTCAATGTTTGTTTGCGTGAAAAAAGTTGTTATAAAATTAATAATTAATTGACGACGCATATGTACATACAAACGTATTTATGTATGCAAAAAAACTTATGTAGATCTAACCAAGTAAGTAACAGCCTGTGATAAACCATTTTTTAATTTTCAATTAGTTTTTAAATGTAACTTTATAGTCAATACTTGTAATATTTTGTCTCTAAATGTTTGTTTTATTTCATATCTCCATGTTCGTGTGATTTTGCAAAAATTAAGTCGACCCCCGCAGATGGTAAAGGAGTTTTACCGAAACGTCGGGCGAAATAATAATTAAATAAATAAAATACACACATGTATACAAAACATTCTTTTTAATTAAAATAAGGTCAAAAAGCTCAACAAAATTTAGAATCATAAAACTAAGACTGGCCAAAACAAAAACATTATATGGAATTGTTATCGTTTATCTCCACATCAATTTCCAAGTCCCTACCTTAAACAATTTTAGAGATATTCAGCATAAAAAACTAAGTTTGTATGGGAGGTGCCACGGCCTCTTTTCTGATAACCCCCACTTTTCGGCGTGAGAAGGGTTTTGATATCACTTACCTCTATACCAATTTTCAGCTCCCTACCTTGAACTCTTAGAGATAATCAGCTTTAAAAATTAAGATTGTATGGGAGGTGCCACACCCCCTTAATATTTTTTTATTTTTTTCTTCGACTAAACCTTCGCCGGGTAACAAAAAACAAACCCCCCTAAGGAAGTATTTGATATATACGCAAGCAAGTCAATTTCAGTTCAACGCATATGAAAAAGTTGCGTGCGTAAAATTTGGCTTCTTGTGTTATATTGGGTAGCGCGGTTACTACGTGAAGAATTAAAGTCAACGAATCTAAATGCGTATAAGTAACTTTTAGTCTAAATAAGTGAATATTTAAAAAATATAAATATACGCGCGCCATCTGTTGGAACATAGTGGTGGCTATATACCCTAATCTCATTAGTAAATAGTTGAATATATTTAGACAGCAGCTAGAAATTACATATATACATACATACATACATATAGGTGAAACTAGTAAAAGCGTGTTAAAAAGGCACATGCCCACAGTGCTGTATGTGCGGGCAAAAATCAAAAAAAATTTGTCACGTATGTCAACGTGTTTGGTATCACTGGAAAGGTAATTTATCCTAGATTAAGGATCTGGACTTAGTTTTTGTTTCTAACTCATAAGGTTCTCACAAAAATGTCTTAAAGTTGTGTGTTTTATATATATATATATTTTTTTTTTTGAAAATGCCTTTAGCTGGAATCTTTAAAAAAATTCCTAAAAATACAATTTATCATACTTTATCTTAAGATAAAATTTTTGTAATTAGAAAATGTGTAAGGAAACCACTCTATAGAGATTTTTAAGAAATATTGAGTTTTCTGGCTGAGATCGCCTATTTGCTACACCCGAAAATTTGTTGCAGAAAATCTTAAAAATTCCTAAGTTTACAAAGGGATAAAAAAAAATTGTAAAAGTATTTTTTTTAATTCTTTTATTTCAAAGAAGGGGCATTTTTCTTTGAAATAAAAGAAAGAAAGTCTGCAGACTCATTGAAAATCGTTTTGTTTAAGGTTATAAAATAAACTTTTGCAAAAAACAAATTTCACTGATTACAGTTACCACAGTTTTTTCCATTACTTAAATGTCAAACCATTTGTTAAAAATAGTAAAGTTTATTACTGTAGACACACGCGGTAGTGTTCTGTGCTGTGTAGTGAAGCGTAAAATAGTGAAAAAAACTAATCTTCTTCTTATATTATAAATGTGAAATGGAAATTGTGTTTAAACTCAATTGGCGAGAAAATCACTAAACGGATCTTCACGAAACTTTGCACGCCTAGGTATTTTCACCCGGTAATTACTATAGGCATATCTTTAATCTGATTAAAAGGCAGGGATGGGCGCCTCCCATACACAATTTTCCTTTTTTTTCGTAATATATCTTAAAATATTTGTACTAGAATAATGAAAATTTGTGTGAAGAAATAATACATAAATTATATACTCAACAGATAAACAATCTAGGTCTAGGTAGGCAGGGATGGGCACCTCCCATACAAACTGAAACTTTCACAGCGAAGATCTCTTGAAATATTTATAGTAGGGTACTGAAAATTGGTGTGGGGCATATGAGATACTTACGTACTCTACGGAGAAAAACAAAATAAGGAAACTATCTTTGACGTCAAGAATGATATTTTTTCTATGTAGCTTTTTAGACTAGCTCAATATGCTAATAGTTTTAAAAGTACGTGGTGTGTAACCCGCGGGTAACCTCTAGTATTACTATGAATTCAATTATAAAAAATTAAATATTAGCTGATATCTGGATTTCTATGCTATAAATTCCATTCACAAAGCAAGACTTGCCGATAACGAATGCCTTTTACAATCAATGTTTATCTTTAGTGTCAATTTTGCATACACCATGTGAAAAGAATATTTTATCAAAAATCATAATATTCTCTGAGCATCCAAGAGTTCAAAAGCCCCCAGAAGACAATTCCTGCGTACGGGCCTGCTTTTGAGTATTTAGTGACGTCTTGAATGAATCAAATTTTTTAAGAGTGTGACATCCACACCAAAAGATATAATCAATTTAAAAACCCTTTTGTAGTCAAAAACGACCAAAATGAAAGTAGCTGCCATTCCTAGAGGGTTTCGTAAGAGAGATATAGGGAATCTTATTTGCCATGGATTAAGTCATATAATGAAGCCTTGAAGTCTTTAATATTATTAGGAAAACGCCCTGTATAAATAATAAAAGAACTACTCAGTATTGGAACTATTGATTAAAATTTAATTTTTACAATTTTAAGTGATCCGTTTCAGAAATTCTTTCCCTCTATCATCTAATCACTCTCCTTGTGTCATATCCATTAAAACACTTCCAACTTTAAAAAACTGAACACAAGCTTAACTAATAGATTTACAAATTTGCTGAAGTACAGAAAATTTATAAGTTCGCATATTAATCAAAATGTAAGCATTAAATAAGCCGCCGAAGTAGAATATGCGATAATTGACTTCACAAACTTACTGGAAGTGGCAGCAAAGGTTTCAGCACCCATACGTCCTAACAGAACCCAACAGCAAAGCTTTAGTTCTTTCAAAGAAAACGATATCACTGAGCTAGTTTCCAAGAAACTTGGGAGGGACTCTCAAAGGTTGCGGAGAAAAGGGAAACAAACTTTCAAAATAGAATTAAGTCCCTCACGGCCACATCCTGTACAGATTATTCCTTGTGGCATAGTAACATGCGAGACATAAGGTGGAAGCATCCTTAGAGAGTAAACAGTTTACTTTTGGTGTGTGTCTGGACATAGAGGTGGCCTTCAACAACGTTCATCGGGAAGCGATAGAAGGCTCTCTCTCTGCGCTAGGTGTTGTGGACGCTTAGTAAACTGGATAGGGTCAGCTCTGCGTTCTAGAACTATAAGCGCTAGGCTTGGTTCAAGTGTGATTACGACACACCCGGGGAGAGGAGCTCCTCACGGTGGAGTTCTATCGCCCTTGCTATGGCATTGTGTTATAGATGGAATACTTTGCCAGCTCAACGGAAACGGATTTGAAGTAGTGGCTTATGCGGATGACGTGGTGGTACTGGTATCGGTCATGTGCCCCAAAGTGATCAGCGGGATAATGCAAGGAGCACTGAGGAGGCTGGGGGGATGGACGGAGGCCTCCGGTCTCAGCGTAAACCCCTCAAAGACAGAGCTCATGTTATTTACCAATAGGACAAAAATTCCTGATTTTAATCTACCTGTTCTCAATGGTCAAGAACTAACTCTTTCCGATAGTGAAAAATACCTCGGAGTATTTATAACGCCTAAGAGAAAGTGGGATCTGAGGCCAGAACTCACGGCATGGATGTACAAAGCAGTTGTTCGACCGATCTTAACATACGGATCAATGGTGCGATGGAGAGCAACTGAGGTGGGCTATATAGCTAATATGCTAAGAAAAGTTCAAAGTGGCCGCTGCACAGTGGCATTTTTACTCAATTTAGACGTGAATAATTCAATTTTGTTGTTGTAAAAATTTTAAAACTTTTGTATGCAGTTCAAATGGCAGATGATCACTGTGGCCAATGGTGGTTTTTGTTCCTTTCTAACCCCATTATTCACGCTGTAATCAGCTGTTAAAGTGTGCATTTTAACTGTGATATTTTTTTTTACGTGAGTACACATATAATTAAGAGTCAGTTTAAAATTTAATAAGGGTTCTGCCGGTGAAATTTAAAAATATATACTAGCTTATACCATGTCTCCACATAACGTGTTTCGCTCTTTTTTTCTGCATTTTCTCTCTCAATCTTGTTTCGACACGGAAACCAGTGCCGAAACTCGCCAATTTCCATACAAATTTCTGAGAGCGAGTGAAGATTGAAACGCTGTTTCATTCTGAATCATCTTGCCAACCTCGATGATATCGATGTCTTCTCTAATTTTGTATCGAAAATCTATCGAAATCTCACACAGGCCAAAACAAAAACGCAAAATATAAGCAAACATACAAACATTTAAGAAGAGCAAGAAAGAGAAATGTTAAACTGAATCACGATCAGCCACGTGGAGACGGGTTATTTAGCGAGATGTTTTGCTAAATGTTTTGTTGGTGAAACAAGTTATGTGGAGACGGGCTTTTAGGATAGGAAAAAGTGTGGATTCTTATTTGCAACTACCTACAAGTTTTTTTGTACGTTTAGTGTGCAGATGTAGCGTCCCGAATACGCGTTCCTTTATCTATATATATAAAAATGGTGTAAAAAATGTTACTAACCTCATCAGATGAGAAAGGTTGGGCCGATTTCTGTAAAATTTTTTGTCAGTTGTTCGTATTCTCGAGGAGATGGTTCGTACGCAAGAAAATTTTGGAAAATCCCTCCGGAAAAGTCCGAAAATTGGAAAAATCGGTGTGTATGTGTGTATGTGTGCATCTGTGGATGTGTGTCCTTTATAAACTCCCAAAGTAACCAACCGTTCTTTATGAAATTTTCACAGTAGATTCATGTGGTGTTAGTGCACATATATATACTATACTATACTATAGAATTATAGTATATATATAGAATTTCGAAAAAAGGAAGCTTCCCGGAATACAGGCCTAAATGAGGACCCAGATCGATCCAGCAAGTCTTCGAGCAATATTGGTATCAAATGAAAGAAGTTGAACAGGCCTTCAACATAAAGTTATTTTCATTGCGGTACCTAGGCCGGGTTCCCAGATATGGTTTAAAGCGTGGGACCGAGTGACCCTGGAAAATTTCTGAGCGATATTGGTATCAAATGAAAGCTGTTGAGGAGGACTTCAACAAAGAGCTTTTTAAATAGTGATTCCTAGGCCGGGTTCCAAGATTTGGGTCAAAGCGTGGACTCGGATAACCCCTGAATGTTTTCGAGCAATATTGGTAGCAAATGAAAAGCGTTGAGCAGGCTTCCACATACATACAGTTATTGTCATTGTGATTTCTAAGGCTGTTTCCCAGAGATGGCTAAAGTAGTGGGCCCGGATGGTGATGGACGGTCCCAGTAAGGTAAAGGTAGGTAGCTATAGGGATAGGGATAGGGGTAGGGATAGGGATAGGGATAGGGATAGGGATAAGGATAGAGATAGGGATAGTGATAGGGATAGATATAGGGATAGGGATAGGGATAGGGATAGGGATAGAGATAGAGATAGAGATAGAGATAGAGATAGAGATAGAGATAGAGATAGAGATAGAGATAGAGATAGGGATAAGGATAGGGATAGCGATAGGGATAGGGATAGGGATAGGGATAGGGATAGGAATAGGAATAGAGATAGGGATAGAGATAGTGATAGGGATAGGGATAGGTATAGGTATAGGGATAGGGATAGAGATAGGGGTAGGGATGGGGATAGGGATAGGGATAGAGATAGTGATAGGGATAGAGATAGGGATATGGATAGAGATAGGGATAAGGATAGAGATATAGATAGAGATAGGGATAGGGATAGGGATAGAGATGGGGATAAGGATAAGGATAGTGATAGGGATAGAGATAGAGATAGATATAGAGATAGAGATAGAGATAGAGATAGAGATAGAGATAGGGATAGCGATAAGGATAGGGATAGGGATAGAGATAGGGATAAGGATAAGGATAAGGATAAGGATAAGGATAAGGATAGAGATAGAGATAGAGATAGAGATAGAGATAGAGATAGGGATAGGGATAGGGATAGTGATAGGGATGGGGTATTGGGATAGGGATAGGGATAGGGATGGTGATAGGGATAAAGATTGAGATTGAGATTAAGATTGAGATTGAGACCGAAATAGAGATAGGGATCGGGGGAAGTAGGTTTGTCTCGGCGAATATAACTATAACTTTTATTCAGAGAATAGACAAGATAATGGTTAGCAATACGGTAATCAAAGACTTTTCTTTAGGCTTCATAGGAATAAATTTTAGCAGAACAACGTCTGCCGGGCCAGCTAGTTTGTATATAAAAAATAAGAAACAGTGAAATTAAAACTTCGCCAAAGTTTTGAATTAAGCCGCATTAAAATAATTCCTTACTTTTAGTAAACTCCTTTTATTCCTACATATATTCCATTAGGATTCTTCTGCCCCGATCTGCCCCTGCGAGAAATAATGTCGATAACTGGGAGAGAGTTATATGAGGTGTAGGTTAGAGAACGCAACCAAAACAAAAAAGATAAAGCCGTTTTGGGCTAGATCTGCAACAAACAAGGTTTTGAGAATACTTAGATAGTGAAAATTACTTTGTTGGAGCCTTCAATTGTTAAGGTAGAAGAAGAAATTTGTCACATTAGTCATGATATGCCCTTGACAATGATTTATGTGTTGTTTGTGGACATTCGCGTTTGGAAAGTTATAAGCGACGAACATAAAGCCATATTCCAAATCGAAAAACAAAAATTTCAAAGTAGCATCAAGCGTTTAATGTAATTCATGGTAGACACGCCCAAACAAGGTTTTAGCACATCCACTGGTGTACATGTGGAACACATTCGTCATTTTGGTGTTATCCTCAACTGCATGTCGAGTGGCTTTCCTATTGCACACAAGAAGTTTTCTTAGTATTGCGAAAGTGCTTCCATAAATTATGTTACGCATTATCCATGGTTTCCAATGCCATCAAGTGTCCATAAAATTTTAATTTATGGCGATGCAATTATAAAGTCGTTTTCACTGCCTATGGGTATGCTGTTGGAAAAAGCATTTGAGGCCCGTAATAAAGACATTAGACAGCATCATGAACATAATAAGAGGAAATCAATCCGCTCGAGAAGAATGGAAGACCTGATGCATGCGTTGCTGTTTATTCAGATCCGATTATATCTTCGCTATCTAAAATCCGCAGGCGTATGCATAAAATATAAAGTTATTCAGTTATTTCGAAAAAACTTCTCCTGTTCAAATCGAAATATTTAAAAATATTTTCATATCGATTTTTTTAAAAACCTAAAATTTTGAGTTGTCTCTTTTATATATATGCACGAAAACTATTGATTTCGTGTCCAGGGGTCCTATATTTACTAATATATCCAATTTGAATGAATAATATTCACTTTTCAGCGTTTTATTAATTTTTCACGTCTAAATTGAGTAAAAGTGCCACTGTGCGCTGTGGTGCAGTGGGTAGGGTGCTCGCCTGCTATGCCAGAGTTCTCGGGTTCAAGCCCCAGTCCGACCAACACCAAAAAAATTTTTCTAATCAGTAAAAATCCAATTATTGGGTTTTTTAAGAGCAGCGTTCACCTCTCGGCAGTGGGTGGCATACCCTCCGAGTGTATTTCTGCCATGAAAAAGCTCACAAAAAATGCATTCGTCGTTCGGAGCCGGCATAAAACTGTAGGTCCACCCAATTAGTAGGAAAAACAAAAAGGAGCACACCTCGAATTGGGAGAGAAGCTCGGCCATAAAACTCTTCAGAGTTATAATAGCGTCATTGCATTATTATTATAAAGTTCAACGAGCTGCTTGCGTTGCGATCACAGGGGCGATCAGATCATGTCCCACGGATGGTCTGAATGTGATTTGTAATATTCCGCCCATCGATCTTTTTGTTAAGGAAGGGGCATCTCATGATGCCCTGAGATTGTGGGAGTTGGGAGTCTGGAAGGAGCGCACATACGGGCACGCGCGTATTCTGCTCAGCGTTGCAGACCCCGACATCAACATAAGAACAGACTACATCTGTCCTACAACAGTTTCGATACGAACTATGAGATTGTCCTCCCATCCAGGAAGGACTGGGGAGAGGTAAAATAGCTCAGAGGTTCGATGTTTCAGTCTTCACGGACGGGTCAAAAATGGCATGCGGAGTGGGAGCGCGTAACTTCTCAACTAAGCCGGACACATCCATATCATTAAGGCTCTCGGATACGGCGAGCGTTTTTCAATCAGAAGTTTTCGCGATACAGGAGGCTTGCAAGGTTCGACTTGCAACGGAAAGTGCCGGCGTTGGAAAAAAGGATAGGAATTTTCTCGGATAGCAAGGCGGCTCTGAAGGCTCTGGGATCTGCAACGGTTTCATCAAGCCTGGTCCGGCAGTGCAGGGAGTGAGTGTGGGGACTGGCAAGTCGTCCTAGCGTCTCTCTGATATGGGTGCCGGGGCATCGCGACGTCAAGAGAAATGAAATGGCTGACGAGCTGGCCAGGCAGAGATCGGCACTGGCTTCAGGAGGCAAAAATCAGATGGAAGCGGTTGCGGACCTGCAGGGTCTGCAGAAGTCTATGGCTTCTTACAATCAGATACGATCCCCAGCCATGTTAAAAATGGACAGGAGGGACATTTACCGCTTAACCCTTCTGTTACATTCAAAAAAACTTACGCATGTGACATTAAGGTCACGGAATGACCTTACCTGTGTTTTTCATATATATCGATGTGGAAGTATAATTTCAATGGAAATTTTCAAAATGTATTAGTTCAATTGATTATTTATCGGTTTATACACTTATTTAAATGCATATACTTAATATATTTTTAATTTTTATGTTCAAGACCAAACATTGTGGAAACGGTAACTCTGTACGATTTTGTCCATACATTGGTTTGTCTTTTGTATGCAAATGTTTCAACAAGTTGGTCAGTTGTATGCACTTCTGATTTTGTAGAATTATAGAAGCTGTTTCGGTAAATTATATTTTCTATTGTGCTCCTACCACTATTCTGCCTAATCGGCCACTCAATATTTCTATATGTGGAATAATACACGGGAGTGGGTACTACCTTCATTTTCCAATACAAGGTCAATTAATTCGTCGTTATCACTTCCTGCATATTCGTAAGAAGAACCATCGGGCTCAAACTAATCGACTATATTGTCTTCGCCCTCAACTTCACTACACTCATCAACATCCACATCATTATCAATGATATACTCTATTTGGCTTTGTGTCAGGCGATTTGGCTCTAAACCATACATATATTAATCTGCAAATATATCACAAATAATAAAATATTGGAGCTAAAATACTTACCGAAGTTTTCACTCTTTCATTTTATACGAATTTAATAAAAATCAGCTTTAGCGCACAAAATAACACTGACGGTCACTGAATGGCCTGAAGGGGCGCACACGCAACTCTTGATGTTACCACTTGTTTGGTAATGCAAAATCCTTCTTTTTATGCTTTTGCGAAAGGATTTTCCTCAATACAGAAATACATTGAGGGAAATTCTAAAATTTTGTTCATATTAGCATTTATGAGAAAATTAAGCAAAAAAAGGTCATCAAATGACCTAAATGTAACAGAAGGGTTAACTGCGATTTTCGCGGGGCATTGGGCTATTGGTACCCACGTGGCCCGATTGGGATTGGATCACAACACTCAGTGTCGCAGCTGTACTGAGGGAAAAAACAACGTATATCCAACAAAAACGACGTCAACTCAACAAAAAACAGTCATGATAGTCAGCCTACCTTGAAAATTGTTGCATCGACTAATAATAATGGCTTTTTTCCGATTTTACAAATATTACAATGAAAACAACCGCATTTATATTTAATATGACTGTGACGATTGTCAATTATACATATCATGTGAGTGGATAATGCAACAGGGCATTCACAATTTAACCCGAATAACCCGGAAGCTTGTTTGCAAAGATACTATTGTGCTGATTTTTTGAGGATTGGTCATTGGGACCATAAATAAGATACATACAAAAAAGGACATCGATAAGTGTCCTGTATTCTGAGATATGTCCTGTTGCCATATGACAACGCCAGGGCTGGTAGGGTACAGGTTTGTTTTAGTTAAATATATTCAAAATTCACATATTTTTGGCGTTTTTTGACCAGAATGAAGAACTGAAAGACTTTTATAATGATGAAATTTTTTTTTTAGTGATTTTTCATAAATAAAATACTAATGTATGTATGTAATGGTTTGAAATACTTCAAACAGAGCCTAAAATTGTATTTGTTGCATTGCGTTCGAACTATTGAACTGGGTTAAAAATGACACTTTCAATTTAAAAACGTAAAATATTTGTTGTAGAATTTATTTTTTATTAATTGAAATAAACACATACATATGGAACATATGTAAATATATATTATATAAATTAATAACAAATATGTAAATATCGTCGTTTAAAGTGCATTTTCGCGTAAGAGGTACTTGCATTTTCGCGTAAGGGACATTTTTGTTTCCTTTTTTACACTAAGTTGATGTCTTAGCTAACAAACTGATCTACGTAACGCTTTAAATTTAAGTTTGTACGCAGAAATAACTAACGGTTTTGAGATGAAATAGTTTTTATGCTCTCCTGTAAAATGCAACCACCGTCCGCTATGCGAACATGCAAATGCCTCTTACGCGAAACCGCACTTTAAACGACGATATGTACATTGGGTTATTTTAATAGATTACACTCTCCAACAAATTTACAAAAATTTCACTTAACACGAACAAACGCTAGTAATATATAATATTTTGGCTGAGATTTCCGTCTACCTACCAAAATGATCGGCTTTACATTAAGGAACCACGGTCCGATAAAAACAAAAACAAAAGTCGCACCTGCCGGACGCTTAAAGGTCAGGAGATATTCCTTTCTAAAGTAATTTGCGTGTAGAATACGAATACAAAAAAGTAATTTTTCTTGGGCCGTGGTTCCTTAATATAAAGCCGACCCAAACCACCCAATAACATGCCACCAATCTGTATTAATATGCCTTTCAGTTTGCCATTAGCATCCGCCACATGATTATCCACATCACCCATTGCCGGAACAAGATCCGCCAGCGCAATGTACAAAAACGATCCCGTTGTAGTGGCATAACTCCATTGTGTCATATTTTCATGCGCACCCGCAATAAACAAGCCAATGGACATGCCCACAGAATTCAACACCGAACTGACCATATTCAAGTAGATATCACGTCGCAATGAAACGCTCGTTTGCAGCAGCAAAGCGAAATATTAAAAAGCGAATTAAATATGTATGTGATTTGAAGAGCGATAAATGCCCATAGCACGCAACACCGCAATTCTTTATTTTTGCCCCGATCCAAATTTAATTGTATTTCTAATTTTGCGTACTTGCCCACTTACACGTTTGTTTACATTTGAAGTTGGTAAGATCAACAATGCCCACTTTAAATTGAAAGTGTAGTTATTCATACCGGCTTCAAATTTCTGAACGTCTGATCAATAATGCTCACTTTAAGCTGACAACGTAGCCACACCAGGGTGAAATATCTGAACGTCAGATCAACAATGCCAACTTTAAGTTGCCAATGTAGCCATGCCAAATTAGAAATGTTGATGTTGTAATGAAATTGCTTATATTGTTAAGTTATTTTTAACTACGAACTATTGCTATATTGACCATTTTACTTTTAAACCAACTGAAAAATATTTACTTTAACTATAAAAAAAGTGTGATTCAACAAGAAATTAGGCAACATTTCAAAATGTAACATTGTCACCGTTGGTAGCTATTTTTACAATTGCCTTTTTCCCTCAGTGTGTAATCTTTCAGGAACGGAGGAGGCGGTGGAGCACCTGCTATGCGAATGTCCTTCGCACTGCCTAGGCAGATTGAAATTCCTAGGAAAACCCCTTCTCGACGACCTATCTGAACACAAGGACGTCAGGCCTGAGGGGCTTCTTAGATATCTGAACACAACAGAATGGACATAGGGCGTAGGACCCGTCCTGATCTCCGAGGTGATATCCATTTTTACGCTATTCTTCTGGTTTTTGGTTTTTTAGTCACGAGTCGTGGTATCAAAACGGCGCTCCGGCGCTAATTGGAGTCTGTGGGACTCGCCACTCTAACCAACCAACCATTCCTTGTGGCGCTCTCTCAAATATCTAAAACGGCCGGTTCAGCAGGATCCTCCAATACGAATGCAAAATTGTGAATTTGCTCGCAGTGACCACGAAAAAGGAATAGCCTTTGCAACCCATATTTCAAATGTATTTACTCCAAATGAAGGCCAAAATGTTCGCCCAGAAAATACTCAACAATTACCAGCAGTGCGACTTGGATTTAAACTAGACGACTTGAATAAAACTATAGCAAAAGACATAGAGAATAAGAAAGCATCAGGTTATGGCAGAATAACGGGTGAAATGTTAAAAGCGCTTCCCATAGTATCTATTAAGCAATTACTATACATTTTCAACAGTATTCCCCGATTATGTCACTTTCCTAATCCATGGAAACTATCTGAAATTATTATGATCCAAAAACCAGGCAAAGACCCGACAATAGTAAGCTCCTACAGGCCAATAAGCTTAATCTCTATCTTTTCCAAACTATTCGAAAAATAATTGCTGAAAAAAATCCAGCCCATCTTAGAACTGCACGAAACCATAAGTCACCAATTAGGATTTAGAGAGCAGCACGGTATGAGAACCAGTGCATAGAATAGTTTCAGACATAAGGTAAACTTTTGAAACCAAACGATATTGCACTGCCCTATTCCTAGATGTGGCACAAGCTTTCGATAAAGTATGGCTAGAAGGACTTTTGCATAAAATAAAACAAACACTTCCTTATAATCTCTGCGGGATCCTAGAAAGCTTTTTAATAGATAGAAAATTTCCAGTAAAGCACAAAAGTTTTCCAACCGAAAGCCATCCAATTTCTGCTGGAGTTACAAAAGGTAGGGTTCTAGGGCCTGTATTATACTTAATTTGCACAAGCGATCTGCCAACGAACGCGAGCCTTGTCACGTCTACCTTCGCAGATGATACGGCTATACTGTGTGCACGCAAATCCCACAGCTGCTACTATCGAATTGCAGAGACACATAAAAACTTTAGAACAATGGTGTTGTATCTTAATCACTAATTACTTACAATATAAGCAACTCTGGCAACTCTCTGTAAATAAGTGTCACACGGCATCTCTGGATAAAACATATATCATTAGTCTGTCAATCGAGCACGCGGAATAAGACAAGCTTTTCTGGTCGCGTTCTGTTTTTCTCCTGAATAAAACCAGACAACTCAGTACACAACATATTGGCGACGAGGAAAATATGAAAGAAGGCGATGTGGAAAGTATATACACGCCTGGCGTACAATCTTACGGTAAACTGGAGCCGTTCCAGCCAACCATGGCGTGGAATAACTACAAAGAACGGATGGAATTTTACTTTGAAGCCAATGGCATAACCAATACTACCACGATGAGGGCAATATTCCTCTCATGTGTGGGGAAGCAACATACGAGATAATACGTTATCTATTGACACCATTAACCCCAAAAGATGTAGTGTTTTCAGAAATCATGGAAAAGCTGGACAAACATTTTCATCCGAAACCGAATAAGATCGTCCAGCGTTTTACGTTCCACAAGAGGCACCAGAAAAGTTGCGAATCAATAGCAGACTTTGTAAAAGAGTTGCGAAAGCTGTCAGAGCATTGTGACTTCATGGAACTTGAAAAGATGTTGCGGGACCAAATGGTATGCAGTGTGGCAGATGAGGCGTTACAAAAACGTATATTTAGCGAACCAAAGCTGGATTTTAAGCGCGCGTACGAGATAGCAATCGCTCACGAAGCGGCCTACAAAAACGTAAAAGACGTACGCGGGAATGACAAAGAGGTTCTATTGATAGCGACGAAAAAGAATCCTAGAAAAATAGATAACGTACAATGTTTCCGATGCGGGGGTAACCATTTTGCAAATAAGTGCTACTTCAAGAACAAGAAATGCGAATTTTGCTCTATTAAAGGGCACTCAAGCAAAGCCTGTTTTAAAAAAAGGGCACAAAATCAAAAAAAAAAAAAAAAAAAAAACTAGGAGTGAACGCGTTGACCGCGGAAGAGAATGAAGCAAAATCAGGGGCAGAGGAGAGCAACTACTTCTATGAACTCAGTTCGCTACAGACCACTTCAGCAAAGAGGATTCTAACGGGGATATACCTCAACGGTGTGTTAGAATCATTCGAAGTAGATTCGGGGGCAGCGTTTACGATCATATCTGAAACAACTTGGAACCGCATTAGACAAAACCATCAGAATATAAAGCCATCAAATATCATGTTGCGCACGTGGTCGAAAGAAAAACTCAACGTTTTGGGATCATCGCTGCACAGTGGTCTCATTTGTATGGAGAGTGGGACAAAACTCAATTTCTTGGAAACGGATGGACCTACCGAAACCAAATTTGGCTCATTGGTGTCCCACTATACGACTCATCTTTCAGAAAAATTAAAAGCAAGAAAACCAGGAATGGGGGAGGATAGAAATTGACCTGCTGAGCTTGGAACTATTTTTTTTTTTTTTTTAATTTTTTGTATAGTTAGGTTTTTGAGATAACGGTAATTTTGTGGTTTTTGTTATCACTTCATTCAAAAATTATTTTCCCTGGAGTTACAAATGCGATAAACGCAAGCAGTATCTCGTTCGAAAGGCAATTAAAATACGCTTCAAACGACAACTTGTAGTGGTCTAATAAAAACTCGCTGAGCGAAAGCTGGTCAGAGTCAAAATTTTGTGGATTTTTTGCGATTTTTGAAAAAATTTTGATTTTCAAATTAAGTTTTTATAAAAAGTTGTAAAAATCAGGAATTTTTTTTTATTTTAAAAATTTGCCCGTTTAATTGCAAATACTTTAAGCGTAGTATCTGCGAGATCCGATAAATATTTTATTTTTGGCGATTTTTTTCTTGTGAAACAAAAAGGACGAAAAACTTGGTTAGGTGACTTAACTATGTGAAAACGACTTCATAGGTCAAAAGGACATTAGAAGAAAATAAGAGCTTCCAAAGACTAGACTAATGACATTTCGATTTTAAAAATCCGATGACAAATAACAAAGTTACAATAAAAAAAATTTATTTTATTTAACGAGCACAGGCCCAGGTTATATTTTATTTTTTAGAAACTAGAAAAAAACTTTTTAAGCATGGATGTAACTACAGCTGTTTCACCTTAGATCCCTCTAGGACTCATCAGGTTACTTTTGCTTCTGCCAAGACTCGAACTTGCGCACTTTGCAGTACAATAACTACAGTTCTAACCGCTGAGCTATTGCCTGCCTTCGACATCTGATAGACAATTTTTTGCTAGTTTCTTTCCTACTATAATTCTTTTGTTATGAAATTATAGGTCGAGTACGTGTAGGATTGCTCTTGAGGTGGTAGTTTACCAAAGCGGCGTAGCAAACCCAAGAAGCAACCTCATGAGCCTATAACTACAACAGAAAATTAATTTATTTTGCACACTAGGACAAACAACCAAAACCCCCAAATCATACACAGCCATCTGAAAATGGTGCGAAACCTACCTCAATCTTGGTAGCGCATAGTTATATGTTTTAGGTGGCTGCCTCTATACACACCCTACCATGGCTTTGTTGGTGTCGATAAAGCCCCATAGATCCACCTACACTTCCTCAGAAATCAGACCAAATTGTATCCTTTTTAGCAATCTATATTAATTACAACTTTATTTTTCACTTAAAATTATCATAGTAAAATATTTTAAATTTTATAGTTCATTTCGATTCCTATAAAATATCTACCAATTACAAGATATGTTATATTAAACCTCAACTATAACTAATAACATTAACATTAATATATGTAATGTTTGGCGACCTTTATTGCTTAATATTTGTTGTTTGCCAGCTCCAGGTCGTAAGAATAACAATCAAAATATTTTTATATTTTTGATGCCAATATATTTCGATTACTATCAGTAATCGTCTTCAGGGCCACTATTAACAATTAAATAAAACAATACATTATAAACAAACAGTGGCGCACACAGAAAAATATTTTGGGGGGGGGTTTTCAATATCCAACGGAAAATAAAAAAAAAGTACTTAAAAGTCGTCCAGACAATTTTTACTCAAATTTATATTTGGTGAGTGGACCTACGTATGCACACATTAAACAAAGGCACCTTTTAAATCTCAATTCATTGCATTTTCTCTGTATTTAAACTAAAACTAACAAGTAAGGAAGCCTAAGTTCGAGTGGAATGGAACATTAGATACTCAGCTGTATGCATTTATTGTTTGCTTGCGTTTGTTCGATTAGGGTGTATTTTATATGCCGCATAAAGTGGTCGCAGCCACGTCCATTTTCAAAATTTTTATCAATCATCCAACTAAGCATATAAATATTATTGGTAGTGCAAATTTGCAACCCTTTATGACTTCTAGTTACAAAGATGTCAAGTTACAAATTCCCAAAGGTTTTTCCTGAAAAATCTTTGTTAAAAAGTAGGTGTGGTCATAAACCGATTTCGTTAAATTTTTAGCATGTATTACCACAAGTTATTAAACTGATTTTCGTCATAACATCTTATTTATTTGTAGAGTTATGGGTTCCGAAATCTCGTAGATTCTTTTGTCTGAAAAGAGGCGGTGCCACGCCCATTTTCCAACATTTCTCTATTTTTTGTTTTATGTCTATAGTTGGATTCATGACACAAAATTTCAACGACACATCTTTATATTTGACAAAGATATCGCTTAACATATTTTTATTAGGCCCCTTAATAGTTCCCATATATAAATTTGGGCGTGGTCGTCAATCGATTTTGGCAATTTTTAGTCCAAACCAAACCAAACCAAATTTCGTCGATATATCTGCTACGGTTTCTGAGTTTTGACCTATAAAACTTTCAATGTTTGCCCCTTAATAAGTGGGCGTGGCACCGCCCATTTTCCAAAATTTCACTATATTTCTTCATAAGGGCCTGAGCTGAATACGAGGGGTGCTCGATATATTTTTAGCCTAATAATGAAAATGCGATATTAATCATCAAAAATGGTTTTATTGCTTTTCAAATTATTTTCCAGCATGATTTATACACTTTTGCATGCGCTCAAACCAATTGTCGAAGCACTTTTTCCACTCCGATTGAGACACCTCCAAAACATGGTTTACTATACATTTTCAACAGTATTCTCCGATTATGTCACTTTCCTAATCCATGGAAACTATCTGAAATTATTATGATCCAAAAACCAGGCAAAGACCCGCCAATAGTAAGCTCCTACAGGCCAATAAGCTTAATCTCTATCTTTTCCAAACTATTCGAAAAATAATTGCTGAAAAAAATCCAGCCCATCTTAGAACTGCACGAAACCATAAGTCACCAATTAGGATTTAGAGAGCAGCACGGTATGAGAACCAGTGCATAGAATAGTTTCAGACATAAGGTAAACTTTTGAAACCAAACGATATTGCACTGCCCTATTCCTAGATGTGGCACAAGCTTTCGATAAAGTATGGCTAGAAGGACTTTTGCATAAAATAAAACAAACACTTCCTTATAATCTCTGCGGGATCCTAGAAAGCTTTTTAATAGATAGAAAATTTCCAGTAAGGCACAAAAGTTTTCCAACCGAAAGCCATCCAATTTCTGCTGGAGTTACAAAAGGTAGGGTTCTAGGGCCTGTATTATACTTAATTTGCACAAGCGATCTGCCAACGAACGCGAGCCTTGTCACGTCTACCATCGCAGATGATACGGCTATACTGTGTGCACGCAAATCCCACAGCTGCTACTATCGAATTGCAGAGACACATAAAAACTTTAGAACAATGGTGTTGTATCTTAATCACTAATTACTTACAATATAAGCAACTCTGGCAACTCTCTGTAAATAAGTGTCACACGGCATCTCTGGATAAAACATATATCATTAGTCTGTCAATCGAGCACGCGGAATAAGACAAGCTTTTCTGGTCGCGTTCTGTTTTTCTCCTGAATAAAACCAGACAACTCAGCACACAACATATTGGCGACGAGGAAAATATGAAAGAAGGCGATGTGGAAAGTATAAACACTTCCTGGCGTACAATCTTACGGTAAACTGGAGCCGTTCCAGCCAACCATGGCGTGGAATAACTACAAAGAACGGATGGAATTTTACTTTGAAGCCAATGGCATAACCAATACTACCACGATGAGGGCAATATTCCTCTCATGTGTGGGGAAGCAACATACGAGATAATACGTTATCTATTGACACCATTAACCCCAAAAGATGTAGTGTTTTCAGAAATCATGGAAAAGCTGGACAAACATTTTCATCCGAAACCGAATAAGATCGTCCAGCGTTTTACGTTCCACAAGAGGCACCAGAAAAGTTGCGAATCAATAGCAGACTTTGTAAAAGAGTTGCGAAAGCTGTCAGAGCATTGTGACTTCATGGAACTTGAAAAGATGTTGCGGGACCAAATGGTATGCAGTGTGGCAGATGAGGCGTTACAAAAACGTATATTTAGCGAACCAAAGCTGGATTTTAAGCGCGCGTACGAGATAGCAATCGCTCACGAAGCGGCCTACAAAAACGTAAAAGACGTACGCGGGAATGACAAAGAGGTTCTATTGATAGCGACGAAAAAGAATCCTAGAAAAATAGATAACGTACAATGTTTCCGATGCGGGGGTAACCATTTTGCAAATAAGTGCTACTTCAAGAACAAGAAATGCGAATTTTGCTCTATTAAAGGGCACTCAAGCAAAGCCTGTTTTAAAATAAAAATAGGTAAAAAAACTTTTTAAGTTAAACGGTTTTATGTTATACATACATTGCAATGTTTAAGATAAATGTACTAAAAACAAAAAAATAATAAAATAGATACAGTCGTGGGAATTATAAACATTTGCATAGACTAGACTAAAATAAAACCGTGGGGCACGTCAATTGTCTACAATCGTTGATTAAAATGTTTGTTTTGTAATGTTACACTATAATTAGGCAGTTGTTCAACCGACAACGATGGACGTGTGATAAGTAGGGCTAGAATGTGGAAAAAAGCTAGCAAGCTCGATTATAAGCGAGTTTTAGGGTTTCATAGTGGTGAGCGAGTAGTACTTTTATCATATGTTTTGTCGATTAAAGACAAACTACGAGCAGTGAAACGATTCCTCGTGTGAATGTCCAACGATAAACTAGTTGAAACATCTCTTTTATTAACATGGAGTGTATAACTATTGGAATTTCCATGAGCAAGAAAATAGTAAGTATTTTCCTCACCGTCTGCGGGCCAACTGCCTAACGACGAATTAAACGATTCTTCTATCGCACATTAAGTCGATAATTTGTAGACAATTGACGTGCCCCCCGGTTTTATTTTAGTCTAGTCTATGCAAATGTTTATAATTCCCACGACTGTATCTATTTTATTATTTTTTTGTTTTTAGTACATTTATCTTAAACATTGCAATGTATGTATAACATAAAACCGTTTAACTTAAAAAGTTTTTTTACCTATTTTTATTTTCTAGTTTTTAGTTTTTATTTCGCATTCTGTTTAATTCATTTAGTGCTTCATTATTGCAAGGTTTCTTGCCCGTTAGTTTATTGCAGTCCAACGCCTCTATAGCGACCCACGCGCCACCTATCGGAAGTTTTTTTTAGGAAAATATTTCCTTTCAAGGTAGTAATACATGTTCCGAATTTCAGCCAAATCGGACCATAAATGCGATTTTTGTAAATATAGCGACCCACGCGCCACCTAGCGGAATTTTTTTTTTAAGAAAATATTTCTTTTCAAGGTAGTAATACATGTTCCGAATTTCAGCCAAATCGGACCATAAATGCGATTTTTGTAAATATAGCGACCCACGCGGCACCTAGCGGAATTTTTTTTTAAGAAAATATTTCTTTTCAAGGTAGTAATACATGTTCCGAATTTCAGCCAAATCGGACCATAAATGCGATTTTTGTAAATATAGCGACCCACGCGCCACCTAGCGGAATTTTTTTTTAAAGAAAATATTTCTTTTCAAGGTAGTAATACATGTTCCGAATTTCAGCCAAATCGGACCATAAATGCGATTTTTGTAAATATAGCGACCCACGCGCCACCTAGCGGAATTTTTTTTTTAAGAAAATATTTCTTTTCAAGGTAGTAATACATGTTCCGAATTTCAGCCAAATCGGACCATAAATGCGATTTTTGTAAATATAGCGACCCACGCGCCACCTAGCGGATTTTTTTTTTCATAATATTGCATTGTCATCGGGGTTATACATGCGTGCAAAATTTCAGATTAATCGGTTGACAGGAAGAGGGTGAAATTTGAATTACTAAATTTGACCCAAGAATAAAGAATAAATAATAAAACAAACGGGGTGAGCTAAATAAAACCGTTTAAAAAGGGCACAAAATCAAAAAAAAAAAAAAAAAAACTAGGAGTGAACGCGTTGACCGCGGAAGAGAATGAAGCAAAATCAGGGGCAGAGGAGAGCAACTGCTTCTATGAACTCAGTTCGCTACAGACCACTTCAGCAAAGAGGATTCTAACGGGGATATACCTCAACGGTGTGTTAGAATCATTCGAAGTAGATTCGGGGGCAGCGTTTACGATCATATCTGAAACAACTTGGAACCGCATTAGACAAAACCATCAGAATATAAAGCCATCAAATATCATGTTGCGCACGTGGTCGAAAGAAAAACTCAACGTTTTGGGATCATCGCTGCACAGTGGTCTCATTTGTATGGAGAGTGGGACAAAACTCAATTTCTTGGAAACGGATGGACCTACCGAAACCAAATTTGGCTCATTGGTGTCCCACTATACGACTCATCTTTCAGAAAAATTAAAAGCAAGAAAACCAGGAATGGGGGAGGATAGAAATTGACCTGCTGAGCTTGGAACTATTTTTTTTTTTAATTTTTTGTATAGTTAGGTTTTTGAGATAACGGTAATTTTGTGGTTTTTGTTATCACTTCATTCAAAAATTATTTTCCCTGGAGTTACAAATGCGATAAACGCAAGCAGTATCTCGTTCGAAAGGCAATTAAAATACGCTTCAAACGACAACTTGTAGTGGTATAATAAAAACTCGCTGAGCGAAAGCTGGTCAGAGTCAAAATTTTGTGGATTTTTTGCGATTTTTGAAAAAATTTTGATTTTCAAATTAAGTTTTTATAAAAAGTTGTAAAAATCAGAAATTTTTTTTTATTTTAAAAATTTGCCCGTTTAATTGCAAATACTTTAAGCGTAGTATCTGCGAGATCCGATAAAGATTTTATTTTTGGCGATTTTTTTCTTGTGAAACAAAAAGGACGAAAAACTTGGTTAGGTGACTTAATTATGTGAAAACGACTTCATAGGTCAAAAGGACATTAGAAGAAAATAAGAGCTTCCAAAGACTAGACTAATGACATTTCGATTTTAAAAATCCGATGACAAATAACAAAGTTACAATAAAAAAAATTTATTTAATTTAACGAGCACAGGCCCAGGTTATATTTTATTTTTTAGAAACTAGAAAAAAACTTTTTAAGCATGGATGTAACTACAGCTGTTTCACCTTAGATCCCTCTAGGACTCATCAGGTTACTTTTGCTTCTGCCAAGACTCGAACTTGCGCACTTTGCAGTACAATAACTACAGTTCTAACCGCTGAGCTATTGCCTGCCTTCGACATCTGATAGACAATTTTTTGCTAGTTTCTTTCCTACTATAATTCTTGTTATGAAATTATAGGTCGAGTACGTGTAGGATTGCTCTTGAGGTGGTAGTTTACCAAAGCGGCGTAGCAAACCCAAGAAGCAACCTCATGAGCCTATAACTACAACAGAAAATTAATTTATTTTGCACACTAGGACAAACAACCAAAACCCCCAAATCACCCCCTCAATCTTGGTAGCGCATAGTTATATGTTTTAGGTGGCTGCCTCTATACACACCCTACCATGGCTTTGTTGGTGTCGATAAAGCCCCATAGATCCACCTACACTTCCTCAGAAATCAGACCAAATTGTATCCTTTTTAGCAATCTATATTAATTACAACTTTATTTTTCACTTAAAATTATCATAGTAAAATATTTTAAATTTTATAGTTCATTTCGATTCCTATAAAATATCTACCAATTACAAGATATGTTATATTAAACCTCAACTATAACTAATAACATTAACATTAATATATGTAATGTTTGGCGACCTTTATTGCTTAATATTTGTTGTTTGCCAGCTCCAGGTCGTAAGAATAACAATCAAAATATTTTTATATTTTTGATGCCAATATATTTCGATTACTATCAGTAATCGTCTTCAGGGCCACTATTAACAATTAAATAAAACAATACATTATAAACAAACAGTGGCGCACACAGAAAAATATTTTGGGGGGGGGGGGGGTTTTTCAATATCCAACGGAAAATAAAAAAAAAAGTACTTAAAAGTCGTCCAGACAATTTTTACTCAAATTTATGTTTGGTGAGTGGACCTACGTATGCACACATTAAACAAAGGCACCTTTTAAATCTCAATTCATTGAATTTTCTCTGTATTTAAACTAAAACTAACAAGTAAGGAAGCCTAAGTTCGAGTGGAATGGAACATTAGATACTGAGCTGTAAGCATTTATTGTTTGCTTGCGTTTGTTCGATTAGGGTGTATTTTATATGCCGCATAAAGTGGTCGCAGTAGTGATGGGCGAGTCCGAGATGTTTTATTCGATTCTCTCGATTGTTGAAACATCTCGAATGCTCTCGATGTTTTTCATTCGTATTCGAGTCAAGTCGTAAATTTCCGTCAGTCGAAACAATCGCTAAAACATCTCGGACTCGCCAATGATTCCTCTCGTTTTCAAAGCAACCCTACATTTCGGACTCGCTGCAAAAAATACATAACATTTGTTGTTGCCGCTTGAATATCAAAATTGCTTAAAAAAGTATACAGTGGTACAAATCTATTGCCGTTGTCACTGCTCGTAAAATTAATTTGTTTCGTAAGCGTCTCACTTCAGAAAATTTATTAATGTATTAATGTTTAAATAATTAATTGTATTTATTAAGCACGACACTCTTTAATTGTGATTGCAAAAATGCAGCGTCTATATATAGCATATTTTTCAATTTGGTTCATTTATTTACATATGTATTTGCCTCACTTCCATTAACAATCCTACTTTCTTCATCAACAACACTCATTCAGTTTATTTTATCAACTAAAACAAATCATCAAAACAACAGCCTCCCGCCGACTCGGAACAGTCGCAAAAACATCTCGGTTGTGTAGTCGAGATGTCATCGAAACAACCTCCGACTCGCTGACTCGGAACAATCGCAAAAACATTAATCTGTCTTGTAGGACAATTTTTCGGCCCCCTGTGTGAAGCCCTAGTCCCGTCGACCGGAGATATTTGTCAGTTGTAAAATTTACAAAACAAAACCCCAAAACTGTATAGTATTACCGTATGAAGACACTTATAAAAACACGCACTATGTATATTTGTGTGCAGAACACCTTTTTGCGTTGGCGGCCTTTGGCCGCGCTTCAAAAAAAATAACCCTCAGCCGGCAGAATTCTCTTTCTGGGGTAACATCTATGAACCCATCCAACTACCAATAAGCTATCAACAAATATCTCGTGAACTATAATTCTCCGGTAGGTTTTGATTTTAGTTTTGAGATCTGTGAGAGGCCCTCTACCTCACCGAAAAAGTCATTTTTCTCGGACCGTGGTTCCTTAATCTAAGGCCTACCCTATTGGTATACAGATGAAAACCTGAGCCTAATAATTTGTTATTGAAATAAAAAAGTTAAGCTCCGCCTTCGGATTTGTGTTCCTGAGATCGAAACGCGTATATTGGTACCCCATTTGTTAAAATTGGAGCAGTTTTAGTCGATGCACCGTAAACTAGATAATTACCAGCAAAACAATAATGGCTGAAAATTTGGCACATTTGTACATCAGCTGATTAATAAGTAAGAAGCATAACTTCATTTGTATATAATTCCACCAAGTTATAATACATTTCAACTCACTTATCAGACATTTTATTAAAACCAAAGTTTGATCAGAAAACAATCGAGGCAACAACTCAAACGATTTGTAAACACGTGCACCACTTAGGACTGGAGAAATCGACTTCGACTTTAATCGATTATCTACTTTTTGCAAAAAAAATCGGCTTCTGCAATCGATTGTTGTGTGTGAATGTTAAGGCTGGTATCGACCTCTCAAGAAACAGCTCAAGAAATTTTTGGATTTATTTCTTGAGTAAAAAATAGTAGTAGGCAAGAAATTTTGACGTTTAGTAATCCACCGTGAATACCAAGTGAAACGAAGAAGAGCATCAAAAACGTAAACAAAATAAACCTTTTTGTAAATAAGAAATAAGTTCTTAAAAAATATTAAATAAAAGATTTAAATTAGTGATGGGCGAGTCCGAGATGTTTTATTCGATTCTCTCGATTGTTGAAACATCTCGAATGCTCTCGATGGTTTTCATTCGTATTCGAGTCAAGTCGTAAATGGCCGTCAGTCGAAACAATCGCTAAAACATCTCGGACTCGCCAATGATTCCTCTCGTTTTCAAAGCAACCCTACATTTCGGACTCGCTGCAAAAAAATACATAATATTTGTTGTTGCCGCTTGAATATTAAAATTGCTTTACAAAACATACAGAGTGGTACGAATCTATTGCCGTTGTTGCTACTCGTAAAATTCATTTGTTTCATAAGCGTCTCACTTCAGAAAATTTATTAATGTTTAAATAATTAATTATTATTATTATGCACGACACTCTTTAGTTGTGATTGCAATAACGCAGCGTCTATGTATAGCATATTTTTCAATTTGGTTAATTTATTTATGTATTTGCCTTACTTCCATTAAAAATCCTACTTTCTTTATCAACAAACCTCATTCAGTTTATTTTATCAACTAAAACATATCATCAAAACAACAGCCGGCCCGCCGACTCGGAACAATCGCAAAAACATCTCGCTTGTGTAGTCGAGATGTCATCGAAACAACCTACGACTCGCCGACTCGGAACAATCGCAAAAACATCTCGCTTGTGTAGTCGAGATGTCATCGAAACAATCTCCGACTCGCCGACTCGGAACAATCGCAAAAACATCTCGGTTGTGTAGTCGAGATGTCATCGAAACAACCTCCGACTCGCTGACTCGGAACAATCGCAAAAACATCTCGATTGTGTAGTCGAGGAGCGAGTCAACTTTTGACTCGATTGTGAATTTGCAACGATGGCGATTCTCTCGATTGTCTAAACATATCGGACTCGCCCATTCCTAGGTCGCAGCCACGTCCATTTTCAAAATTTTTATCAATCATCCAACTAAGCATATAAATATTATTGGTAGTGCAAATTTGCAACCCTTTATGACTTCTAGTTACGAAGATGTCAAGTTACAAATTCCCAAAGGGTTTTCCTGAAAAATCTTTGTTAAAAAGTAGGTGTGGTCATAAACCGATTTCGTTAAATTTTTAGCATGTATTACCACAAGTTATTAAACTGATTTTCGTCATAACATCTTATTTATTTGTAGAGTTATGGGTTCCGAAATCTCGTAGATTCTTTTGTCTGAAAAGAGGCGGTGCCACGCCCATTTTTATTAGGCCCCTTAATAGTTCCCATATATAAATTTGGGCGTGGTCGTCAATCGATTTTGGCAATTTTTCGTCCAAACCAAACCAAACCAAATTTCGTCGATATATCTGCTACGGTTTCTGAGTTTTGACCTATAAAACTTTCAATGTTTGCCCCTTAATAAGTGGGCGTGGCACCGCTCATTTTCCAAAATTTCACTATATTTCTTCATAAGGGCCTGAGCAATGTTTGTTGGAGATTTTTGGCGATATGTAATCCAGAATCGCATTTTAGAAAAATCGCCTAAAGTCCGGATAATTTTTGGCGATTGCAATTTTGGCGATTTTTAGCGTTTTGGCGATGGCGAAATCTAGAATCCGGGTACTGGTAGCTAGGCGTACTACGCTTAGAAAACAGGAAGAAGAAGATGTTTGTTTACATTTTTCCACTTGGTGGAATTTATGAAAGCAGTACAATTTGTGTAAAAAATCGAAAAAAATGAGTGTATAATGAAGGAAAATGGAAGACTCCGAAAAATTTTTAATCTTTTCTACTTAAAGCTTTGAAATTTAAAGCAAATACCGTATTATTAATTTGTTTGTTTGTTTTGTGCAGCGAAGTTTCATGTCACTTCGTGTGCAGATCTTGAGGCGTAGGGAAATCGACGCTACATGAAATGTCTGGTACGCGTCTATGACGATACGCCTCGTGTGCAGAGTGCCTAACTCGCGCAAAAATTGAGATATTTTGATGAAATTTGGAATGCAAGTTGGTATCGAGACAGGAACGGATGGTATTGAAAATGGGCGAAATCCATGACCACGCCCACTTTTCCCATATAGTAAAAATCAGATATTTTGTATCTAATAGAGCTGGAATGGCAAAATTTCACCTACGTACGAGGGTGCTCTATATATTTTTAGCCTAATAATGAAAAAGTATTGTATAGGTGCAATTGGAAAGTCTGACATTTTTTAGCATAATCGTACTCAGAACGCCGACTCGGAACAATCGCAAAAACATCTCGGTTGTGTAGTCGAGATGTCATCGAAACAACCTCCGACTCGCTGACTCGGAACAATCGCAAAAACATCTCGATTGTGTAGTCGAGGAGCGAGTCAACTTTTGACTCGATTGTGAATTTGCAACGATGGCGATTCTCTCGATTGTCTAAACATCTCGGACTCGCCCATTCCTAGGTCGCAGCCACGTCCATTTTCAAAATTTTTATCAATCATCAAACTAAGCATATAAATATTATTGGTAGTGCAAATTTGCAACCCTTTATGACTTCTAGTTACGAAGATGTCAAGTTACAAATTCCCAAAGGGTTTTCCTGAAAAATCTTTGTTAAAAAGTAGGTGTGGTCATAAACCGATTTCGTTAAATTTTTAGCATGTATTACCACAAGTTATTAAACTGATTTTCGTCATAACATCTTATTTATTTGTAGAGTTATGGGTTCCGAAATCTCGTAGATTCTTTTGTCTGAAAAGAGGCGGTGCCACGCCCATTTTCCAACATTTCTCTATTTTTTGTTTTATGTCTATAGTTGGATTCATGACACAAAATTTCAACGACACATCTTTATATTTGACAAAGATATCGCTTAACATATTTTTATTAGGCCCCTTAATAGTTCCCATATATAAATTTGGGCGTGGTCGTCAATCGATTTTGGCAATTTTTCGTCCAAACCAAACCAAACCAAATTTCGTCGATATATCTGCTACGGTTTCTGAGTTTTGACCTATAAAACTTTCAATGTTTGCCCCTTAATAAGTGGGCGTGGCACCGCTCATTTTCCAAAATTTCACTATATTTCTTCATAAGGGCCTGAGCTGAATACGAGGGGTGCTCGATATATTTTTAGCCTAATAATGAAAATACGATATTAATCATCAAAAATGGTTTTATTGCTTTTCAAATTATTTTCCAGCATGATTTATACACTTTTGCATGCGCTCAAACCAATTGTCGAAGCACTTTTTCCACTCCGATTGAGACACCTCCAAAACATGGTTTTTGAACGCTTGAACAGCTTCTTCTGGCGACGAAAATCGTTGACAACGCATTTTTTTCTTGATGTGCGGGAATAAAAAGAAGTCATTTGGTGCCAAGTCAGGGCTGTACGGCGGATGACCCATCAATTCGACGTTTTTGCCGGCCAAAAAGGCGTTGGTTTGAGCCGATGTGTGAGAGCTCGCATTGTCATGGTGAACAATGATTCGTCTTCTCTTGTTCGTTTTTCGAATTTCTCCGAAGACTTCAGGCAAACAAATTGTGGTGTACCAGTCAGAATTGACCGTCCTACGTTGCTCAAGCGGAACAGTCGCCACATGACCAGTTTTGCCGAAGAAACAAGCGACCATTTGCTTCGATGTGCGTCTTCCACGGACAACTTTCGTTGGATTTGGCTCGTCTTCGAAGACCGATCCGGTCGATTGTTCTTTTGTTTCAGGTTCATACGCATAGATCCATGATTTGTCGCCTGTGACGATCTTATAAACGTCTTTTGAAGCACCGCGATCGTATTTTTGCAACATTTCTTTGCACCAATCGACACGAGCCTTTTTTTGAGCGACAGTCAGATTGTGCGGGATCCAACGAGAACAAACCTTTTTTACGGCCAGGTGTTTATGCAATATCGAATGTATGCTCGTGGGGAAATGAATTCATTATACCAATTTTTCACAGTAGGATAGGATGGAGCTTCATCGCCATATAAAGATTTAAGTTCATCAATGCACTCTTGTCGTGATAATCCACGTCGAAAGTTGTGAAAAATTATCGCACGAAAATGTTCACGAGTTAATTCCATTTTTTTGCCAAATCAAATTTTTCAGGTCACTGTAATCAACACAAATGATGGTCGTACATCAAAACGTTCTGAGTACGATTATGCTAAAAAATGTCAGACTTTCCAATTGCACCTATACAATACTTTTTCATTATTAGGCTAAAAATATATAGAGCACCCTCGTACGTAGGTGAAATTTTGCCATTCCAGCTCTATTAGATACAAAATATCTGATTTTTACTATATGGGAAAAGTGGGCGTGGTCATGGATTTCGCCCATTTTCAATACCATCCGTTCCTGTCTCGATACCAACTTGCATTCCAAATTTCATCAAAATATCTCAATTTTTGCGCGAGTTAGGCACTCTGCACACGAGGCGTATCGTCATAGACGCGTACCAGACATTTCATGTAGCGTCGATTTCCCTACGCCTCAAGATCTGCACACGAAGTGACATGAAACTTCGCTGCACAAAACAAACAAACAAATTAATAATACGGTATTTGCTTTAAATTTCAAAGCTTTAAGTAGAAAAGATTAAAAATTTTTCGGAGTCTTCCATTTTCCTTCATTATACACTCATTTTTTTCGATTTTTTACACAAATTGTACTGCTTTCATAAATTCCACCAAGTGGAAAAATGTAAACAAACATCTTCTTCTTCCTGTTTTCTAAGCGTAGTACGCCTAGCTACCAGTACCCGGATTCTAGATTTCGCCATCGCCAAAACGCTAAAAATCGCCAAAATTGCAATCGCCAAAAATTATCCGGACTTTAGGCGATTTTTCTAAAATGCGATTCTGGATTACATATCGCCAAAAATCTCCAACAAACATTGTAATACCTTTATCCGCCGCAGGCGTCGCTGTTATCAAAGCAGAATTACCAGGTAGGCTCGGTGGCGAATTCAGAAATTTCCAATGTATTTTTTTATTGTTATTGGTAGAGTGTAATATAAAAATAATATTTCGACGTGTTTAAATCTGAATTCGACTGGGACTCGCCCATTCCTATTGGCCATGATGTGAATTCGCTTTAATTTTGACATTACATTCTACCTTTGTAAATAAAAAAAAAGTAGTTTCTGAATTCGCCACCGAGCCTACCTTTGTAGATCTGCTTGTAGTGGAAGAAAAATGTCAAAGTTTGTATACATATTTGGCGCGGTTCCACCATATTTTACATTGATTAGAAAATATTATATTAAATAAGTATTGAGATAAAAAATATGTGGTCAAAATGAGTATGTTCCGAAGTTATTTATGTCGCATGTCTATATATTCTCAGCGAGAGTAAAGAAATCGCTTGAAAAGTAGAAGAAAACTTTTGCGGGAGTCCACAGCTCCATTCTCTATTGCAGAAAAACTTTTCGTTGAAATTTTGCGACTTCCAAAGCAAATATGCAGAAATATTTTTGCGGAAGTACCGTGTATTTTTGCTCATTTATTATCCTTTTTGAGTTAAAATTCTCCATTTTTCATATAATTATGAATATTATTAATGCGATGAAGTATTTTAAAAAGGAAATTAATATACCTTTTACCTTTTCAACTTAAATAATCTTTTTGGCAACAAATTTTTCGGGTCGCTAATTTTGGAGAAGTTTGGGCTAATAATGGCGATTTTTGGCGATAGCTAATTTATCGGAATCGCAATTTTAGCTAACTGAACTGTCAAAAAGTGTTCATTCCTTTTATCCGGGTTCATTTTGTTCATCGCTAAAATCCGCTAAAATAGGCAATTTTTAGAGATTTTTTATCACGCATTTTTATGATAGAATCGCAAAAATCGCTAAAAGTTGCTAAAATCAATTTGGCGAATTTTGGCGATGGAGTTTTGGCGATAGCGAAAACTAGAATCCGGCCACAGCACTGCTTTACGCCAAGCGACATGTAGCCAGCATACTTTGACGAATGCATGAAGCTGACGACTCGTGTGCAGCCTTCAATTGAAATATACGTGCGCGACATCAAAGCGTACAGCTTTCGTCTGTAGTATCTAATACGCGTCTAACGCAGTACGCTCCGTGTGCAGAGTGCCTTAGAGTGTTTACAGACGGACGGACGGACATGGCTCAATCCACCGTTATGTGATTAAAACTATAATACTCTGTGTACTAGTACAGCTGAGTGTAACAAACCTCAGCTAATATCCACAGCATTATTTTAGGGAAATGTCTCCACACTGCTTGTTTATAAACATAATCAGTAGTTATTTGATGTGAATTTTATATGAGCTATTGGCCAGGTAATAATTAAGAAAAATTGAAAAAAAATTTTTTTTTGGTAGAAGTTATGGATCCATTTCGGAGACCACCACATCCCCGAAATGGATCCATAACTTCTACCAAAAAAAAAAATTTTTTTTTAATTTTTCTTAATTATAAACTGGCCAATAGCTCATATAAAATTCACATAAAATAATTATTAGAATTAAAACGGCCATGCAAAAACAAATGTATAATCAGTAGTTGTTGACAAACATTCGCAATGTACATCTACGAATATTCATAGATTTTACAATATGTATTTACACAAATATTTGTGCATGTATCATCTTTTATAAAATTATTTTTTGTATGGTGTTGTCAAATTTTGGGGGGGGTTTCCATGCTTATTGATAACTGAGTCAAGATATACTAATTTATGGTCTTTCTCTATTTCAAATGTGAATTTAATATTTTTTTCAAAAGAGTTAAGTGCATTTAGAGTTGTGTGTATGTCATTTTCATTAATTATTGCGAATAAATCGTCAACGTATTTTGTCAGCATTCTTGGCTTTCGTTGTAACTTTTCCATTGTGCTTTCTAACAATTTCTCCATCACAATATCTGCTATTACTGCATACGTCGGATCCATTGGTAGTCCTTTTAATTGCGTGTATATATTGTCCTTATATTTAAAATATCTATTTTCCTGGATGCAAAATTGAACTACTTCCATAAATGTTCGCTTTGGAATATCCGTAAATTTTCTTATTGTTGACCATATTTCTGATATAACGTCAAGTGCTAGATGTATCGGACTGCTCGGAAAAAGTGAAACCATGTGAAAGGAAATAAGTTTTTCGTCATTACAAATATAAGTATTATTAATTTTTTCTTTAAAATCCAGGGTATTTCTGATATTATATATAGAGTCCGTGGTTACTTTTTTTTAGTATGTCAACAATATATTTGCACAGCCCGTATGATGGTGATTCTATGGTGGAACAAATTGGTCAAAGTGGCATTCCATCTTTATGTATTTTGGGTAACCCATAAATTCTAGGAGGTAGTGCAGAAGTAGTACTCAGTTTTCTTTATTCAGTTATTGTGATATGTCCCATTGTTAAAAGTTTTTCGACCACACTGTTATTTTTATTTTGTAACCGCGATGTGGGATCTTGTCTTTGGATTCTATATGTAGTCAAGTCGCTTAAAATATCTATCATTTTATTCTCATATTCGTCAATTTCCATCGCCACTGTTTTATTTCCTTTGTCTGATGTAAGTATTTTTATGTTTTTATTTTTCTTGAGAAATATTCGCGTCTGGTCCACTGTATCCATTATTGCACTATCTATTTCACTGGGGCTATGTGTTGTTGTGTGATTTTTAACCAGTAAGGAGAATTTGGTTCGGGCTTTTTCTTGTTTCTCTTTGTTGTCAAAACTCTGTATCAAATCCTCTCCATCTGCTATGTACTTGAAAAGCGGAAAATTCTTTTTATCCACTGGCAGAGCGAACTTTGGCCCCTTTGCCAACAGCGCTTTTACATCATCTGGTATATTTGCCTTTGTTTTATTTATAAACCAATCTTCATGTGTTTTGTTGTTCGTAAAAAATTGTTTGTTGCGTTTATTCCTAAGTTTCTCATATTTTTTATCTTGGCGCTTCTGCAACGTTGTTTTAAGTCCTTTACCGACGTGTTTTTCATTATCAATAAATTGTTGAAAATCAATTTCGCTCATTTGTTCTTTGAGTTTCGTTGTTGTGTCTTCTATTTGTTTGTTAAAACTTTTTAAAACGTTGTGCTTTTGTTTAATAAGTAAATTTAATATTTTTGTCAGGTAATTTTTTGTATGTCTATTTAAAATTTTTTCAATGTCGGTGTTGGCGTCACAATCCGATGCGAATAAACTATTACATTTTGTGGTGTTTTTCAAAAAATTAGGGATAACCTTAGACTTTCTACATTTTAAGAGGAACTTGATATTACATTTAACTTTAATTAATTTTTTAGATAATAATATAATATAATACAATGGCGCTATTATAACTCTGACGAGTTTTATGGCCGAGCTTCTCTCCCAATTCGAGGTGTGCTCCTTTTTGTTTTTCCTACTAATTGGGTGGACCTACAGTTTTATGCCGGCTCCGAACGGCGATTGCATTTTTTGTGAGAAGCTTTTTCATGGCAGAAATACTCTCGGAGGGTATGCCGCCCACTGCCGAGAGGTGACCGCTGCTCTTAAAAAACCCAATAATTGGATTTTTACTAATTAGAAAAATTTGTTTGGCTCGGACCGTGGTTTGAACCCGAGACCTCTGGCATAGCAGGCGAGCACTCTACCCACTGCACCACAGCAGCCACAACTATTTTTTAGATACATATTGAAATTTGTTTATTGTTGCCTTACAGTTGTCATAGTTGTTTTTTATTTCTGCATATCCCATTTTGCGTGTTATATGCCAACGGCGTGCCTTCCGTCTTTATATATATGTCGTCCCCTCAATATAACAATAGCGTATAATTTTTTTTGGGTTTTGAGAAAATCGAGTTTAAAGTTTTTGTCAAATCAGATGTCTACTAAAACCTCAATATCGCGGTAAATAAAAATTCTTCATAGTGGATTTTTCGATGAATACATTAGACCGTTTCTTGTCTTTAAATTTACCAAGTTTTTTTATTCTACGCATCTTTTAAGACCATAATTATGTTATTCAAAGCGCAAGTCCTCCATATAGGCCATTTTATTTTTTAAGGAATTCGTATAATGTATCTGATACACTATTTTATTTTGTATGGTATACGCTGTTTTATTCAATAATTTTACGGTATTTTTGTTAAAATATTTGATCTCAAAAATATCAGTTTGTAACATTATAAAACAGTAATTAATTCATAGGTTTGTTAATTCAGTGGCATTTATTCATTACTTTCCAATTTGGGTTATTATAAACAAAAAATTATGACAAATGAAGGTATACTATACATTGCGTAAATCAAAAATAACTAGAAATTCATTCGTCTTCATTCTCTTCCTCTGCTACATCTGGCTCATCTAAACAATTTGGCTTGTTTCCACCTCGTAAGTTAAAAAAAAATGACTGCGAGCCACGAGGAATTACACTCTTTTTGTACAAATTTTGAAGATCATGCAGCTTTCGATTACAAATTGGCAGCTCTTTATTGTATTTGCCAGTAAACGAAAAGTTGAACACCTCTTTTGTTTTTCGCGTTCCTCCAATATCAATTACTTTCAAGTCTCCATCCCATTCCTCTTTGTATAATAATTGTTTTCGTTGAATTTTGTTCACTTGGAGTAATTTAACATTAAGCCAATTTACCGAGTCATTTTGTATATTTTTCTTAAGGCTATGGCCTAACCTCGAAAACATGGCTTTGAGATCAATCATATCACTGTATTGAAGCCTCTCTACAGCATATGGGTTTTTCCGTCTTGCCAGTCTCATTATAGTTGGCCATTCCTCCGGCGAATAAACGCATATACTCCTCTTCGCACGTTCTATTGCAGAGTGCATCGAATCTGCCTCCATTTGTGTGTGTCCGCTTTGGAGGTACTTAATTGTTATCGAATTAAGCTTCAAGGTATTGTTGATATAAATCAATAGTGTAGCAATGAACCTGTTTCTGTTTTGTCCCCCGCAGCAGTCTGAGTAGAGAATAACATCGGTTACCGATTCGTCTAACGAGTTCATCATTTTCCATATTGTGGTCCCAATTTCGTCCGATCCTCGTTGACCCTGCTTTTCATCCCATAGAAAACAGTAACCTTCTCCACTGGCAATGTCGTAAAATGTGTTATTATACGTGGCGAACTTTCGACTGTAATACATCGTGCTTACGTTGCTACAAGGAGTCGTTAACACTGACTGGAGGTCAAAAGTAAACACTTTTAAATTACTGTTACTTTTAGCTGATTCCTTATCAGTTTGCTTGTTAGTTCTTGCCTTTGTCTTATTTAAGATGTGTTCATCATAGGATTTCTGAATGGAGTCTTTGTCCTCAGTGTTTTTGTACCTCTCGCATGTTAAGCAGGTGTCCTTTTTTGGACGGTGGAAAGAATAATTATAATTCATGCAAAATATCCGGCGATAAACGTTTTCTTTAATGATAGCGTCCGGGTGGAGTTCTTTGAATAAATCGTACATTTTTGATATTGTTAAGTCGGAGGCAAGATAAAGTCGTTGACTTTTTGCTCGAGTGTAATGGCTTTCGACGGCTGGAAATGACTCGATGTGCTGTTTGATAAGCGCAATTGTCTCTTCGTCTAATTTTCTCTGGTGGCCATGTTGACCCCTCTTATCAGTAAATTCATTTTGGCACATCTTCTTGGCTAACACAGATATTGCGCCGTCTGACAAGTTCAAAGTATTTAAAAAAAACTTCTTGCATACCTGTTTGGCTTTGAGAGTATAATTAAATGTATTCGCCCGCCGTGATCCAATTGTCAACGTCCTTTTGCACCTCTCAATTTTCACGCAATTGGCCAGGAACAGTCGCTGCCTCGAATAGTCGCATAAATTCCAATATTCTGCATTGATCTCTGTGCGCTCTTCTTCTGAGAAGTTTTCTGTGCAATTATGGCGGCACTTACAGTCAATGGGTTTCGGAACACGTTCTTCAACTCTTTTGCCACTCTTAGTGACATACGGGTTCCCTTTGTTGCGATGATACTTCCTTTTTTTCTGCACCCATTTATGACTTTCAATCTATTGATCGGAAATATTTCAGAGTTAGACGTGGCTAGACCCAAACAATATTTCTCAAAAGCTGTTTGCTGTACTCACCTTTTTCTTTCGCGTAAGTATATTTCTAGCATTTTCATTATTGTTATTGATATAAGTATCACCACAGTCTGCGATTTCTTCTAAAACTACATCTGCTGTCCTTATCACTGAATTATCTAATTCATCTGCCAAAGCCAGTGCCTCATCATCCGAATCGGGGACATACTCGTCCGACGATCCTGCAGAGAAGTCTGTACCATTCTCATCATCTGTTTGAGGTATCTCTATGTCCGGCAATCCCACACCGAAATCAAACTCGTCAGTCTTTGGAGCAATTTCCACAACGACTGGTGGTTTCGTGTCACAGGCTGTTGATATTTACCTTACTTACTTCACTTAGGTACATTATATAATAGACGATATCTACTCACTCAGATGTTTAAAATCCATATTTTTAATGAACAAACTTTCTCTGCGAAATGAATTTGCAAGCTGAAATTTCAAATGACTACAATATTTCCTTGGCATTCATGTAGTCAAAACAACGTAAAAATCGCATAGGCTACTACTCTTGTAAATTTCTGATAAAACTTTCGAATTTGTATTGGAAATAAAACAGCTTATGTGGGGTATAGAAATGGTCGGAATAAAACTATTTCTCAAACAATAGTGTATATTATTATAAGCTATTTTATGAGTTAAATTTTTGATAAATTGTATTTGTTTCTACAGGCTAAAATGGAGTATAATGCGCATACACTATTATTCTTTTAACAACTTTGCAGTGGCCATTTCAAGTAAAATAGCGCATATGAGCTTATACACTTATTGAAGGAAATTTTTGAACAAGAAATTATACACCATTTTTTGCAATGACATTTTGACCCACTTTGTGGAAGTAGAATTTGACGAAATTTTGACCAGACATAGAATCAATGATGGAGATTCTAAATATGCAATAAAAAAATAATGGCGTATGAGCACATACGCTATTGTTATATTGAGGGGACGATGTAATGTTTGGCGATTTTTATTGCTTAATATTTGTTGTTTGCCGGCTCCAGGTCGTAAGAAAAACAATCAAAATATTTTTATATTTTTGATGCCAATATATTTCGATTACTATCAGTAATCGTCTTCAGGGCCACTATTAACAATTAAATAAAACAATACATTATAAACAAATCACAACAAATCACAAAATTATAATTATAAATAAATACAAAATTACATACATTTATATACACGTCCGTCCTGTATGACATGGAGTTGTCAACTATCTGTTTTTATACTCAGCTGTACTAGTACACAGAGTGTTATAGTTTTGATTTCCTAACGGTGGATTGTAACAGAATGAAATAATCGAGATAGATATAGACTTATATATATCAAAATTATCAGGGTGAAAAGAGAAATCGATTGAGCCATGTTCGTCCGTCTGTCCGTCTGTGCGCACAATAACTCGCGCAAAAATTGAGATATTTTGATGAAATTTGAAATGTAAGTTGGTATCAAGACAGGAACGAATGGTATTGAAAATGGGCGAAATCGGACCATGACCACGCCCACCTCCCCTATATAGTAAAAATCAGAAATTTTGTATCTCAGTCACTAAGAGCTAGAGTGATAAAATTTCACACACGTATTGAGCTCGCCCTTATGAAGAAATATGGTGAAATTTTGGAAAATGGGCGGTGCCACGCCCACTTATTAAGGGGCAAACATTGAAAGTTTTATGAATCATAACTCAGAAACCGTTGAAGATATATCGATGAAATTTGGTAGCCGTGATATACTTACTTAGGCAAATTTTTGGACGAAAAATTGCCAAAATCGGTTCACGACCACGCCCACTTTTATATATGGGTATTATAAAGTGACCTAATAAAAACATTTTAAGCGATATCTCTGTCAAATATAAAGATATATCATTGAAATTTTATGGAAGGTGTCCAACTATGGACATAAAACAAAAAATACAAAAATTTTGGAAAATGGGCGTGGCACCGCCTCCTTTTAGAAGCAGGAATATACGAGATTTCTGAGCCCATAACTCGACAAATAATTCATATATAATGACGAAACTTGGTTTATACACTTTCACTACTTGTAGTAATACATGTTCAAAATTTTAGCGAAATCGGTTGACGACCACGCCCACTTTTATATATGGGTATCATAAAGTGGCCTAATAAAAACATTTTAAGCGATATCTTTGTCAAATATAAAGATAATTCATTGAAATTTTGTGGCATGAGGTCTACAATAGATCGGAAGCAAAAAATAGAAAAATTTCGGAAAACGGGCGTGGCACCGCCTCTTTTCAGACAAAGGAATCAACGAGATTTCGGAGCCCATAACTCGACAAATAATTGAGATAATAATAATATATAATACAATGGCGCTATTATAACTCTGACGAGTTTTATGGCCGAGCTTCTCTCCCAATTCGAGGTGTGCTCCTTTTTTGTTTTTCCTACTAATTGGGTGGACCTACAGTTTTATGCCGGCTCCGAACGGCGAATGCATTTTTTGTGAGAAGCTTTTTCATGGCAGGAATACTCTCGGAGGGTATGCCGCCCACTGCCGAGAGGTGACCGCTGCTCTTAAAAAACCCAATAATTGGATTTTTACTAATTGAAAAATTGTTTTGGTGTTTGGCTCGGACCGTGGTTTGAACCGGAGACCTCTGGCACAGCAGGCGAGCACTCTACCCACTGCACCACAGCGGCCACACAAATAATTGAGATATTATGACGAAACTTGGTTTATACACTTCTATAACTTGTGTTAATAGACACGCAAAAATTTATTGAAATCGGTTTATGACCACGCCTACTTTTTAACAAAGATATTTCTGGAACACCCTTTGGGAATTTGTTACGTGACATCTTTGTAACTAAAAGTCATAAAGGGATGAAATTTTGTACAAAGAATAATATTCATATGCTTAGTTGGATGACTGATAAAAATTTAGAAAATGGGCGTGGCTACGCCCACTTTATGCAGCACTCGCTTTATATAAAGTACACCGTGTTTCCATCAAGCGCAAACAAACAATGAAAGCATACAACTGAGTATCTAATGTTCGATTCCACTCGAACTTAGGCTTCCTTGTTAATAAATGTTTTAATATATGAGCACAATTATCTGTGTCCGTTTTGTAGTTTAATCTAATGTTTGTCGGTGTGTTAATTGTATGTAACATTTCGAGGGTAAAACGCTTGCTGTAATGTTGTTCTTGTTGCAGTATTTTTGTCTTCTCAAAATTTGGCGAGTGTCCGCTACTTGCACAGTGGGTCATAAGCGCCGTTTTCTGGTTTATTATTTTATTGCAATTTTTGTATCTGATCTATGTTGCGCCAGTCTAGTTTTTGGTTGTGACTACATATACACTATTACATGGTTCGATGTTATTACCGTTACAGGGGATTTGATACACTACATTACTTCTTTCAAACGGGGGAATATTGGACTTAACTCTATTGAAAATTTTTTTAATATGTTTTCTGGTTTATGTGCAATTCTTACTTTGTCATTATTGTAGCAGTCTGATTGTTTTAGTCGTTCTGACAATTTTGGCACATAAGTTACCGACTTGAAAATCACTGCTTTGTTAGTTTTTTGAATATGTTGCGACTTATATTTTTTTAATAAATTTTTTATAGTTTTTTTCGGGGAAATCATTGTTTTTTAATAATAAAAATATTTCTTTTTGAATGTCGTTGTGGTAAATTTCATCCGAAGTCTTCATCATTCTTCGTATACAGCCCATTGCTTACATCAGACAAAGGAAATAAAACAGTGGCGATGGAAATTGACGAATATGAGAATAAAATATTTTAAGCGACTTGACTGGTACCCTGACATAATCTCAAGGGGAATAATCCCAAATTTTTTACTTGGGCTTATGTCACCCTAGGCGTAGTGACATAATCCCAATTGGGATAATGTCATTTTCAAGCCCAAAAAAACATTTCACATTTTTTCTTAGATTTTATTACATTAAGCAAAAAAATTAAAGCTGATAATAAAGTTAATGTTGTTATACAATAATACATTTAGTATATGTATAAGATGAAATATATATGTACTTAAATACACACGTTCTCAAAACATTACTTTAAAACTAAAAAATTACATTAAAATTAAATATATTTACATATATACAGACTTTTTTTTTTAATAAAACGATAGGTATATAAATATTTGTGTACATTGTACATATGTCTATAAAAAGATGAACATTTGGAAGAAAAAATCGCGGGATTTTGATTCCAAATTTTCGCCTACGGCGCTTTTTTTCTAATAGATCGATAGGTATATACATATATCTATAAAAAGATGAAAATTTGGAAGAAAAAATCGCGCGATTTTTGATTCCAAATTAATCGCCTGCGGCGCTTTTTTTTAATAGATCGATAGGTATATACATATGAATGTACATATGTCTATAAAAAGATGAAAATTTGGAAGAAAAAATCGCGCGATATTTGATTCAAAATTTTCGCCTGCGCCGCTTTTTTTTTAATAGATCGATAGATATATACATATGTATGTACATATGTCTATAAAAAAAAAAAAATTTGGAAGCAAAAATCGCGATTTTGCTTCGCACTAGTACCTACTCGAGTGATTTGGTATTCTGGCTCCCTTTTATTTGGGATTGTGTCACTCCCACATAGGTGACATAATCCCAAGTAAAAAAATTGGGATTATGTCCCACCATGGTGAGTGACATAATCCCAAATTTTAAAATTGGGGTTATGCCACTTGGGATTAAATCACGGCACCGACTTGACTACATATAGAATCCAAAGACAAGATCCCACATCTCGGTTACAAAATAAAAATAACAGTCTGGTCGAAAAACTTTTTACAATGGGACATATCACAATAGCTGATAAAAGAAAACTGAGTACTACTTCTGCACTACTTCCTAGAATTTATGGGTTACCCAAAATACATAAAGACGGAATGCCACTTCGACCAATTTGTTCCACCATAGGATGGTGATCCTAGACATATACGCCGACAGTGATTCCGGCGGCGGCGGCGCTATTCCAAAAACATTTCGTGCTTTTTCGCGCCGGCGCGCCTGTCCCAAATCTACGAATCACAATCCTTATTCAAATATTAATTTTATTTAGTTACCTTAATAGCGCTGGCTGAATGGAATAAATAAACTAATTTCCACCTTAAATTGTTGAAACTTTTTTATTAACAGCAAAAAACAATTGTTACATAAACTAAAATATAAAATAAAGAAAATAAATATTAAAGGATATACACAAATCCATATGTAAGGGTAAATTTAAATTCATTTGCTTATTTTGTATGATAATAAACATGCATACATATATTTACATATGTACATATTTATATATATATAAGACACTTTAAAATAAATATATGTATATACAGTGTTGGAAAAAATAATAGGGACAAAATTTTGCAATTCTCCATTTTTTTAATTTTAAGACCAAATAATAATTACCATATATTGATGCTTACACGGAGAGGACATGCTTCAATGACTCTGGGGTGGTTTTTGTATAATAATTTAATTTTTATGAATAAAAATAATGAAATGTATAATTTAAGTTGGAAATAATAATAAACTACAATATTACTGCTGCAGCTAGATTTAAACTAATGTTTAGTTGAAGCTCCTTTATTTTTTATAACTTCCTTACTTCTTCGTGGCATAGGGTTGACCAAATCAGCGCAATTTGCAACTGGTATTAAGTACCAAGCTTCTTTAATTTATTTTCCATAACTCTTGCTTATTTTTCCATTTTTGATCCCCCATCGTCTTCTTTAATATTCCCTATAGGGCTGAGGTTCGACAACTGTGAGGGCTACTCAAAAACAGCAACTTTCTTACGTTCAAACTATGAGTTTTCGATTCTGGAGGCATGTTTGGGATCATTTTCGGCATCTAATGATATCAAGGAGGGTTGAAATGGTGCAGTTTTGAGTAGAACAATTAGCAACAGACCTCGAGAAGTAGGACTAAATGGAAGAGATCCCAGAAAAGTTCCGTTTCTGAGAAAAAATTATGTAAGCCAACGAACTGAAATTTTCCAGTAGCTTAAATTCTTTAGGACTGAGGCTAGTAAAGTAGGGAACAGCCAAAGTTTTTGTTAATAACTTTCAACCGGCAAAAAACAAAACATTTCCGTATTCAGCTTCGTGTTCCTGAGGTCAAAACACGTCGATTGGTTCCTTTTTTTTTTAATTTTGAAGAACTTTAGCAGTTAGCAAAACTAGGAAAATACCCAATAAACATTTTTCTTCATTTTCAATTTGAAGTTCATTTGAGAAGTAACCCTATTGTCAAATATCAAACGTTTGTTATCAAATGCACCTCAAATTTCCCCTGATAGCGTTCTCAAACAAAAAGGCTCATTTTTAGTATGGGATTTTGGGCTGATTCTCAATTTGATATTTTTCCATTTTCTCAAACCTATTTCAAAGGTGGTACGAAATGGAATGCAATCAATAGATGTATGTATGTATTACATATATGTACTCTAGAGTGCAGAAAAATTGAAGGATAGTGAGAGTGAAAGAGTTTGTAGTGTAAGCGCAGAAATGTAATGGAATAAATAGATGTACATATGTATGTACTACATATTTGTACGCTTATGTGATATTTTTCATTTACCCGTGCGGGTGAATTTCGCCGGTGCCTTTTGTACAATTACGTGAGTACATTAATATCCCTTTTAATATATGTACATACACACATATCGGAAACCAACTACATATGTTTTTATTAAATTTTGTGTAACTGCACAAAAAGCCACAAACAAATTAAATAAGAGTAAGAAATACAGAATCATTATTACACACAATCATTTTCGACCATCATCATTTCAACCGTTAAGGGACTGTTCGAGTAGAACAACGAACGCTGACTGAAATTTGCAAACACACAAAATTTCTTCGTTCCTTCAAACCTTCACATGTTGAAATGCGGAAAATAGTACAAAATACCAAACGAGTTTTTTTTTCAAATGTGTTGTAAGTTAATCTAAAATTCAATGTTTGATGAACAGTTGAAAATATGTTTATTTTCAAATGATATATATGCTGATTCTCAACTTTAGAAACAATATTTTCTCAAACGTTTGATAATTTCTTTTTCATTGTTTAATGGGTATGTACACATCTCGCTCCATACGGGTATGGCGCGCCAGCGCACGCCGCCGCGCCGATTTCACGGATTATGGCGGCGGCGGCCGATTATGAAGGTAATCGGCGCGGCGGCGGCGGCGTCAATCGGCGGCGTATATGTCTAGGTGATCCTACGGGCTGTGCAAATATATTGTTGACATACTAAAAAAAGTAACCACGGACTCTATATATAATATCAGAAATACCCTGGATTTTAAAGAAAAAATTAATAATACTTATATTTGTGATGACGAAAAACTTATTTCCTTTGACGTGGTTTCACTTTTTCCGAGCATTCCGATACATCTAGCACTTGACGTTATATCAGAAAAATGGTCAACAATAAGAAAATTTACGGATATTCCAAAGCGAACATTTATGGAAGTAGTTCAATTTTGCATCCAGGAAAATAGATATTTTAAATATAAGGACAATATATACACGCAATTAAAAGGACTACCAATGGGATCTCCGACGTCTCCAGTAATAGCAGGTATTGTGATGGAGAAATTGTTAGAAAGCACAATGGAAAAGTTACAACGAAAGCCAAGAATGCTGACAAAATACGTTGACAATTTATTCGCAATAATTAATGAAAATGACATACACACAACTCTAAATGCACTTAACTCTTTTGAAAAAAATATTAAATTCACATTTGAAATAGAGAAAGACCATAAATTAGTATATCTTGACTCAGTTATCAATAAGCATGGAAACCAGTTGAAATTAAAGTGGTATAAAAAACCGACAGCATCAGGACGAATCGTCAACTTTAATTCAAAACACCCTAAGACGATGATAATAAATACAGCAATGGGCTGTATACGAAGAACAATGATTTCCCGAAAAAACTATAAAAAATTTATTAAGAAAATATATGTAAGTCGCAAAATATTCAAAAAACTAACAAACCAGTGATTTTCAAGTCGGTAACTTATGTGCCAAAATTGTCAGAATGACTAAAACAATCAGACTGCTACAATAATGACAAAGTAAGAATTGCACATAAACCAGAAAACACATTAAAACAATTTTTCAATAGAGTTAAGTCCAATATACCCCCGTTTGAAAGAAGTAATGTAGTGTATCAAATCCCCTGTAACGGGATTTAATATTATTAACGTTGATACGTTGTGCTGTGCGGACGTGTTTTCTTTTGCTCGCTAAGATTTCATTAAGATTTTGTTGAATTGTCGAGTTATCTTATGAGATTGAGACTCATGATAGTACTATTGGTTATTATAGTGCTGATGTGAATCATAAACAAAATGAGACAGTGACTCTTGAAGAATTATATTGCTATTTTACCTATATAATTTTTAGCGATTTTTACTTTCATACTAAAAATCACAATATATAAAAACAATAACAACAACGTATCATGCCCTGCGTGTGTAATCAGAAGGTTGATCGTAACCAACCTACGATTCAGTGCGTTAAGTGAAATGAACTTTTTCACTTAACTTGTGTCGGTAAAAGCCTGCTGATGCAGAATTTCTTGTTGCTTCGAATAAAGGCTTCGTTTGTAATGCTTGTACGGCTCTTCGTCGAAACTCAATTCTCTCGCCTCCACGTGCATTGGATGAAAAGCAAAAACAAGGTGCTTCTAAATCTGATACTCAAAGAGCTGCTAATTTAAAATTGGCAACTTCGAACGAGCAGTCTAATGATGGGAAAAATCAACAACAACAACAACAAATAACGTTGGCCTCTTTATACAGTGCTATAGTATCTCTACGTGCTGACAATGCTCGATTGCTCAGTTCTGTCACTGCTCAGAGCGAAGAAAATAGTAAACTCAACAATAAAATTGATAAAATGCATTCTGAGATTACTTCTATTCGGTCTCTTATGCATGAAAAGGACGTGATGATTGTTTCCCTCAAATCCGAGCTGCATGATCTACGCTCCTGTGTGATTTCTGCTCTAGAGAAGCTACGCAGTGATAACAAACCTACATGTGAGTGCTCGGTTTCAAACCTTAAACATAGTTCTGCTCTCACAAAACCAACCAATAATAGTTCCGCTGCTACTGCTTTATCGCCCACTATCATTCCACCTGTTTCTGCTAGTGGTTCGCCGCAATCAATTGATACACGTCGTGTTTCTCTCTCTGACACACATAACAGCCAGTTATCTGCTGCTGCTAACTCTATTGTCGCTACTCGTTCTCTCACTTACAGTGGTGCCCTACTTGGATCAAATTCTGCTTTGTCGGCTGCTGCGCCTCTCTCATCGTGTACCCAGGCAGCTACGACAGTCTACAGTTCTGATGCTACTACTTCGACACCTACTTCTTTTGGGATGAGTACTACTGTCACAAAGTCAAATCGGACTAATCTACCTGCTCCAACCCAAATAACTGATTGGAAAGAAGCCATTAATAATAAAAATAAAAAAAATCGCACTAAGCTCAGTAAGCCAATACTTATTGGCTGCAATAATGATGACGCGTTAGGCGTTGTTTCTAATCCAAAATGGTTACATTTGGCCTCGTTCTCGTCCAACGTTAATGCTGACGACATTACTAGCTACGTATCTAAACATGCCAATATTGATATTAAATATCTTCACTGCTATCCTTTAGTAAAAAAGGGTACTAATCTGAATGATCTGAGGAAAGTGAACTTCAAACTGGGTGTTTCAGAGTGTTCCTACGATAAAGTTTTAAATGCAAATATTTGGTCAGCGAATGTTAAAATTCGCCCGTTTCGTTTTTTTCGGAGCGACGGAGAGGTACAACCAAGCACGTAAGTGATGACGACCTGGTCGATCACCAATCAAAGAGTCTTCGCATATATTTTCAAAATGTCTCCGGTCTGCGAACCAAATCTAACTCGCTTTTTAATATGAGCTCGGATAGTGATTATGATATCTTCGTTCTCATTGAATCCTGGCTAAACTCTGATTACTATGACAGTGAATTTTTCGACTCTAACTTGTACAATGTTTATCGCAAAGATCGTGATTATGACAAAACTGGTCTCACAAGGGGTGGAGGAGTCATCGTTGCTGTTCACCGTCGTTATCGCTCGATGCGTGTGAGTTTAAGTATCTCGGACTCACTGCTTGACCAAATATGTGTTCTGGTGCTTGGAAAATCTGAAACCTTTATTTGCGCCTCATATATTCCTCCATCTAGTGTGGATTCGATCTACAAATCGCATGTCGACAATATTGTGAACTTGGTCCGTACTCATGATGGCAAAAATTTTTGCATTCTTGGAGATTTCAACTTGCCAAATCTAGAGTGGTCTTACATAGATAATAGTACTAATCTACTTCCTAAGTATGTGAACAGTTACTCTGAATCCTATCTGGTTGACAACTTTTTGAGTGTTAACCTATTACAGATTAACTCTTTTACTAATAAGTTATTCAAAACTCTAGATCTAGTTTTCATTAATGATAATATGAATTTTTCAATGAATGAATGTCTTGATCCGCTCTCGCGGCCTGGCATGCATCATGTCCCGCTTATTCTTGAACTCGAATTCTATAATTATCAAAGTATAGATATGGGCAATCAGGATGTTGGTTTTTGTTTTAGGCGTTGCAATTTTGATATTGTTAGCCTTGAAGTATCTTCTATTGATTGGGAACTTCTTTTTTCTGGCATTGATGTCGCTGAATGTTTTACTATCTTTAAAAGTAAAATTAATGAAATTTGTAAGAAAAATATACCACTTAAAAAAAGCATTGTTACAAAATTCCGTGGTATACTATAGGTCTTAAAAAGCTAAAGAATCTGAGGACTAAGTTCTATAAAAGGTACAACTCCACGAGAATTGCCGTCTATAAAGAAAAATATCTACGATACGCAAAAAAATTTAAGGTTTTGAGTAGACGCTTGCAGAGTAGATATATTAGGAATTTTGAGTCGGATATCAAAGACAATCCTAAGACATTTTGGAGCTATATAAAATCTAAGAAAGCATGCTCTGCTATTCCTTCTGCAGTATATTATAAAGGAGAGAAAGCACGCTCAACTATTGAAGCTGCGAATCCGTTTGCTAACTTTTTCAGCTCAAATTTCGTGACGCACTCGGAATCTTCTTTGGGTCCTTCATCTACGTTTGATTCCTCTATTAATTTTGGGGCACTTTATCTATCTTTAAATGATGTTATTGATGGCATTTTACATATTAAATCATCATTGCAGACGGATATCGATGGCTTATCATCGTATCTTCTCAAGAACTGTTTAGCGTTTGCTAATCCACTTCTATTAATTTTTAACAAATCGCTTCAGTGTGGTGTGTTCATTGATGCCTGGAAAAAGACCGTCATTAGTCCTTTTTTCAAAAGTGGCAACAAGAATAATGTTGCCAACTATAGACCTATTGCCAAGTTGTCAACAATTTCAAAACTATTTGAGTATATAGTAAAACAAAAAATGTATTTTGCTGTCAAGAGTTTACTTTCTGTCAACCAACACGGTTTTATTTCAGGTAGATCCACAGTTACAAATCTTGCAATTTTTTCTGATTTCTGTATGGCGGCTTTCAATAAGTGTCTTCAAGTTGATGCTGTCTATAAGTACACAGAGTATTATAATTTTGATTTCATAACGGTGGATTGTAACATAATGAAATAATCGAGATAGATATGGACTTATATATATCAAAATGATCAGGGTGAAAAGAGAAATCGATTGAGCCATGTCCGTCCGTCCGTCCGTCCGTCCGTACGCACTCTAACTCGCGTAAAAATTGAGATATTTTGATGAAATTTGAAATGCAAGTTGGTATCGAGACTGGGACGGTTGGTATTGAAAATGGGCGAAATCGGACCATGACCACGCCCACTTTTCCTATATAGAAAAAATCGGAAATTTGGTATCTCAGCCACTAATATAGCTAGAGTGATAAAATTTTACCCACGTATTGAGCTGAGGCCCCTATGAAGAAATTTTATGAAGTTTGGGAAAACGGGCGGTGCCACGCTCACTTATTAAGGGTCAAACATTGAAAGTTTTATATGTCATAACTCAGAAACCGTTGAAGATATATCGATGAAATTTGGTATGCGTAATTTGATTACTTATTATTAGGGCAACAGAAGATATGCAAATGCATATTTTTCTGTTGCAGTCCTATTTACATATGATAAATATATATCGGCGTTTTAGCTCAAGACGAAGAGAATAAGTCTAACTTGTTAGGGCATATTTTCGCATATTTAGGTCAAAAGGCTTAATTTTGCATATCTTGACTTATTTGCATATTTCTGTCATATTTTGCTATAAATTCATATTTTAGCACAGTATTTCGTCGTATTTTTCCATCTCGCTCATAAAATACCTTCAGTTGACGTGGAAAGAACTTTTTCTACGTTTAAAAACTTACCTCGACAATCGACATAGTTTTCTATTTGAAAATTTATCGCAAAATTTTGTAGTTTACAGTAATAGCAATTCGAATAAATAAGTATGCAATTTGATTATTTGTTAGGGAAATACATTCATTTTCCAAACCCCTTCTTTAGACTTTCTCCCAATTATTTTATGTTACAACAGGTATATCTTATGCCCGAATCGCAATTTGGCGTTCGGTCGGTCGCGCTTCTGACAAATGAGTAGAAATGAATGGAAATATATGGAGCAAATCGCATTGTGACCTCAAGCGTTTGATCGTAAAATTTTTGTAATATCGTATGTTCATTGCAACCCTGTATAACGCCTGAGTTGAACATTTCTCTACTAAGTCGGGCGTTTGACATTAAGAAAATTAAAATTATTACTTTTTCGATGAAAAATTATGAAATTTGTGAAAAAATTCAACAAAATATATTAATGGCAGTGAACATGTTTACAATCAACATCTAATATCGAATGTCAGTGTGAAGTGGCTTTGAGGTACGATCAACGCGCGACCGACCTAATATCATGTTCAGACATAAAAATTAATTAAGTCAATTGGGGTTGATTGAACATCTTTAGATTTGGTGTTCAGACATATTTAATTTACTTGGCCCATTTAACAGGTCGGCTCAAGATACATACACACATACACGCCGTGAGCTGAATATCAAACTCTCGTGACCTAAATGTCAAAATTGCAAGGAGGACGAAATAATTTGACATTCATCTCACAATTTTTACCAATCGTAAACACGAATGCATGTATAAAATAAGCAGAAATAAAAACAAATTTGATGGGTGATGAAGAAGAACAAGAATGCAGCTGATCTGACGAACCAACCTGTTTAGTGGACACTGACGCTAATCACATTTCTCTTTTCATGACATTTCATTTTACTTATGAAACAAGCCTTTTAACAGGGTTGCATGCAGAATTGTTCTTCATTAACATCTCATTAATTTCTAATGAAGCATTAACTTGGTCAATTTTTGTATGGTAAATTGAGAATCATTGGGCTTGAAAATTGAATGAAGGCTCTTAATGTTCAATTAAGGTTGTGTCTGAACATAACATAACGCCAAATTGCGATTCCGGCATTAAAAGTTTGAAATATCTAAGTGAAACGCCGAAACACGTCAACTTAATTTTTGCCTGTAGAATACAATGACGTATTCAGAATATCCGTAATAAATTTTGATTTCGAGAAAGAAGTTTAAGGTCTCTGATAGTGAATTCTTCGTCGTTTGTAAACTTTACCCAAATTCATTAAATTTTGTGATAATGTGTCGGCCGACGGATGGGTTCAACTCAAATAAATCTCAAAATTTAATATGAGTATCTTCAACTACATTTTTTTAACAAATGTAAAAAAAAAATTTAGAGATGACTATCTAAAATCAAAATTGCGGAGGGTCAAACCTAATTTTAGAACTATCCTCCTTTGGACTTTTTTGTTCAGAATTGACCAGAGAATGCAGCTGTGACCGAAACAAAGTAGGTTTTTTCCATCAATACAAATTGACCCGCCCTAATATATATAGATTTTCGTATGTAAAAATATTTGTTTTCTTTTGGTAACGAAGATGTGTTTCGCAAATGTGAATTTTTTTATTTCGTCTTTTGTACCTATATATAAAGGTACCTTTAATAAAAATAATTTTTTGTTACAAAAAGTATTATAATTTAATAAAATGTGAATTTTTTATTTCGCTTTTGTACCTATAAAAACAAATATGTACCTTTAATAAAAATATTTTTTATTACAAAAAGTGTTCTAATTTTATTTAAAACTAATTTTTGATATTTGCCCGGGCCAGGGTTTGAACCTGGAACCTCTTCCATGAAGGAAGAGCACACAACCTACCATGCCGTATATCTTTTTATTAAGTATGTATATAAAAAAAATTTTAACGGCATATTTTCAGTGCTTAAACCAAGTTTTAAGAGCATATTTTTAGCGCTTAAGTCATATTTTTAAGGACATATTTTTAGCGCTAAAAACGAATTTTTTAGGGCATATTTTCTGTTGCCCTACTTATTATTATTATTACTTTTATATATGGGAACTATAAAGGGGCCTAATAAAACCATTTTAAGCGATATCTCTGTCAAATATAAAGATCTATCACTGAAATTTTGTGGCAGGAGTCCAAATACGGCCATAAAATAAAAACTACAAAAATTTTGGAAAATGGGCGGTGCCACGCCCACTTATTAAGGGGCAAATATTGAAAGTTTTATAAGCCATAACTCAGAAACCGTTAAAGATATATCGATGAAATTTGGTACGCGTGATATATTTACTTAGCCAAATGTGTGGACGAAAAATTACCATAATCGGTTGACGACCACGCCCACTTTTATATATGTGTATTATAAAGTGGCCTAATAAAAACATTTTAAGCGATATCTCTGAAATTTAAAGATAATTCATTGAAATTTTGTGACATGAGTTCAACAATAGACCGGAAACAAAAAATAAAAAAAGTTTGGAAAATGGGCGTGGCACCGCCTCTTTTTATACAAAGGAATCTACGAGCCTATTACTCGACAAATAACTGAGAAATTATGACGAAACTTGGTTTATACACTTTTATAACATATGTTAATAGACACGCAAAAATGTATTGAAATCGGTTTATGACCACGCCTACTTCTTAACAAAGATATTTCTGGAACACCCTTTTGGAATTTGTAGCGTGAAGTCTTTGTAACTAAAAGTCATATAGGGATGCAATTTTGCACTAACAATAATATTTATATGCTTATTTGGATGATTGATACAAATTTTGAAAATGGGCCTGGCTGCGCCCTGTTTATGCGGCACTCGTTTGATATAAAATACACCCTATATCGAACAAACGCAAACAAACAATGAAAGCATACAGCTGAGCATCTAATGTTCGGTTCCACTCGAACTTAGGCTTCCTTACTTGTTTTGTTTTATTATAATCGCAAAGAAAAATTAGCTCGAAGATAATTTCTATTTTTATGGTCGTTGGTGTATTTATGACAACATCCAACGAGCGCTTGAGAAACAAACTTCTATGAACTGGAGGTGTGATTTCTCACAAAAACAGCACATGTCTTTTAGCGGAGGATCAAGAGAAAAGAAAAAAAAAGATACAAAAAAAAAACCGACAGACCATGTGTTCTAATAAGAGTGTTACATATTTTCCATTCTTACTTTTAAAATTTTCTTTCTTTTAAAACCACACGGCCAATTCCATATGCATATATGAAGAACAACCTAACTCAAAATTTCATAAATGTTCGTACATTTACATGCATGCAAATTTATGTATGTATGCACGTGTATCCAGTGAACTTCAGATTCGCTTAACTCTAATAATTGGCCATTAAAGATTTTCAACTTTCCACATATCTATTTTTCTATTCCATACTCTTATTTGAAATTTTATGATTAACTTAAATTCATTTTTTTTTTTATAATTTCGGATCTCTTATTTAAGATCTATTTTTCTAAATGCAAAAAATATTTGGGAAGTTTTTTACTTCATTTTAGCGTTAAATTTCGTTCGAGGATTTCCGTGTATTTTTAGGACTTTCTGGTGGTGTTTTAGCCGGAATTACGCAAAGTTCTTGGCTTTAAAGTCTCGGTTTTTAGGCTTCAAAAGGCGAATCCTACTTACATATTTCTATATCGAAAATTTTCGTAAAAAAAAATCATGCTGCCATGTGGTGTGACTCATGCATATTTGTTTAAATGTTGGATCGAGATTTTTTTGGTTTTGCAGGTGCGGGTTGATGTTTGGGCGGATTGCTGGCATGGAGCGCCCCACGCCTTTTCCAAATCCAGACCCAATTTTCCTTTTTTCCACCGGATGATGGTGATATATTTGGATATTACGTTTGGTATTACGTCTGCGGTAAAAAAAATCACAAAAAAACTAAGTCACTTTGCACAAGAAAACTCACTAAAAAAATATATTCTTACCTACGATGGTTCGGATGCCGAAATTAATTTAATGCAATTAACTGCTTCAGTTAAAAATGTATTTAAATGTTTAAATAAAACTTTTGGTAAATTTATCACTTTATATTAGCTTTGTTCGCTTACTTTCTCCAACAGCATTTACTCAGCAGCCTCCAACAGCCAGGTGTTGGAGAAAAATGTCATCTTTCCTCTCACAAGAGAAAAATATCGTAAGAGGTAAACGAACACAAAATTTGCAGAGTTCAACAGCTTTGGCAAACAGCTGATTTTTATTTACATTCACAAGCCCCAAATTCAAAGGATAAAAAGGATTAAAATTAAAATGATAATAAAATTGGTGGAAATTATTGCTGCTAGTTATGTACATATAACATAAAAAGAATAAAATAAAATATAGTTTTTTTCTTATTTAATTTCTTATGATTCGTTTTGGGTTTCTTTTTGGTCAGATAGTCTTTTGTCACCTCGCGATAACCTCAATCTAAAAATCGTTCGCATAGGATCTCAAAAAGGTTTTTTTTAAATTCGGAAATGCATCTGGAACTCTCTTTTACAATAAATCGGCACTGTTTGTTCTATATAAATGCTAATGGAGTTACAATTCTGCCTGAAAACAGTGGGGATATATGTACATATGTATGTATCCGCAATACAATTAACTTCATGTTGTTGAAGGTTTTGGGGAGTGTAGGGGATGTGACAGCCCTTTGCCGGATAAATCCGGTACGCTCGACACTAGCCCGACTGTCGTGCGAACGATTTTTTTGGCCATAATCAACCTTCTAGGCCGGTGGATTTCAGTCGCGTCTTACGACAGCCATTCCTTACAACGGGTTTATTCTAGTAGACCCCCTACCCCGCTGGGGTTCGGTGTTACTATCTGATAAATAGGATTTCATTGTAATAATAATCACACTAACAATTGCTTTTCTTTGTACCCATGTCCATAGTGTTTTCCACCGCAGTATGTCTTCGCGTCTGCTGATCCGCAGAAGAGATTTCAATTTAATGCACCCGGCCCTGGCCATGCTTTAAAAAAATAACCCTCTATGGACCGATCCACAGTACTTTTGAGTAGAACAAACTTTGTGTTGGCGGCATTTGGCCGCGCTTAAAAAAATAGCCCCAGCCAGCAAAATTTCCATTCTCGAATTATATCTGCGGAGCGATCGGGAGTGTTATAATTAGTAAAATTAACATCCATAGAACATTTCCCGAAAGTTCCAGTGGTTTGAAAATAAATACGGCGGGCGCATTATCATGAAGCCGACCCGCGCGGCAAAAGGTGTTCTATACAAAACAACTGTGAATTGCTCCATGGATATTAATCCAGAATTCTGCCGGCTGAGAGTAATTTTATTGAAGCGCGGCCGAAGGCCGTCAACGCAGAAAGATGTTCTATACATACATACATTAATTTAACAAGGAATGTCTCCTGAACTATAAGCGTCCGGCGGGTAGTACTTTGTTTTTTTTTGTGATCTGTGAGACCACCTCTACCCTCTGAAAAATTAATTTTTATCGGATCGCGGTTCATTATATTATTATATATATCGGCAGTATTTTTAAATGATCAATTTGCTTATACGCCATCTGATGTCGCAAATTTATTCGCCGTGTTTTTCAGCTCCAATTTCGATGTTGATAATGGTTCTGGTTTCTCTAATACTAATTCTATTAGTAATACGTCACTTAATTTCGGCAGCCTACAACTTACGTCCGACGATATTTCCGCTGCCTTGTTAAAGCTAAAATCTTCTACGAAATCAGATAATGACGGGATTTGTGCTGACTTTTTAAAGAAATGCTCTGCGCTTATATTGCCGCTGAAAATTATTTTTAATCTTTCCTTGGCTTCTGGTGTCTTTTGTGATGAGTGGAAACTCACCACCATTACTCCAATCCACAAAAGTGGAAATAAAAATAATGTATCTAATTATAGGCCTATATCAAAACTTTCAACGGTCTCAAAACTTTTCGAATCCGTTGTGAAAGATAAAATTTATTTTGCAACTAAATGCTTAATTTCGCCTAATCAGCATGGTTTTGTCCCAAATCGGTCTACAACAACCAATCTGGCTGTTTTTAGTCAGTATTGCCTCTCAGATCTTTCAAAAGGTTTTCAAGTTGACTGCATTTACACTGATTTTTCCAAGGCATTCGATAAAGTATCGCATAGCTTACTCCTCAGTAAGCTAGTTGCTTTGGGTTTTCACTCAGTGTTTCTTAAGTGGATAAAATCGTATTTATTTATGAGACGGTGTGTTGTATCTTGCAATGGTTACAACTCAAATTGCTTTATGGCGTCCTCTGGTGTTCCTCAAGGGAGTATACTTGGACCCCTATTCTTCCTACTTTTCATAAATGATGTTAGTGAACAAATTACTAATTCTAAATTTTTGCTTTATGCAGATGATCTTAAGATTTTCTCGGCGGTTAGATGCTCAGAGGATGTAAATCGACTCCAATCAGACGTTGACAACTTATTTAAGTGGTGCCAAAGCTCGCGTTTATTGTTAAATATTAATAAATGTCATCACGTATCGTTTTCTAAAAGTAGGAACACTTTCCCATCTTCTTATATGATTAATCGAAATGCACTTAAAAAAGTTGATGAAATCAAGGACCTTGGTGTCATATTTAGCTCAAATTTTTCTTTTAATTGTCATGTCAATCATATTATTTCAAAATCCTATTCGGCGCTAGGTTTACTTAGGCGACAGTGCTCGAAGTTTTCTGATCCCTATACTCATAAACTTTTATATACGTCTTTTGTGCGTTCTAATTTAGAATACGCTGTTTTTATCTGGAGGCCATATCATATTAACTTAATTAATAGAATTGAAAGAGTTCAGAAAGTATTTATTAAATTCTGCTTACGTTCTCTGAATTTCACGCAGCCCCTGCCGTCTTATAAGTCACGTCTGCTTTTAATAGACCTAAAATCACTGGAATCGAGGAGATCTGTGCTATCGCTTACGTTCGTGTTTAATATTTTGAATGGTGTTATCGATTGTCCTGTTCTGCTATCACAGATAAGTTTTAATGTCCCGCAAAGGTCTTTGCGCAGCGCCAGGCCTTTCTATGGGGAATTCTGCAAAACAGAATATGCGAGTAATGCCCCTATTGAAAGAGCATTAGCTGAATTCAATGAAATCTCGGGTTCTATCTCTCTTGACTTTTCTTCCTCGAAAATTATGTTTACCAACTATCTGAATTCAATATTCTAGTTTTAAGTTTAAGCTTGTTTTTCTTATTTAATTAAATACAATATTTCTTTGCTGTTAGTCTGTAAGTATCGACTTGATGCATATGACTTGAATGAAATAAATAATTTGCCTACTAAAAAAAATAATATATACAAAATTTCCCTCTATCCAGGCTGGGGATCCAACCCACGACCTCTGATATGACAGACTAGCCACTGTCCGCCACACCACAGTGGCCACAACACTCCCCACTGCACCAAAGCGTCTCCGTTAATATATATTCCGGCAAAGGAGATTACAATTTACTAAGGTACATAATATGCATATAAATACTTCACAAAAAGTATGTAACTTATTTTGCATATTTAATTTATCCATATGTGTTGCCAATTTAGTGTATTTTTCCAATTTTATAATTGATTTGTATATTTTGCAAATCTTGTTACTTGCAAAAAATCCAGTCAGCTGTTGTTTGATCAGCTGTTTTCCTGTTGGAAAATTGCTGTTGGCAAAAATTTGTCCAACAGAATTCAACAGCTTCTCACAAAATGAAATGTCAGTTTTCTCTCTCAGTTGGTTCTCTTCTGTTGGAGATTTAGGGTAAAAAAACGGCGAAAAAGTGTTTGTTTTTAAAAGTTTTCGAAAAACATCAAAAAATATCCGTAAACGAACAAAGCTGTTAGCTTTGTTCGCGTACTTTCTCCAACAGCATTTACTCAGCAGCCTCCAACAGCCAGGTGTTGGAGAAAAATGTCATCTTTCCTCTCACAAGAGAAAAATATCGTAAGAGGTAAACGAACACAAAATTTGCAGGGTTCGACAGCTTTGGCAAACAGCTGATTTTTATTTACATTCACAAGCCCCAAATTCAAAGGATAAAAAGGATTAAAATTAAAATGATAATAAAATTGGTGGAAATTATTGCTGTTAATTATGTATGTACATATAACATAAAAAGAATAAAATAAAATATAGTTTTTTTCTTATTTAATTTCTTTTGATTCGTTTTGGGTTTCTTTTTGGTCAGATAGTCTTTTGTCACCACGCGATAAGCTCCTCAATCTAAAAATCGTTCGCATAGGCTCGCAAAAAGGTTTTTTGAAATTCGGAAATGCATCCGGAACTCTCTTTTACAATAAATTGGCACTGTTTGTTCTATATAAATGCTAATAGAGTTACAATTCTGCCTGAAAACAGTGGGGATATATGCACATATATATGTATCTGCAATACAATTAACTTCATGTTGTTGATGTTGTAGCCACCAAGACACCCCCCGAAGGTTTTGGGGAGTGTAGGGGATGTGACAGTCCTTTACCGGATAAATCCGGCATGCTCGAGTACTAGTCCCTTCTGACTCTAGCCCGACAGTCGTGTGAACGATTTTTTTTTGGCCATAATCAACCTTCTAGGCCGGTGGATTTTAGTCGCGTCTTACAACAGGCATTCCTTACAATGGTTATATTCTAGACCCCCTAACCCGCTGGGGTTCGCTGTTACTATCTGATAAATATGATTTCATGGTAATAATGATCACACTAACAATTGGCCCTGGTCATGCTTTAAAAAAATAACCCTCTATGGACCGATCCACAGTACTTTTGATTAGAACAAACTTTTGCGTTGGCGGCATTTGGCCGCGCTTTTAAAAAAATAGCCCCAGCAAAATTTCCTTTCTCGAATTATATCTGCGGAGCGATCGGGAGGGTTATAATTAGTAAAATTAACATCCATAGAACATTTCCCGAAAGTTCCAGTGGTTTCAAAATAAATACGGCGGGCGCATTATACTGAAGCCGACACACTGCGGAACTACTCTCGGAGGGTGTGCCACCCACTGCCTAGAGTGGCCGCTATTTTTAAAATCCGAATAATTTGGTTTTAGTTAGAATTTGTTGTCTATCCAGACTCAGCTTGTATATAATGAACCAATTTCATTTATTTACAAACTACTGGGAATGTTTCAGTGAAACTTTCAGGAAATATTCTGTAGATGGTAATTCATCTTATCTTAACACTTTCAACTATTATTAAATTATAATATTAAAGTTCTCCAGAAATAGAATTCTCCCGGCTGAGGGTTATTTTTGTAAAGCGCGGCTGAAGGCCGCCAACGCAAAAGGTGTTCTATACAAAACAACTGTAGATTGGTCCATGGATATTAATCCAGAAAGAGAATTCTGCCAGCTGAGGGTAATTTTATTGAAGCGCGGCCGAAGGCCGCCAACGCAGAAAGATGTTCTACACATAGATACATTAGGGGTATTCGCTATCCCTAGCAACATAGCAAGATAGCACGGATTGCAAATATGCTAGACCAAAATATGCTACACATCGAGAGCACCCCATTGCACAGTCGTAGGAAATTTTAAGAAGCAGCTTTTCTTTTTAGCCAAAGGGACGCGTTCATCACTAACTTTTTAATAAATAAATCATTTTATTTTAGTAAATTTAATAAATACACACAAAACACAACATTTTAAGCAAAATTCGGATGCTCAAATTGAAATTGAAATTAGCAATTGGTAAATGTCAGCTGACACAGGGTCGCAATTAATTTCCTACACTTCATAGCAAATAAATATACATAGGTTTTGGTGTAGCATATTTTTGAGGTCTAGCATATTTCTGTGCGCCTATATTTTGTTGTTGTGCGTTGTAAAACTTTGCAATCCGTGAAATCCGTGCTACGTGCTAGGGTTATGCTATGGATAGCGAATACCCCTATTAATTTAACAAGTAATATCTCCTGAACTCTAAGCGTCCGGCGGGAGGTACTTTGTTTTTTGTGATCTGTGAGACCACCCCTACCCTCTGGAAAATTAATTGTTATCGGATCGTGGTTTATTATATACAAATTTTCCCTCTATCCAGGCTGGGGATCCAACCCACGACCTCTAGTATGGCAGACTAGCCACTGCCCGCCACACCACAGTGGCCACAACACGCCCCACTGCACCACAGCGGCCCCGTTAATATATATTCCGGCAAAGTAGATTATAATTTACTTAGGTACATAATATGCATATAAATACTTCGAAAAAAGTATGTAACTTATTTTGCATATTTAATTTATCCATATTTGTTGCCAATTTAGTGTATTTTTCCAATTTTATAATTGATTTGAATATTTTGCAAATCTTGTTACTTCCAAAAATTCCAGTCAGCTGTTGTTTGATCAGCTGTTTTCCTGTTGGAAAATTGCTGTTGGCAAAAATTTGTCCAACAGAATTCAACAGCTTCTCACCAAATGAAATGTCAGTTTTCTCTCTCAGTTGGCTCTCTTCTGTTGGAGATTTGGCGTAAAAAAACGGAGAAAAGTGTTAGTTTTTAAATGTTTTCGAAAAACATCAAAAAATATCCGTAAACGAACAAAGCTATTATTAAACTTATTTCTGCGTGCTGCTTACTCCAAAGATCTCGAACGAAAAGAAAGATGAGTTAGCTGCGGAATTGTGAGTAAGCTCGGCCTGAAATGCAACTTATCGATATACGTATATCGGAATACCAGTATCGAGTATACCAGTTTGAAATATCGTACTAAGGCTGGATTCAATCGACAAAATTTGGTATTTTGAAGTGGCAATAAATTTAAAAATAATTGAGAGTAAATGAACCATTGCCATTATGCCTGTATATTTGCACTAATGCCAATAAGAAGATACATACTTATTTATGGACGAATACAAACATATGTATGTATGTACATATGTATGTAGTACATGTATAATCAAAGAAGAAAAGAATATATTGAGATGTACAGATGTACATATGAAGTTAATTTATCTGATAAATACTATTAATATATGCATATACAGATATGAAAATTAATAGTGCATAATGTGAGGAGAGAATAGGACATGTACGCCAGTACACGTTTCTAACTTATGTACATACATATGTACATATTTACATATTATTGTATGGTTAAACATAAGAAGCGAATAAAGTGTAGGGATGTTCAAATGAACTAATTTTTTATTTTAATTTATTTAATTTAACGAGCACAGGCCCAGGTTATATTTTATTTTTTTATTTTTTAGAAACTAGAAAAAAACTTTTTAAGCATGGATGTAACTACAGCTGTTTCACCTTAGATCCCTCTAAGACTCATCAGGTTACTTTTGCTTCTGCCAAGACTCGAACTTGCGCACTTTGCAGTACAATAACTACAGTTCTAACCGCTGAGCTATTGCTGCCTACATACATATCGAGCCGTATGCGCCGGAAAGATGTAAAGGCCATGATTTCCGATTTTCACTTTTTTGTAGAAATGGCTTACTTGTCATCACCCAAACCTTCTCCAGAAATTTTATGTCTGAAAAATGTACCGTTTTGAAAAGCAATTTTGATGTAAGTACATAAGTTCAATTAGTTTACTTTTTTTGTGAGTACGAAGTGGCTTTTACATCTTTTTTGCTTTTCAAATTATTGAAGACTAGTGACAAATAAACAAATTTAACGGGGTTTTGTTGGAATTTAACCAAGGGTTTTATCACTTTGAAGACTTCTACTTTGTATTTTATTACATATCGATGACCAATATGGTTTTCTTGTGCGGCATATTGCACTTTATTGCTCTATAATTTTGGAATAAAGCTCTAACGATTTCACGATAGCTAGGGTCCCTTTTGTTACTGCTTAGAGCAGTAGGTTGTGTATTTCTAAAATTTCTTCAAAACTAATTTCTTGAATCTCGATAATTTCCCTCCAAACGTAGATGCTGAAAGTGATGAACATGGCGAGAGATTTCATCAGAACTTAATAGTTTTTGAAAGGCGATATCAAGGATCTTGGAACAAGGATATGATGGGAGACAAATCCAGAAAATTACAAAAGAATAGCCAAAAGTACTTACATCCTTCATTATTTATCCTCTCCTTAAAATCGCGAAATCCATTAATTTTTTTATTCAATTAATTCTTTATCCTATTGATCACTGTTTTGAGAGACAATGTGCACTTCAAAACTTATAATAAATGGAAAGAAATAATGTTAAATATTACTCCTTAATAAAGTTTTATAAAGAAACGGAAAATGCTCGGTTAAGAACTCTCAATAAAAATAGGTAAATATAAATACTGATACATCCCATTATTGCAAAAGTAGTCTCAAAATGTTCACATTTAAATTCTTTATTGGATAGATAGGAGTCGGATGTGAAATTCCTTATACAAACTTAGATTTTTTCATTCTTTTTGCCATTGTAACCAAACTACTTGACCAATTTTTAAGTGCAAAGGCAAAAAATGTTTGTTGGGATTCTCTTTACCAGTTCTTATTAGATGCCAAATCGCTACGGTGGCTAATACAATTTTTTATGCACTTATGTATGTCATGCAATGTCTTGTAGTATATACGGTTTTTTCTACATTTTTACCGATATCTCAGAAACAGGGTCTGCCACAAAAAAATGGATATGCTATTCGGAATCAGCGTTAAATTTCGTTTTAGAAAAGTATAGTTTTATATTTTTGGTAGTTAAAGTTGATTAAAAATTGTCGAAAAGCAAAAAAAAAAAAAGAAATTGAAATAAAGAAATGAAAGTAAAAAAATTTTTAAAAAACTTTCTCCTGAACATTTTTGAATTTGGCCTTTACATCTTTCCGGCGCATACGGCTCGATATGTATGTACATAAGTTAGAAACGAATTATAGTAGGAAAGAAACTAGCAACAAATTTTCTATCAGATGTCGAAAATAAAAAAATAAAAAAAAATTATTCCGCGATATTTCGCGGGATCAAAAAAAAAAAATTGTATGGAGAGTGGGACAAAACTCAATTACTCAGATTTTATCGAAAATAAAGTTTTATCGAAAACAGTCGATGTAAATATGTGCAAAAATCGTAAAAGGCAAAAATATTTTGTATAGTTACATTTAATATCATATTTTAAGAAAAAGGGAAAAAAGGTAAAAATGTAGAAACAGGCTTCTTAAGAGAAGACTTGAAAGAACTCAAATCTGCTTATAAGACCTGGGCCCTATTCCACAAAGAAACTTATCAACTTTGCACTTTGCACTATCGATTTTATTGCAAAGTGAAAAGTGTTTCTGTTCCACAATATTCTTTGCAAATCTCACTATGCGTTGCGCTTAGTTTTGCAAAGTCTTTGCTAACGGAACATATTTTTGCAAAGACTTTTCACTCTCTGCAAAGTCTTTGCGTTCTATTGAAAAGTGAGCGTGCAAGGTGTTCCACAAAGCATTGACACGTCTTTGCATTTGTTTTGATTCTTTTCACTTTGTATTGTGTGTTTATGAGCCGAAAAATAAAAATAGAGAAAAAATTAACCGTACTAAAGCTATGTAATTAAAGAAAAAAAAGATATTTTATTTGCTAACTTTCGAAACAATAAAGTAAGTATGTTTTTATAAAATTATTGTGAGTGTTTAGAACATATTTAAGCTTATATTTCATTTTGAAGGTTAATAAATTAGATAAGCAGGCAGCTTGGGAGGAAGTTTTAAATAAAGCCCAGTCACTGCAACTGGCGTCGGCCCAAAAAACATGGACTTATGCGAGGGATAGCTTCACTGTTATAAATATTGGAATATTTTTAAAGCTTTGATTTGGTTTGAAAGAAATTTAAAACTTTTTTTGGGTTAAATTTTGAACCTTCGAAAGTTTAAAAGTTTGTTATGCTTTTTTGGTTTAAAATTCAAACTTACAAAAGTTTAAATACTTCTAAGTATTTTTTGGAATAAATTTCATACTTTTTTGGTTTAAATCTTACATTTTTTCTCATTTAAACTTTTAAGGTTTAAATTTTAAAATTTTATTGGTCGTAACATTTTATTTCAATGAAAAAATTCTAATTTTTGATTTGAAATTCCAACTTGCTTTTTCGAGAAATAAACAATATAAAAGGCTCACATAGAGGGGCGTCAGAATGAATACTTTTCCGTCAATCCAGCAATCCGTTTAACTGACAGCAGAGTGGAATTATATGTAATTGAATGACGATCGACACATTCAGTACTTCAACTTTGCGGTAAAAAATTTATGAAGTTGAAGTATGTGTCAGTTAAACGGAGCTGGATTGCCGGAAAAGTATTCATTCTGATGCCCCTATTATAGTTATTAGACAATTTGAATGAACGACTGTGTGGCGTTTGAATGTAGAAAAAAATAAACAAAATAATTATGGAAACAGATAAAATGAAGAAGGAAGAAAAGGAGAAACGGAGGATAGGAAAAAGATGAAATATGGAAAAGATGAAGGGGATGTTGGGGGCAGAACAATATGGAAGAAAAGGAGAAAAATAAGGTAGGAAAGAAGATACAATAGGGAAAAGCATGAAGAGGATTTGGGAGCAGACATTTTTTTTTTTAATTTAAACCAAAACAAGTAAGGAAGCCTAAGTTCGAGTGGAATCGAACATTAGATACTCAGCTGTATGATTTCATTGTTTGTTTGCGTTTGATGGAAACACCATGTACTTTATATAAAGCGAGTGCTGCCCAAAGTGGGCGTAGCCACGCCCATTTTCAAAATTTTTATCAGTCATCTAACTAAGCATATGAATATTATTCTTTGTGCAAAATGTCATTCCTTTATGACTTATAGTTACAAAGATGTCACGTTACACATTCCCAAAGAGTGTTCCAGAAATATTTGTTAAAAAGTAGGCGTGGTCATAAACCGATTTCAATAAATTGTTGCGTGTCTATTAACACAAGTTGTAAAAGTGTATAAACCAAGTTTTGTCATAATATCTCAATTATTTGTCGAGTTATGGGCTCCGAAATCTTGTAGATTCCTTTGTATAAAATGAGGCGGTGCCACGCCCATTTTCCAAAATTTTTATATTTTTTGTTTCCGGTCTATTGTAGAACTTATGCCACAAAATTTCAATGAATTATCTTTAAATTTCAATGAATTATCTTTATATATCGCTTAAAATGTTTTTATTAGGCCACTCTATAGTTCCCATATATAAAAGTGGGCGTGGCCGTCAGCCGATTTTAACAATTTTCTGTCCAAAGGTTTGCATAAGTAAGTAAATCACGCGTACCAAATTTCATCGATATATCTTCAATGGTTTCTGAGTTATGACATATAAAACTTTCAATGTTTGACGCTTAATAAGTGGGCGTGGCACCGCCCATTTTCCAAAATTTCACCGAATTTCTTCATAAGGGACTGGGCTCAATACGTGGCTGAAATTTCATCGCTCTATCTATATTAATAGCTGAGATACCAAATTTCCGATTTTTTCTATATAGGAAAAGTGGGCGTGGTCATGGTCCGATTTCGCCCATTTTCAATACCAACCGTCCCAGTCTCTGTACCAACTTGCATTCCAAATTTCATCGAAATATTTCAATTTTTGCGCGAGTTAGAGTGTTTACAGACGGACGGACGGTCAGACGGACGGACGGACGGACATGGCTCAATCGATTTCTCTTTTCACCCTGATCATTTTGATATATATAAGTCTATATCTATCTCGATTATTTCATTCTGTTGCAATCCACCGTTATGTGATTAAAACTATAATACTCTGTGTACTAGTACAGCTGACTATAAAAAGGTTTACATTTTAAACTTTTGAACTTCATATATTTGCTTTTTTTCATATTCACCAACTTTATTTAAAATGAAATCAACTTGTGTTTGGTTTAAACGGAAGCACTCATTAAAATTAAAGCTTTGCAGTCCTGAAAAATTAATGCGGTCCCTATAATTTCTTCCTATAACCGCGTCTTCACTACGTCGAACAAAAACTCACGTCTTAACATTTTGAAAAACTTCACTAGTAATAAAAATGTGAATTTGCAAAGCGATCGTTTACCTTGCAAATTTTTGACAAACTTATCAAATTCGGCTTTGCAAACATAGAATTTAAAGTTTTTGAGGAACGAAAGAGCGCATTTATTTGCAAAGTCTTTGCAAATTACACTTTTCAATAGTAGCTTTGCACTTTGCACAAGAGAACGTACGTGGAACAGAAATCGAAAAGAGAGTACAAAAACTGCAAAGACTTTTCAAATTACACTTTTCAAATCAACTTATAACTTATCAAATTTTAAAATTCTGTGGAACACAAAGTTTTGCAAATTGACGAAAAATTTGCAAAGTGCAAAGTGAAAAGTTGATAAGTTGTTTTGTGGAATAGGGCCCTGGTCCAGAGTGGTCCTTAATTGTTAAAAGTTTAAATGAAAATGCTAATGCTTGAAAATTACGTTCATAGAAAAGCCAAGATTTCTTCATCTTGTATTTTGCTAAAAATAAATTGTTTTCACTGTTTTCTTTCGCTAAATCAGGAAACATACGTTTTTCTTGCGTTTCTATAGTTATCCGCATTTTTTTAGCACACAAACTTCAAATATCACAAAAATCATAATACACTTATTTACACAAACTTTTTCCAGAAAAATTTTTTTTCTAATGTGTTGACTTTAAATGAGCCAAAGTAACTTTTAATGGTGGCTATTGCGTATAGAAGGAGGTTTTCCATACAATTCAATATATTTCACACGGAAATGCATGACAGAAGTTTCTTTTTCAAGCACCAACGTTTTTGACTTTTGTGTATGGGGGCTGACCAGTGTGCGCTGGTGAATGTAGAATACAACAGGCAAAAGTACATATTATCCGTTTCGGTCATTGCAGGTAACGGCATATGCTTGTTGGGTAGAGATTGTTTGATCCATTAGGGATTACCGTACACGGGGTAGTAGGTGCTACAGGCGGGGTGTAATAAGGCCTTTTGAAATAAGGCCTTTAAGGCCTTATATCGCAACCAAAGTGAGATAAAGCCTTTATTTTGTCATTTTCAAAATAAGGTCTTATTTCACATTTAAAACGCAATTAGGTCTTTTTTAAATGTGCAATAACCCCTTTATTTATTTACGCGAGAACTTATGAGAATTCCAATGAGCAAATAACTGTTATATAAATAACAGAAGGCGGTAACCACGGCTGTGACACCCGACCGGTCTTGGATAGCGTAGCCCAGATTTATTTTTTATAAACGCGGCCAAAGGCCGCCAACGCAGAAAAGTGTTCTGGGTCTGGTACAATATTCGAAAATATTAATATCCCGCGTAGGCGGCCTTCGGCTGCGCTTTTAAAAAATAACAGCCGATAGAATTCTCTTTTCGGAGTAATATATATGGCCCGGTCTACAATACTTTTGCGGCTCAATCGATAGCGATATAAGGCCTTATTTCAAAAGGCCTTATAACACCCCGCCGGTGCTACAAGTATAGACTCGACTGCAAAACGTTAGAAAATAAATATAAGGCCGTTTTCGATACACAATTGGGTGCCCATAAAGGCCCGGCTCTGTCTATAGAGATAGCGATTGGCGCACAACCGGTTTTTCGGAAGTATAGGCCTTGTCTTATTGCGTTGAAACCGGCGGTAGAAAAGGAGATCAAAAATTAGTAGCTCAGAAGGTCTTAGAACCAACCCTGTTTTCTCATTGGGCCACTCCCATAGTACCAGTCATAAAGAAAGACGGCACTATAAGAATTTGTGGGGACTATCGTAGTACGGTAAACGCCGTGATCAAACCAAACACTTACCCATTACCATTGTTTTCCGAGGTGAAGTTGGCGATTTCAGGAGTGAAATTGTTTACCAAACTGGATCTTCAACAGGTATATCAACAATTGGTTGTGGACGATGCCGCAGCAGAATTGTTGACTCTTAACACGCATATGGGGTTATTTAAGTTTAGGCGGTTACCTTTCGGTATATCAGCGGCACCGGGACTTTTCCAAAAATATATGGATAATCTTTTAGTCGGAATAAAAGGCGTTAAGGCATATCTCGATGATGTCATCATCTCGGGAAAAGATGAAGAAGATCATTTTCATAATTTAGAGGCAGTGCTAAAGAAACTAGAAAACTCCAACTTAACAGTAAATAAACCCAAATGCCTATTCGCACAACGAACAATTGACTTTCTAGGATATCATATCAGCCAGGAAGGCATCTCACCCAATGAAGAAAAAGTTAGAGCCATTAAACAAGCACCGACACCAAAGAATAAAGAAATGTTGCAATCCTTTTTAGGACTCCTGAATTTTTATAACACGTTTCTCCCTAATAAAGCATGCCTGGCCGAAAAACTGCATCGATTATTGGACAAGAACGCCAAATGGACATGGACCGAGGAGCATCAAAAGAGTTTCGAAAAACTAAAAGCTCTTATTCATTCGAATGCATTATTAGCGCATTACGAGGCAACGAAACCGCTAGTGTTGTCATGCGATGCATCACCCTATGGTGTAGGTGCGGTTTTAAGTCATCGTTATGGAGAAGGGGAACGTCCAATTGCATTTGCTTCCCGAACTTTGGGAATACACGAAATTATGCTCAAATCGACAAAGAGGCCTTGGCCATAATATTTGGGGTAAAGCATTTTCATCAGTATATTAAAGGAACAGAGGTAACTATTATTACGGACCATAAACCCTTTTTAGGAATTTTTAACAGAAAGAAGCAAATACCACAAATGTTATCGCCTCGAATGCTACGTTGGTGTTTGTTATTAGCTGCGTACCATTACCAATTGGAATATAGACCAGGGCACAAACATGCCAATGCATATTGCTTAAGCCGATTACCAATCAGTACGAAGGTAGACGCAGACTCGGCAGGAACAGGTGAGATTCATATTTTCGAATCGCGAAGGAAGGCACCATTAAAAGTGGAAGAAATCGCCGAAGCAACCACAAAGGATCCAATAATGTCCCGAGTATTAATATGGTTATTACACGGATGGCCATACGGAGACGCACCGAATTATCCGCACACAAGGGTTGTTTATTATGGGGAAATAGAGTGATCGTGCCACCTAAGTATCGAAATCATATATTAGAACTGCTGCATGGATATCACCCTGGCGTATGTGTAATGAAAGCTTATGCGTGAAGCTACGTGTGGTGGCCCGATTTCGACAAGCAGATAGAAATAAAAGTCGCACAATGTGAGCAATGTCAGATTATGGGTGTCAATCCACCGGCAGCTCCGAGGCAACACATACCCAGCTCGGAACAACCCTTGGAAACGCTAAATATGGACTTCGCTGGACCTTTCCAGGGAAACACGTTCCTGGTGGTCAGGGGCGGATTTACCTCTAGAAGCGCCCTGGGCAAACAAATCAAGCCGCGCCCCAATATTTCCAAAAAACCGTACTTTCCTTCGTGTGGTGAAATTTCATTACTGATATATTTTACGGATTGAAAAAATTTGATTCGATTCTTATATAGGTACCACATTTTTCCATTTTCTAACCTTCAAAATGATCTGATCTTAAACCCTCATTATTAGGTGGCACAGATTTCGCAATATCATTAAATTGCAGTTCATCATACGAACCTGAAAAACAATTTTATAGTGAAAATGTTTCGTCCTGAAACTAAACTCACAATTTTTGACAGTAGGGTGCCTCCCAGGTAGCGAAATCTGGCTTTCTGGCCCAGAATCTACCTTGGCTAACCTAGCTGTCGATCAATTGCCTTATGCATTTTTACCTTTTTGGTTATGATCAACAACGGAGTCATTTTCTTTTCGAGGAGTTTGAAAAAAAAAAAAAAACAATCAAGTTTAGGGATTTTCGACAGTAAATCTTTGGCTTTCTGCACTTTCTCGGCTGCACGTTTTTTGCTGCGCCGCTTAACTTTTTCATATTTGCACTCATTCTTCTATTTTTCACAAAAACATTAGTTCACTGACACTTTTTTGATGTTTTTAACTCGGAACGATTTTTAAGATTACATAAAATGCAGCGCATTGTGTAGAGGCGCGAACTATTCAAATTAACCAGAAACAGAAAATATTCAGATCATAGTTTCCTTTGAAAAAGTGAGCTCGCGCATTTCCCCAAAAAAATACTTCAATGCCTACTTGATTTTTAAATTTGAAATTTCAATTAAATTTGAATCTTTCACGTCATTTACTGCACACAAGCTGCTAAAACTTAGTGCTTACATATCGCTCATTTGCTACAAGACCGGCATAAATTAAAAAACGTGATTTTTGAGTTAATGCTGCAGAATAGTTAATTACATCATACTTCATGTTGAGTAAAAAATTCTTTATGATTTTTTGAAAACTAAGCGCTTCAGATACAAACCAAATGTTGCATTTACTTGCGCACCATATGGCGGTTGAATCTCAAATTTGTACTTCCTGAAAAGTTGTGTATTTTGAAAAGTGCAAATGCAGCAAATGAGCGATAAGTCCCACTGGGGCGAAGGTTAAGAACTGTACCAATGTTCTGAAATGTACTTTGATTAATTTTTTCTCTGTAAAAAATTGAAAAAATCTTTCATTCTTGTTGTACTCGTAATATTAAAAAAAAACTTTTTTTGATAAATAAAAAAAAATTTGTTTCCTTGTCTTAGTTTTGGCTCCCCTATTGAAACAGCGCCCTGGGCAGCTGCCCATGTTGCCCCTATGTAAATCCGCTCCTGCTGGTGGTTGTTGACGCAATGTCTAAATGGCCCGAAGTCAAAATCATACGAAACATGTCATCGGCTGAAGTAAAACAAAAGTTGAGGGCAATTATAGCCACACTTGGCGTACCTAAACGAATCATTGCGGATAATGGCACGGCATTTAACTCTTCAGAAATTCGTGAATTCTGCGCAAACAATGGCATTAAGTGCCATTTCTCGGCACCCTAACACCCATCCAGTAACGGCCAGGCAGAACGAATGGTACAATATCTAAAAAAGGCCCTGAAGCTAATAACTGAAGGTGACATCTCGACACGTTTGTAAAGAATCCTAATGAAACAGCACTGCACACCGAACACAACTACGGGGAAAACACCAGCAAAGTTACTAATGGGGCGTCGACTCAGAACGGTACTAGATCAGCTGCATCCTGACGACCACAAAATGGAATCTGGTCTTCACGTAGCCACGGGCCCGGTAAGACAGATCGAAGTGGGAAATCCTGTTTATTTCCGCAATTACGCCTCGGGACCGTTATGGTTGCCTGGGAAAATTATAGAAGTCACGGGGACAGTCTCCTACGTCGTACAGGCGACGGATAAGCGAATGGGGCGACGACATGTGGACCAGATTAAACGCCGCGTTGTTGGGTATAACGAACCATGGATGTCACATGAGAAAATGGGAGAGCACTTAACAGAGATAGGGCTTCCCGTAGAGTAGCCGCAGTTGCCTATTACAACGACACAATCGCAACCAGCACTTGCGACGGAAGATCCAAACAATTGTTCGCCACTACCAGAGCCGTCAGAAAGGTTGCCCTCTACGTCCGCCCCTGAGGCGACTTCATCACAAGGACTGGCACAAAACAGCGATAAAGCTACTCGATCCGGCCGTGTAGTGAAACCACCAAAACGGTTTGATCCATGCTAGGTGGGAAGGAGTGTTGTATTTTAACCCTCCGTCTGACACTTGGTTCCAGCCAGACCTTTTTCATTTTCAAACTACGGAAAAGAGTACTATAAATTGAGCTAGATGCTTGAAATTTCAGGTAGCTTACTAAAATTTAATTTTCTCCAGACCTGTAAAAAAAAGTACGTTGATATCTCATATACTAAGCTAGTTATACCGATATGTTGACTAACACATCACATTCGGTACACTTGGGTCTGGCTGGACCCACATACAAATTGTATGAAAATGAAAGTGTGTGTACGTGTTTTGCTTAAGAACTTCCAAAGTATCCAATAGATTTTTATGAAATTTTCCCAGTGGGTTCATGTGGTCTCTTCGCATAAGATATGGTTTGAAAAATTGGACACTTTCCGGAATTTCGGCCCAAATGTGGACCCGAATGGCCCCGGAATGGACTTGGGCAATATTGGTGTCAAATAAAAGGTACTAATCAGGGCTTGAATATAGAGTAATAGATAATTTTTTAAAAGTGAACACTTCCCGGAATTTCGGCCCAAATGTGGACCCGAATGGCCCCGGAATGTACTTGGGCAATATTGGTGTCAAATGAAAGGTACTAATCTGGGCTTGAAAATAGAGTTATTTTTAGTGGGTTTTCTAACATGGTTCACAAGATATAGATGAAAACGTGGATCCGAGGGCCCCAAACAGGCTCGACGAGAGGGGGGGCTGAGGGGGTCAATTGCCCCGGGCCCGGTCTTTAGAGGGCCCGGGAATCTCAAAATGATATCCAAGTTTTTGCTACAGAAAATAAACAAACAACACCTTTAATCACCTTTCGCAGATAGCAATCATTTTAAATTTCAACAAATTTTATAAATCTCTTAACTGTCTGCATCCCACTTAAGGAATTGTTGGTTTTTGGCTACGACTTTGCAGCATAAATTTGAATTCGTTTTCTGTTGCAACAGAAAAATTCCGTATGATGCAAATTCTTATACAGCGATATGGGTAATTCCTGGGCGTTTCGGACGGTATGTTCGCACGATTTTTTGAAATTTTGAGGCCGAAATATCGCGAAATATTGTATCGTTTTATGATAAAAGGAAAGATTTAGGTCACAGCTAATGACTAAAGTACGTTACCGACAGAAATTTAGTTTAATGCCTCTGTGTAAGCCACTTAAACTGCGTTCCGGACGCTACAAAAACACGTCCATATTATAAGAGTAGCTAAAACAGAGGCATTAAACTAAATTTCTGTCGCTAACATACTTTAATCATTATCCGTGGCGTAAATCTTTCCCTTTATCATAAAACTATACAATATTTCGCGATATTTCTGCCTCAAAAGTTGAAAAAATCGTGCGAACATACCGTCCGAAACGCCCAGGAAATGCTCATATACATATGTACGTGTATGTATGTATGTAAACAGCGATACGCCGAAAACAAACAAAGCTTGCGAAGCTAAAATTTGCTTTGGTGCTTCGTACAGTTGAATTCGATTGCTGTTTCACTAAAGCGTTCAGCAGAATCAGTCTTTTGATATACTAAATTATTACCAACAAATATTTGTATTCCAATTTAAAGAAATTTATTTCATACAAATAAAGCAATATGTATTTAAACAGAATTCATTCAGACCTATGGTCCCTTGGACAATATTACTCAGTATGACCCATGGATTCGGAAACTGGATGTGCCTTTTGACAATACATTTGACCCACCCTAATATGTATATTTCTATGTAAACATATTTACTTGATCTGTATTAATGTATAGATAAATTAAAGTTCGTAACTATATATCATTGAATTTTGATTTTGAGAATTTGTTCATTTAGTATAGGGGCCCGTAGTTATTTTGACCCCGGGCCCGGATTTTCTCTCGGCGGCCCTGGCCCCAAATGTTTTTTTTTTAGAGGTAGAGATACTAATCATATGTACCTATATGTAGACAGAGGGAGGCAGGTTTAGCGCAGCGAAGCGGGACGGGTATATCCTAGTATTCCTATATTTTTTACCTAATATGAAGTAGAGGGAATCGTTTGCATATTTATACCTTTCATGAGAATGAAATGGTATTATAACTTAATGCCAAAAAATTTTTGTCGAAAGTACCAGAACGAAGCGTGGGGGACCCACCAAAATATATACCGATATGATCAGAATCACGAGCTGAATCGATTAAGCCATGTCCGTCTGTCCGTCTGTCCGTCCGTCCGTCTGTGTGAACGCAAACTAGTCCCACAGTTTTTGAGATATCTGAATGAAATTCGGAATACAGGTATGTTGTTATATGCAGCTGATCATTTGTCGGAACCGGCCGAATCGGACCACTATAACATATAGAAAACAACCGATTATTCAGATATACATGAAATTGATGATGTAATTTGTGCATAACTTCCCCATTTAAACAGCTAAGGACATGAAACTTGGAAGTAGATATGCCCATTTTGGCCCAAACAAGGTTACCGAAAATTGTCAAGATCGGACCACTATAACATATAGTTCCACAACATCCGATTATTCAGATATACACATTTTGGTGTATAACTCCTCCATTTTAACAGCTAACGGCCTGAAATTTTGAAGTTTTTGTACCCATATGGACCCAAACGGGATTGCCGAAAATTGTTAGGATCGGACCACTATAACCTATAGCTCCCCTACAACCGATTGTTCAGATATGGACATTTTGGTGTATAACTCCTCCATTTTAACAGCTAACGGCGTGAAATTTTTAAGTATTTGTACCCATATGGGCCCAAACGGGATTACCGAAAATTGTTAAATTCGGACCACTATAACCTATAGCTCCCCTACAACCGATTGTTCAGATGTACACATTTTGGTGTATAACCCCTCCATTTTAACAGCTAACGGCGTGAAATTTTGAAGTATTTGTACACATATGGGCCCAAACGGGATTACCGAAAATTGTTAAGATCGGACCACTATAACCTATAGCTCCCCTACAACCGATTGTTCAGATATGGACATTTTGGTGTATAACTCCTCCATTTTAACAGCTAGCGGCGTGAAATTTTGAAGTATTTGTACCCATATGGGCACAAACGGGGTTACCGAAAATTGTCAAGATCGGACCATTATAACATATAGCTCCCATACAACCGATTGTTCAGATATGGACATTTTGGTGTATAACTCCTCCATTTAAATAGCCAAGACACCATTTTTTCTAATAAATCTTTCCATAAATAACCCACAGAATTAAAATTATAAATTAAACTTAATCCGGCTATGTACATACATAGGTAACTTTTCATTTCCCCACTCATGAAAGGTATGAAGTCTTCGGTACGGCCGAAGACAGCCGCGCTTTTACTTGTTTTCTTTTAAATTTATGAATTATCGGGGCAATAGATATTTGCCCTTTAGTTTATATTTTTCAGTTCTTATTTTGTGGTTATTTGATAAATTTAAGTGCAAATATAATTCATAATATACGCGTTATTTTTTTATTTTTACTATTTTTACCAAGAAAATTTTTAGTGATGAAATTGATTTGATTTGCAATTTTAGACCACATAGAAGGAACTTTGAAAGTGAATTTTATGAACGGCTAGCAGCTGCATTAGCTAATGATTTGGGACGTGAGGGGGCTGCTGAGGAAGTTGAAAAAACTTAATAAACATTTGAATATAATAATATAAATATAGGAATTTTGTACAGAATTTCTGAATGTATTCTGTACAAAATTCCTATATTTACGCGTAAATTCACACAACATTCCGAGGTCATTTCGCTGCGACAAACATGCCTCCCTCTATCTATGTGACTATTCCTATCTCTATTACTATCGCTTACAAACATTCCGACGTCAGCGAATACACGATTTGACCCAGCTTAGATATCTTATTAAAAATAACTCTATATTCAAGCCCTGATTAGCACCTTTCATTTGATACCAATATTGCCCAAGTACATTCCGGGGCCATTCGGGTCCACATTTGGGCCAAAATTCCGGGAACCGACAACTTTTTCAAACCACATCTTATGCGGAGTGACCACATGAACCCACTGTGAAAATTTCATAAAAATCGATTGGATACTTTGGAAGTTCTTCAACATCACGCGCACACACACTTTCATTTTCATACAATTTGTATGTGGGTCCAGCCAGACCCAAGTGTACCGAATGTGACAATCGAAATAAGTGTCTGACGGAGAGTTAATCACTAATTACTTACAATATAAGCAACTCTGGCAACTCTGTGTACACAAGTGTCACACGGCATCTCTGGATAAAACATATCATTAGTCTGTCAATCGGAATAAGACAAGATTTTCCGGTCACGTTCTGTTTTTCTCCTGAATAAAACCAGACAACTCAGCACACCTTATTCGTGTTTTATTTAAGCATAGCTACAACAAATGGCTTACTACGTGGAGAATTAAGGTTGTCGTGGCTACGACTTGGTCGAACGAAAGGGTTTGCGTTAATAACAAGGCGATCGAAATGTATTTCAATGTGCGTATGTTTATTCTGTAAATTTAGTTAATTTAAATAAATGTACAAATGATATTAATTTTATGACTTTACCGCAGTTTTGCACCCTTTCTTGGCTGTTCGCAAATAGTGAAAAATATATAAGATTTTCGCGCTACTTTGACAGGTATAAGTAAAACGAAAATGTAGAGAATGAAAGAGAACGAAAGGCAAAGAAGAATAAGGGCAAAACGTTGGTTTACAATGCAGGGTTGCATCATTTTAGGTATCGTAACAATTCAGAGAGATTCAAAGAGATTCTAAGTAGCATTTGACAACACCCCCACCCCCGTGGAGCGATTAGCTTCACCATTTTCCAGATCAAGGACAGCCAGTTTGGATACCGCTCGCTGCAAAAGACCACTAGCTGTACGCACGTCCGCACGCCGAGCCACACCATCCACGCCGGTGTACACACGCTCCACGATACCTCGGCGCCACTGATTTCTTGGCATATTCGGATCACAAATAAAAACGGCGTCACCTTCTTTAAGTGGTGCCGTCCGTTGACACCATTTAACTCTTCGAGTCAGCATTGGTAGATACTCGAGTATCCAACGCTTCCAAAACGCGCAATGCGCCACTGCTTGCGAAACCCAAATATCTTTTCATCGGGGGCGCTGGCTGCCGGTGTTCTTGGGATATTACCGGTTCCAATTAGGATATGATTTGGGGTGAGTGGTTCCTCTTCATCGGGAGAGATGGGCAAGTGCGTTAATGGACGTGAATTTACTATGTTTTCCGCCTCTATCAGAAAACTCTGCAATACATGCTCACGTGGCGCTTCTTCTTTCAACGTGTGCCGGAGAACCTTTTTAACGCACTGTACCATCCTTTCCCATATTCCTCCTTCAGATGGATTTGCCGGACAGCTGAAGAACCACTCGACCCCTTTTGTCGACAATTCATTTTGAACCAGTGATGCCAATATTCTTGGACCAAAAATCCCTACGGCATGCCAAAAAATTCCCTACTTTTCCCTACGCTAACAAAATTTTTCCCTACAAATTTCCCTACGCCGTATTTTCTCTATATTACAATAAAACATAAAATTGATGCAAATAATGTTTTAATTCAAAAATCGACGTATGCATACTTAGAAATTGTTACGTTTATTTGTGTTTATATAATAAAAATATATATATGTATATATACTATATAACTATATATGGGAAAATTTTCCAACCGTCTACCACGCGTTGGAAAAAAAGAGTTATTGGGCGTTGTAGAGGAGATCCTCCTGATTCTAAATGTAAAAGTCCTGGCTTCCGGAGGTGTATAGTTTTAAAATAATTTGTAGTTAAAGTTGCAAAAAAAAGTCAAATTTAACCTCACTTGTCTCTGTGAAACAATGAAATAGAAACACCGGTGTTGCCACACGCAGTCGATTATTTCATAAGGCCGTCGTCACAGTGGGAAACGAGTTGGGGTGTATTGAATTTTTCTGCGTTGGCGGCCTTCGGCCGCGCTTATAAAAAATAACCCTGGGCTACGCCATCCGTCCGGACGTGTGCCCTAACCGTGGCTACCGCCACGGTGATGTCCTTCTGCGTAGTACACCCTTCAGCGTAGGCGGCCTTCGCCTTTATTTACTCATTTCATTGGCTCCGAATCGCGCACTGTGAATGCGACCTTATCATGTGACTTACCTTTTGGTAGGTGTGGCATCACCATTATATTTTGGTGGCCATTATTATTATTGAAAAGGTTCAAAAGCAGTTGGTCGAACAATTAAAATGTAAAATTCGGCAAATAAAATTAATAAAAAGTGTGTGAAAGTCGTGCGAACAGCTTAATAAAGCTACGTGTGAAAATATAGTAAGGATTAGGTGTGCGTTTAATTCAGAAATTGGTGATAATGGTGTTAGTTTATTTAACAACAATTTGCTATATTAGTAAAATGTGAGCCCTATATATAGATGAAGTTTGGTTTATCTTAATACCATTGTACATATTTCATAAAAATGATAATTGTAATTTTTTTTTATTATAAATGAACTTTTTTAAATAAAGAATGTAGTTAGATAAACCTTGACTAAGAGATACAAATTTCATGTGGTCTCATCACGTTTTTATACATATTGTAAGTTGACAGTGAATACCAGTAGCCGAATTTCGACCAGCTCTATTTTTAAATTTTCAAATACAACATGAAAATTTCTTTTTGGTTGCTTGTTTTTCCGACAGGGTAGGAATATGATGTATTGTGGAACGATCCTCCGTCATCCCTTGTCAAGTTTGGTTTGGAGACAAACCGGTTTCGGCTAATATGCGCCATCTTCAGTGTCTTTTTTCGTTCTGAGTTACTTTGTGTAAGTTCGATAGTACTTATAGTAACTAACTTCCATCCTTTGGTCACGTACTTCGTGTTCGTGTGTTCGTGCGTTCGGGCGACGTGCATGCGTGTGTGCGTGCGAGTCTGCGCGTTTAGGTATGTAAATCTATTTTTGTGTCCTCATTAAACAGGCAGGTAAAAGTCCGTTATTGTCCTCGTGTGTGTTGTTTTGTTTATGTCGTTTTTAGGTTTTCTGTCCTCTTTTCGGTATAATAGCTCAAGCGGTTCAAATAATGTATCTGATGCGGTATTTATTTGTTCATTTATTATTTTACCTACGAATGTCTTCTGTTTGTATATCTCCATATTTTCTAATACGTTAAGTCGTTTTCCCTTGTGTTGTATGTGGAGAATTTTAGCTGTTTTTCCTATTTTCATGGGTGTACATTTGTTTTCTGCCATGTGGTTGGCGAAATTTGATTCCACTGTCGTTGATGATTTCCTTATTTTCTTATTGTAATCTCTTACGTGTTCTCGATATCTCGTCTTGATTTGGCGTCCTGTTTGTCCTATATAGCTATTTTGGCATTCGCAAGTCAATTTGTATACGCCTTGTTTGTCAAAGGGGTCTTCCTTGTTAATGTTGTTTCGTAGAAGTTTTTCCATGCTGTTCTTCGTTTTAAATGCTGCATTAATGTTATATTTTTGGAAAACTTTAGGCAACTTGTAAGATGTTGCTCCGGTATATGATAAGACTGCCCATTTCTTCTCTACCTTTTCTTTGTTTTCCGATTTCCTTGAAGTTATGTTTTTCTGTATTTTCTTCACCAAACTTTTTTGATATCCGTTGTTCTCCGCTATTGTGTATATTGTGCTGAGTTCCTTGTTGTAAGCTTCCTTTTCTAACGGGGTCCGTTCAAGTCGTGTTAATAAATGTCTGAAAGCGGCATTCTTGTGTTGTTGAGGATGGCTAGATTTATTGTGTATTACAGTATCCGTTGCTGTGGGTTTTCTGTATATTTCGTAAGTAAATTTGTTAGTCTCTTTGTTTATTTTAATTGTGAGGTCTAAGTAGTTGATTTTTCCATTTTTCTCTGCGTCCATGGTGAATTTTATATTTTTGTGTTGGCCATTGAGGTATTCCAAAATTTCTTCTTCTTTATTTTCTGATATGAGGCAGATGATGTCGTCTACATACCTGGCATAAAAATTTACCCCAGATTTTTCGCCAGTTCTTCCATGTAACTTTCCTCCAAATGTTGCATAAATACTTCCATAGGAATGGCTGATGTGGGGTTACCCATTCCCAGTCCGTGAGTTTGTCTGTATATTTTATTGTCAAATTTGAAATAATTCTGGTCCAGGGTTACTTTCAGTGTGCTTACGATCTCTGTTGCAATGTCTCTGTTCGTTTTTTCTGCCAATATTTTAGTTAGAGTTTTTAGTGTTTCTGTCAGTGGTATCGAAGGGTATAGGTCCTTCACGTCAAACGATACCAGTTTCGAGTCCTTAGGTACGTTCAGGTTGTTCAGTTTTTCGACTAGTTCCGTCGTGTTTTTGATTGTGTATTTATTGGACAGGTCCAGTGTCTCGGTTAGTAGCTTATTTAGATCACATCACACGAACACGAAGTACGTGACCAAACGATGGAAGTTAGTTACTATAAGTACTATCGAACTTGCACAAAATAACTCATAATGAAAAAAGACACTGAAGATGGCGCATATTAGCCGAAACCGGTTTGTCTCCAAACCAAACTTGACAAGGGATGATGGAGGATCGTTCAACAATACATCATGAAAATTTCTCTTTATATGATAGGTACCACGTCCACATTTCCGTATATACTTACTTCCTATACTGGTTTGACAAGAAAAGCCCACAAACGCATCTCTGATCTCCACAACAAAAAAATTGGAAGTGCAATTTGGTGGTAACATCGGACCCAGAGCTAAAGCAAAAAAATTTGGGAGCGAAGCAGGAGCTAACGAAAAAAACTTTTGCTTCGAGGTCCTGTAGGCAGGTCAAAGAATATATTGCATCAAGCATGCAGAAACATTTTATTCGTAGTTATTAAAAAATTTTAGGTTCTTAGAAAAATTTAATTCGTTGCAAGGAAACGAAAATTTCTGACTTCAAAAATTCCCTACATTTAGCTAATTTTTGAAAATCTGTCCCTTTTTCCCTACACTGCAAATTTGAGGTCGAATTTCCCTACATGTAGCCTCTTTTCCCTACACTTGGCATCACTGTTTTGAACCCGCTCGGTGTCGAAAACTTCAGAAAAACGTTTCGCCTCTTCGTTTGCTCCTATAAAGTTTTTTCCGTTGTCGGAACGAATACGTGCCGGAACCCCTCTTCGATTCATGAAGTTGCGCATGACAATTATGCACGAATCTGTTGACAAGTCGTGGGCGACTTCGAGATGAATCGCGCGCACGGTGAGGCACGTGAACAACGCTACCCACCGTTTTTCAGTGCGCCGACCGATTGTCACGGAAAAAGGTCCGAAGTAATCGAGCCCAGTATACGTGAAGGGCCGTACGTAGGGTTCTAGGCGATCTTCAGGTAAAGGACCCATCACGGGCTGGCGAGGTTCTGTCTTTCTGATGTGGCAAAGTTTACATTCAGCTATTACACTTCGAAGCAGTTGTCTCATTCTGGGAATCCAGTATCTCCGACGAATTTCGCTTAAAGTCGCTTCGTGATTCTGGTGCGTCATCCTGCAATGATAATAGCGGACGACTAACCATGTAAATATGTGCCCATGTGGCAATATTATTGGTCTCTTGACGTCATACGGCAGGAAACTTGCTGCATCAATGCGCCCTTGCACGCGAAGTAGGCCATCGTCATCCAAGTATGGAGAAAGTTGACTTATCGTGCTCTCTTTCGGTATGCCTTGACCAATCTCGATACATTTGCGCTCTGAAGCGAAGGCTTCTGATTGTACGCGTAGACATAATAAGCGCTCGGCCGCATCCAGCTCATTTGCGTTGAGTCCGTATTCATGATATTGTAGTTTTTGTTTACGACAATGGCATATGAAGCGAAGCATCCACGCTATTGACCTCTTCAACCTTATTAAACTCGAAAAGCGACTATAGTCAATGAGAACGTTGTCGTTAGCGATTAAGGCGAACCTAGCGCGAAGTTCTTCGTCCACCTCCGTAGTGACTATGGCATCGTTTTCTTTAGTAGGCCAGGTATCCTCATCGCACTTTAAGAATTCCGGTCCCTGTAGCCAACGAGATTGTAGTGAAAAATCAACGTTTCCGTGGCTTCTTGTCGCATCGTCAGCTACATTGCTTTTGGTAGGCACCCATCGCCATTCGCCAACATCACTCTCGTTCAGGATCTCCGCGACGCGGTGCGCCACATATGGTTTGTAGCGTCGATGTTCGCTGCCAATCCACTTCAGAACCGTTTTGGTATCGCTCCACAAGAAGCATCGTTGAGGACGTATTTGGTGGTTGGCCGATATCAATTTTCACAAGCGTACGCCTAGCACCGCCGCTTGTAATTCAAGTCGCGGAATGGTTACAGCTTTTAGCGGAGCGCTCTTGGTTTTAGCACAGATTAACGTAACGGTAACTTTACCATGGAGATCTCTCGACCTCCAATAAGCGACTGCAGCAAAGGCCTCTTCGCTAGCGTCAACAAATACATGTAGCTCTAAATTTTGGTCCACCCCGTGGGAAAAGTAGAATCGCGGCACACGAAATTTTGCCACTTTGTGCATCTGTTGGCGCCACCGTTCCCATAATACGCCCACGTCATTAGGGATCGTCTCATCCCAGCGAACTTCACGGCGCCATAGTTCACGCAAGATAGATTTGGCTGCAACAGTAAAAAAGCTTAAAACCCCAACGGGTCAAACGTGGACATTATAATGCTAAGGAGTTGACGTTTCGTAGGGCTCTTCTCCCCCGTAATTATTGCCTGATCAATACGATGAAATTTGAAATCTAACTTAAAGTTATCGCTTACTGACTCCCAATACAATCCAAGAACCTTTTCTGTACTATCACCAGCAGCGATCCTTTTAGTTATCGTACTTCCATCTAACTGATTAATTACTTCATTCGAACTCGATACGAAACCACGCAATTCGAACCCGCCATCGCTGTGGATTTCCCTAACCTGTTTCGAAATATCTATCGCCTCTTGGATCGTTTCAAAACTATCCACAAAGTCATCCATATAATGATGTTCTAGGATGGATTCAATTGCGCGAGGATGACTTTCGTGATGCTCCCTGGCGTTAAGTCTCATGACATCATTGTTTATACTAAATAGTTTGGTCACTCAAATGGTCTTCTTCTTCTTCAATTTAAAAAATGCGTATGTGTTTGTGCGAAAATGAAGAGAATGAAGGAATCAATGCTGTGCAATTTCGTATAATTGCTGTTACTACCAAAATGGGAGCAAAGTCGTTAGGATTTACTTCGTTTTTACTGAATTTTTTTCTTCACTACGAAAACGATTTTAATAAAAATATATCGCACCCTAAATCATAAAGTGATACAACTCAAAATTTTATTAAATCGACTTTTCATCATAAACCGGTATACAGAACATATCTCTAGCGATTGCCAACAAAAAAACTTTTCATTCGGAGTCTCTTTTGACTGAAAAATACGTGGCTTTTTTCCAATTCATTGGTTGTCAAGAAAAAGTTTTTTGGCTCCTGAAAATTTTTGAATTTTAAGTTGTGCCACTTTATGATTTAGTATGCGATATATATTAATTTTTTCCGCATATCGGCCCACGTGCGCATAAAATAACAGATACATGTTTTCCTGTTGATTTTACATTTTTAACTAGATAATTTTGCAATTTCAGCTATTTAAATTAACACGGATTTTTTTTTATTTTACCTTAAATTTATTGTTAAATTAACTGGACTGATTTTACAATTTACAAAAATACAATATATCGCACCCTAAATCATAAAGTGACACAACTCAAAATTCAAATATTTCAGGAGAGCCAAAAAACTTTTTTCTTTACAAGCAATCGTATGGCAAAAGACCACGTATTATGGTAATTTTTCGGTCAAAAGAAACACTTATTGAAAATTTTTTTTGGCAATCGCTAGAGATATGTTCTGTGTAACATTTATGAAAAAACTCGATTTCAAAAATTTTTGAGTTGTGTCACCTTATGATTTAGGGTGCGATATGTACATTCAATAAAAAAAAGGTGCTTCGGTATTGCGAGATATGGAAGGACTTCCTCGTGGTAAAATTGCAAACTTTGAGGAGAAAAAAGAAAATATTTTACATTAAAAACTTTTAGAAATAAAAATGCATTTCACTTTTAATTCACCTGAAAACTGAAAATATAAGTGGAAACGCCATTATCACGCACTTCCACTGATGGTAAACTCTTCCCACGACACCAGATTTTCTTTTTATTTAAAAAAAAAAGAATAATAATTGCGTTTTGCACGAACAGCAGAACTCCAAATGTTCAAAAAAATTGTGTATGTTTCAAAATAGTTTTGAAGTTCTTTTTTTAACATTTTTTTTTGTTTATATTGACACTATCATCATGTTAAAGAAACCAAATTCCAAATGACATTTAAGAATAAAATTTTATATTTAATTCATAGCGTATATTTTAAAATTGCTCTATGTTGCATCAACACTAAAATTTGGTTGCATTTACCAAAATGTCAAATGATGTTTAAAAAGCTAAAATCACGTTTGAAAAATCGTGTAATTTGAAAAAAATTGTTGCTATTCTATGTGTAAAGATCGATCATGTTAATCTTACATGAAATAAAATTTGCATATACGCGAATGAAGTAGTAAAGGCAATGGTATCCGTATATTCCCTTTTCTATATTTCTGGAAAATTGTATTAACAGAACAGTACGAGAAAGAGCAACCCTGCTTATACGAAAATGTTCAAAAGGAAAGAAAAAAATTTGAATTCAAACGGCCATTTTGCATGGCGAAACCCAACAAACATTTAGGTTAGATATCGGTTTGAGAATGACTCAAGAACTAGCACTTTTCTAAAATCTCTAACGTTAGAGGACGACTCGAGAAGCTGTCGAGAATCATATCGATCTCAAAAAAAAAAAAAAATGGGACATAGCTCTCAAATGGAGAAAATTATAATTTCCGAATTGAAATCCAATGTAGTTTTCTAATGAAATTCTAATGAGAATTTGCAAATATTTCTTTTTCTAATCAGTCTCCAATTGATTTCTAGTGTGGTTTTCTAACTTCGCTTTGGATTAGAGATAAGTTTGAGAATTACACTCTCTAACACTCTCAGATTGTGTTCGCTGATAAAACGCTGTACCAATTCATACTTTTTGACTAATGCCTGGATGCCTTCGAACGCTTTGGTTGCTTTGGAAACTCTACATTCTCCTACATTTGGATATTTCCCAATTAGCACGAATCCAATGTGGGAAAAAAGTCTCAATTATCAAGTTTATATCCAACATGTTTTTACACTTAAGGTACAATACTTTTCCAAACTGAACTGAGTGCATAATTAGTATTAATTAAATTCAATCATATTAGCAATAAGTAATCGAAAAAGTCAGTGAAGAATAAAATTTAAAGAGGAATGTATAATTCAACTAATTTTTGTGTATAAAATATTGTTATTATTGTTAAATGCATAACAAAAAAGTGAGCAAATAAGTCAAGCAGACAATCATAATTGTTACATTTTTGTTCCTTTATTTCAATCGGATGAGAGTTTGTTGCTCAAAAGCTTTATTCTGACGGTTGATTTTGGTTGGAGAATATCGATAAAGTTCAAGTCAAATTCCAATATTTTTTTCAAGTGGAGAAACAGAAACATTTTCATATCGAAAAATGGGCTGTTTCTGAATTCAAGTTAAGAATTATTGTTGGAAATTGGAAAATGGATTTGATCTCAATGAAATTCAAATGCATTCAAAAATGCTTATTGGGTAGCAACGATTTGCGTCATGGATATTTCATTTTTGTTTTGAAAAAATAAATGTGTATCTATATTTTTGATACATACAGTAAGTCGCAGTGAAAATGACCCACGTTATGTTGTCCGAAGTTTTATGCAAATAAAAAATTATACACAAACAGATTGAAAAACAAATTTATGTACTTAGGTATATTTTAGAATAAACCACAATTTAGAATTTCAAAAAATATTTGATGAACATTATTTTTTAGTTATAAAAATAATAGTTAAAACCAGAAAAGTTCATGAAACGGGCTCACAGTGAAGGTTAGCCACTGAGAGGAATATGCCCTAAAACGGTTTTAATACTTTTTTGCCTTGTTTCAACAGTTCAATTACTCTATCCCTAATATCTAAACTTGTTTGTCGGCCCATCTTTGCACAATGACATCCAAAATACAACTAATGCATCTATTGGCGCACTTGAATTAAATATAATACAAATTTTATTAGCAACCAATGTGTTTTATTCAACTAACAAAACACGATTTTTACGCGCTCTAGCATGTGTTTTATGATAAGTACACCTTTTAAAAATGGAAAAAAATTTCCTGATCTGTTTTTATACTCAGCTGTACTAGTACACAGAGTATTATAGTTTTAATCACATAACGGTGGATTGTAACAGAGTGAAATAATCGAGATAGATATAGACTTATATATATCAAAATGATCAGGGTGAAAAGAGAAATCGATTTAGCCATGTCCGTCCGTCCGTCCGTCCGTCCGTCTGTCCGTCCGTCTGTAAACACTATAACTCGCGCAAAAATTGAGATATTTTGATGAAATTTGAAATGCAAGTTGGTATCGAGACTGGGACGGCTGGTATTGAAAATGGGCGAAATCGGACCATGACCACGCCCACTTTTCCTATATAGAAATAATCGGAAATTTGGTATCTCAGTCACTAATATAGCTGGAGCGATGAAATTTTACCCACGTGTTGAGCTCAGGCCCCTAGGAAGAAATTTGATGAAATTTTGGAAAATGGGCGGTGCCACGCCCACTTATTAAGCATCAAACCTTGAAAGTTTTATATGTCATAACTCAGAAACCATTGAAGATATATCGACAAAATTTGGTACGCGTGATTTACTTACTTAGGCATACGTTTGGACGGAAAATAGTTAAAATCGGTTGACGGCCACGCCCACTTTTATATATGTATATTACAAAGTGACCTAATAAAAACATTTTAAGCGATATCTCTGTCAAATATAAAGATCTATCATTGAAATTTTGTCGCGTGAGTCCAACTGCGGACATAAAACGAAAACCACAAAAATTTTGGAAAATGGGCGGTGCCACGCCAACTTATTAAGGGGCAAACATTGAAAGTTTTATGAGTCATAAATCAGAAACCATTGAAGATATATCGATGAAATTTGGTACGCGTGATATACTTACTTAGTCAAATATTTGGACGAAAAATTTCCGAAATCGGTTGAGGGCCACGCCCACTTTTATATATGGGTCTTATAAAGTGACCTAATAAAAACATTTTAAGCGATATCTCTGTCAAATATAAAGATTTATCATTGAAATTTTATAGCAGGAGTCCAACTGCGGACATAAAACGAAAAACACAAAAATTTTGGAAAATGGGCGTGGCACCGCCTCTTTTTATAAACAGGAATATACGAGATTTCTGAGCCCATAACTCGACAAATAATTTATATATAATGACGAAACTTGGTGTGTACACTTTCATTACTTGTGGTAATACACGCTCGAAATTTTAGCGAAATCGGTTGACGACCACGCCCACTTTTATATATGAGAAATTTAAAGGGGCCTAATAAAAACATTTTAAGCGATATCTTTGTCAAATATAAAGATAATTCATTGAAATTTTGTGGCATGACTTCCACAATAGACCGGAAACAACAAATAGAAAAATTTTGGAAAATGGGCGTGGCACCGCCTCTTTTTACACAAAGGGATATACGAGATTTCTTAGCCTATAACTCGACAAATAATTGAGATATTATGACGAAACTTGGTTTATACACTTTTATAACTTGTGTTAATAGCCACGCAAAAATTTATTGAAATCGGTTTATGACCACGCCTACTGTTTAAGAAAGATATTTCTGGAACACCCTTTGGGAATTTGTAACGTGACATCTTTGTAAGTAGAAGTCATAAAGGAATGAAATTTTGCACAAAGTATAATATTGATATGCTTAGTTGGATGACTGATAAAAATTTAGAAAATGGGCGTGACTACGCCCACTTTATGCAGCACTCGCTTTATATTAATTGCACCGTGTTTCCATCAAACGCAAACAAACAATGAAAGCATACAGCTGAGTATCTAATGTTCGATTCCACTCGAACTTAGGCTTCCTTACTTGTTTTTTATATAATTAACCAAGGATGCATCGTAACGTTAATATTATCGTTTACCGAAAAAAAGCAATCGTTTCCGTTGAAACTATTCAGGTTTTTACCGTTTACGCAATTATCAAAATAATTTATAGTCGCAAAATAACGATAATGAAATTATCGAAATAATACCATTTCGTTGATTAGCGAAAAGAAATTATCAAAATAATTTCATTTCGTTGATTAGCGTTATCATAACCAAATTTATAACGTTGAAATGCTTAGTGCGCTTGCAATGCCGCACAGTGGGGAAGATTCCATACATTCAGCGGAAAAAAATAGAAGGAGTTGTCGTAGGGCTTTAAAATTTTGCAGACAGGTTGTATATGAGCTTAAGTTGAGTTAAGAAAATTTCCAAAAATGGTTGAAATCGGTCAACTCCTAGGGGTACCTCCCTTGGACCTATAGTAAAAAATTAAAAAAAAACATTTAAATACAAATTTTAATTTCAGCCGAAAAAAGTAAGATATCTTCACGAAACTTTGCATATCAGTTACCCTCATAAAGGGCATTGACGGTACAAAAAATAATTGAAATCGGCCACTCCCTAGGGGTACCTCCCTTGGACCTATAGTAAAAAATAAAAATAATTTTGAATCCATACCTGTACTTAATTGTGAATAAAAGCGAAACGCGTTCATCGATTTTCTTGATTTATGTATCATTTTGTTCATAGGTTATGCGACTTTACGTGAAAATAATAGGACTTTGAACTTTTTTACCGTTTTCGATTTTTTATGAATTAAAAAAAAAAAATTATTTTTAGGCAAAAAATATTTTTTTTTCTCCATACATTTATTTATAACTGGGAAACTGTTGCCTATATAGCGAAACGTTATATAAACAGATGAAAGTACTTGTAATTTTTGATTTTTATAAATTTGTTTAAACAAAATCCGACTAGTGGTTCTTGAGTTATGTTAAACAAAAGAGCCTTATCAGAACTGAGTCGCGAATCAATTAGCTGAAAACTGTTGTACTGTATAATACAATAAATTGAAAAGGGGCACCTGGGGGCACTTGAAATTGATTAAAAATGTAAAAACAGATATGAAACAATGTATTAGTAGTGATTTCCAACTGGAGGCAAGTGGCGCTAAAATTACAGGTCCAAATGTTTGGAGAAAAAAGGGATTTTTGTTATATGTTCATAAAAATAAACAAAAAAAAAAAACTTAAATCTCTGCAGAGTTTATTTTTTCAATTTTAGTAGATTGAAATATCCTGCTTTAAATAAATAATAAAAAGAAAAACGTTAGCTCACATAATAAAAGATTATTCGTTTTGAAATTCTTAGGTTTAAATTAAGTTGGTTCGGTAAAACATACAAGTACTGAGTTTGAGACGGCTATAAAAAAAAACTAGCAGTCAGATCGGAGAAAACCTTTTGGATTTGGTTGTACCATTTAGTCTAAATTCCAAAATATCACTGCATATTGCATAAAGAGTATGTTGACAATTTGACTTTTTTCCGCAAAATCCCCAGTGTGTGCCGTCTCGAACAATCGGCCGAGTACTCGCATACATACATATATGCATATGAACACGAACTGCTACGATTTGAGTGACAGCTGTGTATGTATGCGCCTCGTGCAGGCAATCTTTTTGTTGATTTACTTCGTTTCAACGTTACCGGTTGCATTTTGATAATTTAGTTTTGTGAATTATCGAAACGAAATGGTTTTGATAATTTAGCGTTGCGAATTAACGAAACAAAACCATTTTGATAATTTAGCATTGTGAATTAACCAAACGAAATAGAATCCGTTCGTTCGTTAAGCATCTCTGTAATTAACACATAATGTAAAATGTGAACTGTAAAAATATATAAGAGAGAAATCGGTGTTCTAGAGAGAAAGTTTAAGTATTTAAATTGGAGTTGCCAGAAAGCTTGCTTTGATTGTGACGCGTATATACGTGTATGCTTTTGTTTTTCATCATTTCTGGCATGTTGTTGAAACTTTTCCGTCGCAAAAAAATTAGGAAAGTCAAGTAATTGTTAACAAAGATATTTAATAATAAAATGTCTGATTAAATAATGGCTCACTTTCTCTGTGACTCACTGTATCCCCATCAAAACAAACTTCAACCATGGGAATTGTTGTTGCAAAAAGTGACAGGCACATTATGTGTCAATGGGAGAATGGGAAACTAAATAAACCAAATGTGAAGAAGAATCGACCACAGTGTTGTTATCAAACGTAGTAAAATCTTCACAAGAAAATAGCCAAAATTCCGAATAAAATCAATTAAAACTCAAAAATATGTTAATTTTTTGTTATTATCGCTACAAATATAGCATTACAAATTCAATTCACCCAATAATTTTAAAGATTTAAAGATTTCAAAATTTATTTGAATTTTTTTTCTGTAACTTTTGCACAGCACTGCAGGGTGACAGGCACAACATGTCAAAGAGTGTCGCAACTTATAGATATAAACTATGTCATGACATATTGTGCCGAGCAAGGAGAGCACGCGGCTCCGAAAATCATAACTCTCATTTCGTATTCCTGAGGCGGCTTGTTACTCTCGCCATCACGCCATAGGAAACGCTGCGCGCACCTATCAGCTGGCTGTATAGCTATCTGGTGGAACATTTCTCTAATATCCGCGCAGACTGCAACTGCACGCGTTCTAAAATTAAATAATATCGAAGGCAACGATGTGTAGAGTGGTGGTCCCTTTAAAATGTTAGAATTTAGGCACATCCCTTCCACTTGTGCAGCCGCGTCGAAAACGAAACGTAACTTTTTCGGCTTATTCGGATTAATGACGCCGAAGTGGGGCAAATACCATTTCCTAGACGATGTAATTTTCGTTTCGTCATCTGTAAGTTTTCGCGCGTATCCTTTCTTCAAGTATTCTTCGATGACGCCTTTGTACACATTTGCAAACGATGCATCGCGTTTCATCTTCTTCTCGATGAATTCAAGTCTATGCAAGGCTGCGGCATAATTGTCGGGTAGGTGCACGTTGTCAGATTTCCATAATAACCCGGTTTGAAAACGTCCTTTAATTCGCTCGGTTGTGCTTTCAAGCAAGTGGTTGGCTCTGACGTCGTCGTTGCTTTCAACAGGCGGTGAAGCTCTGACCCCGAGACCTTCGATGTCGAAATAGTTTGTTACAAGTTGATGAATGTCTTCTTCTTGTTGGGCACGCACAAACAAGCAAGAGTGAGTGACTGGCGACACCCGGCTGGTCGGTCCGAAAACTATCCACCCCAGTTCAGTGTTACAGGCATATGGGCCTTGTTTGCTAACCCATTTTATGCCGGTCGGTAAGCCCAAGTGGGCATTATCAATTCCAATCAGGAGTTGAGGTACAGCATCGGAATACGGTTGGAGAGGTAGTGACGATATTGATTTGTCGCCACGCTTCAGATCATCTCGGCTTAAGCTCTGCATGCGTAAATCCAGGTTGGCTACTGCATAAACATTACGCAGTAGGTGGCGCTTATTTTTACCTTCTCCGCTGCTGAAGACCTCAGATGGTTCCTGTGCTGCTCGTCCTCCAAACCACTGTGTATCCAAGCGCTGTTGGCGGCCGCGTATTCCCAACTGCTTGGCAAGTTTTCTGTCTAACATTGTGATCGAGGACCCTTCGTCGAAGAGGGCGGATGCGCTTATTTTCGCCATATAATGATACAGGTAACACACGGAAGAGTATCTTGGGTGCAGAGTTACTAGCGGTTGCACAGCTCAGAACGCTTCCTTGTACTTCACCGCGTTCCTCCCTTTGAGGTCTGGGGTTCGAGGTTGTAGCAATGGCTTCGTGTAACAGACCGTGATGCCTGCGCTGGCAGCCCTCTTCTGAGCAAAACCTTTTACGGCGACAGTTGCGTGTGGAATGGCCCACGTTCAGACAAGAAAAACAAGCACGATGCTTCTTCACTAAATCCCACCTTTCGGATACTGCAGCATTAAGAAAACGGCGACAATCTTGCAGTTTATGCTGCCCTGGGCATAGTGGGCATTTGACGGGGTTTAAATTTACAGAACCTGTACTTTGTTTGTCGGAAGTATGTAGCACCACACGGCGATTTTGCTCTTTATTACCGAGGTCTTGTACTGTACATATTAAATTAGCAAGTTCACTTACCCAGGCGCTAAAATGTATTATCGTCGGATATGGTAGTATTGCGGCGGCGACTCTGGCCCATTCGAGTTTCTTATTCATTGGGAGCTTCGATACTAATTCCTCCAATAACGTAGGATTGGCGATGTGTTGATGCCCGTTTACCGATTGTAGGAACGTTGCTAGATTTTTTACTTTAGTAGCAAAGGGCACCAACTTGGACAATGCGTTCTCTGTTATATTAGGCAAATCCCTCGCTTGACGTAGCTGACTTTGAATCAATTGTTCTGGGCGCCCGAAACGAAAGCGAAGTTGCTCTATGGCAGCGCCGACGTTATCAGGGTGGATTAAAAGTGATTTAATCACTTCGCGGGCTTCTCCCTTAACTGCCTTTTGCAGCCGCTCATTGTTTTCTAAATTGGTATAATTGTACGCCGAAGTCGACTGAGTAAAGGCTGTATAAAAGATTGGCCATTCTTCTGGTTCCCCATTGAACACGGGCAATTCTAGCAATTTGCGTGGAGCTATTGCAGAATTGGCCAAAAGGGAAAAATTATTCAAATCATTTGTTGCCATAGGCATACGAGTAAAATTGTTAAAGTTATCAAGGGACGGGGGCGAAGTTATCGACGGTATTGTACATGGCATACCACCGTAGATTGGAACAGTATGCATTCTACTCGTTACTGAATACGTTGGCGCAAAGAGGGCACTAGCAGTCGACGTCGGCAGCGAAGGAAAGACGTAGGCGTTCTCAGTTGCAGGTGGCATAGCAGCGCCGCTGATGGCAGTCGACGTCGACGCTTGTGCGAAACCGTTTATGTTAGATGGCGTGATCTTATTTATCGAGCCAATACCCATAAAATTTTGCACATGTGAAGTGCTTGTCATATTTGTGAGGTTATGAGCACCGGCAGTCAACGCAAAATGTGATGTAACGACGGGTACTGCTGATGTTGTAGCGCCGACAGGTGCGGCTTTATCTAAATACATGGAGCTGCGCAGTGCAGCCTCTAGCTAACCTTACCTGTGAGTCCTCTAACTGCTTTTGGAGGATGGCAATTTGTTTTTGCATTTCTATTGTCGAACCTTCTAGCTTTGACGAGCCGGCGTTGGTGGCTATAGCGTTTGTATCGATGGCGGCGGCAGTGGCTGTGGCTGTGGCGGTGGCACTCCCGGTGGTAGTTGACAAGGTGGTATCGGGCAACACTTCACCTGACTCCGTTTCAATTTTATTGAGCCGAGGGCTACGGCGTTTCTCCATGGCATCATCTTGATCTTTCATTTCAACGATTAAATTAAATTTCTCGCGGCAGCGACGCAGTTAAATCAAAGAAAACTGCGAATAAAGATGTCGTGATGACTTGGTCGAACGAAAGGGTTTGCGTTATAAACAAAATAAACAAAAAAAAAAAAAACTTAAGTCTCTGCAGAGTTTATTTTTTCAATTTTAGTAGATTGAAATATCCTGCTTTAAATAAATAATAAAAAGAAAAACGTTAGCTCACATAATAAAAGATTATTCGTTTTGAAATTCTTAGGTTTAAATTAAGTTGGTTCGGTAAAACATACAAGTACTGAGTTTGAGACGGCTATAAAAAAAAACTAGCAGTCAGATCGGAGTAATTCTTTTTGATTTGGTTGTACCATTTAGTCTAAATTCCAAAATATCACTGCATATTGCATAAAGAGTATGTTGACAATTTGACTTTTTTCCGCAAAATCCCCAGTGTGTGCCGTCTCGAACAATCGGCCGAGTACTCGCATACATACATATATGCATATGAACACGAACTGCTACGATTTGAGTGACAGCTGTGTATGTATGCGCCTCGTGCAGGCAATCTTTTTGTTGATTTACTTCGTTTCAACGTTACCGGTTGCATTTTGATAATTTAGTTTTGTGAATTATCGAAACGAAATGGTTTTGATAATTTAGCGTTGCGAATTAACGAAACAAAACCATTTTGATAATTTAGCATTGTGAATTAACCAAACGAAATAGAATCCGTTCGTTCGTTAAGCATCTCTGTAATTAACACATAATGTAAAATGTGAACTGTAAAAATATATAAGAGAGAAATCGGTGTTCTAGAGAGAAAGTTTAAGTATTTAAATTGGAGTTGCCAGAAAGCTTGCTTTGATTGTGACGCGTATATACGTGTATGCTTTTGTTTTTCATCATTTCTGGCATATTGTTGAAACTTTTCCGTCGCAAAAAAATTAGGAAAGTCAAGTAATTGTTAACAAAGATATTTAATAATAAAATGTCTGATTAAATAATGGCTCACTTTCTCTGTGACTCACTGTATCCCCATCAAAACAAACTTCAACCATGGGAATTGTTGTTGCAAAAAGTGACAGGCACATTATGTGTCAATGGGAGAATGGGAAACTAAATAAACCAAATGTGAAGAAGAATCGACCACAGTGTTGTTATCAAACGTAGTAAAATCTTCACAAGAAAATAGCCAAAATTCCGAATAAAATCAATTAAAACTCAAAAATATGTTAATTTTTTGTTATTATCGCTACAAATATAGCATTACAAATTCAATTCACCCAATAATTTTAAAGATTTAAAGATTTCAAAATTTATTTGAATTTTTTTTCTGTAACTTTTGCACAGCACTGCAGGGTGACAGGCACAACATGTCAAAGAGTGTCGCAACTTATAGATATAAACTATGTCATGACATATTGTGCCGAGCAAGGAGAGCACGCGGCTCCGAAAATCATAACTCTCATTTCGTATTCCTGAGGCGGCTTGTTACTCTCGCCATCACGCCATAGGAAACGCTGCGCGCACCTATCAGCTGGCTGTATAGCTATCTGGTGGAACATTTCTCTAATATCCGCGCAGACTGCAACTGCACGCGTTCTAAAATTAAATAATATCGAAGGCAACGATGTGTAGAGTGGTGGTCCCTTTAAAATGTTAGAATTTAGGCACATCCCTTCCACTTGTGCAGCCGCGTCGAAAACGAAACGTAACTTTTTCGGCTTATTCGGATTAATGACGCCGAAGTGGGGCAAATACCATTTCCTAGACGATGTAATTTTCGTTTCGTCATCTGTAAGTTTTCGCGCGTATCCTTTCTTCAAGTATTCTTCGATGACGCCTTTGTACACATTTGCAAACGATGCATCGCGTTTCATCTTCTTCTCGATGAATTCAAGTCTATGCAAGGCTGCGGCATAATTGTCGGGTAGGTGCACGTTGTCAGATTTCCATAATAACCCGGTTTGAAAACGTCCTTTAATTCGCTCGGTTGTGCTTTCAAGCAAGTGGTTGGCTCTGACGTCGTCGTTGCTTTCAACAGGCGGTGAAGCTCTGACCCCGAGACCTTCGATGTCGAAATAGTTTGTTACAAGTTGATGAATGTCTTCTTCTTGTTGGGCACGCACAAACAAGCAAGAGTGAGTGACTGGCGACACCCGGCTGGTCGGTCCGAAAACTATCCACCCCAGTTCAGTGTTACAGGCATATGGGCCTTGTTTGCTAACCCATTTTATGCCGGTCGGTAAGCCCAAGTGGGCATTATCAATTCCAATCAGGAGTTGAGGTACAGCATCGGAATACGGTTGGAGAGGTAGTGACGATATCAGTGGCGTAGCTAGAGAATTTTTCGGGGGGGGTTACAGCCAATGTAAAAAATTTACCAAAATTAAAATTACCAAAAAAAACTACAATTTTTTTTACAAATGATAAAAATCGCTAGCTTAGAATGCAAATTGTGTAAGTCCTTTTTTAAAACTTTGTAGGAGAGACAAACAAAAAAATTCGAAATGAAAAAAAATTTCTGTTCATATAAATATTTGGACTTACACAATTTGCGTATCACTGAATAACAACGAGTAGAAATATGACAAGTATCTCAGACTTGTTTAGCGCGGTGCGTATTTGATTTTTCTAGCGTTCTACATAAAAATACACTTTTTCATAAAAGTGGACTTACACAGTTTCCACTCTAAGCTAGCGAAATGTAATTTTTTTCGGACTATAATTTAACATTTTAGTACACAAATATCGCTTATAATACATATATCAAACTCTTAAGGCCCTTGGCCACTTAAAATCTGGAATGTTAAGAAGTGTATACATATGTGTGAGTGTCGGGTGATTGACGCAAATATCTAAAAGATTTGATTCTCATCAACGCGAGCCCGAACAAGAACGTGTAGCACGACGACTGCCGATTGCACTAACACACAAAAAAACTCACACATACACACTCCTTGACATGCCAGATTGTCAGTTGCCAAGGGCCTTTAACTATACTTCAAAAGTAAGTCTCATATTCTCTTCTGCAAATCTACGCGCATAGGTAGATTTTCAAGTTTTATGCGCCCAAAATTGAATTTTGTAAAATTGTTACAATTACAGAAAAAAACATACCCACATATTGGAAATAGAATGGGGAACAATAATTAATCGCTTTTTTCCCGACCCCATACTCTGCACTTGCCCCAGATGGTCGCAACTTAGCATATCTGAAGTTAATTTTTTTGTTTTTTTCTTACATATTTTTAAGTGCTAATTTCAACTTGAATATTTATTATTTAAAGCATTTCATTTAAGTAATCGTGGTGAATCCTAAAGGTTCAAGTAATTATTAACACTTTTCAATAATATCCTTGGTTTCCAATAATTCTAAGTTTATAGTTTTAAGCTTTTAAAGTTGGGATATTTAAAAAAAAATTATCACTCTTTTTCATGTTAAAAATTGGTTTTGTTATGTTGCTCTGTCAGACTCAGTCAAATTAACCCTCGGACATGATATCTAGTACAATTAGTAGTTAGCCGACAAAAAATCACGTCGCACAAAGCCGCACTTCAGTACTAGATACAGGGTTTTTCATATGTACCTACAATAATTTTCTTTTTGTGCTTTATATTTAATTTTAATGTTTATATTTTTAACGCATATCTTGGTTAATGTAGGTGATGCTCGAAAGTAACCCAGATATTTAGCAGCGATTATTGTTAACTTTTTAGGCAGTATTTTTAGTATTTCTAATTTTTCAAAGTTAAGGAAGTACTTATCATAAAAAGGGGCTAAGAATTATAAAGCTACATTTTTTAGAAGATTTTTGAGTATGCAATTTTGCAGCTCATTCAATTGTAATATAATAATATGCAACATTCAACTTTTTGAAAAATTTCATTGGCTTTTCGGAAATTTTAATTGGAACGGTCTCACGTACATATAACGCAAACACCCTACAGAAAAAAATTACTAAAATCGACGGAAATTTTTACAGCATTGAGAATAGCACTTTTTACACTAAAATTTTTTGGCTACATAACAGTACACTTAGAAATCTCCTCAAAATCTTCTATAAATTCTGGCCGCGTTTTGAAATTTTAATCCACTTTTAGAAATTTCTACGATTTTTCGGATTTTTCCATAAGCTTAGAAATCCTGCTTAAGGCGATTTTTATTGAAAAATTGTTTACATTTTTAAACGAAAATAAGAGAGTCAAATTTTGTTTGAAATAAATTTAAAAACTCTGGCGTATGATTTTTTTTTTGAGTCACTGTATATATTTTTCAATAAAATCGACTTTTAACTAGAGCCCTAGATACCCGGGTATCGAGCAATTCGATCTGATCGTTTTTGTTTGAAGCCCGTTTGTTGTTCAAATGCCCGTACAAACATTCGAGCATTCGAGCTTACAAACAAAAAAAATGTGTATCGGAAAAACAAAAATAAAAAAACTACATATGTATAAAGAAAAAAAAAAAAAAAATAAACAAAAGAAAAAAACAAACTTCAAAATACCCGAATTGTTCAAATGCCCGTACAAACATACGGGTAATAAACAAACAAACAACTCTTCGAGCATTTTAATAACAACTGTTCGGGCTACTCGAAAATGTTCAAAAAAAAAATCGAGAGCTCTACTTTTAACACAAATTATTAAAATTTTGCATTAAACAAGCAATTTGGAATAGATGTACACAATAAAATATTTCTACCTATGTGCTACGGTTATAAATAATAATTTTCTTATATAATTTAGTTTTTTAATATTCCATTTTGACAGACATTAAGTAAAATCTCAAGTTCAGATACTCTTATACATGGCATAGTTATTCCCATTGTAGTTTATACTAATATTATTTGATTAAGATGATAAGTAATTGAAAGAAAACTTGAAATTTAAATAATTGGCGTTACTTTTCTGTTATTGGCATGTTAATAACAGCAATACTGTATAATAATTGTAGCGTTTGTTGAGCCGTAGGGAAGTGCAGGAGCCGTAGGAATTTTACCACAAAAGAGCGAATATAAGTACAAAGAATGTAAATTGTGGTAAAATTCCTGCGGTTCTTGCACTTTCCTACGGCTCAACAAACGCTAGAATTATAAGTAATACTTCGTGAAAAAGCGCTAAATTTCGAATTACCAATTTCAAAAAATTACTATTCTCATTGATTTTTTCCTGAAAAAGAAATGTATGCTAATAAAGTCAAAGATGGTTTTATGGTCAAAACGAATCTTTCGGGGGGGGTTTTGTCCCCAAAACCCCCCCCGTTACTACGCCACTGGACGATATTGATTTGTCGCCACGCTTCAGATCATCTCGGCTTAAGCTCTGCATGCGTAAATCCAGGTTGGCTACTGCATAAACATTACGCAGTAGGTGGCGCTTATTTTTACCTTCTCCGCTGCTGAAGACCTCAGATGGTTCCTGTGCTGCTCGTCCTCCAAACCACTGTGTATCCAAGCGCTGTTGGCGGCCGCGTATTCCCAACTGCTTGGCAAGTTTTCTGTCTAACATTGTGATCGAGGACCCTTCGTCGAAGAGGGCGGATGCGCTTATTTTCGCCATATAATGATACAGGTAACACACGGAAGAGTATCTTGGGTGCAGAGTTACTAGCGGTTGCACAGCTCAGAACGCTTCCTTGTACTTCACCGCGTTCCTCCCTTTGAGGTCTGGGGTTCGAGGTTGTAGCAATGGCTTCGTGTAACAGACCGTGATGCCTGCGCTGGCAGCCCTCTTCTGAGCAAAACCTTTTACGGCGACAGTTGCGTGTGGAATGGCCCACGTTCAGACAAGAAAAACAAGCACGATGCTTCTTCACTAAATCCCACCTTTCGGATACTGCAGCATTAAGAAAACGGCGACAATCTTGCAGTTTATGCTGCCCTGGGCATAGTGGGCATTTGACGGGGTTTAAATTTACAGAACCTGTACTTTGTTTGTCGGAAGTATGTAGCACCACACGGCGATTTTGCTCTTTATTACCGAGGTCTTGTACTGTACATATTAAATTAGCAAGTTCACTTACCCAGGCGCTAAAATGTATTATCGTCGGATATGGTAGTATTGCGGCGGCGACTCTGGCCCATTCGAGTTTCTTATTCATTGGGAGCTTCGATACTAATTCCTCCAATAACGTAGGATTGGCGATGTGTTGATGCCCGTTTACCGATTGTAGGAACGTTGCTAGATTTTTTACTTTAGTAGCAAAGGGCACCAACTTGGACAATGCGTTCTCTGTTATATTAGGCAAATCCCTCGCTTGACGTAGCTGACTTTGAATCAATTGTTCTGGGCGCCCGAAACGAAAGCGAAGTTGCTCTATGGCAGCGCCGACGTTATCAGGGTGGATTAAAAGTGATTTAATCACTTCGCGGGCTTCTCCCTTAACGGCCTTTTGCAGCCGCTCATTGTTTTCTAAATTGGTATAATTGTACACCGAAGTCGACTGAGTAAAGGCTGTATAAAAGATTGGCCATTCTTCTGGTTCCACATTGAACACGGGCAATTCTAGCAATTTGCGTGGAGCTATTGCAGAATTGGCCAAAAGGGAAAAATTATTCAAATCATTTGTTGCCATAGGCATACGAGTAAAATTGTTAAAGTTATCAAGGGACGGGGGCGAAGTTATCGACGGTATTGTACATGGCATACCACCGTAGATTGGAACAGTATGCATTCTACTCGTTACTGAATACGTTGGCGCAAAGAGGGCACTAGCAGTCGACGTCGGCAGCGAAGGAAAGACGTAGGCGTTCTCAGTTGCAGGTGGCATAGCAGCGCCGCTGATGGCAGTCGACGTCGACGCTTGTGCGAAACCGTTTATGTTAGATGGCGTGATCTTATTTATCGAGCCAATACCCATAAAATTTTGCACATGTGAAGTGCTTGTCATATTTGTGAGGTTATGAGCACCGGCAGTCAACGCAAAATGTGATGTAACGACGGGTACTGCTGATGTTGTAGCGCCGACAGGTGCGGCTTTATCTAAATACATGGAGCTGCGCAGTGCAGCCTCTAGCCTCTGGCAAATGCGATTCTGTTCAGCTAACCTTACCTGTGAGTCCTCTAACTGCTTTTGGAGGATGGCAATTTGTTTTTGCATTTCTATTGTCGAACCTTCTAGCTTTGACGAGCCGGCGTTGGTGGCTATAGCGTTTGTATCGATGGCGGCGGCAGTGGCTGTGGCTGTGGCGGTGGCACTCCCGGTGGTAGTTGACAAGGTGGTATGGGGCAACACTTCACCTGACTCCGTTTCAATTTTATTGAGCCGAGGGCTACGGCGTTTCTCCATGGCATCATCTTGATCTTTCATTTCAACGATTAAATTAAATTTCTCGCGGCAGCGACGCAGTTAAATCAAAGAAAACTGCGAATAAAGATGTCGTGATGACTTGGTCGAACGAAAGGGTTTGCGTTAATAACAAGGCGATCGAAATGTATTTCAATTTGCGTATGTTTATTCTGTAAATTTAGTTAATTTAAATAAATGTACAAATGATATTAATTTCATGACCTTACCGCAGTTTTGCACCCTTTCTTGGCTGTTCGCAAATAGTGAAAAATATATAAGATTTTCGCGCTACGTACTTTGACAGGTATAAGTAAAACGAAAATGTAGAGAATGAAAGAGAACGAAAGGCAAAGAAGAATAAGGGCAAAACGTTGGTTTACAATGCAGGGTTGCATCATTTTAGGTATCGTAACAATTCAGAGAGATTCAAAGAGATTCTAAGTAGCATTTGACAACAAAGGTTAACGAATCTAAATGTGTACAAGTAACTTTTAGCCTAAAAAAAGACACATGCCCACGAGTCTCAATAAATGGAAAAATAATAACTCAGAAAGACTTTGTTATGTACCTTGGAGTCACATTGGATAGAAGAATGGCTTGGAAAAATCACATTGACAAAAAGATTATGCAATCCAAGTTGAAAATAAGCTATTTGCTCAATTCAATTGTTCAATTTCCAGCTGGGTTTAGATAATAAGATGTTAATATTTAATATGGTTTTAAAACCAATTTGGATGTATGGAATACAACTATGGGGCTCAGCATCGGAAGCTAGCGTAGAAAGAATTCAAAGCCTACAGTCCAAGATATAAAAGAACAATATGCAAAGCGCCTTGGTATATATGTGAAAAATTCAATTATACATGGTAACCTAAAGATAAAGATAAATACGGTGACCGAAGAGATAGAGAAAATGCAAAAAATTATGCGAAAATATTAGCCAACCATCCTAATTCATTAGCAAAAAGACTCCTAAAGCAAAGCTATCCCAGGCGGTTAAAGAGAAAGGATGTAAACCTCAATTGTGCATAAGGTCATATTCCGTTAAGCCAATACCTCGAGAGTCGCTTTAGATGATGATGAACGTCGCCGAAGCGACCGACCAACGGGCATCGCGATGAACGCCACCTAGTCCCTGTCGTTCATCGCACAGGCTAGCGGAAATACCATACAATACAATAAACGTCACCGAAACGACCGACCAACGGCCATCGCGATGAACGTCACCCAGTCCCTGTCGTTCATCGCGCCAGCCCGCGGGAAGACAAGCGCCTCTACGATCTCCGCGCTATGGCTGTATATATAATACATATTATCATATATATTATTTCTAATTGGTGTTTTATAAATATCCCTTTTTCTGCTCACATAATTTACCAAAATTAATAAGTAAGGCATCGTTTTAAAGGTATTAATTAGCTATGCATGCGACACGGTGTTTTATTGGGCGTGGTACTTTATATGAAAAGTAAAGGGGGTAAAAGGGGGATTTACCCCCGCAGCGGGGAGTGTTATGGAACCCACATAAAATGTATATCAAACTAAAGGGGTTCAAAATACCTATCGAATGGTATAAAAATATTTGAAATCGGTTCAGTAGTTTTTAAGTAATTGCAATTTAAAAAATGCATAATATAAACTTTGACCTTTAATAACTTTGGTTGTTGTTGTTTCCAAAAAAAAATTCACTTTTATACTGAACTTAGCCTGTTTGTCAATCCTCATACTTGGTTTTTTTTATTTCATAATTGTAGAAATTTCACATTTGTACCAGATCGTGCTATTTTTTCAACTTTGTGGGGCTGAGTGCACCTCTAAACATGCGAGTAGGTCAATAAAATTTTAAAGGCTTATTACTGGGCTTGAAAGGTGCCCTTCTGGCTTTGGAACAAATTGAATTTCCAAAAAAAAATTTTCACTCCACCTTAATATACTATAAGAGTATATCAAAACGATCAGGATGAAAAAAATGATTGAACCATGTCCGTTCGTCCGGCCGTATACACTCTAACTTGCGCAAAAATAGAAATATTTTAATGAAATTTGGTACATAGATTCTAATGGGAACAGAGAAAATTGGGGTTGAAAATAAGGCATATGTGTGTATTTCGAAAAGCACGTAAAACATGATAATTCAATCACTAATAAAGCCCGAGTGATGAAATTACGTTATGCAGTTATGAGGAAACGTGCTAAAATTTTGAATAATGGGCCAAGGGGAGCAAATTTTCAAAGATTTATAAGTCAAAACTCAGGAACTGTAGCAGATAAATCGATTAAGCCAAGGCAAACGTGTGGAAAAAAATTACCCAAGTCGGCAAGAACCACATACGCACATAAAAATATATATAAAATATATAAAAATATATTGCACATACCTATATAGGAATAATAAAAACATTTTATGCGATATCTTTGTCAAACATATATCTAGGTAATTCATTGAAAGTTCCATAAGGTCCACCAAACCAAATAAATAATAAGTTTTTTAAAATGGGCGTGACAGCACAAACCATACCGACTGGCGCCACGTATGTTTTGTTATTTTTTGCGCAAAATGCGCACGGGTCCGGCTAGTATATATTATTTCTAATTGGTGTTTTTTTGCAATCCCTTTTTCTGCTCACATAATTTACCAAAATTAATAAGTAAGGCATCGTTTTAAAGGTATAAATTAGCTATGCATGTTAAACGGTGTTTTATTGGGCGAGGTACTTTTTTTTAATAGTATTTTGCAAAAATAAAATGTTTAAATTTAAAGATTTGCGCCCAAAACTATGCCTTCAGAATTATTTTATTCTAAGAAGAGTGCAGAGTTAAATACAAAATTCAAATGTAGATGTCGCTCCAGTTGAACAGTCGTGTATATTTTAAAACACTTTTATAAGCTTCAGCTGTATGCTTATATGTAAACACTACATTATTTTAGGCGAACACGTGTGTATTCATATTTACGCTTAAAGGGGGTTTTTTAATAAGGGATCTGCTTATTTATACACAGCTGTACGTAGTATCTACTATATACGTATGTATACTTTTGATCACATAGCGGTTTTACGTAAGATCATAAATTGATTGAGATATGGACTTACATGTATGTATATATCAAAACGATCAGGATGAAAAAAAAAAAATGTATTGAACCATGTCCGTCCGTCCGGCCGCACACATTCTAGCTTGCGCAAAAATATAAATATTTTAATGAAATTTGGTAGGTACATACATATTTATGTAGATTCTAATGAGAAAAGAGAAGGTTGGGGTTTTGAAAATTAATTCATATGTATGTATTTCGAAAAACACGATGATTCAGTCACTAATAAGGCCCGAGTGATGAAATTTCATCCATGCAATGACGTTCTGCCGTTATGAGGAAATATGCTGAAATTTTGAAAAATGGGCCAAGAGAGGCAAATTTTCAAAGATTTGTAAATCAAAACTCAGGAACCTCAGCAAATAAATCGATTTAGCTCTGTCCACTGATTTGCTTGCCAAGGCAAACGTGTAAAAAAAAATTACCCAAGTCGGCAGGGACCACAATATATGTCAAATATATAAAAACTAGAGTGCTGCCTACTGTCGAAATTCGACAGTTTTCTAGATGTTTTCTTATGACTAAGGTGCAACTATAGTTTTTGTATAATTGTTTGTTGTTATTGTCACTGTTACTATTTTATTATTGTTCCTGTTGATGCTGCTCCTTTTGTTGCTAATGTCACCGCTACTATTTTGTTGTTGTTGTTGGTGTTGTTGTCGTTACTTGTCTTCACAATTCTCCTACATATGAACTTCTATCTATCTATTTCTGCTCTTTTCTTTCCTACTTATTCTTTCTTATCCTTCTTATTACATGACTTTGTGTGACCACACGTCAATTTTCCAACGACGATAGTGGACGTATTTTCCAACCAATTGTCATGAAAATTGGCGCAGTTCTATTTGAGAGCAATACCTTTCTAATGGTGTTCTTAATTTTAAAATCGGTTCAGCAGTTTCGACGGAAAAGGTGGAACAAAATTTATGAACTTTCTTAAAATAACTGTAAAAACCCGTATTGTTGTTGTTGCCGTTGCTACTTTTCTTCTTAATTCCTCTACGTAAATAAATTTTCTTAAAATAACGGTAAAAAACCTTACTGTTGTTGTTATCGTTGTTTCTAGTCTTCCTAATTGCTTCTTTCTATTTCTCGACGTTCCTTTTCCCCCTTTCTTTCTCACTTTTTCTTTTTTATTCTACATATTCCGTCTATTTCTTTTTGTTATAGTGCTTCTTCTCATTGTCACTGCTAATATGTTGTTGTTGTTGTTGTTTGTAGATATTGTTTTTGTTTGTAGATGTTGTTGCTGTTATATTTGGTGTGGTGTTGTTGTTGTTACTCGTCCTACTAATTCTTCTAACTACGTACATACATAGATACATATGTACATAATTGTCTCATTTTATTTCTACTTTCTTTATTTATTATTTCTAATCCTACTTATTCCTTGCCATTATGTTTTTGTTGTAGTAATTTTGCTACCTTTTTACGTTTCTACTTCTTTGAAACTACACACCACATCCAGCCAAACATGTTCAGAATTGCGTGGTTTGGTGAAAACGCACAAAGTCAGGTACTAGGGATTCCAATTTTTCCGATTTTTACGATCCCGGGATTTTCGAGATTTTATTTTATAATCCCGGGATCCCGGGATTTATCCCGGGATTTGGACTTTAATTACACAGGCCGAAAAAATTTCCAAAAAATTTTCTAACTCAAATAAAATTCTACTTTTCCAAAGGATTTCGGTGCGCTGATTCTGAATCTGAAGTCGGATTTTCGGTAATATGTGTAGGTTTTGAGATATTCATGCCCAAAGAGGCGAAAAATGCGATTTTTTGCTATATTCACAGCTCAATCTGTTAAATTACCAACTTTCATTAAAAGATGATTGCAGCTATTGAAAGAACGATCATTTCTCTTGAAAACAGCGCTTTGCTTTTTCGGGTATCTTATTCAGATATCTACGTTGTCTTCAAAAGAAATGATCGTGCTTCCAATAGATGTAATCAGTTTTTAATGAAAGTCAGTAATTTTAAAAATATTGAGGAGTGAATATGGCCACAAACTGCGTTTTTCGCCTCTTTGGTCATGAATATCTCAAAAACTACACCGAAATCCTTTTGAAACGTAGAATTTTATTTCTGTTACAAAAATTTTTCGACCAGTATTATTTTCCCACATTTGGGGTTGAAAAAAGTAAATACATTTTTTGAGAAACGCTACAACTTTAAAATGCAAAGAAAAAATAAATTTTTATTGCCATTTTTTATTATTTCATTAGTAACAAAATAAAGTAGGAATGTAAAATCATTCGTATTATTTAATTATACCTAAGAGTTCTTTAAAAAGCACAACCAACAACGAAAATTACATACATTTGGTGAACAAAACATTTGCCTTTGCAGTTGGTACTTTTAGGATATTAATAAAAAGGCTTGCAATCATTTAATAATTTCCACTAAAATTTTTTTAGAATTTAACGACGCACTTTGTTTAAGCGAATATTTCCAAGCTTGCCGAAAAATTCAGAAAATTAATGCAACTTCTGAATAGATAAATTTAAATCCGAGTATGCAGCTGCGTATTTAATTTTAGTAGAGTGTTGTAAGACTATCAAGTCTAATTAAAATTTTTTTTCCATTTTCTTCCATTATTTACTTTCCGTGTGGAAAAATTCCAAAAAACATTTGAGAAATAAATGACCAAAAACACTGCTCTACAGCCAAAAAATACTCTGAACGCAACCATCCTTTCTATATGTAAAATCGGTCGCTGATTCCGAAAATCGGGTTCATTTTTAATTCTATTGGAAGGTTTTTGAGATATCGGCAATTTACCGTTATTTGGCCAATGTGTCCACTTAATCCTGTATATCTCTTTAACACAGTGAGTTATATTCCTTAGGGTGACACCAAACGAAAGAAAATTAAATTTCCTTTTCACGGCTCCTATAACATTTTTCTCTAACTCTTATAGTTTCTGAAATATTGACGATTAAATTTTACGATTTTTTGAAGAAAAAATTGACTTTGTCAGGCAATATCTTTAAAACCAATACTTTTACCTTCGGTTTTACTCCTTTTCATGAAGCTCTATTCTATTACCAACAAAAATAAGCTATCAACGATGAAAATCCATTGTAAAATGGAAAAGTTATAGGCGATCAAGTAAATACAGCCAGGTCGCGCAATGCCTCTGCACGCGTACATTCTATGCATATTGTACCAATACCTACACATCTGCAGTAGCAGCACATTGGCAGCGCAGTAGATACAAGCCCATTTACGGGTATAACATGCATAAAATATACCCGTGTAGAGGCATTGTGCGACTTGGCTGTATTTACTTGATCGCCTATAACTTTTCCATTTTACCATGGATTTTCTTCGTTGATAGCTTATTTTTTTGCTAATGGAATGGAGCTTCACGTAAAAGATGAAGGTGAAGACATTGGTTTTAAAGATATTGTCTGACAAAGTCAATTTTTTCTTAAAAAAATCGTAAAAAATCGAAAAAATTAAAATTTAATCGTCAATATTTCAGAAACTATAAGAGTTAGAGAAAAATGTTATAGGAGCCATGAAAAGGAAATTTAATTTTCTTTCGTTTGGTGTCACCCTAAGGAATATAACTCACTGTGTTAAAGAGTTATACTGGATTAAGTGTACCCATTGGCCAAATAACGGTAAATTTCCGATATCTCAAAAACCTTCCCATAGAATTAAAAATGAACCCGATTTTCGGAATCAGCGACCGATTTTACATATAGATAGGATAGTCACGTCCAAAGTACAGACAAAAAATTTCATTTTGTGATCCAGTGAAATCAGGAAATAGAAATTATCAAATGAATTTTGCCACAAGCTAAAAGCTTTAAAAATAGCAAACGTACGTTTCCTTACAACGCGCACTTCAACACAAAAAATTTAATTATTAAAAAAAAATCAAAAATTTTAATCCTTACTTTGACTAATGGCCTTTTTTATTCTAGCAAAAATGCCGCACTTTCTTCCGGCTGTCACATTTTTTTGTTCTCTTCCACACAGACTCAACACTTTTTTAGGGATGTTTGTTCTATTGACAAAATATAAAACTGGCCCGACTACGGGCAACATTTTCTGCTCTTAGCACAAGTAAAAGTTTGCATTATTTTTGTTTCATCCATCACATGAAAAATGCAACACTTTAATAGGACAGAGGACACATGTTGATAATGCTGCAATGTAATAATGCAACATTTTCATTCAGAATAGGAAATGCTGTTAGTATACAGATCTGAGACCAATAAAAATTATATAAAATATAACTTTTATTTGCTATCATAGCGGAATATTCTCCCTTTATCTTATCCCGAAAATCCCGGGATAAAATTCTAGCTATCCCGGGATTTTCGGGGTGTCAGAAAGGGCGGGATCCCGGGATCCCGGGATTGGAATCCCTATCAGGTACATATGCTTGCGCATTGAGACAGCTCTGTTGTGTTCAAATGCATGCAACAACAACCACACGGGAATTTTCCAACGACGATTGTGGGCGCATTTTCCAACCAATTTTAATGAAAATTGGCGCAGTTCTATTTGAGAGCAATACGTTTCTAATGGTGCTTAGTTTTAAATCGGTTCAGTAGTTTCGACGGAGAAGAAGAAACAAAATTTATGTTAGCGTATTAATAATATAGATAGATATAATACATATGGCCATATACATAGGTATAATCAGAATATGTGCAGATTACTCAACCGGTCTTAAGGGTATGTTCAGAAACGCAGCATGAACCGCAACATCGGCAGTTATTATTTTTTTGATGATTGTGATGAGCGACGCACAATGGGAATTCGTGGCCAAAAATAAAGTCGAAATTAAAGTAGTCGTAAATCCATTTTTTTTAACAGCTGTCGACAGATATTTTATAGGACAAAAAAAAGCCCATGTAAAATTTTCTGAGTTCCGTTTCGTTTAGCCGTACAGGGTGCCCAAAGTTGAACAAAAAATGTGCCATTTGAATTATGAATTATATGACTTGATACGAAATGCTCTATCTAAGCCATTTATTGACGCATATACTTGGTTTTGACACCTAAATATAGGTAATGGCTTCTACTTTTTCAGGAAGTAATATTTTTTTTATTATCTTTGAAACCTGATTTTATATGATTTTTCAAATAAGGATAAAAAAATATCGAAAACATTTTTTCTTCGCCAAATTTAAGCAATAAAATAAAAAAAACAAAAAAAACGTATCCTGGATTTTTTTTGTGTGATGAACTAACATATTCTTTATCATATCACATTAACAGAAATTAATTTCACCCGCGCTCCCGCGAGTTTTAATTATTCTCCTAATGGGCCAAAAGTGCATTTTTGAAATTACATTTATAATGACATTCAAAATTAAAAAAAAAAAATGGTCGTACGTGATTTATCCCTCAATATTTCTCTGTAATATAGAAAGTAGTTCATATTATGAAATTCAGTAGCTCGCTTTTGAATTAGCTGCACAGGTTTTATTATATATTGTTTTTTACGCAGGGTAAAAAAAAATTATCAAAAAATTGGGAAATTTTAGAACCAAATTAAAAAAAAAATAAAAAAAAAACATATCCTCAATTTTTTAATATATGTTGGTCCCAGGTGTGCTTAATAACCCCCCATAGTCAGTTTCATCATTCACCCGCGCTCTTCTCACTAATTCATGTTTTTCGACGAGGTGTATATGCGCGCTATCACTATGGACGTACATACATATGTATACATATGGTACACTTTGTAGCTAGAGAGAAAGGCATTGATGAGCAGTTTTGACAGATGTTTATGCTTTAAAATATTAACTAATGCAATTTTATATAGAATATATACATATATACTTACGTTTAGCCTATTTACTTCAAAAGTATCATAACTCAAAAACGCGAGTTTTCAGGTATGGGTATGCATGCATGTGTGCATATGCATACGAGTACGTATGTGCATTATATGACGAAATTTCGGTCTGATAGATTTACTATTGAAATATATAGCGACTGAAAGCTTAAAGGGTTTTTTTCGTAAAATAAGTTTACTGAGCTATGATAGTATTGAAGTAAGTTATCTCTCACTTGCTGTTTGTTATACCATTCATGAACATGAAGTAGTATTATCACTTTGTGCCAAACACGACGTATTTTTATGTACAATTTATCATTTGTCGGAATCGGCCTAATCGGACCAGTACAACATATAGCTCCAATACAACTGATTGTTAAGATATAGATATTTTTGAGTACACCTTCTTCAATTAAACAGATAAAATTTAATTTCTCTCATTCATGAATGGTATAACGTATAACGATTTCATTTCCACACCATGTACTAATATTCATCAAAAAACTTGTATACGGAATTTGAGCATTCTAAATTAATTAGTTTCGAAAATAATTGAAATTTCATGTTTTTTCGCGACACCCGTTATATGGGGGGTGGGAGTATTTATCTTCAGATTGATTTGATTTTCACACCATGTACTAATATTCGTCAAAAAAGCTTGTATACCGAATTTGAGCATTCTAACTTAATTAGTTTCGAAAATAATTGAAATTTCATGGTTTTTCGCGACACCCGTTATATGGGGGGTGGGAGTATTTGTCTTAGATTGATTTCATTTTCACACCATGTACTAATATTCATCAAAAAAGCTTGTATACCGAATTTGAACGTTCTAACTTAATTAGTTTCGAAAATATTTGAAATTGCATGTTTTTTCGCGACACCCGTTATATGGGGGGTGGGAGTATTTGTCATCAGATTGATTTCATTTTCACACCATGTACTAATATTCATCAAAAAAGCTTATGTTCCAAATTTGAGCACTCTAGGTCCATTTTTACTATTTATGACCGTTTTTTGTATGAAACGTTCCCATTGTGCGACGTTTCATGCAAATTTACTGCCATTGCCAGAGGATATCTTCATTAATATTAAAGGTCATAAGTACTTTACACGTTTTGATTTTAATGATGCATATATGAAATTTGATGTCAACGAAGAAACCAAAAATATCTTGACTATCAATACACATCGGGGCTTATATAAATTTAATAGATTTGTACCTGAGATTAAATCAGCCCCAGGTGCATTCCAACAAGCAATTGAGAAAGTTTTAATAGGCGTTCAGGAAGCAACGCCATATGTAGACGACGTCATAGTTGCAAGCAATAATTTCAGTCAGCACGTAAAATCGATACGACATGTATTACAGCGTTTTGCGAATTACAATATCACAGTGAACTATGACAAATTAGAGTTTTTTCAAACCAATATTAAATACTTAGGTCATATAGTAGATGCAGAAGGCACTCGTCCCGACAGAAATAAAACAATAGCTATCATAAATTTGCCAAGACCAACTAATGTTATACCATGTCTCCACATAACGTGTTTCGCTCTTTTTTTCTGCATTTTCTCTCTCAATCTTGTTTCGACACGGAAACCAGTGCCGAAACTCGCCAATTTCCATACAAATTTCTGAGAGCGAGTGAAGATTGAAACACTGTTTCATTCTGAATCATCTTGCCAACCTCGATGATATCGATGTCTTCTCTAATTTTGTATCGAAAATCTATCGAAATCTCACACAGACCAAAACAAAAACGCAAAATATAAGCAAACATACAAACATTTAAGAAGAGCAAGAAAGAGAAATGTTAAACTGAATCACGATCAGCCACGTGGAGACGGGTTATTTAGCGAGATGTTTTGCTAGATGTTTTGTTGGTGAAACAAGTTATGTGGAGACGGGCTTTTAGTGAACTTAGCTCATTTCTTGGTTCAGCAAATTTTTATGGTAAATTCATTGCTACAATGAGATCACTTCCTGCACCACTTGATGAATTCTTACAGTCAAACAAAAAATGGTATTGGTCATCAAAATGCGAAGAAGCATTTCAAAAGTTGAAATCTATTTTAACGTCAGACTTGATGCTCACACATTTTAAACCAAAAATGCCAATAGTAGTCGCAGCAGATGCATCCAAATCTCACATATAATGCCAGATGGATCAGAAAAACCCGTGGCACATGCGTAAAGGTCACTGACACCCGCAGAGAAAAATTATGGTCAAATTGAAAAAGAAGCACTTTCTTTAGTTTTTGCAGTAAAAAAATTTCACCGCATGTTGTATGGTCAAAAATTCATACTACGTACCGACCATAAGCCATTAATTTAAATTTTTGGAGCAAAAAGGGTATTCCAATACATTCAACAAGTAGACTCCAGAGATGGGCTCTCACCTTAATGTCATATGATTTCAGTATTGAACACATTAAAACAGAAAATTTCGGAAATGTTGACATGCTATCCAGGTTGATACCACCAAAGCAAGTCGATGATGAAGATTTTGCAATAGCATGAGCTACACTGGAATACAATATCAGAGCACTCGTGCGTGACAAATTGGCACACTGTCGGTTAAAAATCTCATGATCGAAGAATCGACAAAAAGAGATTCAATACTTCAACAAGTCATAAATCATGTGCAAACAACATGACCCAGAGATACAAAATCTTTGCATAACGACTTGATTCCATACTACAATCGCAAAGAATCGCTGTCAGTAATTGATAATATACTTTTGAACGGGGAACGCATAGTCGTTCCATCAACGTATCAGGCACGAATTCTTAAAACTTTGCTCAAGGGTTATCAAGGCCAACAGCGAATGAAAGCCATTGATAAAAATATTAGAGCTCTAGATACCCGGGTATCGAACAAATCGAATTGATCGTTTTTGTTTGAAGCCCGTTTGTTGTTTAAATGCCCGTACAAACATTCGAGCATTCGAGCTTACAAACAAAAAAAATGTGTATCGAAAAATCAAAAATAAAAACAACTACATATGAAGAAGAAAAAAAATAATAAACAAAAGAAAAAAACAAACTTGAAAATGCCCGAATTGTTCAAATGCCCGTACAAACATACGGGTAATAAACAAACAAACGACTGTTCGAGCATTTGAACAACATTTGTTCGGGCTACTCGAAAATGTTCAAAAAAAAATCTGGAGCTCTAAAAAATATTGAAGATTATGTGCGCACATGTAGTAAATGCCAGCTCAATGCTAAAAGTTCCGTAAAAGCAAAATTAAGTTCATCGCCTTTTGCAGAAAGAGCAATGTAACGCATCCATATAGACTTTGCAGGTCCAATACGTTCAAAATACTATCTAATCATCGTCGATTCGTTTTCAAAGTGGCCCGAGGCATATCAGTGCACAACGATTTCAGCAGCCAAGGTCATAGACATTTTAACAGACTTTTTTAATCGATTTGGTTATCCTGAAATTGTTGTATCTGACAATGGTACACAATTTGTCAGGTCAGAGTTTGAGCAGTTTTGCAATACAAGGAACATCCAACATGTTAAAACAGCTCCGTACCATCCTCAAAGCATTGGTCAGGCAGAGAGGTACGTGGATATTACAAAACGAGCTTTAGAAAAATCTTTCACAGAAGAGACAAAAGACAACACAAATCTACAAGAATTTTTACTTCAATATCGATCAACACCTAATCCAAACTGCGTGGAGGGAAAGACGCCAGCAGAACTATTCGTCGGAAGAAAGCTGCGTACAGAAATAGATTTTTTGAAGAAACCACAACTTGACAGTGCTCTAAGAAATACTAAAATGGAGCAACAATTTAACACTAAGCATGGTGCTAAGTCTCGGTAGTTTCAATTAAACCAGCAAGTTTTCGTTAAAGTATTTAAAAACAATAAGATGACTTGGCAGCCAGGCATCATAATTGAAAAGGTTGGTAATGTGCAAATCAAATTCGTAAGCGCAGCATTGATACTGACCAACTTCAATTGGAACCAAGGCCGACCGCCGAACCACAATTTCAACATCAGTCTCATCAGCAGCCGCATGAAAGTTTAACACTGCCGACACATAATTCGGTGACAACAAACGTTACACGATCGGATCGTGCCAGACGCCCACCGGCTTGGCATCAGCGATATGCAGTTTATAACTAAAAGGGGAGATGTTGGATAATGGATCATATCCAAAATCAGTAATATGGCGACACTCGTATTTATCGATTAGCATTTTGACAAAAGACTTGAAAGATGTTTGAACGAACGTCGATGAAAATTCTTAATAGTTTTTAAGAAAATAAAATTGCAACGTATGCTCTTTTTATGGTAAGGGGGGAGCGCGTACAACAACAATTCTAAATCGCAAGAAATTACACCGGTCGCTTTCAATGTTACTTTACAAGTGAAGTTCATTTATTCCATTTCTTATTTCTTAGCCTAAACTTATAACTAACTGCTTAACCTAGCGGTGGTTATGTACATATTTATATGTACAAGCATATGTAAAGCTAATATGTAAGTATATATTTATTAAGAAGGGAGTATACATAATGTAGAAATATGGTAAAGGTAAGTATTAGGATAAGTATGTATAATTAGATATTCATTTATTATAGGGAAGTATTGTATTTATAGTATTTGTAGATATTTCAGCGTTTGAGGTAAGTATGAAGAATTTAAAGGTAAGTAAAGATAAATGAATTTAAGTTATAGAGTAAGTGCGAAATATAAGGTAAGTATATGTAGGTTGAATTCATTATATATTATTTATGTAGTGCTTATACATATTCAATTAATATACATATTATTTCATATCATAAGAATTCAATTTGTTGTATTCTTTCTTAATCAAAACGCCATGTGACTAAACACCGGCCACCTTGATAGGATCACGATCCTTCAACCTCTATTGGTAGTACGGCCAGCCTGTGTATGGGACGCTTAATTACGCCCGTTTTGGTTGCGACGTCTGCGACGCGAACCTTGCCGTCTCGTCCTGTGATGATTGCCACGATGCGACCGAGCACCCATTGTTGCGGTGGTATGTTGTCCTCTTGCACCAGAACCAGGTCGTTCACCTCCATATTGCGTTGCGGATAAAGCCACTTGTTCCGCTCCTGTAGGCCCACTAGGTAGCTCTTGGACCACTGACGCCAAAACTGCTGCTTGAGAGAGCAGACAAGTTGCCATCTGTCGCAATAGCGCATTGCCTCCGTTGAAACTTGTGCTGGAGGTAGCGCTCGAAGTGGGCATCCAATTAGTAGATGCGCTGGTGTTAGGGCTTCTCCGTCGTTGGGGTCCGTGCTCAATGGTGTCAGGGGTCGCGAATTGAGTATTGCCTCGATTTCTGCTAGTAGCGTTTGCAGTTCTTCGGCGGTGAGCAGCGCGTTGCCGATTGCGCGCACGAGCAGATGCTTGGCGGACTTCACTGCCGCCTCCCACAACCCTCCGAAGTGCGGCGCCCTGGGTGGTATAAAGGCGAAGCTGAATCCTTCCTCTGTTGCGTACTGGGCTAGATTCCCTTGTTGAGCTAGAAACGCTTCCCTCAGTTCGCGTAGTTTGCGGTCGGCGCCGACGAAGTTGGTGGCGTTGTCGCTGTAAATTTTCTGCGGCATCCCTCGGCGTCCAATGAACCTTTTAAGGGCGAGAATAAAACAATTTGATGTTAGGTCAGTTACGAGTTCTAGATGTACTGCTTTGGAAGTGAAACAAACGAACACTGCGATATATGATTTTACTGGTGGTCGACCACGTATTTTTAAAGTAGTGTATACGGGACCACAGAAATCTACTCCACATATAAGAAAGGGTCGTAGCGCACGAAGCCTATCGGCAGGCAAATTTCCCATTATTTGGGTTTGAAGCTTCGGCTTATAATGAAAGCAGTGTGTGCAGTTTCTTACGGTTCGACTACAGGCTTCTCGAGCATTAATGAGCCAAATACGTTCTCGTAGAAGCGCTACCAATGCCTTTGCTCCAGCATGATGATTTCGAAAATGTAGGTACCGTAAATAAGTTGTAACGAAGTGCGAGTTTTTGCTTAAGAGCAATGGAAACCTAGCATCGTATGGGAGAGGCGCATTCAATAAGCGGCCTCCTACTCGGAGTAAAATAAACGAAAACGAAAATTCCGAGTAGTCCTGCAAAAAGGGGTTTAATTTCTGCAAGTTTGGGGATAGGGTGGTACTCTTTTTGAGTTTTTGAATTTCTTCACCAAACTCTTCATGTTGAACCACCTGAACAAGTTTTAGAAAGCTTACATTTAGCTCTTCAGCCGTTAATATTTTGGTGAAAGTCGCTGATGGATTTCGAATTCGTCTAGGCCATCTTAATATATAAGCGACAACCCGAAGCAATTTTTGGTGAGAAGAGAATTTTTCAATAAGATCCATTATTGGATTTCGATCGACAATATGTGTCGTTAAAGTTATAGCATTTTTCTTCTTCTCTAATGCTTCGTCTTCTGGGGAGAGCTGGAAGTGGGTATTTATGGGCCATAAGGCAGGGTCTTCTAAGAGGAATTGCGGACCGCTAAACCAAATTGAATTATTCAGTTCGTCCACGTTACAACCCCGAGACACTTGATCCGCCGGATTTTGTTTCGTTGGCACATGTCGCCAAGTAATTTTATCAGTCAACTCCTGGATTTCGGACACTCTGTTTGCGACAAAGGTTTGTAACGAAGATGGATGCGTTTTGATCCAATGCAAAATGATTTCAGAGTCTGTCCAGAAACATATTTTTTCAATTGGTCGACTCAACATAGGCGCAAGCCTTGACCATAATTTGGCCAGAAGATGTGCTGCCGAGAGCTCTAAACGCGGAAGTGATTTTGTCTTAAGCGGAGCCACTCTAGACTTTCCAGTAAGCAGCGTACATTTGATTCCACTAGCGGTTTGGCTACGTATATATACGCAGCAGCCATACGCTCTTATTGAGGCGTCGGCGAAGCCGTGAATTTGGCAGCTGGCACTCGACTCAGTATTAACATACCGAGGAATGCTTATAGTTGAGAGCTGCAGCAAATTGGCTTTGAAGTTTTGCCAGCTAGTGTCGAGGCGCAATGGAATCGACTCATCCCAATCTAGTTTTTGAATCCAAAGCTCTTGCAATAAGATTTTTGCTTTGGTAACTAGTGGGGCAAGTAAACCAAGAGGATCGAAAAGGCGAGCCGAGACTGATAAAATGTTTCGTTTTGTGGCTCGTAGATCTTTGAAACTGTCATCTAAGACGAATCGAAACAAATCCTCTTTCGGCAACCAATGGATTCCAAGAGTTTTTGTGGAGTCCGTATCATTGAAACTTAATGATTTTTCAGAACTCGCACAGTCGAAAAAGAGTGGGTGGTTAGAAAACCACTTAGCTAACTTGAATCCAGCCGAATTTAGAATAGTATTTACTTCACTTCTAATAAGATCTAAAGTCTCAAAGTCATCAGATCCTGTAAGCAGGTCATCGACGTAGAAATCTTTTTGAATGGCCTTTGAACCGAGTGGATACGTATTCGTATTAGCATCACTGAGCATTTGCAAACACCGTGTAGCGAGAAATGGAGCAGGCGCAGTGCCGTATGTTACGGTGTTAAGTCGAAAAATTTGAAGTTGCTCAGAAGGATGCTTTCTCCACACTATAAGCTGGAAATTTCTATCTTCTTCGTGCATGAGAATTTGGCGGTACATTTTAGTAATGTCCGCCGTGAGTGCATATTTATGCAACCGAAAACGAAGAAGAGTTGAATATAGCTCTTCTTGAATGGTCGGCCCAACCATCAAGAGTTCATTTAACGAATTTTGCGAAGAGGTACGACTTGATGCATCGAATACAACTCGTAATTTAGTTGTCGTACTTTCAGGCCGAAGAACGCATTGATGCGGTATGAAGTAGTGTGGCTCACTCGGGATCTTATTATTTGTTGGGCTCATATGGCCTAACTCGATATATTCATTCATGAAGTCCAGATACATTTGACGAAGTACTGGATCTTTCAAGGTTCTTCTCTCCAGGGCCTGGAACCGCCGAGCTGCGGTTTCATAGGAGTGACCGAGTAACTTACGGTCATCCTTGAAAGGTAATCTCACTTGAAGCCTTCCAGATGGTAAAACTTGTGTGGTTTTTACGAAAAATTTCTCACACTCTCTTTGTTCAGGTGTGAGTTTGACAGTATATGCCTCTGAAGGTAGTTCTTCTAAAGCCCAGAATCTTTGGACCACTGAATCAATTGTCGACAAGTCATCTTCAGTTTGGCATAGTGTGCTACTGACATTGGGAGGAGGACGTCGGCTGGTGGAGTATTTTCCTGAAACAATCCAGCCTAAAAGTGTCTTCTGTAGTGTTGGGTGGTTAGGGCCAGTTTTAATTTGACCAACAGCTAAAAGCTCGAAAAATGTTTCTGCACCCAACAGAAGATCAACTTTCTTGGATTTGTAGAAATCTGGATCTGCCAATTTAATATTGGACGGTATTTTCCAACCATTGATGTTTATATCGCGATCGGGATGGTTGGCGGAAATGGATCTCATTATCCAGAATTCTGCCGAAAACTCAAATTCATTCAACCGCGATTTAACAAACGTATTTATTTTGGCCCTTACTTTCGTATTAGCATTTCCGATGCCGATCACATTAAGATTCGCACTTTGACGACGAATCCGCAATTTTTGCGCCAAATCTTCGGTCATAAAGTTGACCTGTGACCCAGAATCTAAGAGAGCTCTAGCCGGTACGTATTCTCCGGAGCTACTTCGCACACAGACTACAGCTGTAGCCAACATAACGCGATCTGGCATACTTGTGGTGTGCATAGCTTGGGAGGTCGAAGGTTGTGGTGCAGTCTCGAAAGAAATGGGATATTGGTGCAGTAGAGTGTGATGTGAACGATTACATACACGACACCGATCCGCTCTGCACTTTGAGACGGTATGCCCTTTACGCAAGCAATTTATGCATAGGGGTACCGATTTGGCGAACTCAAATCTTTGCTGGGCTGGAAGAGTTTTGAAAGTAGGACACGCGGTAATATTATGATCCTTAGATTTACAGTGTGGGCATATTGGCTGTTTAGCATTTGAAGTCACTAAGGCAGACTTCGATTTTTCCGAAACTTTATTGTTTCTTTGAGCATTACTACTGCTGGATAATGGAGCTGACCTCGAAGTTGAGGCCTCTTCGGCCGAGAGGTGTTGGTATCGTTTATTTAAGGTGGTTTCACACTCTTGCCATAGCGGTAGTTTATCATAATCCAGCTGCTCCTCCCACTTTGAACGAGTAGTGGGGTCAACCTTCGACATAACTAAATGTATTACGATCGCATTTGAAATATTTTGCTCATTTCCTAATGAGAGCAAAGAATCGTAAACAGCCGACACTGTATCAATCATTGTACGCAGTGAAAGCGCGGAAGGCTTTGAAATGCTTGGCAGCTCAAAAAGTTTGGAGATCGTATCGAAAAATATGAGACATTTATTGTCATAAACCTTTTTGAGACTGGCCAAAGCCTTTGGGTAATTTTCGTCCGACATTTGAAAGGCTTTCACTGTACCTAATGCTTCGCCAGACAGACAGTTAACAAGATGATTAAATTTTTCAATATCTGGGATATGTGGATCATTGTGAACTAGGCTCTCAAACAAACTCATGAAATTTTTAAACTCCGAATATTTCCCCGTAAACTTCGGCAAATTCATTTTTGGGAGTCTTGAGCTGTGAGGCGCTATGAACGAAGTTTCGACGACAGAAGTTCTATTTTTTGCAAGAATCGATTTAATTATCGATTTTGTTTCGACTATTATGTCCTCTAACTCCCCACGGGCGTCGTCATCCTCATCGATTTCTTCGATTTTCGACTGACACTTCATAAGCTTTTCGCTGTGAGAATTCAATATGTCAAGTCGACATTCTAACGAAATTGGATCCATGGACATAGTTTTATCAAGTAGACCCGTTTTAATGCGCAGAATACTTTTTTTACAACAGTTCTTTGGCGCCTTAATGATGTCAAAGTAGTTAGCATCTCCTTACTTGGAGTGGTACCGGAACCAGTTGCATTATCCTTGGTCATTTTGTATTAAAATATCTTATTAACACCGAAAGAATTAAAGCTTGTATGTTGGTCCACGAAAACGAAAAATGAAATTTTTTACCAAAATTGGCCGAAGATCAGGTTAGGACCAGGAAATTCCAAGCAATATCGGAAATATGAGCAAGGGCAGTATCACACAGCAATTATTGGTATAACCAAAAAATTTCGAAAATTATTATTATTTTTTTGAAAATTTATTTTAAGGTTATTTTTTAACCCAGAAATTCAAAATTGCTTCTGTTTTAATTAAAAGCGAAGAAAGAACTTATCTTTGCACGAAAAATTAAGATTTTTATTTTTATTTATTTTTTAAAGAATTTACGGTTTCGTACCGAATGTCGCACCCTTTATTCACGAAATCCTACTGTACCCTTGTTTCACTAACACAGTATGTACGTGTATGTATGTTGTATATATATACATAAATATATGTATATAAGTGAACAAGGAGATGCCAATAATTGAAAGGATTTTCAATAAAACGTTGATTCGAACTATTTCGAATTATTTTGCGATACACTTTATTTAAGAAAACAATTTTTTTTTTTTTTTACCAAAACCACTTTCAATTGTTCGCACTCGTTACCTGCTGTGAATGCTTAGGCTTTTTGCCAGCTTTCACTTCCCTTTGGCAGATGATGCAATTGCAGGGCATTCCAGGTGGTGTAGATGGCGCGACGACAAACAGCAGCGATGACAATGGCAACAGCGATGACAGCAGAACACCAGTCGGCAGCGAAAATAGCGGTGAGTATAAATTTTTAGCTTTCAAAATTGCCCTTTGATTAAATTTTTTAAATTTTTTCAATTGTTTTAATTTTTGTCCGAAAATTTCTCAAAGACACTGTTCTTTTTAGATGCACCGCAATGTATGTATGTACCACGTAAGTATATATGTATGTATGTATATTACTTATTTTGCAGGCACCAAGTAAGTAATTATATGTATGTATGTTTGTAATGCATTTATTAGCTTTTTAGGCACGGCAATTTGGCGAAACCGGACTTGCAAAGAAAAAGGACCACAGAATTTGTTGTTGCGAAATAAAATTAGGTAATTTATGTGGACAAATCCACTTATTTTATATGTTAAAGTTTTTATTAATTTTTTATTTATTTTTGTAGCACTGTAGTTTAGCACTGTTTATATCAGAGATGCTTAACGAACAAACGGATTATTATTTTGATAATTGTGAAAACGGTAAAAACCTGAATAGTTTCAACGGAAACGATTGCTTTTTTCGGTAAACGATAATATTAACGTTATGATGCATCCTTGGTTTATATATAGATGTAGTTATATGTTTTTGTCGTATGCGGTATTCGCAAACTGTTACTAATTTTAATTTTCAGGTATTTGGTTTTTTATTTTAGTTTTTATCACACTATATGTATGTTAATTTGTTAAATGTACCTATGTTTTATTGTTTTTCACAACACTTATGTATGTTTTAGTTTCTTTTTATTTCGCTTATAAATTCAATACAATTTTTAGTTTTGTAGAATTGTCACTTTATTTTTTTATCTTTATTTAATACACGCACTCAAGTCCCTGCTCGGGCGCCATGAAAATTCTTAATAGTTTTTAAGAAAATAAAATTGCAACGAGCGCGTACAACAACAATTCTAAATCGCAAGAAATTACACCGGTCGCTTTCAATGTTACTTTACAAGTGAAGTTCATTTATTCCATTAGCCTAAACTTATAACTAACTGCTTAACCTAGCGGTGGTTATGTACATATTTATATGTACAAGCATATGTAAAGCTAATATGTAAGTATATATTTATTAAGAAGGGAGTATACATAATGTAGAAATATGGTAAAGGTAAGTATTAGGATAAGTATGTATAATTAGATATTCATTTATTACAGGGAAGTATTGTATTTATAGTATTTGTAGATATTTCAGCGTTTGAGGTAAGTATGAAGAATTTAAAGGTAAGTAAAGATAAATGAATTTAAGTTATAGAGTAAGTGCGAAATATAAGGTAAGCAAGGCCGTAGCCAGGATTTCATTTTGGGGGGGGATTAACTAAAAAAAAACATTTCAAATTCAAATTACATACATATCTGCCCCGTTTGCTATGCTATGTGCATGAATAATTAGGTTTCGCTTATCACCCATATTTAATTGTTATTGCAAAATCCAATTAATTTCACCAAATTTATCTGTCAAATAAAATTTTCGTCAGCTGATTTTCAGTGCAACCAGCTACCCTGTCAAAGCTTCAGAGGGTAAAAAGTGTGAGTTTTTACACCACTGAAGTGTACATTTTTAGGAAACGAAAACAGGGTAGCAAGTGAAAAACTTATGTAGTTTTTTTACACTAAATTACCACTAGATCCACTAGCCTAATAAAACCACTAAAAAAAGAAGACATATTCTGTTTGACGTTTTACCTTCATTTTGCAAACGAAAACGGAAAATTGAAGAGTGTAACAAAAATGCACATTTTTTTGATGAAACGAAATCACCATTAATTTCAATGGTAAAATTTTAAATTAAGCTCTAACCCAATTAAGTTAATTATAAGTTTATGATTTTGTTAAACAATTTCTTAGACATGCCAAAAGCAAAACCGCAGTTATCTATATCTTCTGGAAACAGGCGCCAAATTAGGTTCAGAAGAAACGGGACAGTCGCTGAACATGCAAATCGTTTAGAGAACTCACGGTTGCGTGGAATGCAGAGGAGACATGTGGCGATTCATACGAAATCAGCATTTAACTACAGACCGGATTTAAAATATATGGAACATTCTTCCTCATAAAGATTGTCTCTTTGAACAGCTTCGTGGCCCAAAAAGAGAACAGAAGTCAGAGACGAAGATATTTCCATAGAGATTTCTTCTTATTTTTGGGAGGTAAATCTTTTTAATTTTATTTAAAAGTATACCTTGTTACAATAAATAGAAAACTTCTTACTCAATTTTTCGAAGATATTTCCATAGAGATTTCTTTTTAATTTTATTTAAAAGTATACCTTCTCACAATAAATAGAAAACTTTTTACTCAATTTTTCAAAGATATTTCCATAAAGATTTCTTCTTATTTGTGGGAGGTAAATCTTTTTAATCTATCTATCTATCTAATACCTTTAAACGAGCAATTCTTGTATATATATATATATATATATATATATATATATATAATCAGGATCTCGAAAACGGCTCCAACGATTTTCATGAAATTTGGTATGCAGAGAGCTTCGGAGGTGAACTCTCGAAAAATATAATTTTTTTCTAACTTTTATCCCGGGTCCCGAGATATGGGTCAAAACGTGGACCCGGATGACCCTCGAATGTCTCTGAGCGATATGGGTATCAAATGAAAGGTACTGATGAAGACTTCAACATAGAACTCTTTTAATTGTGATGCCTAGGCCGGGTCCCGAGATATGGGTCAAAACGTGGACCCGGATGAGCCTCGAATGTCTCTGAGCGATATGGGTATCAAATGAAAGGTATTGATGAGGACTTCAACATAGAACTCTTATAATTGTGATGCCTAGGCCGGGTCCAGAGATATGGGTCAAAACGTGGACCCGGATGAGCCTCGAATGTCTCTGAGCGATATGGGTATCAAATTAAAGGTCTTAATGGGGACTTGAACATAGATGACTCCGAAAATTGGGAATCATGGCTTCAATATAGAGATCTCTTCGATATAATGCTGAACCTGGTTCCCTAAGTAAAGGGAACATGAAAAGAAAAAAGAAAGTCGAATGGAATGGAATGGGAATGGGAAAGGGAGAAGGGAGAGGAAACCAATATAGAATGGGAGAGGGGAATGGAGAACGAATAGGAGAGTGAGAGAAAACGAGGGGTTAGGGAGAGCGATAGGAAAAGGAAAGGGAAAAGGAAACGGAGATGAAAGATAAAGAGAAAAGAAAAAGAAAAGATGAGGGAGAAGGACATGAAGAGGTAGAGGTATCACGGCCAAGCGAGTCGGAATTACCTTAGTTATGGATCTCAATAATGGCTTCAACAATTTTCATGAAATTTAGTATACAAGGGGTATCGGGCGCAAACTTCTGAAAATTTTAATTTTTCCACTAATTTGTTTATTTTAACTTTTTATTTCGCTTGCGAGGACCTGCGAAAAAATGGCAGCCCGAGATAAGCTCGGTCATCCAGGTACTTTTATTTAAAAGTATACCTTCTCACAATAAATAGAAAACTTCTTACTCAATTTTTCAAAGATATTTCCTTAGAGATTTCTTCTTATTTTTGGGAGGTAAATCTTTTTAATTTTATTTAAAAGTATACCTTCTTACAATAAATAAAAAACTTTCTACTCAACTTTTCTTTACGCATTATTGTTGTCGACTGTGAACCGCTAACTGAGTTTACATATGTATGTATATAAGACTAACTTTATAATAAATTTAATTCAAGGAGATATCCACATATAATTCGAAGATTTCTTCTTGATTTTATTAAAAAGACTATCCCATTAAAAGTAAGTAGGGATTCTTCTTAAAGAAAAACTATAGAGATATCTTCTTACTTTTGTTCTATTTTATTAGGTGGTTTTCGCTCTGTGTAGGTACCAAACGTTGTTTGAATTATTATAACTTTGAGTTTTTTATTGTTAATAAATGTATTGTTTATAACGTTGTTTAATTTTAAAGTGTTTGCATTTCATCTAAAGGAGGGTGGTATATTACATTCCTTGCAGAAAACAAGCACAAAATATGAATGTGTAACCAGTGATGCCACTAAGAAAATTTTTTTCCTACCAAAAACCTACCAAAATGGATTCGAACCTACCAATTTTTTTTTTTTAATGTGAGATTTAACCATATTCAACAAATTCATTTAGGGTAACTGTGCCAGTAACCCTGCAAGAACTGTGCAGGTCATTTGACCGGTCATATGACCGGCAGGCATGACCAAAAGTTTTGGGATATTTCCTATCACATTCTTAAGGGCATCGGTAACTTTTGTGACCGTTTCATTCATCACGTTCCCGTATGTGTATTTTCAAATTCCGTTCTATCCCTATCTATCTCATTGGTTTTGAACTTGGCTAGAAACACATACGAGTGCAAGTGTGTTGGTAATATTATAGTTTTGGAATAGTGTTAGTACTTTAGGTCACACAATTCTAGCAGGGAGCCGACCACTCTGCAGTAACCGGACACTCTTGTTTTTTTAACGCTTAAAATAAAAAAAACCTGTTTATTATTTTTTTTTTGATTTTGAAAACTTTAGTATTAAATTTAATATTATTTGTACAAATTTAAATTAAATTAATTAAATTTTAGAATGAGTGATAAAAATGTGAAGGAAAAGAGGAAGAAACGTAAGAAAATTTATCTAGGGAAATAGCGGACATTTCTATTTAGCAGAGTTTTGTGACAAACCTCTACTGAGAAGACACGTTTTCTCAACAGTGTCGTGGCAAAGTGACCAAATGTATCAAATCAGTGATATTAGTTGAACGAACGCAAAAACCTACCAAAATTCAAATCGTCCTACCAACCTACCAAAAGGAATAAAACCTACCAGTTTTGGTAGGAAAAGTCCAAAAGTGGCATCCCTGTGTGTAACCCATTTTTACACTCTACTCAAAGCTAAACATCAGTATATATAATTTTTGCGGCGCAACGAAGTAAGCCGGGTACTTGCTAGTACATACATAGATACAAATAATAATTGAGACTAACTTTTTACATGATTTCTATGCTTCTAAAAAATACAATTAAGCATATTTATATTATAAAAAAAAAATTTAATCGCATTAATTTCGGGGGGGGATTGATCCCTGCCATCCCCCCCCCCCCCCTAGATACGGCCTTGAAGGTAAGTATATGTAGGTTGAATTCATTATATATTATTTATGTAGTGCTTATACATATTCAATTAATATACATATTATTTCATATCATAAGAATTCAATTTTTTATACTCAGCTGTACTAGTACACAGAGTATTATAGTTTTAATCACATAACGGTGGATTGTAACAGAATGAAATAATCGAGATAGATATAGACTTATATATATCAAAATGATCAGGGTGAAAAGAGAAATCGATTGAGCCATGTCCGTCCGTCCGTCCGTCCGTCCGTCCGTCCGTCCGTCCGTCCGTCTGTCCGTCCGTCCGTCCGTCCGTCCGTCTGTAAACACTCTAACTCGCGCAAAAATTGAGATATTTTGATGAAATTTGGAACGCAAGTTGGTATCGAGACTGGGACGGTTGGTATTGAAAATGGGCGAAATCGGACCATGACCACGCCCACTTTTCCTATATAGAAAAAATCGGAAATTTGGTATCTCAGCCACTAATATAGCTAGAGTTTTAAAATTTTACCCACGTATTGAGCTCGGGCCCTTATGAAGAAATTTGATGAAGTTTTGGAAAATGGGCGGTGCCACGCCCACTTATTAAGGGTCAAACATTGAAAGTTTTATATGTCATAACTCAGAAACCGTTGAAGATATATCGATGAAATTTGGTACGCGTAATTTGCTTACATAGACAAATGTTTTGACGAAAAATTATCAAAATCGGTTTACGGCCACGCCCACTTTTATATATGTGTATTATAAAGTGACCTAATAAAACCATTTTAAGCGATATCTCTGTCAAATATAAAGATCTATCATTGAAATTTTGTCGCATGAGTCCAACTATGGACATAAAACAAAAAACACAAAAATTTTGGAATATGGGCGGTGCCACGCCCACTTATTAAGGGGCAGACATTGAAAGTTTTATGAGTCATAACTCAGAAACCGTTGAAGATATATCGATGAAATTCGGTACGCGTAATATAATTACTTAGTCAAATGTTTTGGCGAAAAATTATCAAAATCGGTTGACGGCCACGCCCACTTTTATATATAGGAAATATAAGGGGGCCTAATAAAAACATTTTAAGCGATATCTCTGTCAAATATAAAGATCAATCACTGAGATTTTGTGGCAGGAGTCCAACTATGGACATAAAACAAAAACTACAAAAATTTTGGAAAATGGGCGGTGCCACGCCCACTTATTAAGGAGCGAATATTGAAAGTTTAATAAGCCATAACTCAGAAACCGTTAAAGATATATCGATGAAATCTGGTACGCGTGATATATTTACTTAGCCAAATGTGTGGACGAAAAATTACCAAAATCGGTTGACGACCGCGCCCACTTTTATATATGTGTATTATAAAGTGACCTAATAAAACCATTTTAAGCGATATCTATGTGAAATATAAAGATAATTCATTGAAATTTTGTGACATGAGTTTTACAATAGACCGGAAACAAAAAATAAAAAAGTTTGGAAAATGGGCGTGGCACCGCCTCTTTTTAGACAAAGGGATATATGAGATTTCTTAGCCTTTAACTCGACAAATAATTGAGATATTATGACGAAACTTGGTTTATACACTTTTATAACATGTGTTAATAGACACGCAAAAATGTATTGAAATCGGTTTATGACCACGCCTACTTTTTAACAAAGATATTTCTGGAACACCCTTTTGGAATTTGTAACGTGAAGTCTTTGTAACTAAAAGTCATAGAGGGATGAAATTTTGCACTAACAATAATATTTGTATGCTTATTTGGATGATTGATATAAATTTTGAAAATGGGCGTGGCTGCGCCCTGTTTATGCAGCACTCGTTTCATATAAAATACACCCTATATCGAACAAACGCAAACAAACAATGAAAGCATACAGCTGAGTATCTAATGTTCGATTGCACTCGAACTTAGGCTTCCTTACTTGTTGTATTCTTTCTTAATCAAAACGCCATGTGACTAAACAGTCGAGTAGAATGATTGAGCGAGCAACGAACAGACACGTGGTTGGAAATAATACATTTTTCATTTTATTTATTTGTTTAATTAAATATTCGTTATTATAAGTATCTACATATATTATTTGAAAGAAAGTAATAAACGCGTACACAATCACAACAGTTAAGAATCGTTTTTATCTGATCAGGGCCCTATTCCACAAAGAAACTTATCAACTTTGCACTTTGCACTATCGATTTTATTGCAAAGTGAAAAGTGTTTCTGTTCCACAATATTCTTTGCAAATCTCACTATGCGTTGCGCTTAGTTTTGCAAAGTCTTTGCTAACGGAACATATTTTTGCAAAGACTTTTCACTCTCTGCAAAGTCTTTGCGTTCTATTGAAAAGTGAGCGTGCAAGGTGTTCCACAAAGCATTGACACGTCTTTGCATTTGTTTTGATTCTTTTCACTTTGTATTGTGTGTTTCTGAGCCGAAAAATAAAAATAGAGAAAAAATTAGCCGTACTAAAGCTATGTAATTAAAGAAAAAAAAAAGATATTTTATTTGCTAACTTTCGAAACAATAAAGTAAGTATGTTTTTATAAAATTATTGTGAGTATTTAGAACATATTTAAGCTTATATTTCATTTTGAAGGTTAATAAATTAGATAAGCAGGCAGCTTGGGAGGAAGTTTTAAATAAAGCCCAGTCACTGCAACTGGTGTCGGCCCAAAAAACATGGACTTATGCGAGGGATAGCTTCACTGTTATAAATATTGGAATATTTTTAAAGCTTTGATTTGGTTTGAAAGAAATTTAAAACTTTTTTTGGGTTAAATTTTGAACCTTCGAAAGTTTAAAAGTTTGTTATGCTTTTTTGGTTTAAAATTCAAACTTACAAAAGTTTAAATACTTCTACGTATTTTTTGGAATAAATTTCATACTGTTTTGGTTTAAATCTTACATTTTTTCTCATTTAAACTTTTAACGTTTAAATTTTAAAATTTTATTGGTCGTAACATTTTATTTCAATGAAAAAATTCTTATTTTTGATTTGAAATTCCAACTTGCTTTTTCGAGAAATAAACAATATAAAAGGCTCACATATAGGGGCGTCAGAATGAATACTTTTCCGTCAATCCGTTTAACTGACAGCAGAGTGGAATTATATGTAATTGAATGACGATCGACACATTCAGTACTTCAAATTTGCGGTAAAAAATTTATGAAGTTGAAGTATGTGTCAGTTAATCGGAGCTGGATTGCCGGAAAAGTATTCATTCTGATGCCCCTATTATAGTTATTAGACAATTTGAATGAACGACTGTGTGGCGTTTGAATGTAGAAAAAAATAAACAAAATAATTATGGAAACAGATAAAATGAAGAAGGAAGAAAAGGAGAAACGGAGGATAGGAAAAAGATGAAATATGGAAAAGATGAAGGGGATGTTGGGGGCAGAACAATATGGAAGAAAAGGAGAAAAATAAGGTAGGAAAGAAGATACAATAGGGAAAAGCATGAAGAGGATTTGGGAGCAGACATTTTTTTTTAATTTAAACCAAAACAAGTAAGGAAGCCTAAGTTCGAGTGGAATCGAACATTAGATACTCAGCTGTATGCTTTCATTGTTTGTTTGCGTTTGATGGAAACACGATGTACTTTATATAAAGCGAGTGCTGCACAAAGTGGGCGTAGCCACGCCCATTTTAAAAATTTTTATCAGTCATCTAACTAAGCATATGAATATTATTCTTTGTGCAAAATGTCATTCCTTTATGACTTATAGTTACAAAGATGTCACGTTACACATTCCCAAAGAGTGTTCCAGAAATATTCGTTAAAAAGTAGGCGTGGTCATAAACCGATTTCAATAAATTGTTGCGTGTCTATTAACACAAGTTGTAAAAGTGTATAAACCAAGTTTTGTCATAATATCTCAATTATTTGTCGAGTTATGGGTTCCGAAATCTTGTAGATTCCTTTGTATAAAATGAGGCGGTGCCACGCCCATTTTCCAAAATTTTTATACTTTTTGTTTCCGGTCTATTGTAGAACTTATGCCACAAAATTTCAATGAATTATCTTTATATATCGCTTAAAATGTTTTTATTAGGCCACTCTATAGTTCCCATACATAAAAGTGGGCGTGGTCGTCAAACCGATTTCACTAAAATTTTGAACATGTATTACCACAAAGGTTTGCATAAGTAAGTAAATCACGCGTACCAAATTTCATCGATATATCTTCAATGGTTTCTGAGTTATGACATATAAAACTTTCAATGTTTGACGCTTAATAAGTGGGCGTGGCACCGCCCATTTTCCAAAATTTCACCAAATTTCTTCATAAGGGACTGGGCTCAATACGTGGGTGAAATTTCATCGCTCTATCTATATTAATAGCTGAGATACCAAATTTCCGATTTTTTCTATATAGCAAAAGTGGGCGCGGTCATGGTCCGATTTCGCCCATTTTCAATACCAACCGTCCCAGTCTCTGTACCAACTTGTATTCCAAATTTCATCGAAATATCTCAATTTTTGCGCGAGTTAGAGTGTTTAAAGGCGGACGGACGGACAGACGGACATGGCTCAATCGATTTCTCTTTTCACCCTGATAATTTTGATATATATAAGTCTATATCTATCTCGATTATTTCATTCTGTTGCAATCCACCGTTATGTGATTAAAACTATAATACTCTGTGTACTAGTACAGCTGACTATAAAAAGGTTTACATTTTAAACTTTTGAACTTCATATATTTGCTTTTTTTCATATTCACCAACTTTATTTAAAATGAAATCAACTTGTGTTTGGTTTAAACGGAAGCACTCATTAAAATTAAAGCTTTGTAGTCCTGAAAAATTAATGCGGTCCCTATAATTTCTTCCTATAACCGCGTCTTCACTACGTCGAACAAAAACTCACGTCTTAACATTTTGAAAAACTTCACTAGTAATAAAAATGTGAATTTGCAAAGCGATCGTTTACCTTGCAAATTTTTGACAAACTTATCAAATTCGGCTTTGCAAACATAGAATTTAAAGTTTTTGAGGAACGAAAGAGCGCATTTATTTGCAGTCTTTGCAAATTACACTTTTCAATAGTAGCTTTGCACTTTGCACAAGAGAACGTACGTGGAACAGAAATCGAAAAGAGAGTACAAAAACTGCAAAGACTTTTCAAATTACACTTTTCAAATCAACTTATAACTTATCAAATTTTACAATTCTGTGGAACACAAAGTTTTGCAAATTGACGAAAAATTTGCAATGTGCAAAGTGAAAAGTTGATAAGTTGTTTTGTGGAATAGGGCCCAGATCCAAAAGTTGACCTGAATTTGCAAACTTGTGTAATCTAGGCTAAGATAAACTCCATTACACAGCTAGGTTAATATTACACTCCTAGGTTAAGATACATGCCATATGCGGATACGTAAACAGATTCTTTGCCAACTTTATTATTAGGCGCATTTCTGTCGTACCCAAGCATGAAAAGAATACTCGCTTATGCATCAAATTACCTTCAAAGCAACAACACCAATTCGACTATTTTAAAAATAGTCGAGTTGGTGTTGTTGCTTTGAAGGTAATTTTATGAATAAGCGAGTATTCTTTTCATGCTTGGGTACGACAGAAATGCGCCTATTGATAGCATTGACAACAAATGATGTATTAGTAATTAGGATTTTCTAAATTATTGTTATTTTCTACACAAGAAAGATTCAATAAAACAAATATGGGAAACAAAAAAAAATTACTAATGCGATTAGGTTATAACCACCGCTCTCTTCAAGCAGATGGCGCTGGTTATAAACTAATTAATATTGATGTTTACAGCAGTAGGAATTAAAAAAGTCTAAGCGTGTATTTATATTTTTAAAATATTCACTTATTGTTCTGTAAAAATCTCGAGTTGTATTCAGGGTTGCCGCAGCTTAAAAAAATTTGGTTTCACAAATTGATACTTTCATGGATTTTTTCGTATCACCGAAAAATGTTTGAGAAAAAAATTAAAATTAATAAAGTATGCTACTTTCGGGTTTTTAACGATGATATCGTTTTTTAACAGTATCTATATATATAAAAATGGTGTAAAAAATGTTACTAACCTCATCAGATGAGTACGGCTGGGCGTATTTCTGTAAAATTTTTTTCCAGTTGTTCGTATTCTCGAGCAAAAGGTTTCTACGGAAGAAAATTTTGGAAAATCGCTCCGGAAAAGTCCGAAAATTGGTAAAATCCGTGTGTATGTGTGTATGTGTTCATGTGTGTCCTTTATAGACTCCTAAACTGATCAACCGATCTTTTTGAAATTTTCACAGTAGATTCATGTGGTGTTAGCGCACATAATAGGGTATATAGAATTTCGAAAAAGTGGGAGCTTCCCGGAATACAGGCCTAAATGTGGACCCAGATCGACTCGGCAAGTCATCGAGCAATATTGGTATCAAATGAAAGGTGTTCAAAATAAAGTTATTTTTATTGCCGGGTCCCCAGATATGGATCAAAATGTGGGACGGAGTGACCCTGGAAAGTTTTTGAGAGATATTGGTATCAAATGAAAGCTGTTGAGGAGGACTGCAGCAAAGAGCTCTTTAAATAGTGATGCCTAGGCCGGGTTCTAAGATTGAATGTTTTCGAGCAATATTGGTAGCAAATGAAAGGCGTTGAGCAGAGCTTCAACATATAGCTATTTCCATTGTGATTTCTATGGCTGTTTCCCAGAGATGGCTAAATTAGCGGGCCCGGATGGTGATGGACGGTCCCGGTAAGGTAAAGGTAAAGGTAGATAGGTATAGGGATAGGGATAAGGGTAGAGATAGGGATAGGGATAGTGATAAGGATAGGGATAGGGATATGGATAGAAATTGAGATTGATATTGATATTGAGATTGAAATAGAGATACGGATTGAGATAGAGATAGAGATATGGATCGAGGGAAGTAGGTTTGTCGCGGCGAATATAACTATAACTTTTATTCAGAGAATAGACTCTAAGATAATGGTGAGCAATACTGTAATCAAAGACTTTCCTTTAGGCTTCATAGAAATAAATTTTAGCAGAACAACGTCTGCCGGGTCAGCTAGTAAAAATATAAAGATAATGCTTAAATTTTACATGCAAATGCAATGAATACTTAGGTATTGTACCGAGTAATATAAAAGTTCTATAAAATACAATGGGTTAAACGAGTTACCAAGAGATGATTCTTCAATTGAATTGGAGTCATTGAATACGTACTTAAATATTTGTCGCGCTGCCCTCCTTTAATTCAAAATGCTATGGACAGTGATCATACCAAAAGTTTGATAAAATATTGCCCAATATACATATCTACCCATTTTTGGTATTTTCAAAGACTTTCACAAAACAATTATTCGTGGAATTCACAGATTGTTAAAATTTTCAAGAAAATCTTAAAAATGAAAAATAATAGATTAATATTCTTTTGATATAATTGTATCAAATTTCATGAATATTATTTGGTGCCGTTTAAAAAGCGATCAAATTTTTTCTAAGCCAAAATAAAAAGTATCTACGTATGTTGGGCTTAAAAAAGTATCATATTTGATACGATTCGATCAAAACGGCATCGCTGGTTGTATTATATGTACACTTTTGCTTATAACTTTTGATTGGATTATCCGATTGATACCAAAATTTTACAGCATACAAATTAAGACACGTAGTACTTGAAAACACCAACGGGAAAACGTACTAAGTCGACTTAGTACGGTATTGTTTGGAAGCGTCGATATTTCGTCGTACCACACGAACACTTGCATACGATTTTTTGTGGCTGACGGATATGAGCATATTCAATTTTTGGCTGACGAAAAGTAACAAGATCGACTTTTGGCTTACGAAAACTATCAATTTGGTTTAAACAACAAGAATTTAAATGTAAAAACCGTATATAATTACTGCTACTTTTCGTCGGCCAAAAATTGAAAGTTCTACTTTTCGTCAGCCAAAAGTCAAATGTGCCACTTTTCGTACAGAATTTTTTAATTGCCAGCTTTCGTCCGAAATTTTAAATGTGCTAGTTTTCGTATGGTACGACGATATGTACTTATTTTAAGGAAATTCATACATGAAAATAAGGAAAAATTTCCTAAGCGCGATTCCATTCCCGACTTTCCGTGGTTTTGAAGATTTGATTTATTTAATTTTTTGTATGAGAACAAATCACCATGGCAACGAATTTTTTGAATGTTTTTTGCAACTTTTTTACACGTTTTTAAGAAATTTTACTCAAAATAAGGAAAATAATGTATGGACGCATGCTCAAAATAAGGAAAAATATGTCGCAAGAAGTTTTTTTTCAGTGTGACGATTATTTTAATTTAAACTCTCAATAACACATAAACAGTTCTGCAACCAAAAAAAAATTCCTTTTTTTATATAGACGGCTAAAAAATGTCCCGTTTTTTGCCTTTTAAAAAGTTTTGTGGTGAAATATCCCTCAAAAAGGGAAATTTCCCTCGATCTGGCACCACTGTGTGGCAAGGGTTAGAGTTCTTCAATCCGGCCAAAATGTCCAGGGTACTATTTTTTTTAAACAAAAAGATATCAGGGGGTAACACCTACAAATTTCCGATTTTCAAAAATAAGGGCCAATGTACATACATCTATTATATAAAAATAAGTCGCATTTTCCTCCCTGATGATTTAACTCCAGAACGGCAGGACTGAATTAAATGAAATTTTGCACGTAGTTTTCGATTGAGCCCGACATGGTTTATGGCCAAAAAAAGTATAAGAATCCGGGAAGGTTTTGGAGATATTCCACAAAATGTGGGCCAGGGTAACCCTATAACGGGTTTGTACGATATGGGTATCAAATGAAAGGTGTTGACGAGTGCTTGAACATGGTGTAGTTATTGGTCCCATATAAGACCCCGTATTCGAGGTATTTCCTGAAATATGAACCAAGTGTGACCCCAAACGGGTTTTCTACAAAATGGGTATCAAATAAAAGGTGTTGGTGAGTATTTAAAAAAGAGATGATTTTCAAGACCCTGTGCGACCCGTTTTCCGAGATATCGACCAAACTGTGGGCCAGGGGTGACCCTAGAAAGTCTGGATGGATAGAATAGGCATAGGGATACGGCTAGAGATATGGATAGGGATAGGGATAGGCATAGGGATAGGGATAGGCATAGGCATAGGGATAGGGATAGGTATAGGGATAGGGATAGGGATAGGGATAGGGACAGGGATAGGAATAGGAATAGGGATAGGGTTAGCGATAGGAATAGGGGTAGGGATAGGAATAGGTATAAGGATAGGGATAGGGATGGGGATAGGGATAGGGCTAGAGATATGGATAGGGATAGGGATAAGGATAGGGATAGGGATACGGCAACACGGTAATCTAGGACTATTCCTTTAGGCTTTATAGGAATAAATTTTAGGCAGAACAACGTCTGGCGGGTCAGCTAGTAAGTATATGTATTATTGTTGATTGAAAATGTGTACAATCAAAAATTGCAATCAGCTTGATCGTAAAAATTGCAATACATTTTTATTGCAATGAAATTGAACGTTTGGTTCAATACCCAGCCGAGTGATGTACAATGTAATTGATCAAAAAGATTTTGTTTTCTTTTTTCTTCTTTTTCGCTTATATAAAGCCATGTAGACATATTTTCCCACATTTCCCTAGTATCATGTTATGTTCTTAATTTCACATATACATACGTATACAAAGCATAATAACATATTTAATACTAACAATTTTTTTATTTCATTTTAATATATTTACAGTGGCTGAACGGAACTGTAATTAATTGGTTGAAAAAGATATTTAGCCATACTTCCACCCACACCAATTGCATAAACATCATAAATAATTTCAAAGTGAAACTAACATATTTCTTGTATGAAAATGTTGCGCATAGTATTATTGAACAGTTCTTTAGCATAATTATCGGTAAGTAAAATAATTTAAAATCAGATCTCTTAAGTTTGAATTAAGATTACCGTAGAAGCCTAATCTACGCAAGTTGATGCTGTTTTCGAGAAGTTCAGTGCTACTATTTTCGATTTATTGAGCTGCAGTACATTTTTGAGATATACATGTTTAGGAGCCTTATTAGGAGGGACCCAAACAGTTATAACTTTTAAAATAAAAGTCCTTGAAGAACAGTTATTTTTGTACTTTTAATATATTTGAAACAAAAAAAAGGTTCTGTCCGCCCTTTTATTTTTTATGTCCAAGAATAACAGTTAAATCTGGACTTTTATTTTTTAAGTCCGAGAATAAAAGGGAATAAAATGAACGGCTTATGCGATTAAGATAAATGTGGTACCAATCGATTCGTACTAATTTCTAAAATCCAAGTGTATACTTCTTTGACATTATCTCTATATATTAATACGCTAACATGAATTTTGTCCGCGACCTTTTGGCGATTCTACTGAACCGATTTTAAAAATTAGACCATAATTAGAAAGGGAATTCCCGAGAATAGGTACATTTTCATTAAAATCGCTTGGAAAATACGTACACAACCGCCGTTGGAAAATTTATGTGTAATTGTTGTTGTTGCAGAAAATTCCTATGTTATTGTTATAGCCAAACACTAATAATTTTCATATTTTTTGTTGCCTGCTTTTAGGCGCAGGTATTGCAAACTGCTTTACTGGTTTCTGTGCAATCAGAACCGTCATTTGTCATGCATGGTCTGTGTCCAAACTAAAACCAAAAAAATAACGAGTGTCATCCAAACTAAAGCATAGTACTGAGTTCGAGTTTCACGTGAAACTGCTGTCAAAATCCATACAAAAAAACTGGTTGTGAAACATGTGTGAAATTTCACAAATATTTCACGACAAAGTTGTACTGAGTTCCTGCCGTGAAAACGTTGCACAACATGTTAGCAACATTATGCCAGCAACATTTTTTCACGCCAATTTAAATAGACAATGCCATTTATTTTCGAGTGAAAAGTGACATCTGTTGAAATTGAAATTTATATTTTGTATAAAAATTTTTATTGCCCAAAATTTGAAAGTTGGTTCTGAGGCGATGCTCCAAATTTTTTCTTTTTACATTTGCTCAGTTTTCGTTTTAGCATTTATTCTCATTTGACAAAAAAATTTTCTTGAAACATTTCACGGCAAAATAAATGCATGTTGCTGGCGAAATTTCACGGCGGTGAACTCAGTACTAGGCTTAAGGTAAAAAAAGAGTTCCTTCCACACTAGGAATTTTGTATGAAAAATTTTATTTAATTAAAAAGATAAATTCGAATAAAAAATATCATAAAGTTAAAAATATTTTTGCGGTCTGGAATAGCTAAACTATTTACTATAAAACTGTCGATTTTCGACAGTAGCGGGAACTCCTAGTTTTACTAATGCTACAAATTTAGCATAACAAACTACAACAATATTCCATATGGGTATGAATAAGTCATCTGCATGTCAGGATATTTCGGAAACTAGATCCAACACAGAGAAATAGATATGATATTCGGAAAATTTACTTTAGAAAAGTCTTATTTTGTTTTTGGTGGCCAAAGTTGATCAAAAATTGTTGATTTGAAATACGAAAAAAATGTATCCGGACTTTTATTTTTTAAGTCGGAGAATAAAAGTCCTTTCTAATAAAAAACGAACGCCTTATGCGATTGAGATAAATTTGGTACCAATCCATTCTTACTATTTGATTTCCTCAGATGAAAACTTTTTTGTTCGTGGTGTATCCATTTTCCTGAAAATTGAAATGTAATAAAAATTAAAGAGATACTTATTTCCAAAAAATCAAATGATGCCACTTATTTCTTTAATTTAATTAAGGTTGATCTGAAAACGAAAAAAAGATAATTGACATTTAAATAACAATCCATATTAAAATTTAAATGACAATTAAATTTTTGATCTGAAATCGGGCCTTACATTATATTTTACTAATACTATAAATTTAGCATAAACAAAAATGCAACCATTTATATGAGAAAATAGATGTATGTCTGTTTATGCTAAATTCGTAGTATTAGTAGTATATAATGTTGAAGATTAGATTCTGGAAATCAATACAAATCAATTGGTACCAAATTTATTCCAATCGCATAAGCCGTGCGTTTTTTATTAGAAAGGACTTTTATTTTGGCCGGAAAAAATAAAAGTCCGGATGTAACTTTTATTCTCGGACTTAAAAAATAAAAGTCCGGATATAACTGTTATTCTTGGACTTAAAAAATAAAAGCCCTGATTTAACAGTTATGAGAGGACTTTTTTCCAAAAAGTTAGAAAAATATTAAGTATGCATGATTGATCCTGTAAAGGTCCTGGTCGACGTCATGATCGACAGCAGACACAGCTCCAACACAGACCATTATCTTGTAGCAGCCAAGGTACGCACCCGTCTCTGTGCAGCAAAGAATGTGCCAACAGGACAGCAAGGAAAGTTTGAAGTCGAAAGGCTGCACACGACGCAGCCCTCCTGCTCTTTGAGAGCAATCCTTCACCAAACGATGTATCTGCTGAATGGGAACACATCGCTCGTTATCGAACGACGAGAAAGGAAGAGGGGTGCCTTTTTCGAAAGAAGAAAAGGGAGGCTGAAAGGCGCGAGTGTGAAGAGCTTGAGATGCTGGCGGGTAGGAACGATGCTCGAAAATTCTACCAAAAAATCAGGCGGATGACTGAGGGTTTCAAGACCGGGGCAAATTACTGCCGGAATGATAACGGCGATCTAATAACTGATGTCCAGAGTGTACTTAAGTTGTGGAGGGCACACTTCTCCTCCTTGCTAGATAATGATAATAATAATAATACAATGGCGCTATTATAACTCTGACTAGTTTTATGGCCGAGCTTCTCTCCCAATTCGAAGTGTGCTCCTTTTCTTTTTTCCTACTAATTGGGTAGACCTACAATTTCATGCCGGCTCCGAACGGCGAATGCATTTTTTGTGAGAAGCTTTTTGATGGCAGAGATACACTCGGAGGGTATGCCGCCCACTGCCGAGAGGTGACCGCTGCTCTTAAAAAACCCAATAATTGGATTTTTACTAATTAGAAAAATTTTTTTTTGGTGTTTGCTCGGACTGAGGTTTGAACCCGAGACCTCTGGTATAGCAGGCGAGCACTCTACCCACTGCACCACAGCGGCCACTGATTGCTAGATAATGGCAACAGTGAAATTTCTGAAGGAGAAGATGTACGACCCGAATCCCCAATAGCAGATGATGGTAGGCATGTTCCACCACCCGATCATCACGAAGTGCGAATAGCAGTATCTCGGCTTAAGAATAATAAAGCACCGGGCACTGAAGCACACTGGGGCCACTTATATATATGAGGACGCTCAAAATTCTGAAATCAACTTTTTTACATCAGAATCGCTTTATCTGCAGTGCAGATTCTGCACTAAAGCAGTTAATCTATAGCATCTTAACCCATTGACGGTCACGAGTTAACCCGTTGGTGACCTATGTTTTTTATTTTAGTTTCGAGTTTAATTTTCTTGAATCACGACCACACATTAACCCATTTTTAACCAAATTTTTTCACTTAATTCTTAGATTAAAATATTTAAATCATATTAGTTGTATCTACACTAAAACTAGTAATCTTTGGAATCTTAACCCATTAAAACGGTCATGAATTAACCCATTGGTGACCAGTTTTTTTTAAGATCTGTAAACAAATTATTTAAATCAAAATTAGTATATCTGTGGTATGGGGGCCGCTGTGATGCAGTGGGTAGAGTGCTCGCCTGCTATGCCATAGGTCTCGGGTTCAAACCCCAGAATCTGATTGGACCTTATCAGTGTGGCTTCAGACCTAGTAAATCTACCATCGACCAGATCTTCACAATACGCCAAATACTGGAAAAAGCCCATGAAAAAAGAACCGAAACACACCATATCTTCGTCGATTTTAAAGCCCCTTTTGATAGCACTAACAGGAATTGCCTATATTCCGCAATTTCTGAATTTGGTTTCCCTACAAAACTTATACGGCTATGCCAAATGACGTTGACTAACACCACCAGCTCCGTCAGAATTGGGAAGGACCTCTCCGAACCGTTCGAGACCAAACGAGGTTTCAGACAAGGTGACTCCCTTTCGTGTGACTTCTTCAATTTGATGCTGGAAAAGATAATACGAGCTGCAGAACTTAACCATAAAGGAAGCATTTTATTCAAGAGTGTACAACTGTTGGCGTACGCTGATGATATCGACATCATTGGCACAAACACTCGCGCCGTATGTTCTGCCTTCTCCAAGCTGGATAAAGAGGCTAAGAAAATGGGTTTGCCGGTTAACGAGGACAAGACGAAGTACCTCCTGTGATCACACAAAGAAACAGCAAGCCTTGGCAGCCACGTCAATGTTGACAGCTTCAAATTCGAAACTGTTAAGGACTTCGTCTATTTGGGAACCAGCATTAACACCAAGAATGATGTCAGCACGGAGATCCAACGAAGAATCACGCTTGCCAATAAATGCTACTTTAGACTAAGTAGGCAACTGAAAAGTAAAGTCCTCTCTCGACAAATAAAAATCACAATCTACAGGACGCTCATCGTTCCAGTCCTCATGTACGGCGTAGAAGCATGGACAATTTCCAAATCAGATGAGAAGGCACTTGGAGTATTCGAGAGGAAAGTTCTTCGTAAGATTTATGGACCTTTGCGCGTTGGCGTGGGCGAGTATCGACGGAGATTTAACGATGAGCTGTACGAGCTTTACACAGACATCGACATTATTCAGCGAATAAAGATCCAGCAGCTGCGTTGGGCAGGTAATGTCGTGAGAATGAATGAAGGCGTTCCGGCCAAAAAAGTATTTCTATCGAAACCCGCTGAACGCAAAGAAAAGGGAGACCTCCACTGCGTTGGGAAAATAAGGTGGACAGCGACGCTGCCTCCGTAGCTGTTCCCAAGTGGCGCCATGCTGCACGAAACAGAAACAATTGGTGAGCTCTGTTGGACTCGGCCAGAATGGTCTAGACCAGGGATGGGCGCCGCAAGGCACATAAACGCAGCAGAGGGGCGATCATGGGCTTTCGTGGGCACTGCATAATTTCCGGGGAAAGGGGAGCTAAGGCGATATCGAAGTTGATGTACACTCCGCCTTAAGTGATGTTCATCGCACAGCGCGTACGGAAACACTAAAAATTAAAACCACATTGTTTTATATAGAGAGAGGAATTCACCAATAATAAAATGTGCAGTCTTGCCGCTAAAAAATTTCGAAAAGTGACCGAAAAAAGTAAAAAAAGTGTTTCCCAATTTTTTTTTTAGCTAGAAATACATTTTTATATATTTTTGTGGTTTATTTAATGCTTAAAGCAATTTGCAAGCGGTTTGTACCCTTGGTCTTAAATAGTGAAAGTTTTGAAAATAATCTTTCTGCTGATGCACTGCTGGCAGCGTTAACATATTTGCAACAAATTCACAACTAGTTCTCATTTAAGTTGTTTTTCATTCCCCCACGTTGTGCGAAAACTCTTCTATTTCGGTTTGTTAAAACAATTTTCTTGCATTCTAAAAATTTTTACTCCCAAATAACTTTTTCGGGGTTTTCCTTCGCAGCGGAGAATTGCTAATGAAACGTGAAAAGGTAACAAAGAGGCTTTTTTATGTGAATTTTATATGAGCTATTGGCCAGTTTTTAATTAAGAAAAATTTAAAAATTTTTTTTTGTAGAGGTTATGGATCCATTTCGGAGACCACCACATCCCCTCATCAGACTTCTTCAGGCGGCCTCAACCGAGGATCGAACTTAAGTCGTTTCGATTGGTAAGCCAATAGCATCCCATTGAGCTACCACCGCCGTCAGCTTTGTTTTGCTTAATTCTCAATTTTCCTTTTATTACAATCTACATACCAACAACAGTAGCAGAAAACGGCCATGTAAAAACAAACGTAAAAAAGCTTTTTTTATATTTAAGAAAAAAACTAAAAAATATTTATTACATTATAGGTTTGAAAGTAAAAAAGGACCAAAAGTGGCCCAGTTGTTTAAAAAGGTTCAAATATTGCATATTTTCAAAAAGTTGGGTTCCGGTAGCCTGGCTCTTAAAAAGGTTCAAATTGTCACTTTAGTGGCCTCAGCGGCAATTCTGTACAATCGCTAATTTTGCAGTACCTTGCCCTAGATGGTTTATATGCATATTTTTTTTTAAATCCGGAAGTCGGTTCCCTAGATATAGGTCAAAAGGTCAAAACGTGTATTCGGGTTTCCCCTGAATATTTTTGGTCGATATTGGTATCAAATGAAAGGCATTGAGCAGTGAATTTACATAAAAGAGTACTCATTGTGATTCCTAGGTCGGGTCTCCAGATATGGGTCAGAACGTGGACCTGAATGACCCTCGAATATTTCTGAGCGGTATTGGTATCAAATGAAAGGTCTTGATGAGTACTTCAACATAGGACTATTTTATTTGTGATGTCTAAGCCGGGTCTCCAGATATGAGTCAAAACGTGGACCCGGAATACCCTAGAATATTTCTGAACTATATTGGTATCAAATGAAAGGTCTTGATGAGTACTTCAACATAGAACTATTTTATTTTTGATGCCTAGGCCGGGTCCCCAGATATCAATTTCTATCGAAACCCGCTGAACGCAGAAGAAAGGGGAGACCTCCACTGCGTTGGGAAGATCAGGTGGACAGTGATATTGACTCCCCAGGTATTCCCAAATGGCGCCATGCTGCACGAAAGAGAAATAGTTCGTGGACCACGGAATATTTCTCAGGGATATTGGTATCAAACGAAAGGTTATGAGCATGGCGCCATGCTGCACGAAAGAGAAATAGTTCGTGGACCACGGAATATTTCTCAGGGATATTGGTATCAAACGAAATAAAATTATTATCTTGAAAGTTTTTAGTGCTTAGCATGAAATTTATTTAATTGTTGGGGGTAAGTGGAAAGGAAATTCAACAACTATTTACAGCGAAGGTTGAGTGTATAGCTATTTCACGAAAAACCATTTTCGATCATCAGCACTCTTTTCGGAAGTGATGGTCCTCACGGGGATTGAACCCGAGATACATTCCATCTTCAGCTGCAATTACCCAACGCTTTTACACGCTCGACCATTGAGACTCTGTGCAAGCTGTTGAATTTTTCCAACTTTTGCCTAAAATTATTATCATTCCTATGTCGGGTCCCAAAATGTGGGTCGAAACGTGGACTGATGACCACGGAATATTTCCCAGCGATATTGGTATTGGGGTTTTATATAGGTATGAACCTATTATTCCTAGGTCGGGTTCCCAGATGTGGGTTAATACATGGGCCCGGAAGACCCCAGGATGTTGCCGAGCAATAGCGATATAAAATTACAGGCGTTGACCAGGGTTGCTACATAGAGCTAAGGGGAAAGGGGAAGGGAAGCGGAAATGAAAGGAAAGGGAAAGATAAATGGAAAGGGAATAATAGAGGGAAAGGGAGTGGGAGACTAATACGAAGAAAAAAGGCATAAAGACTTTGTTTAAATCTTATCTGCCGTTTTTCGCTTCTAATGCCTATAATAGGAAGGGGGCCAAAGAAAGCTTGGCCGGGTACAGCTAGTTCCTTCATATAAAAATTTTTAAGATTTTTGATTTGTATTACTATAGCAGCCAGTATTGCCACACGTAGGGTTTTATCCCTACTTGTAGGTATTTTTGGTTAAAAAATGTGCCTGTAGGGTAAAAGGTCCGCTTTTTCATGTAGGGTTTTTTTTACATGGAAATGTAGGGTTTTTTTACACGGAAAACATTCAAGGCGCAAAATGTGCCCTGAGTTGACTTACAAAATGTTTCCCAACATGCGCCCTGTGTTGACCAACAAAATTTTTGCCAACTCTGTACATCATTGGCATTACATTATCGATTAAATGTGGTACACATTATGTATGTATAAATACATCTCTATTATACATTGTGTTGACAGCTTTTTAAATTGAACTGATTTATAAAAGCTGTACTTTGTATGGGGACGTTACACTGTGCGACGTGCGCATGGGCATCTTCGTGCCCATCATTGTATTACAATAACGATCAATCGCTATTTTAGAATACACGTTTATGAATTAAGAACCCCGTAATCCTAATAAGAACGATAAATTTCTTTTTAAGATTTTTGTTCTTAAAAAGATACGGAAACAATCATAAATTTAAGCGGTCTATAAATAAGATTTTTGGTATCGATTTAAGAATTTTCGAGCTTAACAAACTATTGACAACGAATGGGCTTAAATTAAGACCCTGATTGTAGTAGATTCTTCTTCTTCTTCTTGATTGGCGCTTAATCGTCTAGACCAGCCATGGGCGATTGAGCCCATATGGGTATTTACCCGTACGGGTCGCGTCGGCTCATTGCATGGGGATGGTGAAATAGGTAAATATACCAGCTGGTGGGGAGAAGGACGAACTCAAACTGAGCATATGGTTGCCACACTTGGTAATTAATTCCAAAATAGGTATTTTTTTGCGGTTGGTAATTTGGTAACTATCAAATGATTTTAGTATTTTTCTTTTTCAATATGATAAAATTATTCTAAGGTATACTTAATTTGTTAATGTTAAAAATGTTTTTTTTTTAATTTCTACTAAAGCTATGACCAAAGAAAAATCATTCATAGATGTGATTTACGTTTCAGATAATTTTTTTTTGTAAACCAAAGCAGGTGTACTTCTTTTAAGTTTCTTTTATCATTCGAATTATGAAGGCGATAATTTATTAGTCTGTTTGTAATTTTTTGGTTATTTTGTTGGGAATTATTATCAACATTTTTTAGGATAGTGGCAACCAATATCAACCAATATTGAGCGCGCTAATGCATATTCGGTATTGAGAACAAGAGAACATATATATATATACATATGTACATTAAGGTGGGGCGAATTTTTTTTTTTGGAAATTCAATTTGTTCCAAAGCCAGAACGGCACCTTCCTAGCCCAGAAATAAGCCTGTAAAATTTTATTGACCTACTCGCATGTATTTTCCCTTAAATTTGGTATACATTTTATATATGAAAAGTAAGGTGGGTGAAAGGGGGTTGACCCCCGCTGGGTGTGTTATGGAACGCACTGTAAAATGTATATGAAATTAAAGGGAATCAAAATACCTATCCAATGGTATAAAAATATTCGAAATCGGTTCAGTAGTTTTTAAGTAATTGCAATTTAAAGAATGCATAATATAAACTTTGACCTTTAATAACTTTTGTTGTTGTTGTTTCCAAAAAAATCACTTTAATACTCAGCTTAGCCATGTTTATCAATCCTCATACTTGGTTTTTTGCTTTTATAATTTTCAAAATTTCATATTTGTACCAGATCGTGCTTTCAACTTTGCGGGGCTGGGGGCAGTTCAAAATGTCATCCTATGGCCATAAAATTTTGTGGGGTTCATTAAGGCAACTTTTCATTGGTACGTTCAAAAAAAAAGCTCCATATGTTTTCACTCCACCTTAATGTACATGCCAAAAGCACAAAGCACACTTGCTTCAATAACGACACAACACAATTTTCTGAATCGATACTTAGTAGTGAGAATCAGTGTTATTTATTTGTTATGAAATTTTATGGTCATAGATGAAAATTAAGGGCTTTATTTAAAAAATATTGTTGCTTTAGTATAGTAGCTTACTTCCATATATAGCGAAGAAGACATAAATTGGTTTTTTAAATTATGACACTAATGAAGTAAATGGCATCGGAGTTCGAAAGCAATAGAGCGAGAAACTGCAAAATTAGCGATTGTACAGAATTGTCACTTTAGTGGCCTCAGCGGCAATTCTGTACAATCGCTAATTTTGCAGTTTCTCGCTCTATTGCTTTCGAACTCCGATGCCATTTACTTCATTAGTGTCATAATTTAAAAAACCAATTTATGTCTTCTTCGCTATATATGGAAGTAAGCTACTATACTAAAGCAACAATATTTTTTAAATAAAGCCCTTAATTTTCATCTATGACCATAAACTTTCATAACAAATAAATAACACTGATTCTCACTACTAAGTATCGATTCAGAAAATTGTGTTGTGTCGTTATTGAAGCAAGTGTGCTTTGTGCTTTTGGCATGTACATTAAGGTGGAGTGAAAACATATGGAGCTTTTTTTTGTTTTTTTTTTTGAACGTACCAATGAAAAGTTGCCTTAATGAACCCCACAAAATTTTATGGCCATAGGATGACATTTTGAACTGCCCCCAGCCCCGCAAAGTTGAAAGCACGATCTGGTACAAATATGAAATTTTGAAAATTATAAAAGCAAAAAACCAAGTATGAGGATTGATAAACATGGCTAAGCTGAGTATTAAAGTGAATTTTTTTTGGAAACAACAACAACAAAAGTTATTAAAGGTCAAAGTTTATATTATGCATTCTTTAAATTGCAATTACTTAAAAACTACTGAACCGATTTCGAATATTTTTATACCATTCGATAGGTATTTTGATTCCCTTTAATTTCATATACATTTTACAGTGCGTTCCATAACACCCCCAGCGGGGGTCAACCCCCTTTCACCCACCTTACTTTTCATATATAAAATGTATACCAAATTTAAGGGAAAATACATGCGAGTAGGTCAATAAAATTTTACAGGCTTATTTCTGGGCTAGGAAGGTGCCGTTCTGGCTTTGGAACAAATTGAATTTCCAAAAAAAAAAAATTCGCCCCACCTTAATGTACATATGTATATATATATATGCTCTCTTGTTCTCAATACCGAATATGCATTAGCGCGCTCAATATTGGTTGATATTGGTTGCCACTATCCTAAAAAATGTTGATAATAATTCCCAACAAAATAACCAAAAAATTACAAACAGACTAATAAATTATCGCCTTCATAATTCGAATGATAAAAGAAACTTAAAAGAAGTACACCTGCTTTGGTTTACAAAAAAAAATTATCTGAAACGTAAATCACATCTATGAATGATTTTTCTTTGGTCATAGCTTTAGTAGAAATTAAAAAAAAAACATTTTTAACATTAACAAATTAAGTATACCTTAGAATAATTTTATCATATTGAAAAAGAAAAATACTAAAATCATTTGATAGTTACCAAATTACCAACCGCAAAAAAATACCTATTTTGGAATTAATTACCAAGTGTGGCAACCATATGCTCAGTTTGAGTTCGTCCTTCTCCCCACCAGTTGGTACATTTACCTATTTCACCTTCCCCATGCAATGAGCCGACGCGACCCGTACGGGTAAATACCCATATGGGCTCAATCGCCCATGGCTGGTCTAGACGATTAAGCGCCAATCAAGAAGAAGAAGAAGAATCTACTACAATCAGGGTCTTAATTTAAGCCCATTCGTTGTCAATAGTTTGTTAAGCTCGAAAATTCTTAAATCGATACCAAAAATCTTATTTATAGACCGCTTAAATTTATGATTGTTTCCGTATCTTTTTAAGAACAAAAATCTTAAAAAGAAATTTATCGTTCTTATTAGGATTACGGGGTTCTTAATTCATAAACGTGTATTCTAAAATAGCGATTGATCGTTATTGTAATACAATGATGGGCACGAAGATGCCCATGCGCACGTCGCACAGTGTAACGTCCCCATACAAAGTACAGCTTTTATAAATCAGTTCAATTTAAAAAGCTGTCAACACAATGTATAATAGAGATGTATTTATACATACATAATGTGTACCACATTTAATCGATAATGTAATGCCAATGATGTACAGAGTTGGCAAAAATTTTGTTGGTCAACACAGGGCGCATGTTGGGAAACATTTTGTAAGTCAACTCAGGGCACATTTTGCGCCTTGAATGTTTTCCGTGTAAAAAAACCCTACATTTCCATGTAAAAAAAAACCCTACATGAAAAAGCGGACCTTTTACCCTACAGGCACATTTTTTAACCAAAAATACCTACAAGTAGGGATAAAACCCTACGTGTGGCAACACTGGCTGCTATAGTAATACAAATCAAAAATCTTAAAAATTTTTATATGAAGGAACTAGCTGTACCCGGCCAAGCTTTGCTTTGGCCCCCTTCCTATTATAGGCATTAGAAGCGAAAAACGGCAGATAAGATTTAAACAAAGTCTTTATGCCTTTTTTCTTCGTATTAGCCTCCCACTCCCTTTCCCTCTATTATTCCCTTTCCATTTATCTTTCCCTTTCCTTTCATTTCCGCTTCCCTTCCCCTTTCCCCTTAGCTCTATGTAGCAACCCTGGTCAACGCCTGTAATTTTATATCGCTATTGCTCGGCAACATCCTGGGGTCTTCCGGGCCCATGTATTAACCCACATCTGGGAACCCGACCTAGGAATAATAGGTTCATACCTATATAAAACCCCAATACCAATATCGCTGGGAAATATTCCGTGGTCATCAGTCCACGTTTCGACCCACATTTTGGGACCCGACATAGGAATGATTATAATTTTAGGCAAAAGTTGGAAAAATTCAACAGCTTGCACAGAGTCTCAATGGTCGAGCGTGTAAAAGCGTTGGGTAATTGCAGCTGAAGATGGAATGTATCTCGGGTTCAATCCCCGTGAGGAGCATCACTTCCGAAAAGAGTGCTGATGATCGAAAATGGTTTTTCGTGAAATAGCTATACACTCAACCTTCGCTGTAAATAGTTGTTGAATTTCCTTTCCACTTACCCCCAACAATTAAATAAATTTCATGCTAAGCACTAAAAACTTTCAAGATAATAATTTTATTTCGTTTGATACCAATATCCCTGAGAAATATTCCGTGGTCCACGAACTATTTCTCTTTCGTGCAGCATGGCGCCATGCTCATAACCTTTCGTTTGATACCAATATCCCTGAGAAATATTCCGTGGTCCACGAACTATTTCTCTTTCGTGCAGCATGGCGCCATTTGGGAATACCTGGGGAGTCAATATCACTGTCCACCTGATCTTCCCAACGCAGTGGAGGTCTCCCCTTTCTTCTGCGTTCAGCGGGTTTCGATAGAAATTGATATCTGGGGACCCGGCCTAGGCATCAAAAATAAAATAGTTCTATGTTGAAGTACTCATCAAGACCTTTCATTTGATACCAATATAGTTCAGAAATATTCTAGGGTATTCCGGGTCCACGTTTTGACTCATATCTGGAGACCCGGCTTAGACATCACAAATAAAATAGTCCTATGTTGAAGTACTCATCCAGACCTTTCATTTGATACCAATACCGCTCAGAAATATTCGAGGGTCATTCAGGTCCACGTTCTGACCCATATCTGGAGACCCGACCTAGGAATCACAATGAGTACTCTTTTATGTAAATTCACTGCTCAATGCCTTTCATTTGATACCAATATCGACCAAAAATATTCAGCGGAAACCCGAATACACGTTTTGACCTTTTGACCTATATCTAGGGAACCGACTTCCGGATTTAAAAAAAAAATATGCATATAAACCATCTAGGGCAAGGTACTCAGCTGGTGTGTAAATTTCAGAGATGTTAAGTAATGCAGTACTTTGTGACTGCGCAGTCTTTTGATTGGGGTCAAAATGACTGCTATTCATTTTTTGCCAGTCATGACTGGGAATTAAAAAAGTAAGCCTTCATTCTGACTGGTAAATTTTAACTGTGCAGTCACCTGGCTGCAATCCACCCCGTTACTGCAATCATTTGATTGCAATCATGAAGTGATTGCAGCTACAGTCGTTTGCCATTCTTCTCATAGGGGTTACTAGGTTTTTAAAGATTCGATCCCTAAGTTTTAGACACCAATCTCTTTGGCATGAGAGGAGGGTTCCTACTTTATAATTGTATTAACCCTACATGCGCTATTGCAGTCACTTCCACCCAGTACTGAGTTTTTTTGCCACCATGTTAAACGTCGTCAATAAGCTTTCATTTTTTTCAAAAGAGGTATTTCGATCGATTCAGTAGAACCGCAAATAAAACACATTTAACATTCCGAGGAATATAAGTTTTTCGCTTCCTGTGGTCCTTTACATGTGGTCCATTCTACAAAGGTTTTTTCTCAGGACACCCCTAATGAAATTTTAAGGCGAATATTTATCTAGAACCTTTTAGCCCTCTAGCGACCTTAAAAATACTATTTCCTGACTGTATAAAAAGGGGTCAAAATAACACTTTCTTAGGGGTGCTAGATGGTTAAAATTTTCTAGAAAATTATTCGGTATAAAATTTCAGTAGGAGACTCTTCAGAAAAAAACTTTATAAAATTAACTTAGAAACCACAGGAAGCGAAAAACGCATATTCCTCGGAACGTTAAATGTGTTTTATTTGCGGTTCTACGGCAACGATCGAAATACTTCTTTCGCAAAAGGTTAATATTTTTTGACGACGTTTAACATACCGGCAAAAAAAAGTTACATTTAGGTGGTATAAACTATGTACTGGGTGGAAGTTACCCCAATGGCGCCCACAGGGTTAATACAATTATAAAGTAGGAACCTTCCATAAAACCGAAGATATGAAAAATTGAAATTTAGCGACATCTAGCGGGGTCAAAAAAAAAATTTCCGGAAATGTTTTCGAAAAAGAGATCATATGGGGGCGAACTTTTTTTCTCGATACGCTGTAGTGTACATATCGCTAGCTTAGAGTGCAAATTGCGTAAGTCCTTTTTTTCAAACTTTGTAGGAGAGATAAAAACAAAAAATAAAAAAAAATCGAAATGAAAAAAAAATGTTCTGTTCATGTAAATATTTTGGACTTACACAATTTTCTTCGCTTTTTCGACTTACACACAAAGCTGCAAAATAACGTTATTTTTAACAATAAACAAAAAAAATTTTGTTTCTATTGAAATATTCGATTTTATAAACGTAAAGAGCATAACAAAATCCATTTCGTTTCAACTGTTATCAAAAAAAATTAACAAAATTTTTTTTGTTTTGATAATTATCAAAACAATTATTTCAAAAAAATATAGTTTCAAATTTAAACGAAAAAATTGACTTTTCAATAATTTCGTTTTCTATGAAGAAAATAAATTTTTCATATGTTTGTATGTATGTACATACGTACATGAATAAAAACAAATAAAATTTTTGTTAATTTTTTTGATATCAACGAAACAAAATTATTCTGATTAAAGGTTTATTGATAATTTTTGAAACGAAAAAATTTTGTTTCTGATAATTAGCAAAACAAAATAATTTTTGGATATTTTTTATTGATATTTTTTAAACAAAATTATTTTGTTCATTTCGTTGAGCAGCCTTGCTTACAGAATTTGCGTATCACTGAATAACAACGAGTAGAAATATGATAAGAGTCACCGACTTATTTAGCGCGGTGCGTATTTGATTTTTCTAGCGTTGTACATAAAAATACACTTTTTCATAAAAATGGACTTACACAGTTTGCACACTAAGCTAGCGATATGTATTTTAAAGATTGTATAAACTGACCATTTAGGTATATGCAAAATAAATACTATTACAGCTAAAACACATAGAGAGCATATTTTTGGTACTAGTTTACTAAATGACTGCTTAAAAATATCGCCAGTCATCAATGAATGAAAAAAATGAATGATCCCTTGCCAAAAATACTGGGGACTTCAAATTTTAAATCATCAGTCAAAAAAAAAGACTGAAAGGCTGCATTCAAGACTTCAAGAAAAAGAATGGGACTTCAAGGGCTGAAAGTCACGATGATTGCAATACTTAACATCTCTGGTAAATTTGGCCCAAATCCATCCACGCGTTTGGGCGAAAGCCGGCGACAAAGAAATAGGCTTGATTTTTATATATCGTCGTTTAAAGTGCATTTTCGCGTAAGAGGTATTTTCATTTTCGCGTAAGGGACATTTTTGCCAAAAATGAGATTTTCCAACCCTGAGTTCCTGACGATCAGCTCTATCGATCCATACCAAAACTTTGCAATTCTAACAACAAAAACGCATAATAACAGTAAATTGCATAATAGCTTATGAAGAGTGTTGTTAAAATTTGGCAGCATTACCGCGTATGATTTCAGTTCATTCATACAAGCGAAGTTATATGTTAATAAATTAAATGGTGAATTTATATGAAAGGGAGCAAAAGTTAACTTATTTCAACAACTAATGTCAGGTAAATAGCAAAAAGATATTGGGCCGTAGTCATAGTCGATTTAAAACAGTGTTTTACCACACTTAGAATGATGCTAGCATAAACGTCATTTTATCTCTGTCATAGTCGACTTAAAATCAGTTTTAACACTAAAACAACGTTTTAACTTTAAAATGAGGTGAACGTCATTTTAAAATCTTAAAATATTGTTCTAAGCTGGAAATTCGTCGTGAAAAACTATAAAAATAGAAAGAGTACGTGAATTCTATAAAAAATAAATAAATAAAACATAAAAAGAAGACATCTATATATTAATAGGCTAACATTTTTTCCATACAAACAATTGCCAGGCTGTTTAGCACATTTAACTCATCTATACTATCTATACTAATTTATACTAATTATATAAAATTGATTGACCGATTTTAATAATTATTTTTTTAAAATGTCACAAATGGTAAATTCTTGACACCCATGTACTTTTTTTTGTGCATTTCTAAGACTTTAATACCTTTTTCCCGGTTTTAAATTTCGAAAACTCAAAAAAGCGCAAGCATAGACAAATTCGTTTGGTCATTTGCCGTGTTCAGTGGAGGCGTCGCAGTCGTGCCAGGCAGCGCAGCGCAGACGACTCATATGTGGGTCATTATTTTACAAATCGTACACCTTTTGGGATTTCATATTTCTGATTCGGCTCAAACTTTTTTTTAAGTTACTTGCACGAAATTAGCAAACACCTATATCAGGATTTTGGCAAATTTTTTTTTTCAGAGATCTGCATGAGGTGAACGTCATTTTAAAATCTTAAAATATTGTTCTAAGCTGGAAATTCGTCGTGAAAAACTATAAAAATAGAAAGAGTACGTGAATTCTATAAAAAATAAATAAATAAAACGTAAAAAGAAGACATCTATATATTAATAGGCTAACATTTTTTCCATACAAACAATTGCCAGGCTGTTTAGCACTTTAACTCATCTATACTATCTATACTAATTATATAAAATTGATTGTATGGAAAATGTATGTAACGCGATAACTCAAAAAGTACTGGACCGATTTTAATAATTATTTTTTTAAAATGTCACAAATGGTAAATTCTTGACACCCATGTACTTTTTTTTGTGCATTTCTAAGACTTTAATACCTTTTTCCCGGTATTAAATTCCGAAAAACTCAAAAAAGCGCAAGCATAGACAGATTCGTTTGGTCATTTGCCGTGTTCAGTGGAGGCGTCGCATTCGTGCCAAGCAGCGCAGCGCAGACGACTCATACACTCTTAGAAATTTTCGTGTAATTTTGCATACAAAAAGGTAGGTTACTTTTTTCCTACCTTATTATGCGCAAAATCGCACACTGAAAAATTCAACAGATAAGCTGTTTAAATTTAAACAATAAAAGTGTAAAGCCTACACAAACAAACTTTAAATCTAAACACCAATCGAGTAATAAATTGTAATTTCGCATATAAGTTAAAAAAAAATTACCAATTCACTATGTAATTTTACCCCACTCAATTGTAATTTCGCGCACGAGATTTGAAATTACAATTTCTGTATGCAATTTTAATCCAAAATGCGTGTAACATTGCATGATATGCTCACTTTTGCTGAAAAGTGCGTAAAATTTCGTTTAGAACTGTAAATTACACACTTGTAGTGTAAATCTACGAAAAAAACTGAAATTTTCAACTAAAAATTACATATATTTTGGTAGCATATTTACACGCAGTTTTTAGAGTGTATGTGGGTCATTATTTTACAAATCGTACACCTTTTGGGATTTCATATTTCTGATTCGGCTCAACCTTTTTTTTTAAGTTACTTGCACGAAATTAGCAAACACTTATATCAGGATTTTGGCAAATTTTTTTTTTTCAGAGATCTGCATGTGTAAAAATTCGATGGTTAAGCAAACATGCCCACATTCAAAATTCCATATCTTTGGTTCGGCTCGTCGTATCTTGTTCATTTTTTTTTTTATTCTGAAGGTAATAATATTTACTTTATAACTGCGTTAACGAAATATTTAATTTTACAAAATCAAAATAATGAATTCAAACTAAATTTTTTAAAGCATTATTACATACTGATCGGGTCAACGAATATTACATAATATGCGCTGAACTTTCATCTAAAAAACGCATTTTATTTCAAGGTGGAGACTTTTATGGTTCAAAAGATATTAACTCATTTCTGACATGACCTCGAGCAACTAGCCTACGTTCCACTAAGGGTGTAGCGCCAACGTGTGCCTGTGCGCATGCATGGTGATGTTAACCATGTACCTATGTATGTATGTGCATGTAATTCAACCTGCTTATCACTTAATAGGTAGCTAGTAGTTATATTTTACCAAATCATTATTGTAGCACAATAGACGGTCTAGTAAAATAGATAATACAAATATTTATGTATTTAGGACCAAGGACGATCATTAAGATGAATATATTATGTTATACACATATTATATGTTATGCCTGCGAGCCAGTACCTTTAGTATAAGTAGATATCAGAATTCTAAATATGAAATCTGACAGGGAAAAAATTAAATTTTCACTTAAATATTTTCGTGAAACTGGCTGTAAATTTTTAGTAATATTAGATATACTTATTTTATTACGACGGTTTTGAAGTGTACATCCCTATTACATTTGTCAATGAAAGTAAAATTTATAAAAGCATTAAAATAATAGAAAACATTTATTTACTTATTTGTATCCATACATATATATCAGGGTTGGGCAAGCTGCATTCAATTTTGATTGCATTCAGCCTTGCAGCCCCCAATCAATTCAGTAGTGAATGGGAATGCAAATGTGATTTGCACTACCATTCAATAGTGAATGCGAATGCAAAGGTGAATGCATTCCCATTCATTGCATTCCCACTGCAAATGTGATTTGGACTACCAATTAAAAATGAGTGCGAGGGATATGGACAACCATTCATCATTTAATAGCAGTTAAAACCTGTGACCATAGTTAAGGTATTAAGTGGCTAATCTATTTATTAACGGAAAGGAAGTTTATGGGATATTATAAATATGGAATTAGGCTTAGCAAAGTAAAGGGAAACCAACACGGCATTGTAATATGTACATATGTTCTATGTTATACTTGTATGTAAAAGTATTTCTTTCAACTTCTGAGATTATAATTACACAGTTCAACAAATTTGCAAAAATTTTACTCAACACGAACAAACGCTAGTTATTATGAAAGAGGATGCCTCTCAGACTAGAGCTGCAAAACTATCGATGGTACTATCGATAGTATCGATAGTTTTTTTTTCGTGTCACTATCGATAGTTTTTTTCCACTATCGATGGTTATCCCTATTCATTCTTGTAGTTTTGTCCCAAGAGAAGAATACTGAATGTTAGGGAGGAGTTGGATTTCGTTATCAAATTGGTCAAATTAATACCCCAGCGGGTTAGGGGGCTTAGAATATACCCGTGGTAAGGAATGTCTGTCGTAAGAGGCGACTAAAATCCACGCTTCTAACGATATACAACTTGTAGTAATTGGACCACACCCCACTAAATGATATCTGGTCAAAGTCAAAATTTTTAATTTTTTCCGATTTTTCAAAGTTTTGAATTTCAAATTAAGGTTTTTATAAAAACTTGTAAAAATCAGAAAAAATGTATTTTTTTAAAATTAGCCCGTTTAATTGTTAACGTAATATCAAAGATATCTGATAAAAACATTATTTTTAGCAATTTCTTTCGTGTGAAACAAAAAGGATATTTTATGGACTAAAAACTCGGTTATATGACTCATCCGTGTATAGGGCGTCGTTTTACAACTTTCTTTTTGCAAAACACTATAGACCTCTTGCGCGGCCTTAAACTTCTCATATTAAATAGTACTGCCTTTAAAATAAGAAACAATTTGCTCGCACAGCTAAATTCAATGAAGGTGCAAAACACGGTAACTCGCATGGAACATGGTGCAAGGTTTCCAATATATTAGCTGCGGAATGATTTGTATCTGACAGCAGTTTTTGTGTCTACAGCACATCTACTCGCAATTTGAAATCTTCTGATATAAAATGACAAGCAATAGTTAAGTAATTTTCATTATTCCTTTTTTTGCTTGGTTTCCTGACGGGGTAGGAATATGATGTATTGTGGAACGATTTTTTCACAAGGGATGACGAAAAATCGTTCCACAATACATAAGTATCTATATCTTTAGCTTAAGGGCCGTTTACTCAACCTCTGATTAACGCTAACCCTATGAGAGGGTGAAGTCACAAACAAATTTTATCTTTTGTCTATACACGGATGAGTCATCTAACCGAGTTTTTCGTCCATAAAATATCCTTTTTGTTTCACATGAAAGAAATCGCTAAAAATAATGTTTTTATCAGATATCCTTGATATTACGTTAACAATTAAACGGGCTAAATTTAAAAAAATAAAACTTTTCTGATTTTTACAAATTTTTATAAAAAACTTAATTTGAAAATCAAAACTTTTTCAAAAATCGCAAAAAATTAAAAATTTTGACATTGACCAGATGTCATTTAGCGAGGTGTGGTTCAATTACTACAAGTTGTATATTGTTAGAAGCGTAACTCCAGCGAACATAATTTTTGAATAAAGTGATAACAAACAAGTAAGGAAGCCTAAGTTCGAGTGGAATCGACATTTTTATCAGTCATCCAACTAAGCATATGAATATTATTCTTTGTGCTAAATTTCATTCCTTTATGACTTCTAGTTAAAAAGATGTCACGTTACAAATTCCCCTAAGGGTGTTCCAGAAATATCTTTGTTAAAAAGTGGGCGTGGTCATAAACCGATTTCAATAAATTTTTGCGTGTCTATTAACACAAGTTATAAAAGTGTATAAACAAAGTTTCGTTATAATATCTCAATTATTTGTCGAGTTATAGGCTCAGAAATCTCGTATATTCCTGTTTCTAAAAAGAGGCGGTGCCACACCCATTTTCCAAAATTTTTGTGTTTTTCGTTTTATGTCCGCAGTTGGACTCCTGCTATAAAATTTCAATGATATATCTTTATATTTGACAGAGATATCGCTTAAAATTTTTTTATTAGGCCACTTTATAATACACATATATAAAAGTGGGCGTGGCCGTCAACCGATTTTGGAAATTTTTCGTCCAAACATTTGCTTAAGTATGTATATCACGCGTACCGAATTTCGTCCATATATCTTTATCGGTTTCTGAGTTATGACTCATAAAACTTTCAATGTTTGCCCCTTAATAAGTGGGCGTGGCACCGCCCATTTTCCAAACTTTTTGTGTTTTTTGTTTTATGTCCATAGTTGGACTCATGCGACAAAATTTCAATGATATATCTTTATATTTGACAGAGATATGGCTTAAAATGTTTTTATTAGGTCACTTTATAATATACATATATAAAAGTGGGCGTGGCCGTCAACCGATTTTAACTATTTTCCGTCCAAACGTTTGCCTAAGTAAGTACATCACGCGTACCAAATTTGATCGATATATCTTTAATGGTTTCTGAGTTATGGCATATAAAACTTTCAAGGTTTGACCCTTAATAAGTGGGCGTGGCACCGCCCATTTTGCAAAATTTCATCAAATTTCTTCCTAGGGGCCTGAGCTCAATACGTGGGTAAAATTTCATCGCTCCAGCTATATTAGTGACTGAGATACAAAATTTCCGATTTTTTCTATATAGGAAAAGTGGGCGTGGTCATGGTCCGATTTCGCCCATTTTCAATACCAACCGTCCCAGTCTCGATACCAACTTGCATTTCAAATTTCATCGAAATATCTCAATTTTTCCACGAGTTAGAGCGTTTACAGACGGACAGACGGACGGACAGACGGACGGACGGACGGACATGGCTCAATCGATTTCTCTTTTCACCCTGATCATTTTGATATATATAATTCTATATCTATCTCGATTATTTCATTCTGTTACAATCCACCGTTATGTGATTAAAACTATAATACTCTGTGTACTAGTACAGCTGAGTATAAAAACACAAAATTACCGTTCTCTCAAAAACGTAACCATACAAAAAAAAAAAAAATTGTTCTGTGCTCAGCAGGCCCATACCTATCCTCCCCCATAACTGAAATTCTTCGTATTTTTTTGTTTTTTTATTTATTTAAAGCATAGTGTATTCTACATTAATGAAATGTTTAAACAGTGTGGGCCGAAGTCATAGTCGTTCACTAAAATCGGTTTTAGTTAAAATCGGTATTAAATTTAGAATGATGTTTAAAAGAGTGGTGTGTCATATACCAGTTAGAAAAACGTTTTTGCTAAAATGAAACGGAACAGGGTTACCCATATAAAATAATAAGAATCGCTCTGTAATTTTGAGAAATTTCAAGTGTTTTAAAAGTTCACCCTGTGTCAACTTTTAAATTGAAAAGTTCACCCTGTGCCAACTTGTAAATTGAAAAGAAAAAAGTAAGCGCATCTATCTATTCGACTTTTGATGTTTGCATATTTTATCTTAATCGTATATTTAAAATACGCTAAAAAACAACTAAAAGTGAGTTAAATTTTGAGATAAAACTACACACTTCATATAAATCAAAATGAACTTGTAATTTTAGGGAACAACAAGGTCTCGTGCACCGAACTGGAGCGCAGTAGAAAAAGCTTGTCTGCGAGAAAGCATTGAGTGCCACCTGCATATTTATTAAAATGTCTTCTTTATACGTTTTATTTATTTATTTTTTATTGTATTTTACGTACTCTCTTTCTATTTTTATAGTTTTCATGACGAATTCCCAGCTTAGAACAATATTTTAAGATTTTAAAATGACATTCACCTCATTTTAAAGTTAGAACGCTGTTTTAGTGATAAAACCGATTTTAAGTCGACTATGACAGAGATAAAATGACGTTTATGCTAGCATCATTCTAAGTGTGTTAAAACACTGTTTTAAATCGACTATGACTACGGCTCTATGCCTTTTGATTAACGGTATTTTACATTAATGAAATGTATAAACAATGTACCTTATGTACTAGTCAGCGCCAAAGATGCTAAAAAAACAAATGTACTACTTTTAGTTTTATTACTATAGCGTTTTCAAGTAAAATGAAACCTTTTTCAAATCAAGTGCAAATTTTAAATTGAAAAAGGTTTAATTTAACCAAAAAATGCTATATATATACATAAGTGAAGTATTTAATTCCTATTTGTTGTTCTTTTGTTAATTAATTAATGTTATGCGTTAAAAAAAATTAAAGACTGAAAAGGAAAATGTAAACAAAACCATCCCTCTTTTTAAGGTTTACTTTAACCAGAAAATGCTATATATATACACAGAGAAAAAAGTACAATGGTTTTTTCAACCAACTTCTTGGTTAATGTTTTATTGGTTGATTTATTCATGTCAAAAGGAAAAAATTTAATATGTACATTTTCATTGTACCATTAACCAATATTTTGGTAACAATCAATATTAAACAGAAAGTTGGTTTCCCCAACGTGTATATTTGTTATATTAACGAAAATATTGGTTAATTCACATCTAAAAAAAAATAAAAATATTTACGAAGCTTTATGGCTTCGGCTCTGTTGTTACAATCGCCTTCAACGCCGTTTGTGCTTGACGAAGTTGAATGGCTGGACCCGAATTGCAGAGAGCGAGAGAGTATTTGGAATTTTCTTTGTCTTTCAGTTAACATATTAACACTCTCTTATAGATCATACATAGCAGTGCTGCTACTGGCATAAAAATATAACCAACAAATTGTTTAATAGTAACAAGAAATTGGTTGAAGATTTCAACGAACATTTTGTTATATCAACAAATATCATGGTTAATATAACCAAAAACACTGTCTAATATATCAACAATGGTAATGGTAATATTAAACAAAATTCACATTAATTCCATTTCAAGTGTGAAATTAGTACTATTAACCAACTTTTGGTTCATTTTTCTCTCAGTATAAGTGGTGTATGTATCTAATTCTTATTTGATCTTTTATTTAATTATTGTTTTGCGTAAAAAATTAAAGACTTTTTGGAAAGAAAACTGTAAACAAAACCATCCCTCTTTTTATTGTAGTGAAATATTCATAAAAAACTATTGATAGTATCGATAGTTTTTTTTCGACTATCGAAATTATCGAGTGGTCCGACTATCGATGGTTTTGCAGTTCTATCTCAGACCAACTTTTCCGAATAGAGTACTAGTCCAGTGCAAATCACATTTACAGTGGGAAAGTAATGAATGGGAATGCATTCACCTTTGCATTCGCATTCACTATTGGTAGTGCAAACCACATTTGCATTCCCATTCACTACTGAATGGTAATGCGAACCACATTTGCATTCCCATTCACTACTGTATGGTAATGCAAACCAATTTTGCACTACCATTCACTATTGAATGGTAATGCACTTTGAATGGTAATGCAAAAATGCCCATCCTTGATATATCTTCTTCTTCTTGATTGGCGCTTAACCGTCTAGACGATTCTGGCCGAGTCCAACAGAGCGCGCCAATTGCTTCTGTTTTGTGCAGCATGGCGCCACTTGGGAACACCTAGGGAGGCAGCATCGCTGTCCACCTGATTTTCCCAACGCAGTGGAGGTCTCCCTTTTCTTTTGCGTTCAGCGGGTTTCGATAGAAATGCTTTCTTAGCCGGAGCGCCTTCGTCCATTCTCACGACATGACCTGCCCAACGCAGCCGCTGGATCTTTATTCGCTGAACAATGTCGATGTCTGTGTAAAGCTCGTACAGCTCATCGTTAAATCTCCGTCGATACTCGCCCACGCCAACGCGCAAAGGTCCATAAATCTTACGAAGAACTTTTCTCTCGAATACTCCAAGTGCCATCTCATCTGATTTTGAAATTGTCCATGCTTCTGCGCCGTACATGAGGACTGGAACGATGAGCGTCCTGTAGAGTGTGATTTTTGTTTGTCGAGAGAGGACTTTACTTTTCAGTTGCCTACTTAGTCCGAAGTAGCATTTATTGGCAAGCGTGATTCTTCGTTGGATCTCCGTGCTGACATCATTCTTGGTGTTAATGCTGGTTCCCAGATAGACGAAGTCCTTAACAGTTTCGAATTTGTAGCTATCAACATTGACGTGGCTGCCAAGGCGTGCTGTTTCTTTGTGTGATGACAGGAGGTACTTCGTCTTGTCCTCGTTGACCGCCAAACCCATTTTCTTAGCCTCTTTATCCAGCTTGGAGAAGGCAGAACATACGGCGCGCGTGTTAGTGCCAATGATGTCGATGTCATCGGCGTACGCCAGCAGTTGCACACTCTTGTGATATAAGATGCTTCCTGTATGGTTAAGTTCTGCAGCTCGTATTATCTTTTCCAGCATCAAATTGAAGAAGTCGCACGAAAGAGAGTCACCTTGTCTGAAACCTCGTTTGGTCTCGAACGGCTCGGAGAGGTCCTTCCCAATTCTGACGGAGCTGGTGGTGTTAGTCAATGTCATTTGGCATAGCCGTATAAGTTTAGCAGGGAAACCAAATTCAGACATTGCGGCATACAGGCAATTCCTATTCGTGCTATCAAAAGCGGCTTTAAAATCGAGAAAGAGATGGTGTGTGTCGGATCCTTTTTCATGGGTTTTTTCCAATATTTGTCGTATTGTGAAGATCTGGTCGATGGTAGATTTACCAGGTCTGAAGCCACACTGATAAGGTCCAATCAGATTGTTGACGATAGGCTTCAGTCTTTCGCACAATACACTTGCTAAGACCTTATATGCGATATTCAGGAGGCTTATCCCACGATAATTGGCGCGTACTGTGGAGTCTCCTTTTTTGTGGATTGGGCAGAGCACACTTAAGTTCCAATCGTCGGGCATGCGCTCGTCCGACCATATTCTGCATAGGAGTTGATGCATGCTCCTTATCAACTCTTCGCCACCATGTTTGAATAGCTCGGCTGGCAAGCCGTCAGCGCCCGGGGCCTTGTTATTCTTAAGCCTAGATACTGCTATTCGCACTTCGTCATGATCAGGTGGTGGAACATGCCTACCATCATCTGCTATTGGGGATTCGGGTCGTACATCTTCTCCTTCCGCACTTTCACTGTTGCCATTATCTAGCAAGGAGGAGAAGTGATCCCTCCACAACTTAAGTATGCTCTGGACATCAGTTACCAGATCACCGTTATCATTCCGGCAGGAATTTGCCCCGGTCTTGAAACCTTCAGTCATCCGCCTGATTTTTTGGTAGAATTTTCGAGCATCGTTCCTACCCGCCAGCATCTCAAGCTCTTCACACTCGCGCCTTTCAGCCTCCCTTTTCTTCTTTCGAAAAAGGCGCCTCTCTTCCTTCTTCGCCGTTCGATAACGCTCCCATACGCTTCGCGTTGCGCCCGCACACAATGTAGCCCTGTAGGCGGCGTTCTTTCTTTCCGAGGCATCGCGACATTCCTTGTCCAGGATATATCCATATACTAGCATCTTTGATCACACTACAGCCTCACGAAATGTACAAGAACGTCGCGCACACCCCTGCACATATTGCTTGCTGCAGGTATACATATGTATGTATGTACATAAATAGTTGATTGTCTATTTTACTAGACCGTCTATTGTGCTACAATAATGATTTGGTAAAATATAACTACTAGCTACCTATTAAGTGATAAGCAGGTTGAATTACAGGCACATACATACATAGGTACATGGTTAAAATCACCATGCATGCGCACAGGCACACGTTGGCGGTACACCCTTAGTGGAACGTAGGCAAGTTGCTCGAGGTCATGTCAGAAATGAGTTAATATCTTTTGAACCATAAAAGTCTCCACCTTGAAATAAAATGCGTTTTTTAGATGAAAGTTCAGCGCATATTATGTATATTTTTTCGAAAATATTCGTTGACCCGATCAGTATATAATAATGCTTTAAAAAATTTAGTTTGAATTCATTATTTTGATTTTGTAAAATTAAATATTTCTTTAACGCAGTTATAAAGTAAATATTATTACCTTCAAAATAAAAAAAAAAAATGAACAAGATACGACGAGCCGAACCAAAGATATGGAATTTTGAATGTGGGCATGTTTGCTTAACTATCGAATCTTTGCACATGCAGATCTCTGAAAAGAAAAAAAATTTGTCGAATAGATAGCTGTTCTCGATCCCAAGTAGACGTGAGAGTCGGATCAAGGGGTTTTAATTAAGGAACTGAACGTAGTTTCTTTGTTGCTGTAGGCAGGAAGCGACGATAGGTTGCATGAAAATGTCGAGAAAAAAGGAAAGTGGGGTTGTGTTATGTGATGTTTATAGATGAAACATCCGTTGAAATTAAAATCCGAGCTGCTCCTTTTTCAAGGATATCCACATTTTTTGTCTTTTTTGAAAGGATCAAATATTGAGGAAATCGAAAATTCGCCACCGTCCAAATTTTTCCGATTTCAATACATTATTTGGTCGCTAAGGGATACAAAAAAAGGTATTAGAAAGATAAAAGGACACCTGTAGTGGAAAAATCCAATGTGAACAGGACCTAAAGGATAACCACTGAAATATAAAATAACACAAAAAGTACCCACTTTAATTTGCGTATAACTCCTAAAATGTTAACTCTACGTGAAAATTCCTTATAATATGTTTCATTCAGAATAAATAAAGGAATATTTCTTTGATATACAATTTTGATGTACCTGCAGTGGTTAATGCACTTTGGTCCATCTGAAGTGAAAATTTCAAAAAAAAAAAAAGTACTTTTTTTTATGGTGCTATTTTAAGTTCAAATATTTTTCTAGTTTATGTAAATATTTTAATCTAATGATCCAATTCTCATTCTTACATATCTATACGTTAATATTAAAGAGAATTAGAGCTGAAATACGCGCTAGCTGTGCACGGTGGGCGGTAAGCAACAATAGGTTGCATGAAAATATCGAAAAAACGATCGCCGGCTAAAAACTTACGTAAAATGATATTCTAATATACTTCATAAACACACAGCAAGCGTGAATAAAATCTCCAACATTTTTTTTTAAACGAAAATTAGTACCAGCACACAGCTAGGCACATATTCGTTGGGCCATCGTTTTTACGATATTCCCATGCAACCTATTGTTGCTTCCCGCCCACCGTGGACAGCTAGCGCGTATCTCAGCTCTAACTCTTTTTTAGTATTAACGTATAGATATGTAGGAATGAGAGTTGGATCATTAGATTAAAATATTTACATAAACTAGAAAAATATTTGAACTTAAAATAGCACCATAAAAAAAACGTACTTTTTTTGAAATTTTAACTTTAGATGCACAAAAGCACATTAAGAACTACAGGTACATCAAAATTGGATATTAAAGAAATATTTCTTTATTTATTCTGAATGAAACATATAATAAGGAATTTTCACGTAGAGTTAACATTTTAGGAGTTATACGCAAATTAAAGTGGGTACTTTTTGTGTTATTTTATATTTCAGTGGTTATCCTTTAGGTCCTGTTCACATCGGATTTTTCCACTACAGGTGTCCTTTTTTCTTTTTAATACCTTTTTTTGTATCCCTTAGCGACCAAATAATTTATTGAAATCGGAAAAATTTGGACGGTGGCGAATTTTCGATTTCCTCAATATTTGATCCTTTCAAACAAAACAAAAAATGTGGATATCCTTGAAAAAGGAGCAGCTCGGATTTTAATTTCAACGGATGTTTCATCTATAAACATCACATAACACAACCCCACTTTCCTTTTTTCTCGACATTTTCATGCAACCTATCGTCGCTTCCTGCCTACCGTGATTGATTTCGGCGATTTTATCGTAATGTTTGTTCTTATATGAATCTTTTTTTTTTCTTCTTTTGTACATTTAGATCTTTTTTTTTTTGAGGCGAACATATTATCGACTCCACTCATGGACGAACTCATACGATCTTCCCTTTGTGCCTCAAGAAATTCTTTCTTCTTGGCATACGCTAGTCATATTCATCACATTTTGTCGAGCAATGTCAAATAACTCAATGAGATCACCTTTCCAAATCTGTCGTTACATTTGCTTTATCTGTGTTTCTCGATTTCTCTTTACCAAGATTTTGATATTCTTTGAACAACTTCTGTATACCAGCACGAATATTCTCCTCCGTCTTCACAGGGATATTTGCTTTCCTCCACACTTCCTGTAGCTTAGAACTGGTAGATTTGGCAGCACCCGAAAGTGTTTCTTTCATTTCTTTGTGATGGTAAATAAAAACTAATAGTACTTGCTCCTTTGACGGGAGCCGAACTCCTAAAAACTCACAAATAGGAACCTTTTCTAGCAGCCAAACACCTCTTTTAGATACCATTTTTAAAGTCAGTTAACTGCAAAATATGAATAAAATACAATAAAAGAACTATTCGAAAAAGCACTTTAATATTAGTACTTGATTAGGGAGAATATTGGGTACTCATGGTTACTGGATGGTGATCTGCTGGGCCTCTCCTGGTACGTTTACCTTTGTTGACCACCTTTTCTTAAAAATAAAAATAAAATAACAACAGGTGTCGATTGTGCCGCATCGCTGTTTTTGTGATTACGGCGAATTCGTTTGGGAGGGTTTACGCGATGAGAGTGCCGCGTCGTCTTTATTATAATTGCTTTCATAAGAATGCAGGCTGTCGTTGTCGCAATGTCGTGTTGTTACGTACCGATTCTGTTTTCACCCCGAGTGTCGACGACGACAACCGTAATAAGGGTGTGTATTTAAATGCCCAAATTCGGCTATTTAAATATTGAAAAAGCAACCTTGCCCTCAGACTAGAAAATAGCTGATCGGAGCTGATTTTGTCTGTTTTTTGCACTCGATAATTGATTTTTTTGTTTCAATTATATCCAGCAACAATTTGATCATCAATCAGATGAAAATTTTTTTGTTCGTGGTGTATCCATTTTCCTGAAAATTGAAATGTAATAAAAATTAAAGAGATAGGTACTTATTTGCACTTATTTCTTTTATTTAGACCAAGTAAAAGTACCAAGTATATTCATATATATGCACAGAGCCAAAAATTTGACCTATAATCAAAGAGTCTGCCTTCTAAAAATGCTATATGGCCGAGGAGAGTGAGAGGGGAAAAAATTGAAGAAATTTTTGCTGAAAAATCTTCTAGATTTTAGCTTGAATTCTCTTTAATATTAACGTATAGATATGTAAGAATGAGAATTGGATCATTAGATTAAAATATTTACATAAACTAGAAAAATATTTGAACTTAAAATAGCACCATAAAAAAAAGTACTTTTTTTTTTGAAATTTTCACTTCAGATGGACCAAAGTGCATTAACCACTGCAGGTACATCAAAATTGTATATCAAAGAAATATTTCTTTATTCATTCTGAATGAAACATATAATAAGGAATTTTCACGTAGAGTTAACATTTTAGAAGTTATACGCAAATTAAAGTGGGTACTTTTTGTGTTATTTTATATTTCAGTGGTTATCCTTTAGGTCCTGTTCACATTGGATTTTTCCACTACAGGTGTCCTTTTTTCTTTTTAATACCTTTTTTTTTATCCCTTAGCGACCAAATAATGTATTGAAATCGGAAAAATTTGGACGGTGGCGAATTTTCGATTTCCTCAATATTTGATCCTTTCAAAAAAAACAAAAAATGTGGATATCCTTGAAAAAGGAGCAGCTCGGATTTTAATTTCAACGGATGTTTCATCTATAAACATCACATAACACAACCCCACTTTCCTTTTTTCTCGACATTTTCATGCAACCTATCGTCGCTTCCTGCCTACCGTGATTGATTTCGGCGATTTTATCGTAATGTTTGTTCTTATATGAATCTTTTTTTTTCTTCTTTTGTACATTTAGATCTTTTTTTTTTGAGGCGAAAATATTATCGACTCCACTCATGGACGAACTCATACGATCTTCCCTTTGTGCCTCAAGAAATTCTTTCTTCTTGGCATACGCTAGTCATATTCATCACATTTTGTCGAGCAATGTCAAATAACTCAATGAGATCACCTTTCCAAATCTGTCGTTACATTTGCTTTATCTGTGTTTCTCGATTTCTCTTTACCAAGATTTTGATATTCTTTGAACAACTTCTGTATACCAGCACGAATATTCTCCTCCGTCTTCACAGGGATATTTGCTTTCCTCCACACTTCCTGTAGCTTAGAACTGGTAGATTTGGCAGCACCCGAAAGTGTTTCTTTCATTTCTTTGTGATGGTAAATAAAAACTAATAGTACTTGCTCCTTTGACGGGAGCCGAACTCCTAAAAACTCACAAATAGGAACCTTTTCTAGCAGCCAAACACCTCTTTTAGATACCATTTTTAAAGTCAGTTAACTGCAAAATATGAATAAAATACAATAAAAGAACTATTCGAAAAAGCACTTTAATATTAGTACTTGATTAGGGAGAATATTGGGTTCTCATGGTTACTGGATGGTGATCTGCTGGGCCTCTCCTGGTACGTTTACCTTTGTTGACCACTTTTTCTTAAAAATAAAAATAAAATAACAACAGGTGTCGATTGTGCCGCATCGCTGTTTTTGTGATTACGGCGAATTCGTTTGGGAGGGTTTACGCGATGAGAGTGCCGCGTCGTCTTTATTATAATTGCTTTCATAAGAATGCAGGCTGTCGTTGTCGCAATGTCGTGTTGTTACGTACCGATTCTGTTTTCACCCCGAGTGTCGACGACGACAACCGTAATAAGGGTGTGTATTTAAATGCCCAAATTCGGCTATTTAAATATTGAAAAAGCAACCTTGCCCTCAGACTAGAAAATAGCTGATCGGAGCTGATTTTGTCTGTTTTTTGCACTCGATAATTGATTTTTTTGTTTCAATTATATCCAGCAACAATTTGATCATCAATCAGATGAAAATTTTTTTGTTCGTGGTGTATCCATTTTCCTGAAAATTGAAATGTAATAAAAATTAAAGAGATAGGTACTTATTTGCACTTATTTCTTTTATTTAGACCAAGTAAAAGTACCAAGTATATTCATATATATGCACAGAGCCAAAAAGTTGACCTATAATCAAAGAGACTGCCTTCTAAAAATGCTATATGGCCGAGGAGAGTGAGAGGGGAAAAAATTGAAGAAATTTTTGCTGGAAAATCTTCTAGATTTTAGCTTGAATTTCTTCTTAAATTTATTGAAAGGGATATCGTCTGAAAATGAGGAGATAACTTCTTGTTTATTAATTTTGTATGTCATTTTGTCAAAAATATTAAATTGTTCGAAGAAATCTGCTTGTTTTTATGAGAAAATTTTTATAAAGCAAATCAATAAGGACATCCTCTAATTTTTACTAGAACCTTTTTGGATAAATAAAAAGCGAAAACTTTTTATTTTTAAAAGAGCCCTTATTAATTCAAATTGTGCTATAAACGTCTTAACATACGTACATATGTATGTAGATACTCGAACATACTAGAATTATGCATCAGCCACTTCTATGCGTGCAATAACATGTTCAAGAAATTAAAAGGAAGAACTTTTTATTTTTAAAAGAGCTCTTATTACGTACCTAATCCAAAATTTTCCATTGTACAGTATGTATACGTGCAAAGGCAGAGAAAACAAATGCGCAGTTCTCTAGCCGGCTGACCCGAAATGGAAACAGCGCCGATCACCGTCTTATATTAAAATTTATATTTAACTCTTTTTTATTTGATGTAATGTGCAAGTTCGACAGTATTTATAGTAACTAACTTCCGTCGTTTTGTTCAGGTACTTCGTGTTCATGTGATGTGTTCGTGCATTCGTGCGTTCGGGTGACGTGTGTGTGTGTGAGTCTGTGTTGTGTGTTTAGGTATGCAAATCTATTTTTTTGTCATATTTTCATTATTGTACCCTCATTAACCAGGTAGGTAAAAGTCCGTTATTGTCCGTTTGTGTGTTGTTTTGTTTATGTCGGTTTTAGGTCTTTTGTCCTCTTTCGGGTATAGTAGCTTATAGGCCATTTACATATACGAGATTATCTACTTTTTTCGAGGTTGACACAAAATCTTCGATTGAGATTCGAGGTTTGCCATACAAAAATTCGCGATTTAAAATGAATTTCGAGATTATCACGATAGTTTTCTCAATGCAACCCTGTGTTCTTCGTGTTATCGATATTTTTTTGGCGAATTTGGGAGAAACGTCAAAATGAAAAGTAAACAAAATGGACGCCAGTAAGTATGGCCCAACAAGAATCGTATCGCAATAGTAAGTCGCTCTTCTTCTTTCTGTTTTATAGGTTATGAAATGATCGTCTTTTTTTAATTATACTTTCTTTAACGTGTTAATCGTGCAAAAGCTTGTGTGTTTGCTAGCGTTTTTCAAGTTAAATAAAAACAAAATATCTGTTTTTTACATTCGTGAAAACAGCCATCGAACGGTAGTTGCCTATTCTCTTTTGACTGCTACGACCATATTATTATTGGGTCATGCAGGTAAGGAAAATTGACAGTTGACAATCCCTCTCCCAGCAAATCTAGATTTCATGTTATATGTAAACGGGTAGATTGGCGAATCGAGATTTACTGAAAATCTCGTTATATGTAAACATGGTATTAAGCGGTTCAAATAATGTATCCGATGCGGTGTTTATTTGTTCATTTATTATTTTACCTACGAATGTTTTTTGTTTGTATTACTCCATGTTTTCTAATATGTTAAGTCGTTTTCCTTTATGCTGTATGGGGAGAATTTTAGCTGTTTTTCCTATTTTCATGGGTGTACACTTGTTTTCTGCCATGTGGTTGGCGAAATTTGATTCTAGCTGATTAAGAGCTTTTAGGCCGGTTATGAAAAAAAGCGAACAGTAAAGTTCCTTTATTCTCCTACGCGTTTCGGCGTTATCATCGCCTTCTTCAGGGAGTCTATTTTTATTTGGAAATTGCAAACAAATTAAAAAGAACACAGCACATTAGATAGACATAATTAACACTAATTAATTAAATACATATATTTAAAACAAATTAAATAATTAAATTACTTACATTTAGAATATTTAAACTCACTTCACATTACATCTACAACAAACCTACGTATACATCAATATTGCACTTTTGTTTTTTATTTTCTATTGACATTCGTCCTTGTTATTGTTGCTTTATAGGCGCAGTTTATGTTGTCAACGTCTTCTTTAAAGTTCATTGCGTCTCTTATTCTCTCTTGTATGCGCAGACTTTCTATTGTCAATCTTGTTTTTGTTCGCCTCTCGATGTCCAATATTCTCGCGTTATCAAAGTCTGCTGTATGTCCCGTATTCGTTAAGTGTTGCGCTAGTGCTGTTGTTGTCTTTTTGTTTCTAACATCGGTCTTATGTTCGCCTATTCTAACAACTAGTGCGCGTTTTGTTGTGCCTATGTACGTTTTCTTACAGATCTCGTTATTATTGCCTTTGCATTTAATTTCGTAGACTACGTTGTGTTGTTGTTCTTTGTTAATTTTGTCTTTTGTCCTACTAAATATTTTGTTAAGTGTGTGAAGTGGTTTGTGTGCGAATATAAGTTTATCATTCTGGATACATTTCTTTAAATTTTTGTTGTCCGTTAGCCCTTTTATAAATTTCATAGTGGATTACCCATTGGCATACCATGAATCTGTTGGTATACCGCCCCGTCATAGATAAAGTAATTATTGTCTCTTAAGCAGAAATCTATAATGTCAAGGAATTGCTTTCTTGTGAGATTAATTCCTTATAGCTAGGTGCACTGGGATGTTGGTGAATAGGGAAATTACGTCAAAGGAAATAAGAAGTTCATCTTTTTCTATTGTCAAGTCTTTTAATTTTTCTCTTAGTTGTATCGAATTTGAAATATTGTAATCTTTGGAAATCAGTTGTTTTAAAATTTGTCCTATGTATTTAGAGAGTTGGAGGCATGGTATGTTAGTCGAAGCAGAGATAGGTCTAAGCGGTGTATCTTTTTTGTGTATTTTCGGCAGTCCATATAGTCTTGGGGCTATGGCGGCTGTGCAAGTTAAATTATGTTTTTGTGTGATGTCAATGCTGCCCTGTTTATATACATAAGTCATTCACCATCGTATTGTTCTTTCTAATTAATTTTTGTGTGGGATCTACTCTCATCGTTCTGTATGTGTCTTTTTCATTAAGTCAGTTCATCAGTACTGTCTTGTTGCCCTTGTCTGCGTTTGTGATAATAATCGAGTCTTTATGTTGTATTAATTTTTTTGTGTTATCAAATATTTTAAGTATAAACTTATCTTTTTCGCTATTTTTAAACCTATTCCTAAATGACTTAATTCTATTAGCTATGTTGCATCTCGCAGTGTCCTTCTCATTTTCCTCCTTTAATATTTGTATCCCTTGTTCTATTTCCGCTATTAGTTTTACCGGCGACATTGCTCTATTTGTTGTGGGTAGGCCAAATTTGTTTCCTAGAGAAAGCAGCCATTTTGACTCTCCTGGAATTGTTAGGTCGGTGTTGTTAATAAACCAATCCTCATTTGTGGTGAAGCCATAATATAATTCGAGATTTGATTCCACTGTCGTTGATGATTTCCTTATTTTCTTATAGTAATCCCTTATGTGTTCTCGATATCTCGTCTTGATTTGGCTTCCTGTTTGTCCTAATACTAATACTAATAACTATTTTGGCATTCGCAAGTCAATTTGTATACGCCTTGTTTGTCAAAGAGGTCTTCCTTGCTAATGTTGTTTCGTAGAAGTTTTCCCATATTGTTCCTCGTTTTAAATGCTGTATTAATGTTATATTTTTGGAAAACTTTAGCCAACTTGTAAGATGTTGCTCCGGTATATGATAAGACTGCCCATTTCTTCTCTACTTTTTCTTTGGTTTCTGATTTTCTTGAATTTATGTTTTTTTGTATTTTCTTCACTAAACTTTTTTGATATCCGTTGTTCTCAGCGATTGTGTATATTGTGCGGAGTTCCTTGTTGTAAGCTTCTTTTTCTAACGGGGTTCGTTCAAGTCGTGTTAATAAATGTCTGAAAGCGGCGTTCTTGTGCTGTTGAGGATGGAAAGCGGCGTTCTTGTGCTGTTGGTTCTACGAAACAACATTAACAAGGAAGACCTCTTTGACAAACAAGGCGTATACAAATTGACTTGCGAATGCCAAAATACTTAGTTATATAGGACAAACAAGACGCCAAATCAAGACGAGATATCGAGAACACATAAGGGATTACAATAAGAAAATCATCAACAACAGTGGAATCAAATTTCGCCAACCACATGGCAGAAAACAAGTGTACACCCATGAAAATAGGAAAAACAGCTAAAATTCTCCACATACAGCATAAAGGAAAACGACTTAACATATTAGAGGAGATATACAAACAAAAAACATTCGTAGGTAAAATAATAAATGAACAAATAAACACCGCATCGGATACATTAATTGAACCGCTTAAGCTACTATACCCGAAAGAGGACAAAAGACCTAAAACCGACATAAACAAAACTACACACAAACGGACAATAACGGACTTTTACCTACCTGTTTAATGAGGGTACAATAATGAAAATATGACAAAAAAATAGATTTGCATACCTAAAAACACAACACAGACTCACACACACACACGTCACCCGAACGCACGAATGCACGAACACATCACATGAACACGAAGTACCTGAACAAAACGACGGAAGTTAGTTACTATAAATACTGTCGAACTTACACAAACGAAAGAAGACACTGAAGATGGCGCATATTAGCCGAAAACGGTTTGTCTCCAAACCAAACTTGACAAGGGATGACGGAAAATCGTTCCACATTACATCAAATTCCTACCCTGTCGGAAAAACAAGCAACCAAAAAGTTCTTTTTTATTTATTTAAAAATCCCTCAGACAAAATTTCGCAATATTAAAATGGCTATAAAAAAAATTTGACCTCAGGGAGCAAAACGGTTTGGAGGTCTTACTATAAGGATAGTGGTCTTTCGTTCTGTATGTGAATTATTCCGCCCCCACCATCAATTTGTGTCAAAGTATAATATATATTATAAAAGTTATAGGCAAATATGTTAAGTATATTCTTATACTTAATATATATGTAAGTACTTGATCGTATTATAGTTATAAGTAAAACTTGTAAGATTAAATGAAAAACAGTTTAAAAAAAAAAAAGTGTGCTATTTATTTTCAGAAAGTAATGTATTTAAATTCACGTGGCAATCATTTCAAATTGATAAGATCGTCTGCTTATTACAATTAAGAGGAGTTTCTAATGAAAATCAATATTCTCTTCTTAATTATATTAAACAGGGTTATCAGGTTATTTGCTAAATTTATGTGAAAAGGTTTCCATATTTATTCTAGGAGTAATCTTCTTAATTTTATATAAGAGGTTTTCATCTTAAATCCACGGGTCATCTTCTTAATTATATTGAAAAGTTTTTCATATTAGTTTTACTGATTGTCTACTTAGTTTTATTAAAATGAGGCATCCAGTCATAATAAGACGGGCATCTTATTGGAGAGAAAGCGTAGAGAAATCCACTAATTTATAGGGCATTTAGGTGGCTTTTGTTTGTTGAAAATTTAAATTGTTGAAAATTTAAAGTGTTCAACTAAAGAAACTTGAGAGCATTTGACAATAAATATAATTACTTCAGCCTTAACAGAAAATGTTTTCCAATTTCAGACTTTCCTGAATCTATTCCTGCTATTGATGACCTGAAAATTTGTATGGAGAAAATTGATATGCGAAAACATTTCATTCAAACACTCACCAATACTCTAAAAGTTAGAGTGCTACATCCGGGGGTAAACACAATGGATATATTGACAGGATATATCGCTGCTATCAAGACAATAAGATATCTTGATAGCAGTGGAAATATTTTAGAAACTGTGACGGCTCCAATGCGGGATTATCTTCGAAAACGTAGCGATACAGTGCGTCGTGTAGTGACGGGACTTACTGAAGAAGGTCCTACTGATCTGACGGAAGAATTGGCTAAAGGCGAAACTTCAAAAGAAAACGAAAAACTTAATGCTAATGAAGAATTTAACAACTGGGAAAATTGGTTACCAGATTCTTATGGTATTGATCAGACCTCCCGCATTCATCCTACCAATATTAATCGTTCAGCAGATATAATATCTATGGTGGTTGATATATATGGAAGTAAAGAATTATTCATGAATGAATATCGAAACTTAATGGCCGATCGGTTGCTTACATACATGGATTTCAATGTCGATAAAGAAATTCGAAACTTGGAATTACTTAAACTTAGATTTGGCGACTCCCTACTTCATAGTTGTGAAGTTATGTTGAAAGATCTCACAGACTCTAAACGCATTAATTATCATATTTCTAGTGATTCAAACTATAATGAGAGTAAGTATTTGAATCAATATGAAGTGCTAAAAATTTATTAAAACATGTGCATCTGATCTAAACAAAGGAAACATGAGCTTCAGGTTAAATTTCTCTACCAATTTGAGGCGTGCTCCTTAATTTCTTTCCTAAAACTTCCAAGCCGGCATGGAAGGGAAAACAAATTTTTGCGAAAAGCTTTTTTTAATAGCAGAAATACACTCGCATTATTTCGGCAATGTATTCCAAATATGAATTATATGAGGGGTATATGGAGAATTTGTTTTTTCGATAACTATGTCTAATGTACTATGTATATATCCACGCTTCCAAAAAATAATGTACTAACTCGACGTAGTATGTTTTCCCGTTTTTGGTGCTTTCAAGTATTATCTTAATTTGGATACTGTCAAATCTGCTGTTTGGATGGTATCAATCGGACAATCCAATCAAAAGTTATAATCAAAAGTGTACATATACTCATAATACAACTTGTGATTTGAAAAACAACGTAGCAAGTTTTTATTTTTTCCTATGGTTTTGTATAAAGTGTACCCTAACTTAGATGGTATCGAGTTTTGGTATTGACCTTTCAATCCAAATAGAAGTTACAAGTGAAAATATACTTAGCATACAACTGAAGTTTCATATCAAAACTATGAGAACACAGTTTTCAGACAGTATTGTTTGGAAGCGTCGATATTAAGGTATGCATCAGTGTTGTAATGTTTTCGGCTCATCTGTCTGGCACAGTGCAAAGCAACTCATACACACGGTTTGCCAATGATTTGAACGTATGTAAGTAAAAAATGATCGTTTGATCGATCTGCGTAAGAGTTGTACTTAAACTTTCTTGCTAAGTTTGATCGATCGATGATCATACATGTACACTAGATTTTTTTGATCTAACATACCCCTCCGGCCACAGAATATGAAAATAGGATGTTGATTTTTATTTTTTTTTAGAAAAAAAAACTGAGTAGGCTACTCCAAAAACAGCGATTTTTTTTTTAATTTCATGATAGGTTTAGATTCATATAAGAAAATAAATGATAGCTTAAAAAAACTAAAAACACGCTTTAATCTTAATAATCGTACTAAAAATTGAGAAATAATTTAATTAGAAAAATGATGAACGAAAATATAAGTATAAGGAAAAGCGTCGGGTGGTGCTCAGTATGTCAAAAAATATTTAAGATCGCTGTTTTTAACAAATATTTTTATTTTGACTTTTTTGAGATTTCATATAACGTACTCTTTAATTTCGCAACTAGTTATGTATATTTTTGTACTAGTTGTACGAATCGAATATTTTGATGTTCAAATATTATTGAGCACCCCCACGCTTTTCCTTAAATACTTATATTTTCGTTCATCATTTTGTTTCTAATTAAATTATTTCTCAATTTTTAGTACGATTATTAAGATTAAAGCGTGTTTTTTAGTTTTTTTAAGCTATTATTTATTTTTAACTTTTTAGTGAAATTTTTCATAAAAAAAACATTGGTCATGAGAGCTCAAAAATGAAGCCTAAACAAAAAAATAACAACTAATATGTACTATGTGTATCGAAGCAAAACTATTTCACTTTTTAATCGGAGATATGCTCTTCTTTATTTGCCTGTGCATATTCACAATGAAAAGTCAGCGCTCCAAAATATTCTCGTGGTCCTATAATCACTTCCATATTTTTCTTGAAAATAAAAATTGCCAAACAGATGTGAAAGTTACCAAGAAACCAATAGCGAAAAAATAACCTATTTCGGTAATTACCAAGTTCGGCAACCGTGCTATAAGTGCTATAAATAGAATTTGAACCAGGGTTTGAAATTGCTTAGCTACTTTCGCTGCATTTGCTTTTGCTTTGCTTTTGCTAACGAAAAGTAAATTAGCAAACTCGGTCAGCCGAGTAAAAAACGAGAACACGATTCATTCGCTTCAGTTTTCAGCTGAGCCGTGTTTGCTTGTATAGTTAAGCAAAGCAACGCGATTTGGGGGATTTCATTTTACTTCCAGCAATTAGTTGTGTCTTTGCATTTTTTCTGCTTTTGCTTATTGCATCCTGTTAACGTTACCAGAGTTGAGTGATGGTGAATTACAGATTTGAGAGAAAAGTTGAAAAAATTAGCAGCGCGCTGTAGAATGGAATGTTACTTTACATTTGTGCACATCTGCTGATATTCTTAGTTTTATTCACAAACACCGATTTCACCAATGCACCAAATTCCTAAAACATCAAAGTTATTTTAAAATTTTCTTATCGAATTTCAATTATAAATAAATTTAAGAATTAAAAAAAAATCAATTTAAATTAGTTTCAATTTGACTTTTCTGGGACTCGAACCTGCGCCTCTATGTGCATATCTTTCTGTATTAAAAAATTATAATTCAATAGATGCTTTTGTGTACACAACAATATTGTTATTGTTGTTTTTTGATATGTTTGGATGACAGTAGGATTTTCGTTGATCAGTCATCAGAGTCTAGCAGCTGCTGTGCCCCGATACACCAAGATGTATGGTGAGGGTTTTGATGCAGCCACCATTTTATTATTGCTCAATAGATGTACATATGTATGTACATATGTATTGATGCATCATCTATTTGTTCAGAGAGGGTGACAATTAAATTTCATTGGCATAGGTGTAGAGATGGTTGATCGTTGCTCAGCAACGAGGTTGATGGGTTGGCCATCAACAAGATGAAATGGACAACAAAATGTTTTTACATTTTCAAAATTTCGAAAATTTTAAAATAATTAAAAAATCGATGTGGAAATTGTAAAAATACTCACCGGTTGTAGCAAACTGGTGCATTGTTGTATTTTTAATACAGAAAATGCATTGATGCGCAGGTTCGAGTCCCAGTAAAGTCAAATTGAAATTAATTTTAATTGATTTTTTTTAATTTTTAATTTATTTATAATTCAAATTCGATAAGAAAATTTTAAAACCTCCTACTGTCATCCTACCGAACCCCACACGCCGGTACTTGCGTCAAGCTACCGTCGCACAGTGGGGCAGCTTCCATACATTCAGCGGAAAAAAATAGAAGGAGTTGTCGTAGGGCTTTGAAATTTTGCACACAGGTTATATATGAGCTAGTTAAGAAAATCTCCAAAAATGGTTGAAATCCATCAACTGCTAGGGGTACCTCCCTAGGACCTATAGAAAAAAATTAAAAAAAAAATTGAAATACAAATTTTAATTTCAGCTCAAAAAAGTAAGATATCTTTACGAAACTTTGCATATCAGTTACCCTCATAAAGGGCATTGACGGTACAAAAAATAATTGAAATCGGCCACTCCCTAGGGGTACCTCCCTTGGACCTATAGTAAAAAATAATTTTAAATTCATACCTGTACTTAATTGTGAATAAAAGCGAAACGCGTTCATCGATGTTCATGATTTATGTATCATTTTGTTCGTAGGTTATGCGACTTTACGTGAAAATAATAGGACTTTGAACTTTTTCGATTCGGATTTCGGTTTTCGATTTTTTATAAATTAAAAAAAAAAATTATTTTTGGGCAAAAAAATATTTTTTTTCTCCACACATTTATTTATAACTGCGAAACTGTTGCCTATATTGCGAAACGTTATATAAACAGATGAAAGTACTTGTAATTCTTGATTTTTCTGAATTTGTTTAAACAAAATCCGACAAGTGATTCTTGAGTTATGTTAAACAAAAGAGCCTTATCAGAATTGAGTCGCGAATCAATTAGCTGAAAACTGTTGTACTGTATAATACAATAAATTGAGAGGGGGCACCTGGGGGCACTTGAAATTGATTAAAAATGTAAAAACAGATATGAGACAATGCATTAGTAGTGATTTCCAACTGGAGGCAAGTGGAGCTAAAATTGCAGGTCCAAATGTTTGGAGAAAAAAGGGATTTTTGTTATATGTTCATAAAAATAAACAAAAAAAAAAAAACTTAAGTCTGCAGAGTTTATTTTTTCAATTTTATTAGGCTGAAATATCCTACTTTAAATAAAAAATAAAAAGGAAAACGTTAGCTCACATAATAAAAGATTATTCGTTTTGAAATTCTTAGGTTTAAATTAAGTTGGTTCGGTAAAACATACAAGTACTGATGGTTGTACCATTTAGTCTAAAATTCCAAAATATCACTGCATATTGCATGAAGAGTATGTTGACAATTTGACTTTTTTCCGCGAAATCCCCAGTGTGCGTCGCACTATGGCGCCTTTTGGCTTTCTTCGTTGCAAAAATCATAACTGTTAAACCAATATAGATATTTCAAAGATATTAACTGCATCTAAAAGGAAATTATTTGAACTTTTTGTGGTAGAAAATTCATAGGCCCACAATGACAGGGTGCCTCAAAATAATTCGTCAAAATTAAAATTTTTTATAAAAATGCAAAAACAGGAATTTGTTAGTTCAAAATTAATGAAAAAATAATGAAATTTCGTTTATAAAGTTCCATTTGAGCGTTAGACCAGATAAGTCAACTATTTTGGCAAAGGGATGCTCTCATTATTTGTTTACGTTTAGAAAAACGGTGTATTTTATATAATGCGGATACCGCTTAAAGTGGGCGTAGCCACGCCCATTTTCAAAATTTGTATCAATTATCCGACTAAGCTTATACATATTATTGTTAGTGCAAAATTTCATTCCTTTATGACTTTTAGCTACAAAGATGTCACGTCACAAATTTCACAAGGCCATTTTAGAAATTCTTTTGTAAAAAAGTAGGCGTGGTTATAAACCGATTTCGCTAAATTTTTTAACGTATATTAGCACAAGTAATAAAAGTGTAAACCTAAGTTTCGTCATAATATCTCAATTATTTTTTGAGTTATAGTCTCCGAAATCTCGTGGATTCCTTTGTCCAAAAAGGGGCGGTGCCAAGCCCATTTTCAAAATTTTTTCTGTTTTTCGTTTCCGGTCTATTGTGGGACTCATGCCACAAAATTTCACTGAATTATCTTTATATTTGACAACGATATCGCTTAAAATGTTTTTATTAGGCCCCTTTATAATTTTCATATATAAAATTGGGGGAGGTCGTCAATCGATTTTGCTTAAATTTTGAGCACGTATTATCACAAGTGGCCGCTGTGGTGCAGTGGGTAGAGTGCTCGCCTGCTATACCAGAGGTCTCGGGTTCAAACCATGGTCCGAGCAAAACACCAAAACAGTTTTTCTAATTAGTAAAAATTATTGGGTTTTTTAAGAGCAGCGGTCACCTCTCGGCAGTGGGCGGCATACCCTCCGAGAGTATTTCTGCCATGAAAAAGCTTCTCACAAAAAACGCATTCGCCGTTCGGAGCCCGCATAAAACTGTAGGTCCATCCAATTAGTAGGAAAAACAAAAAGGAGCACACCTCGAATTGGGAGAGAAGCTCGGCCATAAAATTCGTCAGAGTTATAATAGCGCCATTGTATTATTATTATAATACACTAAGTTTCGTCATCGTATATCAATTATTTGTCGAGCTTTGGGGTCCGAAATATCGTATATTCCTGCTTCTAAAAGAAGGATGTGCCACGCCTATTTTCAAAAATTTTTGTGTTTTTAGTATTATGTCTATAGTTGGACTCATGGTACAAAACTTCAATGAATTATCTTTATATTTGACAAAGATATCGCTTAAAATGATTTAGTTACACCCTGTATAATACCCATATATAAAAGTGGGCGTAGTCGTCAACCTATTTTGCCAATTTTTCATCCAAATATTCGCCTTAGTAATTAAATCACTCATATCAAATTTCATCTATATATCTGTTATAATTTCTGAGTTATGACTTATAAAACTTTAAAATTTTGTGCTTTAATAAGTGCCGCCCATTTTCGAAAATTTTATAACAGCCCGATCTCATTAAGTGGATGAAATTTCATCATTCGTGCTATATTAGTGACGGAGATATCCATATCTGTACCTGCCCAGACGCGTATTTGTACCCAAGGTTGTTTTACTTTATTTGATGTAAAAAGTAAAATCGCAGCTGGACGCAGGTAAACTTTATGAATTCTGGTAAAGGAATATTCCACAAATAACCACTGTTAATGTCGCAAGTACCTTTTTTGACCTGTTTTTTCTTTTTTCCATCAAAGTTTGAAAAAGGGCCTAAAAATAGGCTTTTCGAAAAACAGGTTTTTTTTTTTTTTTTTTTTTTAGCATCCAATATATTTTGCCAACTGTATAAATAAAATACATCTAACAATTTTGTGGTTCGTTAAAAGTAATTAGTAATTAATAATGACTTAATAAACTTGGTGGGCATGTATGGATTGCTCTCAGTAGTGCATCCATTTATTGTAGTCCATCAATAAAGATCTGTAAAAGATTTTCTTTTGAGGCGTACGAAACTAGTTGGTCTTGCCGTCAGGGCTAGAGCGAGGGGGTTGGGGTGAGCTAGTAGTCTCGTTTTGTATGATCTAGCATACTTTCTGATTTCTTGAGCAATAGTAGGTATCTTTAGATCACGATGTAGACGGTCGTTAGTGACGTAGTAGGGTGCATTTACAATCATTCTAAGAGTTTTCGATTGGAATCTTTGGAGAATTTCTATATTTGAGTTTGCTGCAGTTCCCCACAGCTGTATGCCATAGGTCCAAATGGGTTTTATTGTGGCTGAGTAAAGCAGGAGTTTGTTGTCGATTGATAGTTTTGAGTTTCGATTCATGAGCCAATAGAGATTCCGCAGTTTTATACCAAGAGCTTTTCGTTTGGTGAATATGTGGGTTCTCCATGTTAGTTTTCTGTCGAGGTGCATACCAAGGTACTTTGTTACGTCACTTTGCGGTATATCAATGCCGTTGAGTTTTACGGGTGGGCAAGTGTTATGTCTAGTGGTAAACGTCACTTGGACAGATTTTGATTCATTTGACTTTATCCGCCAGTCTTTCAGCCAATGGGTAATTTTATTTAAACTTCTTTGAAGCTTGAGTGAGGCCACGTTTGGGTTGAGGTCTGCAGCCAGTACGGCAGTGTCATCGGCAAAAGTGCCAATAGTGACTCCTTCTGCTATTGGGAGGTCATGTGTGTAAAGTAGGTACAGTATTGGGCCCATTACACTACCTTGCGGGACGCCAGCTAAACTCTCGTAAAGCTCAGACTGCTCTGCTCCTTCCTTGACGAAAAAGTAACGATTTTTTAGGTAAGATTGTATAAATAGGAAGTAATTTGTAGGGAGAGTAGTTTTTATTTTATAGAGGAGACCGTCGTGCCATACGCGATCAAAAGCTTGGGATATGTCTAGAAAAGCAGCTGTACAATATTTTTTTTGCTCAAAGGCAGAGTAGATTTTCTCGGTAAGTCTATGTACTTGTTCAATTGTTCCGTGTCCTCTTCTGAAGCCAAACTGGTGATTAGGTATAATGTTACGCTCTTCTATTATGGGTAGGAGTCTTTTAAGGAAAATAACTTCCAAGACTTTTGAGACAACGGGCAGCAGGCTAATGGGCCTGTAAGACGCTGCCGTATCAGGGGGCTTTCCTGGTTTCAGAATCATTTTCATCTGAGCGACTTTCCATTGAGCGGGTATAAATCCAGTTATTAGTACTGCATTAAACAGTTGGGTGAGAAATTTTATGCCTTCGTAAGGTAAGTGCTTTAGTACATTGCCATTAATAATATCGTATCCAGGAGCTTTCTTTGTGTTGAGTTTCGATATTACAGTTTTTACCTCCGATATTGCGAATCTTTTTATGGGGAGGTCCATTTGATAGGGGTGACTCAGAGTATTTTCCACTTCTGTTGTTGTGCTTAGTGAGGGTTCAATATCATGTGGGGTGAATACTGACTTTAGGTGGCGTGCAAAAGTATTTGCTTTCTCTGCATCACTTTTCGCCCATTCGTTATTTTCCATTCGTATAGGAGAATTAGAGAGAATCGGTCTTTTTAGCTTACTTGCGGCTTTCCAGAGGGAGTAGTCAGTTGCAGCTTTTGCATCAATATTACTGAGGTATTGTTGAACCTGTTTGTTGTGTTCAATTTTGAGGATATTTTTGAGTTCTTTGGTGAGTGCATTCAATCGTTTCTTGTCGTCGGGGTGACGTGTTTGTTGCCACTTTTTCCTCGCGAGTCGCTTTTCTTTGAGCTTAGCTTTTATGTTGTGGGTAACGTTTGTCCTTTTTTGTCTGGTGAGGGTGGGAGTTGATTTCCACGCAGCTTGTTGGATGCAGTTGTTAAAATGTTCGACTGCTGCCTCTATATCTTCAGCAGATTTCAACGCTAATTTCAAGTCCAGATTAGACGTGATGATGTGTCGGAAGTATTCCCAGTCAGTCTTCCGATTGTAAAGGCTGCATTTATCCGCTGCGGGTGTAAAATTTTTATCAATTGTTACCAGGATTGGAGAGTGGTCGGAAGAGAATTCAAAACAGGGTTTACAAGTTATATCTGACGAAGTCATGCCTTTCACCACGCAAAAATCGATTAAATCGGGAATTTTATTTGTATCTGTTGGCCAATAAGTGGGAGTTCCAGTAGAGAATGGGGTTAAATTGAGATTGCTAATGGCATTGTATAGTTGTCTTCCTTTAGGAGTAATGAGACGAGAGCCCCAGAATGTGTGTTTGGCATTGTAATCGCCGCCAGCTAGAAATCGATTTCCAAGGGTTTTGAAGAAATTTTCATATTCCGCAGTGCTTATTGAGTGCCTCGGCGGGCTATAGATAGCAGAGAGTGTAAGCTGGCCACTCGGGTCTTCAATGACAACATTTGTGGCTTGTATAGCATTTGTACGGAACGAATTCGTGCTGTAATGTTTAATACTTTTCCGTATCAAGATACCTGAGCCTCCATGAGCTTTGTTACTTGGGTGCTTTGTGTGGTAAAACTTGTAGTTGGGTACTTCAAAGTAGCTTTTGTCCGTAAAATGGGTCTCCGATATGAGGAGTATATCTATATCATGGGTCTGAAGTAGAGCTTTAACTTCAAGTAAGTGTTTGGATAGGCCGTTGGCATTCCAAATAATAATATTTAACGGGTTGAAGATGTACAGTTTTTAGTCGAGAAGGTGACGAGGAGGCTCATCATTGCTGTCATTTGTTGCATGACTTGTTTGAGTAAGTCTATCATTTCTCGCATTTCGTTAGTGTTTTGCGTTGGAGTGTGGGTTTCATTACTATTTGGAATAGCATTATTAGGGTTCGAGCGGGGTTTTACGCCTTTCTTTGCTGCTTCAGCATATGTGACTGAGTATGGGTCAATTTGAATTGGGGTTTCAATCTGAATTGGGGTTTGACTTGGCTGTTTTGGTTTCTCTTGAGGCTGTGCAGGAGCTTTTTTCCTCAGAGTTGGGTATTTGGCGCTTTGGAGGTTTTTGTATACCATACAGCCTTTATAATTTGCTGGATGGTTACCTTCACATAGAGCGCATTTGACATCGTCAGATCTTGTCTTTCGCTTGCAATCAGAGGAGAGGTGGTTTCCAGCACATTTTATACATACTGATTTTCGCCGGCAGTAGGACTTTGTGTGGCCATATTGCTGACAATTGGCGCATTGTGGTATTTCACGCTTCGGGTGTGGGGGCTCGAAAGTAATTTTTGAGTGCAGGAGGTTTTTGATTTGATATATCTCCTTGTTGTTGGAGTCGGGTTTGAGCTCAATGATAAACATGGGTAGAGGCTTTTTCGTGACTCTGTGTTTTATGTTCCAGATGTTTGTGACTGAGTGACCGAGATCTTTTAAAGAATCGACAATTTCTTGCGGGTTTATTGAGTAGTGCATGTTTCTAAGAACTACTTTGAAGTTACGTTCTTGTTTTGTTTTGTAAGTATAGAACTCTGTACCCTTCTGTTCTAATTGGGATACGATGGTTTTGTAGGCATCCAGGGATGATGCTTGAACTTTTACTTGATCTTTGCCTGTGAGCTTTAGATCATAGGATTTTGGAGCAACTTCTTGTAGTAGGCTCATTAGAGGGGGAAAGTTTTGAACTTTGTCTATAAATATTGGCGGCGGTTTGGATATTTTTTCAGTAGGTTGGTTTGTTTCCTCAACTTCAAGGGAGGCAAATCTGTTTTCGTTCGCATTTTCATTTGGTTGGCAGGTTCCAAGCCAGTATTGATCAAGCATTGCCTGCTTTTTAGTGCCAGTACTTTTACCTGGGCTTTCGCGTTGACGTTTGGAATTGGTCACATTCTTCCATTCGTTAGTTGGGGTAGCAGTTGTAGAGTTTCCCGCATTTTGGGGTTTCTGGGCTTGCTGTTGTTGGGCATACAGCATTTTAAGTTGCCTTTGGAGGCTTTCAATTTGCTGTTGTATGTTTGGTACGGGGACGCTAGGCGTGTGGGATTGGTGTGATGGTTGAGCTATTGATTGGGTTACTCCCTGGGATTTCGGGGTTTGCTGCAATTGGACTTGCTGCAGTTGTTGGGAGCCTCCCTCTTTAGGGGGAGTGTGATTAGGGGGCATACTATTTACTTGTACTTACTTTTTTTCTTTTTTGGCATTAGTTTGAAATTAAGTGGGTATTTACGGGTTTAGCACTCAGGCAACTCTTGATGTTGTATATTTTTGTTTTGGATTTAATGCCTACGACAACTTTTACTAGAGAACAAGAAATTTATTTTTTGTTTAAACTTATAATTGAATTACCTTTCTCAAAATACAAAGAATTAGCAACCGGCTGCTTTACCTACAGGCAAAACAAAAAGAACAAAAAAAAACAAATTTTTTCTGTGTTGAAAATTTGTCAACTTTGAGCGGCTCTACCTCCTAAACTAAGAGTTACATATTCGTGTTCGCTGGAAAATTCTCTATTAGATACATATATTGGATTTATAAAACAATTTCATGAAATTTTTGATTTTTGGCACGTTTTTTGGCAGAGGCGCCATAGTGCGTCGGGAGGTGGGTTGAGCACAGGGCTGCACATTAACGTTATTTTTTTTTTATCAATAACCGAAAAAAAAGTTAAATGCTTAACAAAAAAATACTGCTTTGATAATTATAAAAAAAAATTATCAAAAAGAATTTCGTTTTGTTGATTATCAAAAAACAAGTATTGAAAAAATTTCGTTTCGGTAGCCAACAAAAAAATTATCAAAACAAAATAACATTAATAAAAAAGAAGAAAATTCAAAGTGAAATGAAGCCGTAACACATGAGCGGGCAAAAATCAAAAAAAATTTTGTCACGTATGTCAACGTGTTTGGTATCGTTGGAAAGGTAATTTATCCCAGATTAAGGATCTGGACTTAGTTTTTATTTCTAACTCATAAGGTTCTCACAAAAACCTCTTAAAGTTGTGTTTTTTATATACATATTTTTTTTATGAAAATGCCTTTAGCTGGAGTCTTTAAAAAAAAAATTGCTAAAAATACAATTTATCATACTTTATCTTAAGATAAAATTTTTCTAATTAGAAAATGTGTAAGGAATCCACTCTATAGAGGTTTTTAAGAAATATTGAGTTTCCTGGCTGAGTTCGCCTATTTGCACACCCGAAAATTTGGTGCAGAAAATTTTAAAAATTCCTAAGTTTACAAAGGCATAAAAAAAGTATGTAAAAGTATGTTTTTTTTTTTTATTCTTTTATTTGAAAGAAGGGGTATTTTTCTTTGAAATAAAAAAAAAGTCTGCAGACTCATTGCGTTTTTCGAAGAAAATCGTTTTTTTAAGGTTATAAAATACACTTTTTCAAAAAACAAATTTCACTGATTACAGTTATCCCAGTATTTTCCATTACTTAAATGTCAAACAATTTTTTAAAACTAGTAAAATTTATTATTGTAGACACACGCGCGGTAGTGTTCTGTGTTGTGTAGTTAATCGTAAAATAGTGAAAAACTAATATTACTAAGAATTCAATTATAAAAAATTCAATTTTAGCTGATATCTGGATTTCTACTCGTCCTTCAGATAGAGTATCTGTATTATCTGCATTTTTATACTCAGCTGTACTAGTACACAGAGTATTATAGTTTTGATTTCCTAACGGTGGATTGTAACAGAATGAAATAATCGAGATAGATATAGACTTATATATATCAAAATGATCAGGGTGAAAAGAGAAATCGATTGAGCCATGTCCGTCCGTCTGTCCGTCTGTGAGCACGATAACTCGCGCAAAAATTGAGATATTTTGATGAAATTTGAAATGTAAGTTGGTATCAAGACAGGAACGGATGGTATTGAAAATGGGCGAAATCGGACCATGACCACGCCCACCTCCTCTATATAGTAAAAATCGGAAATTTTGTATCTCAGTCACTAATAGAGCTAGAGTGATAAACTTTCACACACGTATTGAGCCCAGGCCCTTATGAAGAAATTTGGTAAAATTTTGGAAAATGGGCGGTGCCACGCCCACTTATTAAGGGTCAAACATGGAAAGTTTTATATGTCATAACTCAGAAACGGTTGAAGATATATCGATGAAATTTGGTAGGCGTGATATACCTACTTAGGCAAATGTTTGGACGAAAAATTGCCAAAATCGGTTGACGACCACGCCCACTTTTATATATGGGTATTATAAAGTGACCTAATAAAAACATTTTAAGCGATATCTCTGTCAAATATAAAGATATATCATTGAAATTTTATGGAAGGTGTCCAACTGTGGACATAAAACAAAAAATACACAAATTTTGGAAAATGGGCGTGGCACCGCCTCCTTTTAGAAGCAGGAATATACGAGATTTCTGAGCCCATAACTCGACAAACAATCGATATATTATGACGAAACTTGGTGTATACACTTTACTACTTGTAGTAATACATGTTCAAAATTTTAGCGAAATCGGTTGACGACCACGCCCACTTTTATATATGTGTATTATAAAGTGGCCTAATAAAAACATTTTAAGCGATATCTTTGTCAAATATAAAGATAATTCATTGAAATTTTGTGGCATGAGTTCTACAATAGATCGGAAACAAAAAATAGAAAAATTTCGGAAAATGGGCGTGGCACCGCCTCTTTTCAGACAAAGGAATCAACGAGATTTCGGAGCCCATAACTCGACAAATAATTGAGATATTATGACGAAACTTGGTTTATACACTTTTATAACTTGTGTTATTAGACACGCAAAAATTTATTGAAATCGGTTTATTACCACGCCTACTTTTTAACAAAGATATTTCTGGAACACCCTTTGGGAATTTGTAACGTGACATCTTTGTAACAGGAAGTCATAAAGGGATGAAATTTTGCACAAAGAATAATATTCATAAGCTTAGTTGGATGACTGATAAAAATTTAGAAAATGGGCGTGGCTACGCCCACTTTATGCAGCACTCGCTTTATATAAAGTACACCGTGTTTCCATCAAACGCAAACAAACATTTAAAGCATACAGCTGAGTATATACTGTTCGATTCCACTCGAACTTAGGCTTCCTTACTTGTTCAAAGACAAATTAGGGCACGCTAAATGCGACAGAGCACTTTTAAACCAAAAAATAAAACTTTTTAATAGTGAAAGTGGAATTATAGTGGCCGCAGAAGAAGCGCTTTTGAAAAAAGATATTCGAAATGGCTAAATTGGACATTCCTTTCCCTTCCGGATTCCGATGGAACTAAGGATAAATGTGCTAAACGGGGAAGACCTTCTAAAGAAGAATTTTGCGAAGCTTCACGGAGAACAAAAAATCGAAAGATAGAGCATTTGTTGAAAAACTATTCCATCGAAGAGTTCGAGTATGCTCTGAAAAAAAAAATGAAAAAAAGCAAGCAAAGTTGAATGTTTTGAAAGTAGTACCGAAGGTTTGCCTATATCTGATTCCCTCGCACTATACATAGATCTGAACTTATCACATCGTAAATATAATAGTTTACGTGCAAAAATAAACCGGTTGCATAAAGATTGTATACCGAGCTTGTAGGCATTGCAAACAAAAAAACAAACTTTGCTGCCAACGATTAAATCGACTGAATATTCAGCCGAAGTTGATCTGAAATCATTATTGCTGAAAACAACTATCTATCTCGTCTGGAAGTGAGCCTACTGGATTCCTTGATTTGGGCATTATAATGGCAATATTTATATTTGTAACAATGTATACATATATTTATTTGTTGAATTAAAACATTACAATTTAATTATAGTGAATTGCTATGGCTTAGGCCAGAAAAATGTATATATGTATTTTATTTTGGCGATACAAAAAAATTACTTATTCAATTAAAAAAAATGTTAGTAATCATAATTGACACGGCAAGGATTTTTCAATTCTTGCCCTTCAATAGCCGCAAGGTTGCTAGAAGATTTGTTAGTAATTAGTTGATAAGGCCATTAGTGATCCTTTCTATTGCTATTTTTTTTATATACCTCCTTTTTTCGTCTGTGTCTGCAAAAACGAGTTATCTATATAGATCGGCAACTCGTCGCCCCGCTTGGAATTTCTTACCACCCCGTCTCCTGTGGTATGAAGGTTTCGGTGGTTGCTCCGGTTCTTTGGGAGTTGGGCGCTGTTGACGTCGCCTGTATTCCTCGATCGTAATGAGCCTAGGACCTGGTTTCGGCTGTTGCTCTGGCTGCTGTTGATGCTTTTGCTGTTTATTTTGTTGTTGTTGTTCTTGGGCTTGTTGCTCTTGTTGTTGTTCTTGCTGCTGTTGTTGGGCTTGCCGCTCACTAAACTACTTTTCCCATTTCTTAAATATGGCGTTTACTTCGTCCATCACTTAATGATTGTGTCAAGATTCCATCCTCGTAGCGCAAACGACTGTTTAAATTAATGACAGGATCTCGTCCTTGTAGTGCAAAGGATTGGTTGAATTAATGACAGGATCTGGCAGGATCAATGACAAGGATCGCCATATGTTGCTTTTTCCCAGCAACCGGTTAAGGAATTAAACAGCGGTTAATTTTGGTCTCGCTCTTCTAACAGCGAGTTAATAATTGATTCTTTATTAACCAAAATCGATTTCTTTTATACACAAAATTTCTTATGTACAACTTATTTACTATAATACATATTTACACTAATTCTTACTTACTATGTAGATATGTATGTATGTACATATGTACGGCTTATGCATTTAATGTGCAGTCAAGGGCCCTACGTCGCTTTTCGCCTACGTCGCTTTTTTTTTTTTTAAGAAAACAATATATTTAAAAATTTAAATTGGGAATAAATATCGGTACTAAGTTTGGGTATTTCATGCGAAATTTTTGTGTTTTCCCATTATTTCAAATACGGCAACACTGACACGGCTGTTCAAAATAGAAGGCAGCTGATTTTTGTGTTGTCATGCGGGCATGAAATTCGCTCAACTCGTTATGTTTACGGGTACTCGATTCGTTCGGTAAACTCGTTGATGACTGTCGGCACCCTTATTTTCATACACTTTTCACTCCCGAGGTGGAAAGCACTTAAAAAAAACGCTTAGGGCGATGTATTTGGCTTTTTCTTAACGCTCGAGATTGACTGAAATAAACTATTATATATAACTAGTAAACCCGGCCACGCGATGCTGTGGCTTTCAATTACACTGTGCGACAATTTGAGGGAGGAAGACCACTTATTGCAACATTTGAAAATTTGTTGATATACCTTCATAGCTACTGGTTGTTTTTATTTTCTGTGGACCTAGATTTTTTATACATAGATTTTGACCAAGGAGCCCCATAGTGAATTTTTGTGCTGAATATTTTTCTAGACTATGGTACCCTTAAAGCGACCTACAAAAGGTCATTTGGCGCGCTCCTCCTTTTCTTTCTAGTTCTCTTTCTCTTCCCCTTTCCCCTTTATTTGCGCTTTATTTTCCCTTTATCCATTTTATTTTTCATATTTCCTCTTTCGCTTCCTGTCCTTCGCCATATCCGTCCCTTTCATTTTCCTCTTCCCTTTCCTTTTATTACCCATCTTCAGTGCTAGGCCTTGCATGACACCTCAAATTTAAAAATCAAACAAACTATAGCGTAAAACTGAATTCTTGTACAGGTGGCAACCCTTTTTGTAAAAATTTTATTAAATTACTTAATATCAGGCCAAGCCCTTTCATATGGTGCCAAAAATTTTAAAATCAAACAAACTATACAGTAAAATTAAATTTTCAAACATCTGGCAACCCTTTTCGAAAAAATTAAACCTTCCTGCACATCTACAGGCCAAGCCCTTTCATCTGACACCACATTTTCGAAAATCGGTATAACGGTGTCAAAGTTATGGTGCTTACAAAAAATCGCTTAGCGTAATATATATAAAGATACTTATTTCCGCGGTATATTTTAACACTTGTTCTCAAAGGTTGCCAGGTCATCCAAAAATGAAGGTATAGGTCTACCTAATAGCATAAGTAGCACAACCTTGGACGTTGTTATTATTTCGTATAAACTAAATAAAAACTCCATGCGAATGTAACGTTAGCAGCCAGAAAATTGACCATATGATTATTCCTTCTGGTCAGTTTTATTTTCACTCAGCATATAGTCACCAAGAGTAATAAAAAATGATTTGAGCATATAATGGGCTTTTTTGGTCAAGGAAGTTGCAAGTGCGAAGTCACATAAAAATGTAGTTACATCCACTGATTACCCAACGTTTCGCCAAACACCTTGGCATCCTCAGGGGCGTAAAATTTCAATAGATAAAATAAAAATTATTGCACTGAGTATACATACATATACATAGATACCTTACTTAACAGGTAACTTTGTCAAACACCTTGGCATCCTCAGGGACAAAGTTACCTGTTAAGTAAGGTATCTATGGATATGTATGTATACTCAGTGCAATAATTTTTATTTTATCCATTGAAATTTTACGCCCCTGAGGATGCCAAGGTGTTTGGCGAAACGTTGGGTAATCAGTGGATGTAACTACATTTTTATGTGACTTCGCACTTGCAACTTCCTTGACCAAAAAAGCCCATTATATGCTCAAATTATATATAAGTTGGTCAGCTAAAATTCACAATAAAAAATGATTCAATTGGATGAAAATTCAAAATATAATCATCTCAATGTTATGTGGGATGTATATTTATGTATATAGGAAAATTACTGTTTTATAAAGTACAATCCAACAAAAATAATCAAAAGTGATTCTGATAAATCAATATTTATTCAAAAAAAATAGTCAAAAGTGATTATGTTATGTGACTTAAAAATGAGCATCGGCTTTTGACATATATATAGTACTTCTATATTGATAATATTCTATCTGTGCAATGTGTATGAATTCATCCAAAAATTTTGTGCAACTGGCAGTTCTGCGCATGCGCCTCAATTACATTTAATGTCATCTGTGAATATGTGTGACAAATACATTCAATTGAGTTCAGAGGCGTTTGAAAAAAAAAATTGAAAGGCATCATTGTGTTCTAGGGGCCTTATACCCCTTTGATTTTAGTTTTTGAATTTGTTTATAATTAATATAAGAAATTTGCCACATTTATTTTAAGATGCAAACTTTTGTGAATTTTTTTTATGAAAATTAGTGGAAATGTTCTAGAAAAATCTATTTTCTATGCACTCATATTTTTATGAATCGCGGTGGAAAGCGTTTCATGTTAAAATCCTGTGGTCCGATCCATGGGAATTATATCAAAAAGTCGAATTCTGCCGTTTGAGGGTTATGTTTGTAAAGTATGTACGTTCGAATGCCGCCAACACGGTGAGTACTATTTCTAAACTGAATAACAGGACAATTTAGACAACGAACTTTTGGACACAGCAACATATGAGGACCAAAGTTCAGACTACGTTACTCTCCACAACGACCTCAACAGGGGACCACAGGTAATAATATAACAAGATGGATGGAAGAAAGTACTACGAACCAATCGCTATATGTTCCACATATTTACAGGCGGATAAAAGGTGGACGGATGGGAGCTGCAGTGTTTCGTCCGGAGCTTGGAATTAAAAAATCCTTTTTATTCCCGGACTACTGCAGTATCTTTCAGGCATTGATACGTACAGGCGATTCCCAGTGTAATCGCTTTTTTGGAAATGGGTGAGTTTCTAAGACTGAGCTGTTGTGCAACTGTTGAGTGTTTGTCTTAGAAACGCACTGTTGAGTGATTCCGCTCAGCTCAACAGTTGGCAACTTGTCGCCATTTTTTGCATCACAAATTTTCTTCGCTACTTGAGCTCAACATGTTGTGTAAAGCCAAACAGCTGATAAATTCATCAAACCGTTTCTAAGACGTAGCTGTTTAACTCAACTGCTACACAACTGTTGGCAACTGTTCAGCTCAACAGTTGCGGAGCAGCTTTTTCTTAGAAACTCACCCAATGGTTGCTGCAGATTCGAATGTTTTTAACAACGTCGTCAGGCATCAGACCGCACGCATGCATCCATTGTTTGCAAATGGTTTCGTCTTTTGGAAATCTATTTACATATGTATATATATATTTATATAACCAATAATGCACTCAAAACGAAATACGTATGTAGAGCTATTTTATTTATTTTATCCCTTTTATTATCACAAATATAGCACCGCTTCGACATTTTTTAATTTTTTAATACGAGAATCAAATAATAAATATGTAAATTTCCTATAATTTTTTTTTATGTGCCGTCACTGCGGTTTATCTTGAATTCATATGTCATTTTTCAAATTTGATTGCTCGGTTTTCTCTTTCTTTTTTTATATGTCTGTACTGTAATGTTGGCTGATAGAACTCGTAGGTATTACGAATATAGGAGTACTATATATATGGTTTTTGATCACCTAAAGGGAACATGTATGATTATTCCTTCTGTTCAATTTTATTTCCACTCAGCATATAATCACCAAGAGTAATACAAAATGATTCAATTGGACGAAATTTCTAAATTTAATCATCTCAATGCTGTGTGGGTTATGGGTAAGTATACAGGTAGATTTTCAAAATTATAAGACACAGAAAGACGCAGGTAGTATTTTCTTTCTCCGGCTTCGTATAAAAAGGAACCTTTCTGTCTAGGTAAGATTTGATTTTTTCAATTTTATTCTTGTTCCGAGATTAAATTGAACTTTTAACTCAATAGAAACAGAGCATAGCTAGATATTTCACTCTTATACCATACATCCGTTTTGAGGTATAAGTTGAAATTGCGCAACCTCGGTATTTTTATTTCATAGATTTTCTTCGATGATAGCTTATCTTTTTTCTAGTTAAACAGAGCTTTATGTAAAGAAAAAATATCTGGAGAGAAGGTTGTGGTTTTTGAATGCTACCCTGGCAAAGAGTAATTTTTTTCATATTTTTTCATAAAAAAAAAACAAAAATCTGAAATGATAAGCTAATATCTCAAAAACTAGCTTGAAAAAAGCTTGACCCGTTCGTGAGATACACGTAATTAAGGGGAGCCATCTTTTTGGGTTTTTCGAATAACGGTAAATTGCAAATATCTCAAAAACGATACCATAGAATAAAAACTGAACTCGATTTTCGAAATCAGGCTGTGGTTTTACATACGAATTTCATAACGGCGTCTCTGGTAAATTTTGGCCGTCGACCAGTGTAATTGATATATTATGACGACACTTGGTTAAACCAAGTTGGTTTATACGCTTTTATAACTTGTGTTAATAGACACGCAAAATTTATTGAAATCGGTTTATGACCACGCCTACTTTTTAACAAAGATATTTCTGGAACACCCTTTAGGAATTTGTAACGTGACATCTTTGTAACTAGAAGTCATAAAGGAATGAAATTTGTACAAAGAATAATATTCATATGCTTAGTTGAATGACTGATACAAATTTTGAAAATGGGCATGGCTACGCCCACTTTATGCAGCACTCGCTTTATATAAATTACACCGTGTTTCCATCAAACTTCTTCTTCTTCCTCTTGATTGGCGCTTAACCGTCTAGACGATTCTGGCCGAGTCCAACAGAGCGCGCCAATTGCTTCTGTTTCGTGCAGCATGGCGCCACCTGATTTTCCCAACGCAGTGGAGGTCTCCCTTTTCTTTTGCGTTCAGAGGGTTTCGATAGAAATGCTTTCTTGGCCGGAGCGCCTTCGTCCATTCTCACGACATGACCTGCCCAACGCAGCCGCTGGATCTTTATTCGCTGAACAATGTCGATGTCTGTGTAAAGCTCGTACAGCTCATCGTTAAATCTCCGTCGCACAATGGGAACGTTTCATACAAAAAACGGCCATAAATAGTAAAAATGGACCTAGAGTGCTCAAATTTTGAAAATAAGCTTTTTTTATGAATATTAGTACATGGTGTAAAAATGAACTTAATCTGATGGCAAATTCTCCCACCCCCCATATAACGGGTGTCGTGAAAAACCATTAAAATGCATTTATTTTCGAAACTAATTAAGTTACAATGCTGAAATTCAGTATGCAAGCTTCTTTGATGAATATTAGTACATTGTGTAAAAATGAACTTAATCTGATGACAAATTCTCCCACCCTCCATATAACGGGTGTCGCGAAAAACCATTAAATTGCAATTATTTTGGAAACTAATTAAGTTACAATGCTGAAATTCAGTATGCAAGCTTTTTTGATGAATATTAGTAAATGGTGTAAAAATTAACTTAATCTGATGACAAATTCTCTCACCTCCCATATAACGGGTGCCGCGAAAAACCATCAAATGCATTTATTTTCCAAACTAATTAAGTTACAATGCTGAAATTCAGTATGTAAGCTTCTTTGATGAATATTAGTACATTGTGTAAAAATGAACTTAATCTGATGACAAATTCTCCCACCCTCCATATAACGGGTGCCACGAAAAACCATTAAAATGCATTTATTTTCGAAACTAGTTAAGTTACAATGCTGAGGGGCAATTATATATATAGGTATAACCATATATTTGTAACTATTTCAAAAATATTTACTTAATTATCTATGTGACGTTTATGTATACACTCAAAAAAAAAATTTCTCTCGATCAAAGACATAATTTTCCTTATTTTGAACACGCGTCCCAATACAAAATTTTCTTTGTTTTGTGTAAATTTTCTCAAAAATGTGGAAAAAACATAAAAAACATTCAAACAAATTCGTTGCCATGGGGATTTGTATGGGAATTTAATTTCTCAAAATTAAAGAAATCAAGTCTTCAAAACAAGGAAAGTTGGGAATGGAATGGCGCTTGAAGAATTTTTCATTATTTTAATGTATGAATTTTTTCAAAACAAGTATATGAAACCATGGTAACGCATGTAGCAACAATATTTTATAAACCTTTTAACATGTTTTAAGGAAAATTTACTCAAAACAAAGAAAGTAGTGTTCAAAATAGGTAAACAATTTCTTTGACCCCTCCATATATTTTTTTTCTCTCAGTGTATTTATTTAAAATCTGTACTCTTAGGGCTTGGATCCCCACGTAAACTCCCATTTATGTATAAGGTAACGGCACAGGTGGGAGACGAAATAGATAAATGAAAATATCAACAAGTTTATGCGTACCAAAGACTTTATACCATTTATGAATAATAGAAATTAAATTTTATCTGTTTAATTGAATAAGTTACTCAAATTTATCTTGTACATATGAACAATCCGTTGTATGGGAGCTATATTTTATACTGGATTTGGGCGATTCCGACAAATGATAAACTTTACATAAAAATACATAGTATTTCGGCACAAAGTTATAACACTATTTCATGTTCATGGCTGGTATAAAAAGCAGAAAATGATAGTATATCGCTCATTTACTTCTATACTATCATACCTTAATAAGCTGATTTTACGAAAAAGCCCTTTAAGTTTTCGATCGCTATATATGTATGTACATCAATAGTACATACAGCACAGATAATTTTTTGATCTCAAACTCTAAATTTTCAATATATCAGAACGAAATTTCGTCATATAATGCACATACATATATGTACATACACACACATGCATGCATACCCATACATACCTGAAAACTCGCGTTTTTGAGTTATGATACTTTTGAAGTAAATAGGCTAAAAGTAAGTATAAATGTAAATATTCTATATAAAATTGCATTAGTTAATATATTAGCGATTTTAAAGCATAAACATCTGTCAAAACTGCTCATCAATGCTTTTCTCTCTAGCTACACATGTGTACATATGTATGTACATCCATAGTGATAGCGCGCATATACACCTCGTCGAAAAACATGAATTAGTGAGAAGAGCGCGGGTGAATGATGAAACTGACTATGGCGGGTTATTAAGCACACCTGGGACCAATGTATATTAAAAAATTGAGGATACGTTTTTTTTTAATTTTTTTTATTTGGTTCTAAATTTTCCCAATTTTTTTGATAATTTTTTTTACCCTGCGTAAAAAACAATATATAATAAAACCTGTGCAGCTAATTCAAAAGTGAGCTACTGCATTTCATAATATGAACTATTTTCTATATTACAGAGAAATATTGAGGGATAAATCAAGTATGAACATTTTTTTTTTAATTTTGAATATGTCATTATAAATGTAATGCACTTTTGGCCCATTAGGAGAATAATTAAAACTCGCGGGAGCGCGGGTGAAATTAATTTCTGTTAATGTGATATGATAAAGAATATGTTAGTTCATCACACACAAAAAAATCCAGGATACGTTTTTTTTTGTTTTTTTTTTATTTTATTGCTTAAATTTGGCGAAGAAAAAATGTTTTCGATATTTTTTTATCCTTATTTGAAAAATCATATAAAATCAGGTTTCAAAGATAATAAAAAAATATTACTTCCTAAAAAAGTAGAAGCCATTACCTATATTTAGGTGTCAAAACCAAGTATATGCGTCAATAAATGGCTTAGATAGAGCATTTCGTATCAAGTCATATAATTCATAATTCAAATGGCACATTTTTTGTTCAACTTTGGGCACCCTGTACGGCTAAACGAAACGGAACTCAGAAAATTTTACATGGGCTTTTTTTTTGTCCTATATCTGTCGATAGCTGTTAAAAAAATGGATTTACGACTACTTTAATTTCGACTTTATTTTTGGCCACGAATTCCCATTGTGCGTCGATACTCGCCCACGCCAACGCGCAAAGGTCCATAAATCTTACGAATAACTTTTCTCTCGAATACTCCAAGTGCCATCTCATCTGATTTTGAAATTGTCCATGCTTCTGCGCCGTACATGAGGACTGGAACGAAGAGCGTCCTGTAGAGTGTGATTTTTGTTTGTCGAGAGAGGACTTTACTTTTCAGTTGCCTACTTAGTCCGAAGTAGCATTTATTGGCAAGCGTGAATCTTCGTTGGATCTCCGTGCTGACATCATTCTTGGTGTTAATGCTGGTTCCCAGATAGACGAAGTCCTTAACAGTTTCGAATTTGTAGCTATCAACATTGACGTGGCTGCCAAGGCGTGCTGTTTCTTTGTGTGATGACAGGAGGTACTTCGTCTTGTCCTCGTTGACCGCCAAACCCATTTTCTTAGCCTCTTTATCCAGCTTGGAGAAGGCAGAACATACGGCGCGCGTGTTAGTGCCAATGATGTCGATGTCATCGGCGTACGCCAGCAGTTGCACACTCTTGTGATATAAGATGCTTCCTGTATGGTTAAGTTCTGCAGCTCGTATTATCTTTTCCAGCATCAAATTGAAGAAGTCGCACGAAAGAGAGTCACCTTGTCTGAAACCTCGTTTGGTCTCTAACGGCTCGGAGAGGTCCTTCCCAATTCTGACGGAGCTGGTGGTGTTAGTCAACGTCATTTGGCATAGCCGTATAAGTTTAGCAGGGAAACCAAATTCAGACATTGTGGCATACAGGCAATTCCTATTCGTGCTATCAAAAGCGGCTTTAAAATCGACAAAGAGATGGTGTGTGTCGGATCCTTTTTCATGGGTTTTTTTCCAGTATTTGTCGTATTGTGAAGATCTGGTCGATGGTAGACTTACCAGGTCTGAAGCCACACTGATAAGGTCCAATCAGATTGTTGACGATAGGCTTCAGTCTTTCGCACAATACACTTGCTAAGACCTTATATGCGATATTCAGGAGGCTTATCCCACGATAATTGGCGCGTACTGTGGAGTCTCCTTTTTTGTGGATTGGGCAGAGCACACTTAAGTTCCAATCGTCGGGCATGCGCTCGTCCGACCATATTCTGCATAGGAGTTGATGCATGCTCCTTATCAACTCTTCGCCACCATGTTTGAATAGCTCGGCTGGCAAGCCGTCAGCGCCCGGGGCTATTCGCACTTCGTCATGATCAGGTGGTGGAACATGCCTACCATCATCTGCTATTGGGGATTCGGGTCGTACATCTTCTCCTTCCGCACTTTCACTGTTGCCATTATCTAGCAAGGAGGAGAAGTGATCCCTCCACAACTTAAGTATGCTCTGGACATCAGTTACCAGATCACCGTTATCATTCCGGCAGGAATTTGCCCCGGTCTTGAAACCTTCAGTCATCCGCCTGATTTTTTGATAGAATTTTCGAGCATCGTTCCTACCCGCCAGCATCTCAAGCTCTTCACACTCGCGCCTTTCAGCCTCCCTTTTCTTCTTTCGAAAAAGGCGCCTCTCTTCCTTCTTCGCCGTTCGATAACGCTCCCATATGCTTCGCGTTGCGCCCGCACACAATGTAGCCCTGTAGGCGGCGTTCTTTCTTTCCGAGGTATCGCGACATTCCTTGTACCAGGTGTTTTTGTGGGCTCGCTTGTATCCTATAGATTCCTCAGCGGCGATACGAAGTGAACGAGCGATGTGTTCCCATTCCTCAGATACATCGTTTGGTGAAGGGTTGCTCTCAGAGAGCAGGAGTGAGAGCCGAGTGGTGTATTCATTGGCTGTCTGCGTCATGTGCAGCCTTTCGACTTCAAACTTTCCTTGCTGTCCTGTTGGCACATTCTTTGCTGCACAGAGGCGGGTGCGTACCTTGGCTGCTACAAGATAGTGGTCGAAAACATACAGCTGAGTATCTAATGATCGATTCCACTCGTACTTAGGCTTCCTTACTTGTTATTTATTTTACTATTGTATATCTATGTATGTATATTCTTTAATTAACGCCAAATAGCTTAACCTTCTTAAAGCAGAGATATAATATACATGATTACTTGACTTTATTATTTTATTTTTTCTCAGATAAATTATTCGATATATCCACTTTCATTATATCAGCCCAATTTTGGCCATTATTCAATAAAGAAAGCTTGGAATTACCTAAGGAAATAGCTATTGAGTTTGAAAAATACACAAGAGCGTATGAAGCGTATAAAGGAAACAGAACATTAAATTGGCGAACTGTAACTGGTATTGTAAATATTATCATAGAAATCGGACAGCGATCGATTGAAATGTCAGTAGCGCCAACGCATGCCATCATATTGTACCACTTTCAACATAAAGGTAAGTAGTAAGCCATTGTTCGAAAGTATTCATTTAGAACTTCATTTCACATATGTATGTACATATCGCTAGCTTAGAGTGCAAACTGCGTAAGTCCACTTTTACGAAAAAGTGTATTTTTCAGGGACCGAAAATAACGGTTATTTTTTCTAGTGTAGTGAAAAGGTTACGCAAAAATAACCTTTATCTCACGGTGGGCAGGAAGCGACGATAGGTTGCATGAAAATGTCGACAAAAAAGGAAAGTGGGGTTGTGTTATGTGATGTTTATAGATGAAACATCCGTTGAAATTAAAATCCGAGCTGCTCCTTTTTCAAGGATATCCACATTTTTTGTTGTTTTGAATGGATCAAATATTGATGAAATCGAAAATTCGCCAAAGGCCAAATTTTTCCGATTTCAGTACATTATCTGGTAGCTAAAGCATACAAAAGGTATTAAAAAGGAAACAGGACATCTGTAGTGGAAAAATCCAATGTGAACAGGACCTAAAGGATAACCACTGAAATATAAAATAACACAAAAAGTACCCATTGCGTATAACTCCTAAAATGTTAACTCCACGTGAAAATTCATTATGATATGTTTCATTCACAATAAATAAAGAAATATTTCTTTAATATACAATTTTTATGTACCTGCAGTGCTTAATGTACTTTGGTGCATCTAAAGTGAAAATTTCAAAAAAAGTACGTTTTTTATGGTGCTATTTTAAGTTCTAATATTTTGCTAGTTTATGTAAATATTTTAATCTAATGATCCAATTCTCATTCCTACATATTTGTACGTTAATATTAAAAAGAATTAGAGCTGAAGTACGCGCTAGCTGTGCACGGTGGGCGGTAAGCAACAATAGGTTGCATGAAAATATCGAGCTACAATCCCTGCTCAACACCTTTCATTTGATACCGATATCGTCCAGAAATATTGACAAATAAATAGGCTTGATTTTTATAGCTGGCCAAAAAAAATAAAAATCTGAATAACGGTTATTCAAGCCCAAAACACTTTTTTGGTTGCCATAACGGTTATTCAGACCCAAAACGGTTTTTTGTTTTTTATAATGGTTATTAAGGACCAAAAAAAAATTTTTCTCATGATACATTTCTCTTATAACCGTTACGTCCCTGGTATTTTTATGTAGAACGGTAGAAAAAACAAATACATGTGCACCACGCTAAACAAGTCTGTGATACTTGTCATATTTCTACTCGTTACTATTTAGTGATACGCAAATTATGTAAGTCCAAAAAGCGAAGAAAATCATGTATGTCCAAAATATTTACAACGTAGAGGTATTTGTTTTCCCGCGGGCTGGCACAACTAACGACAGGGACTAGGTGACGTTCATCGCGATGGCCGTTGGTCGGTCGCTTCGGCGACGTTTGTTGTACGGTATTTCCGCTAACCTATGCGATGAAAGCCAGTGATTAGGTGACGTTCTTCGCGATGGTCGCTGATCGGATGCTTCGGCGACGTTTATTGTATTGTACGGTATTTCCGCTAGCCTGTGCGATGAACGTCAGGGACTAGGTGACGTTCATCATTATCTAAAGGGACTTTCGTGATATTTTTCTAACGGAATATGACATTATGTACAATTGAGGTTTACATCCTTTCTTTTTAACCGCCTAGGATAGCTTTCTTTTAAGAGACTTTCTACTAATGAATTAGGATGGTTGGCTAATATTTTCGCATAATTTGTTTGCATCTTCTCTATCTCTTCGGTCACCGTATTTATCATTAGGTTACTATATATAATTGAATTTTTCACATACCAAGGCGTTTTGCATATTGTGCTTAATATCTTGTAGCCTTTGAATTCTTTCTACGCTAGATTTCGATGCTGAGCCCCATAGTTGTATTCCATGCATCCAAATTGGTTTTAAAACCATATTAAATATTAATATCTTATTATCTAAACCCAGTCTGGAACTTTGATCAATTAACCATTGCAAATGGCTTATTTTCAACTTGGATTGCATAATCTCTTTGTCAATGTGATTTTTTCAAGTCATTCTTTTATCCAATGTGACTCCAAGGTACAGAACAAAGTCTGTCGTACTCTGGCGCTTTCTATGTGCTTTCTCTATGTCTTTGGATATAGTTTTATTCAAATCATCTAGTTTAAATCCAAGTGGTACTGCTGGTAATTGTGGAGTAAGTTCTTGGAAAATATTTTGGTATTCACTTGGAGTAAATATATTTGAAAGATGGGTTGCAAAGGTTATTCCTTTTTCGAAGTCACTTCCAGCAAATTCACCATTTTGTATTCGTATTGTAGGATCCTGCTGAACCGGCCGTTTTAGATATTTGGTAGAGCGCCACAAGGAATAATCTCTACAGGTTGTGGCCGTGAGGGACTTAATTATATTTTGAAATTTTGTTTCCGTTTTCTACTCTAGGAGTATTTGGAGCTCTTCCGTGCATTTTTTTAGCTCGTTTTTCAGAGTTGGAGATCGCAACCTTTGCCAGTCTCACCTAAGTTGCCTTTTCTTGGAAACTAGCTCGGTTATATCGTTTTCATTGAAAGAACTAAAGCTTTGCTGCTGCGTTCTGTTAGGACGTAAGGGCGTTGAAACCTTTGCTGCTACTTGCAGTAAGTTTGTGAAGTCAATTATCGCATATTCCACTTCGGCGGCTGATTTAAGGCTCACATTTGGATTAATATGCGAACTTATAAATTTTCTGTAATTCAGCCAATTCGTAACTCTATTAGTTAAGCTTGGGTTCACTTCGTTTAAAGTTAGTAGGGTTTTAATGGATATGACGCAAGGAGAGTTATCAGATCATATGTCAAAAAGTGATTCTATCTGTAGTATTTCCCGATCGGGGCCGCGAGTTGCCTCAAAATCTATGAGGTCTGGAGTGGGTAAATATGTTGGCTTTCCTGTTGATATAATATCAAGACCATTGCTTTGGATTGCTTTGAACAGGTTTCTTCCCTTTGGTGTTATTAACCTAGATCCCCAAAAACTATGTTTAGCATTGTAATCACCTGCTGCTAGATATCTCGTGCCTAACTTGCAAAAGAATTCAGTATATTGGTACTCTGTTATATTAAAACGGGGAGGACAATATATTGCAGATACAATCCGCCAGAGCTATCATCTACGGGCACTGATGTTGAGTGTATTTAATCTTTGCAATATTCTTCTAGCACGTGGGGCTTAGTCCTCTCTATTATAAGTATCCCGGTTCCGCCTATAGCTTTTTCTTCGGGGTGCTTAGTATTATAGAACACATATCCATCCGTGCTAAAATTATTAAACACAATCAGATGGGTTTCAGACACTAACATTATGTCAATTTGGTGATTTTCTAGGAAAACATGGAGTTCATTGCGATGTTGTTGAAACAAATCATGGTCTTGACAAAATTGCTTGAAGTGTGAGGTTTTGATTCCTAATCAATTCTTACATCATGTTTTGCATTGACTTCATATGGTCCTGCAAAAATATGTTGGCTATTTAAAGTTTTTTCGAGGGATGTTGTGGGTGATGGTGTGTGCTCGTCTTGCCTTTCGGTCTGCTGTGTGCCTCTTAAAGCTTGAGTATGTTCCTAGATTTCTCTGCGGAGCTGTATTAATATTTGTTTTTGGCACATTTGGAGGTTTTGGGACAGGGACATTTTTAGGTTTTTTTACACCTTTCTCTTTTAACGAAATGTATGCTGGGCAACCCCTACACAGAGCCAAATAATCCTCATAAAAATAAGAAGATTGTCTCTTTGAACAGCTTCGAGGCCGAAAAAGAGAACAGAAGTTAGAGACGAAGATATTTCCATAGAGATTTCTTCTTATTTTTGGGAAGTAAATCTTTTTAATTTTATTTAAAAGTACACCTTCTTAGAATAAATAGAAAACTTCTTACTCAATTTTCCTTTACGCATTATTTTTGTTGACACAATCGAAATTGTAATGTACAAAAAAAACAAATTTCAAACTGAAAACTGAAACTCCGTTTATTTGTGCTTTGCTGTCGACTGATCTGTTTGAAATTATACAGTAAAGCAACAGCAGAAACAAACAAAAAAAGGCGGGGTGTAATAAGGCCTTTTGAAATAAGGCCTTTAAGGCCTTATATCGCAACCAAAGTGAGATAAAGTCTTTATTTTGTCATTTTCAAAAAAAAGGTCTTATTTCACATTTAAAAGGCAATTAGGTCTTTTTTGAAATGTGCTAACCCCTTTATTTATTTACGCGAGAACTTATGAGAATTCCAATGAGCAAATAACTGTTTTATAAATAACAGAAGGACATCACCGTGGCGGTAGCCACAGCTGTGACACACGACCGGACTTGGATAGCGTAGCCCAGAGTTATTTTTCATAAGCGCGGCCGAAGGCCGCCCACGCTGAAGGGTGTACTACGTAGAAGGGCATTACCGTGGCGGGAGCCACGGTTAGGGCACACGTCCGGACGGATGGCGTAGCCCAGGGTAATTTTTTATAAGCGCGGCCGAAGGCCCCCAACGCAGAAAAGTGTTCTGCGCAAAAGCACTGTGGACCGGGCCATAGATATTACTCCGGAAAGAGAATTTTTTATAAGCGCGGCCGAAGGCCCCCAAACAAAAGCTGTTCTCCGCAAAAGTTTTTTCTTTATCTTCTCTTTCCGGAGTAATTTTAATGTCGATCCCTCGTAGGCGGCCGCGCTTTTAAAAAATAACCCTCAGCCGATAGAATTCTCTTTTCGGAGTAATATCTATGGCCCGGTCTACAGTACTTTTGCGGCCAATTCAACTCGCAAAATTGGTATCGATTACACTGTCCAACAGTGATTTCTCAAGACGAACAAACGCTATTAATTATGAAAGAGGATGTCTCCCAGATCAACTTTGCCGAACAGAGTACTAGTCCAGAGGGTCCGAGTTTTTTTTTTTAATAATAATAATACAATGGCGCTATTATAACTCTGACGAGTTTTATGGCCGAGCTTCTCTCCCAGTTCGAGGTGTGCTCCTTTTTTGTTTTTCCTACTAATTGGGTGGACCTACAGTTTTATGCCGGCTCCGAACGGCGAATGCATTTTTTGTGAGAAGCTTTTTCATGGCAGAAATACTCTCGGAGGGTATGCCGCCCACTGCCGAGAGGTGACCGCTGCTCTTTTTTTTTTAGAGGGGGTTAAAGTTTTATGGTTTTAGCTGGAGGTGCAATTACTTTATCGAAAATATCTTATAAAAAAATACCTCAAATGAAGTTTTTGAGCTCGGACTTCTTCTACAGAATTTAATAAGGAATTTCTTTGTTGAAGACGTTAACCCTCTAAGGCCCACGCAAATAGCTGATTTTAACCTTTGTTCTGAAGCACATGTAGAAAATATCAATTTACAATGCAGATCGAGGGTTAAAATGTTCTAGAAAATTATTCGCCATAAAATTTCACTAGGGGTCCCCTCAGACAAAATCTTTGTACAAATAACGCAAAACACCACAGGATATAATAATCACAAATTACGCCATGAAATATGCAACAAAGTTTATATGTATACACATTAGATTCATTTTTTTTTCTTTAGATCCTCCCTCCGGCACTGGAATATGAAAATCTGGTGTCGAAGAGTATGTTAATTTAAAAAAAGTTCACTTTTACAAAAACTGAATGGGGCTACTCCAAAAACCGCGCGATTTTCAGGAATTTCAAGGCAAGTTTAGATTTATGTATGAAAAGTTATGACTTTGCACAAGAAAAAAAATTTATATCTACCTATACGTAGAGTTAACCGCTAAAGCGAATAGCGTATTCAGTTTTTAGTGCACTTCCCTGGGAGGGTAATATCGCGACCTAAATAGAACATTTTGTTTTTTTGCTCGCGAACATACAACTTCATGCCATATATTCTATCTGAGAGCGGACATTTTTTTAATCTGAATCACACAGGATGCTGCTTAATTTAATGAGGTTTTCAAAAACTCATTCTGCTTAAAAATCTATTATAATTTGGATGAGCGCATCAAGTTTAAGTGAAGTAAAATATACCCTAATAGGGCTGACATAGATTAAAATTTCTAAAAAATTTTAACAATTTTTGCTCTTGAAGGCGGTTTTATGATGGTGGACAACTCCACAAATGTAAAAAAAAAGGTAGAAAAGTCGAGACCGTGGATAGCGGAAGAAAAAATGTGGACCCGGATGGCCCTAAAAATTTTTGGGCAATATTGGCATCAAACTAGGGTTTGAATATTACCTTCACTGGGGAGTGTACCAAAAAACTGAATACGACATTCGCTTTAGCGGTTTTTTGACACTAAATAGCTTTTTTTGTTTGTTGAACTTTTGCCTTCATCTTCAGTTTGACATTAAATAGCATTCTACCCAAAATCTCACCAAACAGACCTAATATAAGACGGTGATCGGCGCTGTTTACATTTCGGGTCAATCGGCTAGAGAACTGCGCATTTGTTTTCCCTTCCTGTGCACGCATACATACTTATGCATACATGTTAAGACTTTAATGGAAAATTTTGAATTAGGTACATAATAAGAACTCTTTTAAAAAAATTAAAGCGTGAATAACGGGTATTCATGAACATTGATGTGTAAACAGTTTCGAAATCGGATATTTATTCCCTTTTCCTTATTCCTTTTTTTCCTGGTTTTCTATGGATTAAAAGGCGTTTTTGTAATTTTTTGTTGTCATTGTGACTGCTACTATTTTGTTGTTTTTGTTTGTTTTGGTTTTTGACTTTTGATTTTTTATTTTGTTTTGTTTTGTATTGCTCAGAAACATGCAGAAGCCTTGCTCAAAACTTTTCATTTGATACAAATATTGCTCAGAAACCTTCAAGGATCATCCGGGTCCTCGTTTTGACCCATATCTGGAGACCCGGCCTAGGGGTCACAATGAAAAAATATTAACTGTAACTTTCTGAATATTAACTGTAATTTTCTGAATATCAGTTTTATTTTCCTGAATATCAATTGTAACTTTCTGAATATGAAATGAATATTCTGAATATGAATTACAATTATCTGAATATGAATTGTAACTTTCTGAATATCAATTGTGAATACTACCTGCAACTTTCTGAATATCAAATGGAATTTCTGAATATCAATTGTATTTTTCTGAATATCAGTTGTAAATTTCTGAATATAAACTGTAACTTTCTGAATATAAATTGTAATTTTCTTAATATGAATATCAATTGTAATTTTCTGAATATAAATTGTAACTTTCTGAATATAACCTGAAAAAGGTGTAGTATGTACGAGTATATCCATACATGTACGTATGTTAAGACGTTTATTGCAAAATTTGAATTAATAAGGGCTCTTTTAAAAATAAAAAGTTTTCCTTTTTAATAAATTCAAAAAAATTCTAGTAAAAATAAAAATTTTCGCATAAAAACAAGCAGATTTCTTCTAACAATTTATTTTTTTTGACAAAATGACATACAAAATTAATAAACAAGAAGTTATCTCCTTGTTTTCAGCCGGTATACTTTTCAATAAATTTAAGAAGAAATTCAAGCTAAAATCTAGAAGATTTTCTAGCAAAAATTTCTTCAATTTTGTCTCCTCACGCTCTCCTCGGCCAAATAGCTTTTTTAGATGGCTATAGTAATTAAAACGCAGAGACTTTTCGTTTTGACTTGCGAAACACGAATTGACTTTATTATCCAAAAGTTGGCCTCTTTTATACAAAATTTATTCTTATGTACTACTTAATTACTAAGATACATATTTACTCTAAATGTGTAATAATAATGAAACTCTTTCTCACGGTTTCCCGTGTTGTACATATTGTATATACCCTGCAGGCAAAATTAAACTAGTATGAAAATAAACTAGATGATCAACTGGTATGTAAAGGAAAAAATTCAACTAGTTAGTTTTGTACTAGTTGATCAACTGGTATGAAACGGACAAAGTTCTACTAGTTGGTTTTCTGCTACTTGATCAACTGGTATGAAACGGTCAATATTATACTAGTTAGCTATCTACTAGTTGATCAACCGCTTTTAAAAAGACAAAATCATACAAAATAAATATTTTTAAGGCTTTTCATTAATTTTTGTGCAAAGGTACACAAGAACAATTACATACATACATATGTATATGTTTGCGCAGGTGGCAAGAAGAGTTTAAGAGAGTTTAGTTAATTGATTTGGTTTCATCCATGTAAAAGTAGAAATGTCTTATGCTATTGCCTTAAGTCTATTTTTATGTACTATAATTTTCTTTTCTAAATTTTTTAATGTATGATTATTATTTTTACCTTTACTTTCTACCTTATAGGGAGTTAAACTATACCCTGTAGGAAATTTAATTAATTTTAAATCACTTTATAAACTACTTTATTTTCAATAACAACTAATTGAAAATGTGACTTTTTCCTTTGCAATGAACTGACTTTTTTAACACGGCCATGTCATAGCAAGCAGTCAATTGCCCTATCCTGCATTTGTTTTCAACTACTTTACTAGTAGTTTAAAATAAATAACTTTATCTTGAGTTTCTTTTCAACTACTTTACTTGTAGTTTAATATAAATAACTTAATCCTGCATTTGATGTCGAAATTCAAGAAATGGTAAAAATGTGAAGCAAATTTTCCTCAAATTTCGCAAATTGTTCTCAAGTTGATAAACAATATTTGAGAAACAATTGAATTTATCTTAATTTTCAAATGATAAATATGAAACAATATTTTCTCCCTTTGAGAATTTCGTTTTCGGTGTTTAATGGGAAGTGAAGCTGAAAAACGGTAACCAAAAAAAGGAAAAAACAATCTTGGCATACTTAGATCTGAAAACATGTGTTTACATATAAATATGTACATATACAAGAAACTGTCCCGCGCTGCATTTGTTTAAAGCTACTTTAAAATTAGTTGAATATAAATCACTTTTTAATATATTTATTTTTGCAACTAACTTTTTTTTTTCCGTGAGGGTAGTTATTGTTCTTATCAATATTTACTACTCTATAGGGCCCCTTATATCTACTATCTAACTTATGTCCTGCTTCATCTCTGACTGACACTAAATCTCCTATATTTATTTCCTTATGTTGAATTTTCCTATCATAATAAATTTTCTGTTTTTCCTTAGCCTGTTTTATTGACCTATTAGCTCTTTCCTGTGCTATTTGTAATCTATATTTAACTTCCTTGTCGTAAGCCTCATAGTTATATAATGGGCTAATTGTATTTTCTTGTAAAAATTCGTATGTCTGTGCCAATTTTCCAAATATTAGTTCAAAAGGGCAGTAACCATGAACTGTTGAAGGTGTTGTGTTATAACAATAGGTAAAGTACTTGAGGTACTCATCCCAATCGTCTTTGTCAATGGATATGTATGAACGTACATATTCATTGAATGTTATATGGCTGCGTTCAACAGTGCCTAACGTTTGATGATGGTAAGGTGTTTGAAGTTTTGTGTTCTATTTTTAATAATTTACACAGTTCTTCAAAAACGTTATTTTTACATTCCGTTCCCATATCTGTTAGTATGGTCTTCATACATCCATTAATGAGAATGAAATGTTCAAAAATAGCTTTGGCCACTGTCTTTGCATGTTTGCTTTAAATTGGAATTGCTATTAGGTATTTGGTTAAGTCACATATTATAGTGACTGCATTCTCATTTCCATTCATTGGCGCACTCAATATTCATAATATTCATATGTTTAGTTGGATGGTTGATAAAAATTTTGAAAATGGGCGTGGCTGCGCCCACTTTATGCGGCACTCGATTCATATAAAATACATCCTAATCGAACAAACGCAAACAAACAGCTGAGTATCTAATGTTCGATTCCACTAGGCATGGGTACCACTGTGCTGCGCTGGCGCCAACCCTGGTGTTATTGCGCCAACTCAATATAGCGCCAACTCAATGTCGCGCCAACTCAGTATAGCGCCAACTCAATGATGCGCTATTGCAATAAGTATAACACTGACTCAATTTCGTGCGCTAACACCAGCACCAATATAGCGCTAGTGTAAAATGGCACCACCACAAAGCCAATAACAGCACAGCGTATATGACACCGTCACAATTATGTATGCTAACGCCAATACCGAACCATCGCTAATACGAAAGGGTATTGATATTTTACTTTCACAAATAAAGAAGACAAAATTGACATTATCTGTGAATAGGAGAGAAAAATATAATACAAAATAAATTAAATAAAATATTTATTAGCATATAGTATATTTTTGTTACGCATGGTAAATGGTAAGGGGAAATTTCGATATAATGCGCCCGGACCCGGAATCTTTCTTTTTAATAGGGTGGAGCCGACCCTCGTATTTCATAATGAAGATGCCGAAAAACGAGATGCCAGCATATTTTCACAAATATACGCAAATGATTTTTAAAATTAAATTTAATTGTGGCACAATTATTGTGCCCGCGTGTATGTAAGCAGAATTGCGCCAAAAGAAATAAAACGGGTATAGTAGACAGTAAGAAGCGAACAAGTGTTATTTATCGATTATTCCATAGCAATTGCGCTAAAGGTGTTATTGCGCCAGAACCGTGCGCGGCGCCACGGTTGGCGCTGGTGTTATTGTATCAGCGCTAAAAAAATTGCGCCATTACCCATGGCTAGATTCCACTTGAACTTAGGCTTCCTTACTTGTTAGTTTTAGTTTAAATACCGAGAAAATGTAATGAATTGAGGTTTAAAAGGTGCCTTCGTTTAATGTGTGCATACGTAGGTCGACTCCCTAAAACATAAATTTAAGTAAATATTGTCTGGACGAGTTTTAAGTATTTTTTAATTTTCGGTTGGATATTGAAAACCCCCCCAAAATATTTTTCTGTGTGCGCCACTGTTTCCATTCAATGATTTTGGAAAGGGTCCAATTGTGTCAATTTGAACTATATCAAACGCTTTTGTTGGCGTTTCTGTTATTGTCATGGGTTCTTTTAAATTTTTATTAATTTTATTTTTGTTACATTCAGCGCATTTTTTTAATGTATTTTCTAATGTCATTTTTCATGTTTTTCCAGTAAAATGTTTGGCGTATTTTGTTAGTTGCACGATTGATTCCTGGGCGGCCACCATTAACAGGATCATCGTGATATTTATGAAGAATATTTTTTATTTTTTCATTATCTGTCACATGCATAACCTCCGGAGTTAATGCAATGATTAAATTTTTGAGAACTTTGGTACCAATGTCTTTAAATGTGTCTACTCGAGTATAACTAAACAATTTGTCACCTAGGGACAACTGTATTTTATTAAAATCCTAAATTGCCGGCTTCTTTCATAAGCCTGGTAAAGAATTGTCCTACGTCAATCTTCGCCTCAACAATTAGGTTATTTATATTAATTTCGCTACAAATTTTCTTTCCTTTTTTGAAATATAATTTCGGAGGATCGAAAACGAGCTGGACTAGTCTTTTTACTTCACATTTATATAGCGCTTCATATATTATAGGGTTCTCATTGTGACATTTTTCTTCATTTTTTATATTACTGGGTTTTTGTTTAGTTTCAGATCTAGTCGTAACTTTCAATATTTTAAATGCTTCAATTGACATTTCTTTAAGATCTTTGATGTCTATGCGTGATAGGGCGTCTGCTACGTAATTTTCTTTTCCAGCTATGTACTCCACCCCAAAGTCATATTCCTCCAAATCTAGTCGAATTCTAGTTCATTTTGATGATGGGTTTTTCATCGAAAAAACGTAAGGTAAGGGTCGGTGGTCTGTTTTAATTGTGAATTTTCTACCGTAGACGTACGGTCTGAAATAAGTTATAGCCCAATGTATGGCTGCTAATTCTTTTTCAATTGTTCCTTTATTTATTTCGCCTCTTGTGAAAGATCTTGAGGCATAAGCAACTGGTAATTGTTTTCCTTTATATTCTTGACTTAGTACTGCTCCGCAGGCATATCCACTTGCATCTGTTGTTATATAAAATTCTTTATTGAAATCAGGGTATTGTAAAATATTTGGGCATTTTTCAAATAATTGAATGATTTCTCACATTATTCTGTCCAATTAAATACTACTTTCTTTCTACAAAGTCTTGTTAATATTCTAGAGTATTCCGCGAAATTTGGTATAAATCTTCTATAATAATTGCAGAATGCGACGAATCTTTTAGCTTCGTCGGCATTCTTGGGAGTTGGATAATTTTGAACTATTTTGTATTTACTGGGATCAGGTAAAATTCCTTTACTTGTACATTTGTTTCCAAGATAAGTAACTTCTTGGTTGAAAAATAGACATTTATCTGGGTGTAATTTTAAATTATATTTTCTGCAAGTCTTTTAAATTTTTAATCATATGATTTTTGGAACATCCTAATACCACTAAGTCATCCATATATAAAAATGCTTGTGATGGCTTGCGAATGCCAAAGTCATCATTCTTTGAAATGAATTTGGTGCTACTTTGAGGCCATAAGGCAATCTTTTGAAACGGCAAGTACCATTGTCTGCGGTGAATGATGTTATATCTCGAGATTCTGGGCTTAGTTCTATTTGGTGAAAACCTGTCATTAAATCCAAGCAAGAAAAATATTTTGCTCTTCCTAATTGATCCAATATATCGTCGATTCTTGGTAACGGGAATTTATCTGCGGTTAGTTTTTTATTTACTTGTCTATAGTCAATAACTAGTCTCCACCTTTTGTCGTTATTACCTGGGAGTGATTTTTTCGGTACTAGTAAAATTGGGCTATTATATTCGGAAATAGATGGTTCTATTAGGTCATCTTGTATTAATTTATTTACTTGTTTATTAATTTCCTGTTTGTGTGCTTCTGGTATTCTATAATTTTTTACATAGACTGGACTGTCATCTTTCACATAAAGTTTTTGTTTGTAAAAATTGTTAGTGGTTATAGGTTCTGATTCTAATGCAAATATATCAATATATTCTGAACATAAAGTATTAAGTTGAGATTTAGCAAATGATGGAAAATTTTTATTTAATCTTTCTAGTTTTTCTTTATTATTTGCTTAATTTTTCTGTTTATTATTTACAATTATGTAGTCGTCTAAATTTTCTGTATTAATATTATAATTTAGAATAGTTGCATTTTTATCTGTTGTATTAATAATTCTAACAAATGCTTGATTTGGGTTCACTATAGAATTGGCAATAAAAATACCTTCGGCTAATTGTTGATGTGGTATAAATAATTCGTTATTATTATTAATTTTAATTTGTCTAATTACTTCTGATCTGTCTGGTACTGATATACTATTAATAGTAGGCTCATTTGTCATTTTAATTGTTATATTTTCTGGGAAATCATATGGACGTAATATCAAAGTATCTTTATCATTTTGATAGTCCAAAATGCAATTATATTTTTTAATGAAATCAAGTCCCAAAATTCCGTCGCATGGGATTGGGAAGTCATCTTCTACTATGTGAAATTTATGTCGAATCAAAAGATCGTCACCCTTTAAATCTGTTTTAACCGTTCCAAGGGTGCTTGTTATACCCTGACCAATGCCTTTTAAATATGTTTTTTGTGACTTATCAATTGAAACATCATTCTCAATTTGACCCTTTTTAATAATGGATATATCTGCTCCTGTGTCTACTAGTAGAGTAGAAAATGAGTTATTTATTGTTGACTTGGAAGATATGTAGCTGTTCAAATGTAAATTGAATATTAAAATTTTTCTCTCTACTGTTGATGTGGAGTCTGCTAGTTTTCCTGTTGGTTGTAGCTACGTATGTTTCATGTGTTTTTTGTATTGTTATTGTTATTGTTATTGCGAGCATTTGAGCGCGTTTGGTTTCTAAAGTCTCGCCTTTGCATGTTATTGTTATTGTTATAAGTGTGGCGCGTGGGAAACGCGCGTCTTTGGTTACTTCTGTTATTATTACTTTGATAACTTCTACGGAAGCTACCGCGGTAATAGTTTTGTTGGCGGATGTGAAGCAATGAGTTTGGGGTTCCAGTTACTTCAGTACAGCTATTTGTAAATTTTGACACAGCTTCGTTCATCGAGGTGAACGTTCCAGCTTGCATAATTGTTTTCACCTCTTCGTTGGAGCAGTTTTTACACATAGCTTTCACAGCTGATTGTGTAGCATACTTGATTGCTTAGTCTGGAGTTAGTCCGTCAGATATGTATGCTCCTTCCAACGATTTTGTGAGATTTTCAATTTCTGAAGTGTACTGACTGCAGCAAAACTGCAAGCTGCGCTGTTGTATGTTCATTAGTTTTGCTGTCAAAACTTCTACTGATTCACCTTTGATTTTTGATTTTAAACTTTGTTTTATTGCTTGAATGGAGGATTCAGTGCTTATAAAATTTCTGGCCGTACCCTTTAGCTTTGTCTTTATCATAGATACTGCGACAGCCTAATGTGTCTCTTTGATTTGCTCGAGAATATCAAGGGCATCCAGAAAACTGGGTAGGTTTTCGGGTTTGCCATCGAACTCTGGCAAGATCGATGACGCCGTCTTGATAAATGCTATTGTTGTTTGTGCCATGTTCACTTCTGTTGGCGAGTTTTGTTCAGTTTGTGTAGATGTTTCTTCTCGCTCACCAATCTCGATTTGAGCGGGTTTGTTGGTGCCTTGAGGAACTTTCTCTTCTACTTCCTGTTCTCCCTCGTATTCGGACAACCAAGTGTCTAAATCGATCTCAATATGTTTTTCGTGGGAGGTTGGCACTTCAACGTCAATGTAATATCTTGTTAACGAGGATACTAATTTATCTCTAACGCTCGAAAATATTTGGTCTGTTTCTACCTGAATCAGGTAACCTGATGAGCTTTTGTTAGAGTATTTTGTACCCTGCGTATAATCTTTCCTAAATTATTTAATGATAACAGTAGAACAGTTAGATGCTTCTTTACTGTCTCAGTTTTTTTTTGTGTTTTTACATATGCATTTATACGATTTTTCCGCGTTTATTTTATTTTCAGTGAGCTCCTTCAAAATTGCGTCCCACCTTTCCACTGGACTATACAAAATTAAACCTTATCCAGACCGTTAGCGCGAGAAATGTATCTCTTTTTTAAAATTTTGTTGTGGACTGAGTAGATTTTCAAAAATTAATTGATGCAGCTAATAATTGCAATAACAAGCAAAATGAATTTGATGGAATCTAGAGACTCAGTATGATCGACCATTTCAATGGAATTAACCACATTGGCATTTGGTTTGTCTCTCTTTGATGTTTTGCCACCCATATTGGCTGATTTCTATTATAAAAAAAATTCAATCAGAATCTTGCAATGCCGGATGTCTCAAACATTCTTTGTATTTCTTCTACTCTTGTGGTAGGGTTTACAACGTCTTGTATTGTGGGTTCCCTGGTCATGCCTATGGAACGCCAAAATCTCCTTAAAAATTCTAATTCCCTTTCATAATTTTTTTCTTCCAATTCATTAGGTAAATGCACTGCCGGGTTTTTTGACCTAGACATTTTCGAAAAAAACAAAAGATATTTCCACTTTTTTTTTATTACAGTTAGAAAGCAAAATAATTCTATTTTTTATTTTTTAGAAACTAGAAAAAAACTTTTTTAAGCATGGATGTAACTACAGCTGTTTCACCTTAGATCCCTCTAAGACTCATCAGGTTACTTTTGCTTCTGCCAATACTCGAACTTGCGCACCTTGCAGTACAATAACTACAGTTCTAACCGCTGAGCTATTGCCTGCCTTCGACATCTGATAGAAAATTTGTTGCTAGTTTCTTTCCTACTATAATTCGTTTCTAACCAGGGTTTGAAATTGCTTAGCTACTTTTTCTGCATTTGCTTTTGCTTTGCTTTTGCTTTGCTTTTGCTAACGAAAAGAAAATTAGAAAACTCGGCCAGCCGAGTAAAAAATGAGCCGTGTTTGCTTGTATAGTTAAGCAAAGCAACGCCATTTGGGGGATTTCATTTTACTTCCAGCAATTAGTTGTGTCTGCATTTTTTCTGCTTTTGCTTATTTTGCTGAAACGATTTGTTTACGCATATTTCGATTTTTTATACATATTTACTTATGAATGTATGTATGTACACATAATATGTATGTATGTCCATTTGTAAACATCTTTTCATGTTGAATTCTGCTTAAAAACTAGTTTCAGCAAAATAAGCAACTGTAAGCAAAAATTTACCACTCAACTAATTGCTGGAAGTAAAAGCAACCCTCTCAAATTGAGTTGCTTGTCTTAACTATACAAGCAAACACGGCTCAGCTGAAAACTGAAGCGAATGATTCGTGTTTTCGTTTTTGGCTCGGCTGAATTCAGCAATAAGCAAAAAACATCGGCTATTGCTGTTTTGCAGCAAGCAAATTCAAACCCTGTTTCTAACTTATGCACATACATATGTACATACATATTTACATATTATTGTATGATTAAACATAAGTAGCGAATAAAGTGTAGGGATGTTCAAATGAACTTAATTTTTATACTCAGCTGTACTAGTACACAGAGTATTATAGTTTTAATCACATAACGGTGGATTGTAACAGAATGAAATAATCGAGATAGATATAGACTTATATATATCAAAATGATCAGGGTGAAAAGAGAAATCGATTGAGCCATGTCCGTCCGTCCGTCTGTCCGTCCGTCTGTAAAGACTCTAACTCGCGCAAAAATTGAGATATTTTGATGAAATTTGGAATGCAAGTTGGTATCGAGACTGGGACGGTTGGTATTGAAAATGGGCGAAATCGGACCATGACCACGCCCACTTTTCCTATATAGAAAAAATCGGAAATTTGGTATCTCAGTCACTAATACAGCTGGAGCGATGAAATTTTACCCACGTGGTGGGCTCAGGCCCCTAGGAAGAAATTTGATGAAATTTTGGAAAATGGGCGGTGCCACGCCCACTTATTAAGGGTCAAAACTTTAAAGGTTTATATGTCATAACTCGGAAACCATTGAAGATATATCGATCAAATTTGGTACGCGTGATGTAATTACTTAGGCAAACGTTTGGACGGAAAATAGCTAAAATCGGTTGACGGCCACGCCCACTTTTATATATGTGTATTATAAAGTGACCTAATAAAAACACTTTAAGCCATATCTCTGTCAAATATAAAGATCTATCATTGAAATTTTGTCGCATAAGTCCAACTATGGACATAAAACAAAAAACACAAAAATTTTGGAAAACGGGCGGTGCCACGCCCACTTATTAAAGGGCAAACATTGAAAGTTTTATGAGTCATAACTCAGAAACCGTTGAAGATATATCGATGAAATTCGGTACGCGTGATATACTTACTTAGTCAAATGTTTGGACGAAAAATTTCCAAAATCGGTTGACGGCCACGCCCACTTTAATATATGTGTATTATAAAGTGGCCTAATAAAAACATTTTAAGCGATATCTCTGTCAAATATAAAGATATATCATTGAAATTTTACAGCAGGAGTCCAACTGCGTACATAAAACGAAAAACAGAAAAATTTTGGCAAATGGGCGTGGCGCCGCCTCTTTTTATAAACAGGAATATACGAGATTTCTGAGCCTATAACTCGACAAATAGTTTATATATAATGACGAAACTTGGTGTGTACACTTTTATTACTTGTAGTAGTACATGTTCAAAATTTTAGCGAAATCGGTTTGAAGACCACGCCCACTTTTATATATGGGTATTATAAAGTGGCCTAATAAAAACATTTTAAGCGATATCTTTGTCATATATAGAGATAATTCATAGAAATTTTGTGGCAGGTGTACGACAATAGACCGGAAACAAAAAATATAAAAATTTTGGAAATTGGGCGTGGCACCGCCTCTTTTTAGACAAAGGAATATACGAGATTTCTTAGCCTATAACTCGACAAATAATTGAGATATTATGACGAAACTTGGTTTAAACACTTTTATAGCTTGTGTTCATAGACACGCAAAAATTTATTGAAATCGGTTTATGACCACGCCTACTTTTTAACAAAGATATTTCTGGAACACCCTTTAGGAATTTGTAACGTGACATCTTTGTAACTAAAAGTCATAAAGGGATGAAATTTTGTACAAAGAATAATATTCATATGCTTAGTTGGATGACTGATAAAAATGTTGAAAATGGGCGTGGCTACGCCCACTTTATTCAGCACTCGCTTTATATAAAGTACACCGTGTTTCCATCAAACGCAAACAAACAATGAAAGCATACAGCTGAGTTTCTAATGTTCGATTCCACTCGAACTTAGGCTTCCTTACTTGTTTATTTTAATTTATTTAATTTAACGAGCACAGGCCCAGGTTATATTTAATTTTTTAGAAACTAGAAAAAAACTTTTTTAAGCATGGATGTAACTACAACTGTTTCACCTTAGATCCCTCTAAGACTCATCAGGTTACTTTTGCTTCTGCCAAGACTCGAACTTGCGCACAAGCAAAAGTAACCTGATGAGTCTTAGAGGGATCTAAGATGAAACAGCTGTAGTTACATCCATGCTTAAAAAAGTTGTTTTCTAGTTTCTAAAAAATAAAAAATAAAATATAACCTGGGCCTGTGCTCGTTAAATTAAATAAATTAAAATAAAAAATTAAGTTCATTTGAACATCCCTACACTTTATTCGCTACTTATGTTTAATCATACAATAATATGTAAATAAGTATGTGCATAAGTTAGAAACGAATTATAGTAGGAAAGAAACTAGCAAAAAATTGTCTATCAGATGTCGAAGGCAGGCAATAGCTCAGCGGTTAGAACTGTAGTTATTGTACTGCAAGGTGCGCAAGTTCGAGTCTTGGCAGAAGCAAAAGTAACCTGATGAGTCTTAGAGGGATCTAAGGTGAAACAGCTGTAGTTACATCCATGCTTAAAAAAGTTTTTTTCTAGTTTCTAAAAAATAAAAAATTAAATATAACCTGGGCCTGTGCTCGTTAAATTACATAAATTAAAATAAAAAAGTAAGTTAATTTGAACATCCCTACACTTTATTCGCTACTTATGTTTAATCATACAATAATATGTAAATAAGTATGTGCATAAGTTAGAAACGAATTATAGTAGGAAAGAAACTAGCAACAAATTTTCTATCAGATGTCGAAGGCAGGCAATAGCTCAGCGGTTAGAACTGTAGTTATTGTACTGCAAGGTGCGCAAGTTCGAGTCTTGGCAGAAGCAAAAGTAACCTGATAAGTCTTAGAGGGATCTAAGGTGAAACAGCTGTAGTTACATCCATGCTTAAAAAAGTTTTTTTCTAGTTTCTAAAAAATAAAAAATAAAATATAACCTGGGCCTGTGCTCGTTAAATTAAATAAAACAAAATAATTCTATATTTAGCAGTTAAAAAAATTATTATTATTAAAATGTTCATTCTAGTAACATATTTATATATTTTTCAGAAGGAAAAAAAAATTATTTATTGAATTTGGTTAGTAGCTGAATTCAAAAGGCAAGAATTTTTCAATTTTTGCCACTTAGTAGGCAGCCGTTAGGGTGCCAGAAGAAATATTAAATATACGTATATATATATATCTATCTATACTAATTATATAAAATTGATTGTATGGAAAATGTATGTAACGCGATAACTCAAAAAGTACTGGACCGATTTTAATAATTCTTTTTTTAAAATGTCATAAATTCTGAATTCTCAACAACCATGTACTTTTTTTTGCGAATTTCTGAGACTTTAATACCTTTTTCACGGGTATAAATTTCGAAAAACTCAAAAAAGCGCAAGCATAGACAAATTCGTTTGGTCATTTGCCGTGTTCAGTGGAGGCGTCGCAGTCGTGCCAGGCAGCGCAGCGTAGGCGACTCATATGTTTGTTTTTGCACGGTTTGTTGTTTGTCTCGGTGGCAATCAAAAACCTGTTTGCACATGCATACTATGCTATAACTCAAGAACGCCTGCACCTACACGTTCGATATTGGCATCAAATGAAAAGTGTTGAACAGGACTTCAACATAGAGTTCTTTTCATTGTGATGCCTAGACATCCTCCCCAGGTATGGGCTAAAATGTGGATTTCCATGCCGAGTCTCCTTATATGGGTCAAAAGGTGGATCTGGATGACGTCGGGATGTGTCTGAGCGATATTGTTATCGAATGAAAGGTCTTGATCTGGACTTCAATATAGAGCTCTTTTAATTGTGATGTCTAGGCCGGGTCTCCAGATAAGGGTCAACAGGTGGACCGGATGACCCTCGAATACTTCTGAGCTATATTGCTACCAAATAAAAGATCTTGATGAGGACTTCGACGTAGATTTATGTTATTTGTGATGCCTGGGCCGGGTCCAGAAATATGGGTCAAAATGTGACCCCGGATTAAGCCGGAATGTTTCGGAGAAATATTGGTATGAAATGAAAGGTTTTGAACAAGGCTTTTACATGGAGTTCTATTCATAATGATTCCTAGACCGGGTCCCCAGATATGGGTCAAAATGCGGACCCGGATGTTTTTGAGTGATATTGGTATCAAATTAAAAGTGTTGGGAACGGCTTCAACATAGAGCTGTATGATGGCTAGACAAGGTCATTAAGTGGACCCAGATAACCCCGGAATAACTTAACTTAACTTAACTTAACTTAACTTAACTTAACTTAACTTAACTTAACTTAACTTAGCTTAACTTAACTTAACTTAACTTAACTTAACTTAACTTCACTTCACTTCACTTCACTTCACTTCACTTCACTTTACTTTACTTTACTTTACTTTACTTTACTTTACTTTACTTTACTTTACTTTACTTTACTTTACTTTACTTTACTTTACTTTACTTTATTTTACTTTACTTTACTTTACTTTACTTTACTTTACTTTACTTTACTTTACTTTACTTTACTTTACTTTACTTTACTTTACTTTACTTTACTTTACTTTACTTTACTTTACTTTACTTTACTTTACTTTACTTTACTTTACTTTACTTTACTTTACTTTACTTTACTTTACTTTACTTTACTTTACTTTACTTTACTTTACTTTACTTTACTTTACTTTACTTTACTTTACTTTACTTTACTTTACTTTACTTTACTTTACTTTACTTTACTTTACTTTACTTTACTTTACTTTACTTTACTTTACTTTACTTTACTTTACTTTACTTTACTTTACTTTACTTTACTTTACTTTACTTTACTTTACTTTACTTTACTTTACTTTACTTTACTTTACTTTACTTTACTTTACTTTACTTTACTTTACTTTACTTGACTTGACTTGACTTGACTTGACTTGACTTGACTTGACTTGACTTGACTTGACTTGACTTGACTTGACTTGACTTGACTTGACTTGACTTGACTTGACTTGACTTGACTTGACTTGACTTGACTTGACTTGACTTGACTTGACTTGACTTGACTTGACTTGACTTGACTTGACTTGACTTGACTTGACTTGACTTGACTTGACTTGACTTGACTTGACTTGACTTGACTTGACTTGACTTGACTTGACTTGACTTGACTTGACTTTGATTAACTATTATTCCTCATTGCGAAGCACCGGGTATTTGCTAGTATATATATAAAATTATGTTATATTGCTGCTGCTGCTGGTCTGTCTGATGTGATTTCTTAAACTGCTTTGCTGCTTAACGTGCTCTGTTGCTTAAAGTGCTCTGCTGCTTAACGTGCTCTGCTGCTTAAAGTGATCTGCTGCTTAACGTGTTCTGTTGCTTAAAGTGCTCTGTTGCATCGGACAAATGTTGCAAGCGAATAGTTTTTCACCCGAATGTATCTTCCTATGATCAGCTAATGTTGCCAATTGACAAAATTTCTCGTATATTTCACGGTTTGGGGTTGATGTGAGTCCATTCATGATTGTGTAGTGTACTCATTTGAGGGAAACGTCCTTTTCAAACATTACATTGATACGGTTAAACTAACTCCTTTGCCTGTGGTAAGCTATAGCTGCCGGATTTTTATAATCGATAACAACGCGTTAATCCCGATGGCTTTCTTGCCACTCAGATAAAATGAAGGCAAACGAATTCGCCGGGACTTTATCTGGCAAGGATCGCCATATAGTAATTAAAACGCAAAGAGACTTTTCGTTTTGACGTGCAAAACACGAATTGACTTTATTATCCAAAAGTTGGCCTCTTTTATACAAAATTTATTCTTATGTAATACTGATTTACTAAGATACATATTTACTCTAAATGTGTAATAATAATGAAAACTCTTTCCCACGGTTTCCCGTGTTGTACATATTGTATATATGTATGTACCTACGTACATGTACATATGTATGCTCCTATGAGCACTTAGGCTTAGAATAACATTGGAAGCGTGAGAATGGCAGCGTCAGCAATTTTGTGTACTTACGATTTGTGTGGGGCTGACTAAGTAGTCAGCGCCAGCGCGTGACAATACAATGTATCTAAATTTATTATGTATGTATGTTTGCGCTTGTGTAACTATATTTGACGCTCTACATGGCACTCTCTTTGAGTATAGGTGAATTTTTTGGCTCTGTGTACCAGAATTTCGAGGAGGGTTCAAACACCCAACCGCTTTCCCCCCTAAATACGGCCTTGGTATGATGTCAATGTTTGTTGCAGAGGTCGTACCCCCAGTTCAATACCATAAGTATATTCATATTGGTTTTATCACTGTATTATATAATACCACTTTGTGATCCAAGCTTAAAGCCGATTTTTTATGCAGAAGCCAGTGCAGGAGAGCGGTTTTAAGATTCATTTGCGTTATTGTTTTTTTTTTTTTTTCCACCAGCTTCATAAGCCCAATTGTATCGCTCCGTTATTTTGTTATTAATTTTCGTATTTTCTCATTATTAATCGGCTTGTCATCAGCTGTGCTGTACCAGCAGGTGGCGCTGCCAACCCCTTTCGACAGTTGGATCAGCTGAAATCCTGCATTTCCGGTGAACTGCATTACCGGTAGTTAGTGCACTGCATTGACGGCAGTTAGTGCACTGCCAAATTGATAATATACATATATATATAAATAAAATACAAATAAAAGGAAATAAATAAATAAAATAAAATAAAATAAAATAAAATAAATAAAATAAAATAGGTACATGATTTTTCCAGGCACTCACTCTAACAATAACATATTGAGGAACAATGGATATTTCACATTGAGATGCAGTACCAATGAAACCAACCTAAACGTGCATAAAGATAAAACAGACGATCAAAGAGCACGATCCTGCTCACCCGCTATTCCTGGAAATATTCCGCAATTTCCTCTACCTCAATCCTTAGGGAATTCAAATAACGCAACAGCTGCATCTAACTCAAAAACGAGTAGTGAAATGAAAAAAGTGGGCGAAAAGGTTCAAACCGGAATGGACCGCTATATATCAGTAGTTAAAAGAAAGCGGTCCCCGGAAAAAAGTGGTAAACCTAATAAAGTTTTAAAAAATTCCACGGTGAAAGAACCACCAAATGATGCACCCCAAGTAGCATTAGCCAGTAACAGATTTAGCCTCCTTGCGCAAAAGGATGATAAGACTCCGGAAATACCGCAAAAAAAATCCAAACCTCCACCAATCTACCTGAGAGAACCAAGTTCTGGCTTACTTGTAAACAAATTGATAGCGTTGATAGGGGAAAAGAATTTCCACATTGTACCAATTAAAAAGGGAAATATCCAGGAAGTCAAAATCCAAACGTACGGCGAGGAATACTTCCGTAAAGTAACCAACGACTTTGAAAAAAAAAACAAGAAGTCTTTCTATACATTCCAGCTGAAGAGTAGCCGCGGCTTGTCTGTTGTGTTGAAAAGAATAGAAAGTTCCGTAAGTCCAACTGAAATTGAGAATGCTCTAAAAGAAGAAGGGTTTAAAGTACGATATGTACATAATATAAAAAACAAATCGAACATACCACAGCCAATGTTTCGAGTAGAAATAGATCCAGAGTTCCAACTCTTAAAGAAGGGAGATGTACATCCCATATACAACCCACGGTACCTTCTGCACCGTCGTATCTCGGTGAAAGAACCACACACACGGGTGGGACCTGTACAATGCCACAACTGTCAGGAGTTTCGGCACACTGAGCGATACAGCACCTTGCCTAGTTTTTGTGCTATATGTGGGGATTTACATACCTCCAAGGATTGTGTGAAAACAAGAGACAACTCGCAATTAAAGATATGTAGCAATTGCGGAGAAAATAACACTGCTAATTACAGGGGCTGCCCGGTGTATACTTCATTAAAGGAAAAGAGTACTCAGAAAACCACTAGTTGCGCCTCGACCCCAAAGATCCAAATAGTTCCAAAACCACAAAATGTTCCAAATACGACCTATAACAACGTTCCTCAGAATCGTTTCAGGACATATTCAGAAGCCCTGAAAGGTATGAAGGAGCCAGAAACGCAGGAGATTCCCACTCCATCTACAAATTTGGAAAAAACGTTAAACAGCTTTGTGCAAATGATGCAAGATCATATGAAATCAATGCAAAATATGATGCAAGAATTAATTAGGAACCAAAACCTCCTACTACAAGCAATCTTAACAAGACCATGAATTCCCTCAATATAGGTTATTGGAATGCCAACGGTGTAAGCCAACACCGGAATGAACTCCAGATCTTCCTAGAAAGCCACCAAATAGACATAATGCTATTGTCCGAAACTCACTTGACAGTTTTCAATCATTTTAGTATTGATGGCTTTCTACGACACCAAACACCCGGGAGGAAAAGCTAGAGGTGGAACCGGTATACTTATAAAAAAAAAGAATTAGACATCATGTTCTGGAAGAATATTGCAAAGATTACATCTACTCAACATCCGTTCATATAGATGATAGTTCTGGTGGGATGACCATAACTGCAATATATTGTCCCCCCGCTACAATATAACAGAATCCCAATTCACTGAATTCTCCAAGTTAGGCACAAAATTCCTTGCAGCGATAGATTATAACGCAAAACATAATTTTTGGGGATCTACATTAATATCACCAAAGGGAAGAAACCTGTCCAAAGTTATTCAAATCAATAGTTTAGATATAATTTCCACCGGTCAACCAACATATTGGCCTGCTGATAGAAGCAAAACACCCGACCTCATAGACTTTGGTGTTACTCGCGGCCTAGAGCGAGGAAGAGTTCAGATAAAACCACTTTTCCATCTATCATCCGATCACACACCTAGCCTTATACATAACTATTAACACATCCCCAACTTTTTACGAACTAAATCCTAGCTTAACTAATAAATATACTAACTGGCTTAAGTACAAAAAATACATAAGTTCCCATATTAACTTAAATGCAAGCCTCAAGTCACCTGGCGAGGTGGACAGTGCGATTATCGGTTTCACTAACGCTCTCCAAATGGCAGCAAGAGTAGCAACCAACTCACGGATTAAAAGAACATGTTTCGCCCTTACCAGCAGTTGCGCTTCGATTCCATATAAACGACTTGATCAGTGTTATTTCTAATGACATTCAGAAAAACAAGGCATCTGTAGTGAGTTTCTGTAAGAAATCGAGTGGATTTGTCTATTTTGATGACGTCACGTCGATTCTATCAAAACTTCTCTATTGATCGATAGCGAGTGTTTCTACAAGCATTAATCGATAAAATTCGGAACAGTGATGGAAATGAAACGCCAATCGAGAACTTAAACGCCAAAATAAATGTAATGCTCTAAGCACATTCGAACCGGCGAGCGACAAGCAGCCAGCTGTCAGAAGTAAAATGCACACGTTCTTATGGGCGCACACATTTTATCGCCAGCACGACTTCACGGCAGAAGGGTTGCATTTGTCGCCGCCGCAAATATAGACCTATTTCTAATTTGACAAGCGACAATGCGCATGTACAGGCAGAAACGTGTGTATGTGTGCATTTTGGGAGTACAAAGACGCTCCTTAAGAGACTCTACAAATCCTTTAAATATATATTAAATATATTTAAATGTATATTCATTAATATATAGCATGTACATATATACATAAATAAATTGTTTTAATTAAAATATACTTACATTCTGGCTGAATTCGGCTGTTTTGTCCATTTTTTCGACCGGTCAAAGCTTTCTCACCGTTTAAAAAGTTGGCGAGTATATTGATAGATAATATATCGACTATTTTGCTTACAGAAACAACTTTAATCGATCATTCCTACTGAATTGGAATGGAACATATCAGCTGATTTGCCAGTTGTATCGATCCATTCGACTCGATTTTCATACAGAAACGCTTGCATCGAGAATGACGTCATGATGACGTCAAATCGACTATTTCAGTAGAGAACATTGATCGATATGAGTTACAGAAACTCACTACTGGGTATGACAGGATAACGGGCGAAATGATAAAGCAGCTCCCTCCAGTTGGAACTAAGTTATTACTATATATTTTCAACAGTCTCCTAAACCTATGCCACTTTCCTGAAACGTGGAAACTATCCGAAATAATAATGATTCCCAAACCAGGCAAAAACCCGACAGTGGTGAGCTATTATAGACCAATAAGCCTAATCTCAATTTTTTCCAAAATATTTGAAAAATTGTTGCTGAGAAAAATACAGCCCATCTTGGAATTGCATGGGACCATACCAAGTCACCAATTTGGCTTTAGAGAGAAACATGGTACGATAGAGCAAGTGCATAGAATCGTATCAAACATACGGTCCGCTTTTGAAACCAAACGATATTGCACTGCAGTGTTCTTAGATGTGGCACAGGCCTTCGACAAAGTATGGCTGGAAGGGCTATTCTACAAACTAAGACGCACACTTCCATATAACATTTGCGCGATTCTAGAATGCTTTCTAACTGAAAGCAAATTCCGAGTAAGGCAAAAAAAGCTATACTACAGGAAGTTACTATATATCTGCAGGAGTCCCACAAGGAAGCGTGTTAGGTCCCATTCTATACTTAATTTTTACAAGTGATCTGCCAACAAACGAAAATCTTCTAACATCAACTTTTGCGGATGACAGCAATTCTAAGCGTCCACTCAAATCCCGTCGTGGCTACAAGTCGACTACAGCACCATCTAAAAATACTAGAGGAGTGGCTTTCGACCTGGAGAATTAAAGTCAATCAGTCCAAATGCTGTCACCTACCCTTTTATACAAACAACAAAACGCCACGGCTTAATACAAAAAGAGCAAAACAACAACACTTGGTGACAATAACGAAAATCTAATGCACCGACTCTCTCAGTGGAGACGGGGTGGGTACATAAAATAAATCAAACAAACAAACTAAAACTAACCAAAAATAAATGACCAACAATTTTTTCAAAAATATCCAAAACTATGACAAACAAATGTTTTATGGGTGCACCCGAGGTGAGGTCCAACCGGAACGTTACGAACCCACTCGCACAGTTCCTGAGCTGCCAGGAACAACTTTAACCCGCCGCCAAATGACTGGGCTCTGGGTGCGGGACGCTAAAAGGATGGGTTAAGGAAATCGGGTAACGAAACAAAGAAGCGACAAATTCTACAAGAACAACAACACAGAGTATACTTATCAGAGCCGGAGTGTGTTCCGGGGTGACAGGTAACAAGGTCAACGGAAATAATGTCAATTGACCTTATTTCCCACCCGGTTGGGAAATAAGGTCAACGAGAATTTGGAAATAAAATAATTGACCTTATTTCCCAATCCAAATGGAAATAATGTCAACTATGCTTAAAACTTGTTCATTCGTGAAAATATTTGCTGAGTTCTTTTGCAAACCCGTTATGAGTACCGTTTGTTAATGAATGAAAATACAATTTTACTCGCTCTTATGTTACTACAAATTAGTTGATAAGTGAATTTAGTGAAGTGTGGTCGTCGAAAAAGAAAACAATTGCGAAATGTCTTTACATTATTCATATGTGGAGGGGCTTAGAAAAAATTCACAATTATTATTAATTGATAACAAATTCTTATTCAGGAAAAAAATGTTCTTACGGCGTACATAAGATATGAATGCTATAATAAAGATTGCACCGTAAGTGTCTCTGCGGACAAAGATGGTAATTGTAGGAATCTCAGTGCGAAAATAACCACAATAATGAACCACATAATAATGTAAAGTATGTTAAATATCTAGTTATACAAAAATTTAAATAAAAATGTATATAAAAACTATGTCTACTTGCCTTATCCTGCGGCATGGCAAACAAGTAGGAAAATGAAAATTTGGAATTAAAAATCGCGCGATTTTTTATTCCAAATTTTCGCCTGCGGCGCATTTCTTTTCTCATAAAAACCAGTTTAGGAAAATGAAAATTTGGAATTAAAAATCGCGCGAATTTTTATTCCAAATTTTCGCCTGCGGCGCTTTTCTTTTCTCATAAAAAGCAGTTTAGGAAAATGTAAATTTGGAATTAAAAATCGCGCGATTTTTTATTCCAAATTTTCGCCTGCGGCGCTTTTCTTTTCTCATAAAAAGCAGTTTATAAAAATTAAAATTTCGAATTAAAATTCGCGCGATTTTTTATTCCAAATTTTCGCCTGCGGCGCTTAACTTTTCGACGCGATTATGGCGTTTTCCAAAAACGCAATAATGTCAATTGACCTTATTTCCAATGACCTTGTTACCTGTCACCGTGTTCCGGCTTCAGGATCTCCGCGGTATCCACCACCAAGCAACTATGATCCACCTTGATCACGAGCAAAACACAACCAACTCTAATTTTCCTTCTTCTTTTTTTTCTACACACCCTAACCCGAACTTTATTCTTTCTTTCACTAACACTTATTAATTTTTCTAACACCACTCGTCTCTATATTTTTGTTTAAAATTTAATTTCTCCACTCTTTTCTTTAATTTCTAAATTTCTCCTTTAATTATTAAACACCAAATTATTTTCCTACACACTATTCAATTTTTAAATGAAAACTTCACTTCTAATAATTTTTTATATCACGATTGGCACAAAAAAAGATATCTTGCCGCCTTCACATACAAACGTATTCTGACGCGCACCCGCGAGCCAGGCCGAAGGCTGCGCGCCAGCATATACATTTTTTTGTATATACCCTCAGGCTGTATGTGTGGGTAACCACCCGGTCGCACCGAACCGCTAACCTGTGCGGTCATCTCCGATGCCCCGACCAATGATATACAACCACACACACATAAACTGCCTTCATCTAGCGCAGCGTTGGACAAAGTAGCTCCTGGTAGCATTTTGCACTTAGGAGCCGACTTTGCACATTTGGGTGATGGTGAGGGACGCAACCAAGTGCAGCATAAGGGGAGAAGAACTGAGGAAAACTCACTAACACATAAGCAAGATTGAGAACGAGAGAGTATGTCGCCGCCTGTATTCGTGTCAGTGATGGAAAATGAAAGTTTCCAATTGTGTCAAATTTGTACAAAAAGTGGTGAATTTTTGAATTTCATTGTGCAATCAATTTGAAAATCGTCAGTTGGTACCATTACCTTGATAAAATAAGTTTACAGCACATATTGTATAATAAGGATCTCATACAAAACCTTTCTTACGCATATTTGTGCGTCCTACTTTTATGAAGATTACTTTATAATAAAGTTTATATGCCTTCATAATAAAAAAAAACAACCGTCTGTTTACTATGAAGCAAACAAAAATGGCATTGTAATCGAAAAATATTTATAACCTGAATTGAGTTTTGCAGAATAGTGCGAAAATCAATTGATTATACATAAGTGCCTTGCTACTTCCCAAATAACCGAAAACTGCATAGGCACGAGTCATTTTCCATCACTGGTCCATGCCTGAGAGGCAGTGTGCAGCAGTGTTGCCGCAGCGTCAAACATTTTGGTATCACAAATTGGTACTTTCATGGGTTTTTCCTCGTATCACCTAAAAATTATTGAAAAAAAATTAATTAAATGGAAGGCCAGCTTAGCACCTTTCATTTGGTACCAATATTGCTCAAAGTCTATCTGGGTCATTCTGGGTCCACATTTAGGCCCGTATCCCGAGAAGTTCCCACTTATTGAAATTCTATATACCCTATCATGTGCGTTAATACCACATGGATCTACTGCAAAAATTTCATAAAGATCGGTTGATTAGTTTGGGAGTCTATAAAGGACAGACACACATTCTTTTTTGTATAACAGATTTTATTTAATATAAGAGAATTTATAAATGTAAGTTCTTGAATTTTGACATTGCTAAAATAATATAAAAATAAATTATCTATCTTCTATGAATCGAATGTGAGTGAGTTTCATAAACCAAATATTATTTCCACTAAAATAATATATGTATTGTAGGAGCGGCAACTCTGGGGGAAGAGCGCCGTTGTCAACAGGGAGGGTGTCATTGTTTAAGGATTGTATAATAAATGTGTTTTAGTACTCTTTTCTACAACAAATACTACTACAACTACTACTCTTAAAAACTAATACTTATGCTTTGCTACTATCAATACGAAAAATATGTATATAGTTTGTAAATAAATCGATTTGCATGTAGAAATGAAATACGCACAAACTAAATGTATATTATAAAGTCGTTGCTACCTAAAAGTCGAAAAATTCAGTATTAATTACTTTTTTCGTAATTCTTGGCAAAAATTGTATTATTTTGTTTCCGTACTACGGCAACACAGTTTAAGAATTGTTGATCGTGGCTGAGAGTTCGTGGTTTTGGTTTTTGATTTTTAGTGTTTCCGCAGGCTTCTTGCGATGAACATGACGAGCGAGGGAATATACGCTGATTTTAATTGTTTCACATTCCCCTTATCACCGAAAAACAAATCAGCCCCTCTCCATCCTCTTGCTGGCTCCGAGGCTGCTGCAAGAGCCAAATTTTCGCCCATCACTGATCTAGCGGATGCCTTAATGCAGGGCTAGGCAAATTTGTAAATGCAGGTGTATAAGTGAGATCGCTTTGATCGCTACCCTGTAAAGAATGTTATTAATTCGGGACGTGTCCGGGATCAATCGCAAGGGAGCATGTGACTAATACAATTTTACATCCCTTTATATGGGGCGAATTGATCGCATTTGTTCGAGAATGTCCTATGAAGAGACTAATTGTTCAATTTGTATACCCGAACGGGTACAAAAGTAGATTAATCGCTTACATCCCGAACGGGTACAAATGTAGACTAATCGCTTTCATCCCGAACAGGTACAAATGTAGATTAATCGCTTTCATCCAAAGTTGTAAGCCAAGCCTATTTTTTATGAAAATGTAAAAATTATTAATTGTTATATATGTTAGAAGAAAGTTTATTTTGGTAACATTTTGTTAAAATTATTATTCATCATTGTTATTAAAAGAAAGGGTGTTCAGTTTTACCTATTATTATAAAATTTTTTTAATTAACACATTGAATATTTTTGTAAAATTTCTACATTTAATCAATCTAGATTTGTACCCGTTCGGGATGAAAGCGATTAATTTACATTTATACCCGTTCGGAAATAATTGGTCTACATTTATACCCGTGCGGGCACAATCAGGGACTAATTGTGGACCGATTGTTCCCGAAAGAGATGAATCCGGGAAAAATCTCTTTCGGGATTAATCTCACATTTTTTTGCAGGGTATGGCGAACAAACATACATACATGCATATATGTACATACGTACATGCATATTTTTAACATTCGCTGTGCAAACATGCGATAGCCACGCACGATGTTGTTTGTTCAGCGACGACTAAATCATTTTTTTAACAAAGAGCGCAACCTGTCTGTGTGAAGAGCGTAACCTGTTTGTCTGATCTTAAGATCTATGAAACGCCGAGGTATGCCTTAATGCACCGCAAAAGGGACGAAAGCGATGACACCCCTTTCTGCGCCTTCCGCGCTCATTGTTTTTCTTTATTTACATCCTACATATTTACATATATGTATAACAATTTGGTGGGGAACTCCGCTAAAAGGCGAAAGCTCGCAACACACTCCGCCAGTACTGCCCATCATGGCAATATCGTATAACTTCATTTGTCGCCGATAGGGTGCGCTCCCCGTTGGGAACAAAGGATAAAAGGTAAATAAACAAAACAAATGAAAATTTGCTCTGCCAGTGCATACATACATAGTGGGAGTAGCAAAGGGAAAAATATTTTGTCGCGATCAGACCGCGACAACTCCACCCTTTCCTCGTGAAAGAAGGAAACTTCCTTCTTTGGCCCTAATGCTACCTATCCCGATACGGCCTTAAATCTCTAACATTCCATGTCCACTTCTCCCTATCATTCTCATCTACTAAAACATATGTCCAAGGAGATACCCTCTTCTTAATCACAAAAGGACCTACATACTTCGGCGCTAACTTCGCTGCAAAATAATTAGCCGCATCGGACAACGCAAAATTTTTCCTCCACACTAACTCTCCTGGCATATATTGGACATCTCTCCTCCTGAGGTTATACTGCTTAGCTAACTTAGCTCCTGCCTGCTCCAACTTCAGTCTTATGTCTGCTCTAATCTCCACTAACTTCCTAGCTCTCTCCTCGCAATTCAATTGTTCCTGCTCTCCTAAGGACCTTATATAACCCTGACTACCTTCAAGCACCATGTCCCGACCAAAGTTAACAAAGTATGGTGTAACTCCTAACACTTCATGCTGTGATGACCTAATGCAACACGCTACCTTCGCTAACTGTTGATCCCATGACCTCTGGTTCTCTGAAACATAAGCCCTAAGCGTAGTCTTAATAATTTGATTAATGCGTTCCGCTGGATTAGCCTGCGGATGATAATGTGCAGTGTATCGCAACTGAACGCCGTAGACACCACAGAGACCCTGAAGCTCACGACTCTGGAACTGGGTCCATTATCACACACAACGGAACTCGGAACGCCAAACAACAGGAATACATCGTTCTCAAGATATTTACAGACACTCTTCGCCGTCGCAGTACGTAAAGGAAAGATCAAATTTTTCGTTTTTATATCCACCCAATTTAAAATTTAAAAATCAGTCCAGAAAAAAAATTTTGTTTTCTTGATATTCCCGTAATTTAAAATTAATATTAAGAAATATTCCGCAAAATTAAAAATTTAACCCAAAAACTGCAATTCCCAAATCTAAACTATACAATATTCATTTCGGATTTTTACTTCGCGGAATATCAGTTTGGCCGTACTACAAAGTAGCCCCTTTCCGGTATTCTCGGTGAGTTTTTAATTTAGTTTAGTAGTTACGATCACTTTTAATTTAGGCTTTGTGATCACTCTGGTACAGGCCCGACGAGAGGGGGGGCTAAGGGGGTCAATTGCCGCGGGCCCGGACTTTAGAGGGCCCGGGAATCTCAAAATGATATCCAAGCTTTTTGCTTACAGAAACTAAACAAACAACACCTTTAATCACCTTTCGTAGATAGCAATCATTTTAAATTTCAACAAATTTTATAAATCTCTTAACGTGTCTGCGCTTAAATTTGAATTCATTTTCTGTTGCAAAAGAAAAATTCGGTATGATACAAATTCTTATCCAGCGATATATGTACGTGTATATATGTATGTAAACAGCGATACGCCGAAAACACACGAAGCTTGCGCAGCTAAAATTTGCGTTGGATTTTGACACTATAATAGATAATTTTGCAGCTGCTAAGGCCAAAAAGGCTCACTTGTGTTAATTAAAGTCTTTTTATATACCAAATTACTACCAACAAATATTTGTATTCCAATTTAAAGAAATTTATTTCATACAAATAAAGCAATATGTATTTAAACAAAGTTCATTCAGACCTATGTTCCCATGGACAATATTACTCAGTATGACCCATGGATTCAGAAACTGGATATGCCTTTTGAACAATACATTTGACCCACCCTGATATGTATACCTATTTCTATGTAAACATATTTACTTGATCTGTATTAATGTATAGATAAATTAAAGTTCGTAACTATATATTCATTGAATTTTGATTTTGAGAATTTGTTCATTTAGTATGAGGGCCCGTAGTTTTTTTGACCCCGGGCCCAGATTTTCTCTCGGCGGCCCTGCTCTGGTATATAGTTTGGGGAGGATTTGGAGATTGATCTATTATAACTCGATATCGTCGCATAAAGTGCAATACCGCGTATCCGCTACCACCCAAATTTTACAGGAGACAGTAAAAACTGTTTTAATTCAAAACGGTTCGGAATTTTGCAAACCCGAATCCAAACAAAGATAGATTTTTGGATTATATTCTTAATCCAAATATCATTTTGGCGAAAAACAGTTAAATGTGCAGTTATTGGCTTACTTATGTATTTATAAGCGGTTTTGCGTCTTTTATTTTGTTCAATAGTGACGTATAGGCGGTTTTGCAGGCGTACGTAAAAACTTCTTCAATAAAGCAAAGTTATAAAGCAACAAGTAAAGAAGCCTAAGTTCGAGTGGAATCGAACATTAGATACTCAGCTGTATGCTTTCATTGTTTGTTTGCATTTGATGGAATCACGGTGTACTTTATATAAAGCGAGTGCTGCATAAAGTGGGCTTAGCCACGCCCATTTTCTAAATTTTTATCATCCATTCCAACTAAGCTTATGAATATTATTCTTTGTGCAAAATTTCATCCCTTTATGAGTTACAAAGATGTCACGTTACAAATTCCCAAAGGGTGTTCCAGAAATATCTTTGTTAAAAAGTAGGCGTGGTCATAAACCGATTTCAATAAATTTTTTCGTGTCTATTAACACAAGTTATAAAAGCGTATAAACAAAGTTTCGTCATAATATCTCAATTATTTTTGGAGTTATAGCCTAAGAAATCTCGTTGATTCCTTTGTCGGAAAAGAGTCGGTGCCACGCCCATTTTCCGAAATTTTTCTATTTTTTGTTTTCGATCTATTGTAGAACTCATGCCACAAAATTTCAATGAATTATCTTTATATTTGACAAAGATATCGCTTAAAGTGTTTTTATTAGGCCCCTTTATAGTTCCCATATATAAAAGTGGGCGTGGTCGTCAACCGATTTTGCTAAAATTTTGAACATGTATTACCACAAGTAGTGAAAGTGTATGCACCAGGTTTCGTCATAATATATCGATTATTTGTCGAGTTATGGGCTCAGAAATCTCGTATATTCCTGCTTCTAAAAGGAGGCGGTGCCACGCCCATTTTCCAAAATTTTTACGGTTTTTGTCTTATGTTCGTAGTTAGACTCCTGCCATAAAATTTTAATGATATATCTTTATATTTGACAGAGATATCGCCTAAAATGTTTTTATTAGGTCACTTTATAAGACCCATATATAAAAGTGGGCGTGGTCGTCAACCGATTTTGGAAATTTTTCGTCCAAACATTTGCCTAAGTAAGTATATCACGCCTACCAAATTTCATCGATATATCTTTAACGGTTTCTGAGTTATGACTCATAAAACTTTCAACGTTTGCCCCTTAATAAGTGGGCGTGGCACCGCCCATTTTCCAAAATTTCACCATATTTCTTCATAAGGGCATGAGCTCAATACGTGTGTGAAATTTTATCACTCTAGCTCTATTAGTGACTGAGATACAAAATTTCCGATTTTTACTATATAGGGGAGGTGGGCGTGGTCATGGTCCGATTTCGCCCATTTTCAATACCATCCGTTCCTGTCTTGATACCAACTTACATTTCAAATTTCATCAAAATATCTCAATTTTTGCGCGAGTTATCGTGCGCACAGACGGACAGACGGACGGACATGGCTCAATCGATTTCTCTTTTCACCCTGATCATTTTGATATATATAAGTCTATATCTATCTCGATTATTTCATTCTGTTACAATCCTCCGTTAGGAAATCAAAACTATAATACTCTGTGTACTAGTACAGCTGAGTATAATAACACCTATTATTCGCGGTATTGGTTCGAAAAATTTCCTTAAAAAAGCGGTTTTGAAACTGTCATTATTTGGAATTGCGTTGTGTGAATCTCAAAATTGTTGCGTGAATGGATGGGGACGGACGCCAGGAATGTATTTTTGATGAAATCTCATTTTTGGCAAAAATGTCACGCGGTTTTGCACTTTAAACGACGATATGTATGTACACCACAATACCAAGTGAGCATTTCAGTCTATATATGTATGTATGTACATTAGGGTGACCGTAAAAAATCGATGTCACATTTTTGTCAACGGGAACCCCATAAAATGATCAGCCTTTGCAGATATTAAGATTGCCAAAGTTTAAGAACGATTGGATCATATTAACACGTGCCGCTGGGCGCTTAAAGTTTGAAAAAACTTGATTTTTTGGCCGATGAGCGACGTTTTTGGGCCGTATCTCCAGGTAAAGGCATGTTGTTCCCACTAATTTATATTCCATACATATTTTTTGTTATTTGTAACCGAACCGAGCTATTACAGCCTTTGTCACCAAAAATTTAAATAGGTACCTCTAGGAACAAACTTATGATATCATGAAAAATCTCTTATCTATATATTAATAGGCTAACATTTTTTTCATACAAACAATTGCCAGGCTGCTTAGCACATTTAACATACTCATATCCACATAAAATTGATATGGATGTGTTCATATGAGTCAGGAGCAGTGCTGCATAGGCATATCATTTTTTCTATAAATTATTTAATTTGTTTATAATTAATAAATAAAATTTTTAGTTAAGAGAAATAGATATCGTGAACGTTGTGTTACGTACAACTTGCCGGACTGACACACGCGAAAAGAAAATCACCGCGTTGTTGGCCACACCCTCATGTGACATGCCCCAAATACCGCCCAGGTACGCTTGCTTTATATAGCTCGAACTGGCTCGCCGGACTGCGGGGTGGATTTTGGCGAATTTGGGGCAGCCGTTGTACCATACTTAAAATAATTTCGTACCTATTACACTGACACTGACATCCAAGCCATCTCAAGCTCCTCATCACCAATGTTAAGTCATTTATCACCGCCCCCCCTTTCGGTCCGCCCCTGTATCCCGCCCACAGCCCATGATGTTATTGGGCTGGCCACTCTTCACCCACCCTACCATGGTCGGCAGTGGCTATATTTGTTGCCGACCCCAAAACCACCGTCGATTACTTCCCTAATTTATCCCATGTATCCCGTCTCCCTCGTCCGTCCGTTTATGCCGCATCCGAAATAACCAAGTCACTATTTCCAATAATTTAACAATTCATTGCGATATATTTATTCATACATCAATACAAATATACGTGTGTACCTGTGTGAACATCACTGCCCACAATGATAATATTATATTCCCGACGCACGGGTATACTCATAGAAACAATTTACAAATAAGGGTCACCCCTAATGGTGCCTAAATGAATGTGCCTTATTCAGGTATATGCAAGTCCTTTCTTAAAGTTAGACATGCTTATATATATATGTCTCATTCCGAAAAAACGGTAAAATTCAAGTCACACCCTAGTGGTGCTTAAATGATTATTAATTATGCCGGTATATACAATTCCAGTCTGGCATTTACTTATATTAATGAGTTTCATTCCCACATTGGGGTATATCCTCTCGGTTGCTTATAGAAACTAACGTGAGTGCGCCTTCAGTGGCGATCTTATCTAACTAGCCGAAAAATTCAAGTCTATATATGTGTGTATATTCACATCTGCTATACCCAGTTGGAAAGGTGGTCATGCATGACCTTGCGGACGCATGAAAAGATGTACGAAAAATTTACATTATAGTATGTATTCCAAAAAAAACTATGATTTCATCTAAAATCTATGTTGTGTGGCTGCCAACTTATAGGAAATCGGATACACTCTAGAATGCAACCCAAGGTAAGCGAAGAGGTCAGTCATCGGCTCTCAGCTATACCTTCCAACTTATAGAATATCGGATACATTCCAGAATGCAACCCTAGGTAAGCGAAGATGTCAGTCATCGGCTCTCAGCTATACCTTCCAACTTATAGGAAATCGGATACATTCCAGAATGCAATCCAAGGTAAGCGAAGAGGTCAGTCATCGGCTCTCAGCTATACTTTCCAACTTATAGGAAATCGGATACATACCAGAATGCAACCCAAGGTAAGCGAAGAGGTCAGTCATCGGCTCTCAGCTATAATATTGAATCTAGCAAAAAAAAAAAACAATTAGGAGAATCAGGTTTTCTCTAGTTTTGCTTTTTTAAAATGGCGACAACAATTCACAGAGTCTATTTTAACAAACGGACGCATAAAAGCGGCACTAAAGATCAATATAATGTTGAATATCCCACATGGGTGAAGCAGTGAAGGGGAAGATGGTGCGACAATGAGAGAAGCAGAGGAGAACAAGCTGAAGTGAAGTTACATATTTCTAGTTGGAAATCGGATGGAGAGAGAATGAAGAGAAAAATGCAAAAAAAAAGTATTTTTTTTTATTTTTAAGTGAGAAAATAAACCGACACCGAGATCACGGCAAGAGCAACTCTCATCCAAACATTCCTTTTTGCCTTACCTTGGCAGGGAAAAGTGGATGCATGACTTCCCTAGGACATCACAATGAAAAAAATCATGCATTCTGGAATGTATAGATCCTATGGCCTTTATATCCATTTATAGATGACCATACATTACCTTTTCCAACTGGGTAGTATCAATCTATGCGAACATATCTAAATTAATAGGTGTGTACTAATTATTTACTCACTCCCAACCGAGTATGTGTTAGTGAATCATTTCCCGCACAGGGGTATATTTGGCTCGCTCTGAAGGAGACCGACATACATATGTTTTATTTCAAATGTAATAAAAAAAATAATGTTAGTGCTACTAAGTAATACTACACATAGCCACATACACCCCCTAATTATTGGGTCAAGGCGCTATTTCACCATTCGTGGTGTAATTTTTCAGGCAGCTAACTCTGTGTACGCAAGATGGTAATTTGTCTTCCCTACCTAACAAGACGTCTTGAGAGGGTGTGAAGAGATGTGAACCAAAGTTATCGGTGAAATTTCGCCATCACCCTTACAATTCAGCAAATCCTACCATGCCAAAGACTTAATGGTACACCATTCTAAATTTCTTCCGACTCCCTTCTCATGTAACGATTTTTTTGACTACTTCGGTATATATACACGCGTCTTCGCACAAATCCTCCAAAAACATACATACACTAATCGTTCATACAGAATTTACTCAGGGATATGGCTGGTATACAGCTCGTTAACCTATCTGTGTATGTGTGGGTGGTAAGTCTATGTGCCTGTCGCATTTACATCCCGGGTATTACCTGCAGTGGCCGGTCGCTGGATGCAACTATATACATACATACGATTACACTTAAACTTGCCACACTCACATATGTCGATAAAAATTGACAGGTATAAATATAAATATGGATATAACTAATTACTACAGCTAGCTACGATATTAAAGCACACCGCTTTACATTCCACTACAACGGCCGGCTTATGTGAATTTGTATGTGTCTTAATCTGGTAAATTGATGAAAATCCCCCCCCCCCCTTTTTGGTCGGTGTTTAGGCTCTGACTGCTCCACTCACGATCTGTCCCAACATCGATCTTCACCTGTTCCGTCTGGTTTCTTGGATAGCATTGAATTTGTCGCTGATCACGTTTATCACCACATATGAGAGGCCGACATATCGACACTCCCCTACCCCACTACTAACGAATCACTCACCGGCAGCTGAAATTACGCTCTTACACACTATGATTTTTTTCCCATATGTTCTAGTGTCTCCGTGCTCCGGGTATATTCACTTAGCGTTTTGGTGGTGGAAAAATTTATGTCCGTATGTATACGATCGTAGCTGTTTTTGATTCGTGCACAGGCACTCGCAGGTGACCTTCGGTGGCCCTTTGCGTTGTCGCCGATGTGTTGCACGTGCTTACCTGGTGCTTAATGGCCTGGACGATTACGATAATTGTGCCAGCTGTGGTATTGGTGGTTGTGGCGGTGGAATTCTACGTATTCCTAAAATGTGTTGCGCCTGGAGGCACCAATATTGCGGATTGGCCTGCAGCGTATAATGACTGCAATGTGGGCGTCGCTTCTACCCGTTTGCCCGGGGCTAAATGTGGCACCACACCAAAACTACCTTCAACAAATATGTATCGTCAGGAAATGTGTCCGGCGCTCTGTCGGATGATGCGGCGACAATGTTAGTGGCTACCTCCGGTGTCGTGTATACGCTGGAGATTCCTGGGCCTGGTGGTGGTTATGTGATTAATAAAATCCGCATATTCCATAAAATTGCCACTTACCTAGTACTGCCGGGTGATTTATGTAAGTAATTTGTGTGGTGCGACTTGTTCGCAATCATTAAATTTAGTCACACAATTTTTCCCAAATGCTGTACTACCGATTTCCTCTTCTTTGTTAAATAAATTTTGGTCCATGCGCTCCCTTCAACAATCGGCAACCAAATGATTCGGAACCAGAAAATGGCGGCCGATTGCGTTTCGCGTGGCGTCACTTGCCATTCGTTATCGTGGTTTTTTGTGATTGGTTCACGTGCTCGTTTTGACATTTCTGTCAATAACGAGCTGTGTTTTATTGTCCTTAAGGGTCAGGGTTGCTTTTCCTCTCGCTACAGGGTGACCGTAACAGTTGTTACAAATATCGAAAACACAGTTGAAGAGTCGCTTTAATTTAAAAGCGCTCTCTCTATTTTATATGCATTGGCCCAGTTTACGCTCAGATCAAAATCAACGCTTCCAAATTTCTCGTATTGATTTTCCATTAAAGCGAAAAATGAGAGAGAGTGCGGGGGAGCACACTGAGTAATTTTAATTTTGACAAAGGTATATCTAACAGGTAGGCTCGGAGGCGAATTGAAAAACTTTTTTTTATTTACAAAGGTAGAGTAGAGAAGCGAATTCACATCATGGCCAATAGGAATGGACGAGCCCCAAGAAAATTTAGATTTTTACCACGGCGAAATATCATTTTGACATTACACTCTACCAATTACAATAACAAAATACATGGGAAATTTCTAAATTCGCCACCGGGCCTACCTTCCTAGATCTGCCTGGATTTTGACCATGATTTCGCGTCGGACCGTGATCAAAAGGGTAAATCAGTGTTGCGGTATAACTGGAATTTGGAAAGTGTTGCTTATCTCCGCAAAAAGGAATAATTTTTGTACCAATACAAAGTTGAAAAAATAAATTGCATGGTCGAATTTCGAGCACCGGCGATACTAGTATTTTTTAAAGTATAAATGTTGGATTGGGAAAACGGTTTTTTTTTACATACGTTAATGTATTTATTTATTATTTTTATTATTTTTAAGGAAACAAGGATACAATAATGAATACTCTATTCTACAGGTTTCCTCAATGTTCTTTTTGAACAGTCAGGATACAACTTTCGGCATTGGCTTACGACTTGCAAAATATATTGTTTCTGCTCCTCATCTTTGGTTAGAAGATCATTGAAGTCAGTAATTAATTTCACCCCTCGTTCTGCAATATCGTTAACGACCTTTAGTGACTTCACAATCTCCAATCCTTCCTTAAAACTATTGTTTTTCGACCAGCTACTGGGGTGTTCTTTGTCATCATCATCCCCATCATACGCTCCATCACTGTCCTCGTCTTCTTCACTATCACTATCTATATCTATGAAGGAAAAGGGAAAATACCGTAAATAAGGAAAATAATGAGGTTGGTTTGAAATAGTTGAGGTTATTTTTTTTTTACTTTGATAAATACTGAATATTAGAAACCAATCTACTCAAACCTTTTCATCAAAAATAAAAAAATTCAAACCAAATAAAAAGAAAATCTTGCCTATGTTGAAACATTCCGATCGAATTTGTTTGTCCTTTTTCGCAAGTTCCCTTTGTAGTTTTCTTTCTTCAGCTCGAGCTAACTTCAAATCAACTCCAAGCATAGAGCCTGGACGACCCTTCTCCCTTTGTTTCAAAAGAAATTGCTTTTCTTCTGATTTCATCATGGCCAAGGCGTCTCGATGAGCGATATCAAAGATATCATATATCTTTAAGGCGAACTCTTAGATTTTGTTTCTTGCAGCTTCCGATTGTTTTTTCTGGTCCTTCTGCAAATTTCTCCACTCTGCGTAAAGTTTCTCTAATTTAGTAATAGCATCTTTTTCATGTTTTATAGGAATTCGAGCTTTTCCCCAAAATACAAGTATTTCTTGAATAGTAATTTTTGCTTAAACCTTTAAGCTCAATTTCACACTACGCAAATTGTAAAATAAAGTGGCCAGAACTTGGCGATTAGAGCGCAATTTACAACCGGTTATCTGGTGAGCCGGATAGCCTACAATGAAAATTTTATCTTTGTTTTGTCTTTTTATGGCAGAAGTGGAGCCATTATTTTAGGGACAAAAATGAGAATGATAAACCTTAAAAATAGAGGGGAAAAAGAGACATTTACTAGTTTCGAAGCACAAAATAAAAAAAAACACAAGTCACTCATATTTAATTGTTTTTTATTGAAAATACCTGGACTTCCGCTATATCAACTACTCAAATTCTCATTTACAACTCAATAAATTGAAAAAATTGGTATTGCAGAAACTTCGATAAGTAATTTAACACGAAAAGACCGGCAATAGTTTTGATTTCTCCGAAATAGACCCTGTTACTCGTACATGCAATTCACAAATGGCATTTGGCAAGTAAATAGCGCGCGGTAAGAGCCCGTGCACAATTGACTTCGCTTTGCTTCAGAGTTTTGCTTTGACAGTTCCGTTGAGCATGTGCTTTTCAAAGGGACATGTTCACAATAGAGGTGAAGCGAGTAAAGCAAAGTATAAAGTTAGCCATGTCTCAACTTTTTTACACTTTGATAAACATCTCCCCTTGTGTGCGTGTGAGTATGTTTGTATATCTACAGAAGTGAACAGAGAAAAGTAAAAAATAACATTCGAATAAGCAGAAAAAAGCAAATTCCCCAAATATTTTACCAAAAATCAGGTTTATAAATTAAAACAAAGAAGTGAAGTGGAAATTGTCAAAGTGTAAATTGTAGCAAGCATCTGGAATTTCGCTTTGCTTACGTAATACATGAACGGCTCCTTACCATACAAGGGAATGCGAAGTGTTACATAACTTAACGTGTAATTCTTTTAATAGATGTGCGTTCCTAGAGGTATGCATAGGATATAAATTAGTGGGAACAACATGCCTTTACCTGGATATGTGAATCATGAGAAAATAATGAAGAGTTCCGGAGATACGGCCCAAAAACGTCGCTCATCGGCCACAAAATCAAGTTTTTTGAAACTTTAAGCGCCAAGCGGCACGTGTTAATATGATCCAATCGTTCTTAAACTTTGGCTATCTTAAAATCTGCAAAGGCTGATCATTTTATGGGGTTCCCGTTGACAAAATTCCTCAAAAAATTTCCCCTCCCTATCACTGCGGTCACCCTAATGTACATATGTCCAATCCAATTACAAAAAAATATGTACCCTAGATTTTAACAATATGAGTTGCTTATTTCCGCTATGCAATAATACCAAATATGGCTGCAAAGACGGTGATATAAAATTTTTCCAATTTCCGACGATACCCTTTATTCGCGGAGAGTGGATGAAGATTTGTGGAGTGAGCGAAGAGGAGCTACCGGAAGTTCCATAAATCTGCTCACTAGTGCCCTTCCTCTTTCTGTCCTTTGATTCCTGAAATACCCAAACTTTCAACCAAAAATCTACGCATTCAAAAAATAAAAGTCTGGCATCGCTATACTCCAAAACTGGCATAAGATTAAACTTCAAAAATCTGCTTTTTAATCAAAAAGACAGCGTCAAAATGACAATGCACATACCTGTATTTTTTATACCATGGTTGTACGCAATGAAAAATTTTTCTTTGTCTATTACCACGACCTAACGCAACTTATATTCGTAAATATGTATTTATATATATTTATACGTATGTATATATTTGTTTATTAACGACTACCTGCAGATTTGTACTTTTACCCTTTTGCCTTGTATGTACGTATGTATGTATGTTCCCCAAAGGAAAAAATTGTCGCTTGCGACAAACTCCGATTCGACCAACTTACACTTGTGAATACCAACAAAAAATTCTCAGCTCTCCGATTCTCCTAAGTAAGAAAATAAATAAAACAAAAAATTGATCGGCAGAATTATTCTTGTAAAGTATGTATGTAGGTAAAAAGATAACAAAACCGACAAGCACAGAAAAATATACCAACAACACAGTACCTATATACACTGCTACCAAAAACAATACTTCATAGAATTTTTCTTTTCTCACAAAAAACCAATTTACCAACTCTTTAATTTTTTTGTTGCCCCACGTTGGGCGCCAATTTGTCACCTACCCTTTTATACAAACAACAAAACGCCACGGCTTAATACAAAAAGGGCAAAACAACAACACTTGGTGACAATAGCGAAAATCTAATGCACCGACTCTCTCAGTGGAGACGGGGTGGGTACATAAAATAAATCAACCACACAAACTAAAACCAACCAAAAATAAATGACCAACATTTTTTTCAAAAATATCCAAAACTATGACAAACAAATGTTTTATGGGTGCACCCGAGGTGAGGTCCAACCGGAAGGTTACGAACCCACTCGCACAGTTCCTGAGCTGCCAGGAACAACTTTAACCCGCCGCCAAATGACTGGGCTCTGGGTGCGGGACGCTAAAAGGATGGGTTAAGGAAATCGGGGAACGAAACAAAGAAGCGACAAATTCTACAAGAACAACAACACAGAGTATACTTATCAGAGCCGGAGTGTGTTCCGCCTTCAGGATCTCCGCGGTATCCACCACCAAGCAACTATGATCCACCTTGATCACGAGCAAAACAGAACCAACTCTAATTTTCCTTCTTTTTTTTTCTACACACCCTAACCCGAACTTTATTCTTTCTTTCACTAACACTTATTAATTTTTCTAACACCACTCGTCTCTATATTTTTGTTTTAAATTTAATTTCTCCACTCTTTTCTTTAATTTCTATAACTCTACTTTAATTATAAAACACCAAATTATTTTCCTACACACTATTCAATTTTTAAATCAAGACTTCACTTCTAATAATTTTTTATATCACGATTGGCACAAAAAAAGATATCTTGCCTCCTTCACATACAAACGTATTCTGATGCGCACCCGCGAGCCAGGCCGAAGGCTGCGCGCCAGCATATACATTTCTTTTGTATATACCCTCAGGCTGTATGTGTGGGTAACCACCCGGTCGCACCGAACCGCTAACCTGTGCGGGCATCTCCGATGCCCCGACCAATGATATACAACCACACACACATAAACTGCCTTCATCTAGCGGATGCCTTAATACACCGCAAAAGGGACGAAAGCGATTACACCCCTTTCTGCGCCTTCCGCGCTCATTCTTTTTCTTTATTTACATCCTACATATTTACATATATGTATAACAATTTGGTGGGGAACTCCGCTAAAAGGCAAAAGCTCGCAACACACTCCGCCAGTACTGCCCATCATGGCAATATCGTATAACTTCATTTGTCGCCGCTAGGGTGCGCTCCCCGTTGGGAACAAAGGATAAAAGGTAAAAAGGTAAATAAACAAAACAAATGAAAATTTGCTCTGCCAGTGCATACATACATAGTGGGAGTAGCAAAGGGAAAAATATTTTGTCAGACCGCGACAATGCATCCAAGTAACTTTTGCGCTAAAAAGAGACACATGCCCTTCAGTTACAATAAATGGAGAAACGATACCCCAGAAAGACTTCGAAACATACCTTGGTATCACACTGGATAGAAGATTGACATGGAAAAATCACATTGGTAACAAAATAGTTCAATCTAAGTTGAAAATAAACAAATTACAATGGATAATTGGTCCAAAATCCAAATTGAGCTTGGAGAACAAATTACTATTATTTAACATGGTGATTAAACCATCTTGGATATATGACGTTGAGCATGTGCTTTTCAAAGGGACATGTTCACAATAGAGGTGAAGCGAGTAAAGCAAAGTATAAAGTTAGCCATGCCTCAACTTTTTTACACTTTGATAAACATCTCCCCTTGTGTGCGTGTGAGTATGTTTGTATATCTACAGAAGTGAACAGAGAAAAGTAAAAAATAACATTCGAATAAGCAGAAAAAAGCAAATTCCCCAAATATTTTACCAAAAATCAGGTTTATAAATTAAAACAAAGAAGTGAAGTGGAAATTGTCAAAGTGTAAATTGTAGCAAGCATCTGGAATTTCGCTTTGCTTACGTAATACATGAACGGCTCCTTACCATACAAGGGAATGCGAAGTGTTACATAACTTAACGTGTAATTCTTTTAATAGATGTGCGTTCCTAGAGGTATGCATAGGATATAAATTAGTGGGAACAACATGCCTTTACCTGGATATGTGAATCATGAGAAAATAATGAAGAGTTCCGGAGATACGGCCCAAAAACGTCGCTCATCGGCCACAAAATCAAGTTTTTTGAAACTTTAAGCGCCAAGCGGCACGTGTTAATATGATCCAATCGTTCTTAAACTTTGGCTATCTTAAAATCTGCAAAGGCTGATCATTTTATGGGGTTCCCGTTGACAAAATTCCTCAAAAAATTTCCCCTCCCTATCACTGCGGTCACCCTAATGTACATATGTCCAATCCAATTACAAAAAAATATGTACCCTAGATTTTAACAATATGAGTTGCTTATTTCCGCTATGCAATAATACCAAATATGGCTGCAAAGACGGTGATATAAAATTTTTCCAATTTCCGACGATACCCTTTATTCGCGGAGAGTGGATGAAGATTTGTGGAGTGAGCGAAGAGGAGCTACCGGAAGTTCCATAAATCTGCTCACTAGTGCCCTTCCTCTTTCTGTCCTTTGATTCCTGAAATACCCAAACTTTCAACCAAAAATCTACGCATTCAAAAAATAAAAGTCTGGCATCGCTATACTCCAAAACTGGCATAAGATTAAACTTCAAAAATCTGCTTTTTAATCAAAAAGACAGCGTCAAAATGACAATGCACATACCTGTATTTTTTATACCATGGTTGTACGCAATGAAAAATTTTTCTTTGTCTATTACCACGACCTAACGCAACTTATATTCGTAAATATGTATTTATATATATTTATACGTATGTATATATTTGTTTATTAACGACTACCTGCAGATTTGTACTTTTACCCTTTTGCCTTGTATGTACGTATGTATGTATGTTCCCCAAAGGAAAAAATTGTCGCTTGCGACAAACTCCGATTCGACCAACTTACACTTGTGAATACCAACAAAAAATTCTCAGCTCTCCGATTCTCCTAAGTAAGAAAATAAATAAAACAAAAAATTGATCGGCAGAATTATTCTTGTAAAGTATGTATGTAGGTAAAAAGATAACAAAACCGACAAGCACAGAAAAATATACCAACAACACAGTACCTATATACACTGCTACCAAAAACAATACTTCATAGAATTTTTCTTTTCTCACAAAAAACCAATTTACCAACTCTTTAATTTTTTTGTTGCCCCACGTTGGGCGCCAATTTGTCACCTACCCTTTTATACAAACAACAAAACGCCACGGCTTAATACAAAAAGGGCAAAACAACAACACTTGGTGACAATAGCGAAAATCTAATGCACCGACTCTCTCAGTGGAGACGGGGTGGGTACATAAAATAAATCAACCACACAAACTAAAACCAACCAAAAATAAATGACCAACATTTTTTTCAAAAATATCCAAAACTATGACAAACAAATGTTTTATGGGTGCACCCGAGGTGAGGTCCAACCGGAAGGTTACGAACCCACTCGCACAGTTCCTGAGCTGCCAGGAACAACTTTAACCCGCCGCCAAATGACTGGGCTCTGGGTGCGGGACGCTAAAAGGATGGGTTAAGGAAATCGGGGAACGAAACAAAGAAGCGACAAATTCTACAAGAACAACAACACAGAGTATACTTATCAGAGCCGGAGTGTGTTCCGCCTTCAGGATCTCCGCGGTATCCACCACCAAGCAACTATGATCCACCTTGATCACGAGCAAAACAGAACCAACTCTAATTTTCCTTCTTTTTTTTTCTACACACCCTAACCCGAACTTTATTCTTTCTTTCACTAACACTTATTAATTTTTCTAACACCACTCGTCTCTATATTTTTGTTTTAAATTTAATTTCTCCACTCTTTTCTTTAATTTCTATAACTCTACTTTAATTATAAAACACCAAATTATTTTCCTACACACTATTCAATTTTTAAATCAAGACTTCACTTCTAATAATTTTTTATATCACGATTGGCACAAAAAAAGATATCTTGCCTCCTTCACATACAAACGTATTCTGATGCGCACCCGCGAGCCAGGCCGAAGGCTGCGCGCCAGCATATACATTTCTTTTGTATATACCCTCAGGCTGTATGTGTGGGTAACCACCCGGTCGCACCGAACCGCTAACCTGTGCGGGCATCTCCGATGCCCCGACCAATGATATACAACCACACACACATAAACTGCCTTCATCTAGCGGATGCCTTAATACACCGCAAAAGGGACGAAAGCGATTACACCCCTTTCTGCGCCTTCCGCGCTCATTCTTTTTCTTTATTTACATCCTACATATTTACATATATGTATAACAATTTGGTGGGGAACTCCGCTAAAAGGCAAAAGCTCGCAACACACTCCGCCAGTACTGCCCATCATGGCAATATCGTATAACTTCATTTGTCGCCGCTAGGGTGCGCTCCCCGTTGGGAACAAAGGATAAAAGGTAAAAAGGTAAATAAACAAAACAAATGAAAATTTGCTCTGCCAGTGCATACATACATAGTGGGAGTAGCAAAGGGAAAAATATTTTGTCAGACCGCGACAATGCATCCAAGTAACTTTTGCGCTAAAAAGAGACACATGCCCTTCAGTTACAATAAATGGAGAAACGATACCCCAGAAAGACTTCGAAACATACCTTGGTATCACACTGGATAGAAGATTGACATGGAAAAATCACATTGGTAACAAAATAGTTCAATCTAAGTTGAAAATAAACAAATTACAATGGATAATTGGTCCAAAATCCAAATTGAGCTTGGAGAACAAATTACTATTATTTAACATGGTGATTAAACCATCTTGGATATATGGGATGCAACTTTGGGGTTCTGCATCCAAATCCACCTTAGAAAGAATCCAACGACTGCAATCAAAAACGTTAAGGTCAATATGTAGAGCGCTTTGGTATATGAAAAATTCCGCTATCCATAGCGACCTAAAGATAAACACTGTGAGTGAAGAAATAGCAAAAATACAATCTAATTACACAAGCAGGCTAGTCAACCATCCAACAGCCTTTACTAATACATGAGTGTTCCGTACGATCCTATCCCATTAGGCCGTAAAAACTCCCAATTTCATACATGCGGCTTATTGGAATTCCTTCCAATCCGTAAACTGCAACAGCATTTACTTTTGCAACACACAATTGTTTCCTGGAGGGTCCTGTCCTCAAGTCGGTCGAACTTTTAATACTATACAACCAGCTGATTGGAATTCCACTCCATTCCGACGGCATAAATACATACTATATAATGAAAATGAAAATGAAGAACATCAAGCCGAATATAAAATGAAATTACGTACATAAATACTATAAGTAAAGCCAAAAAATACTCACATACATAAGTATACTACTACAGATATGTCTTCACAAGTATTTATTTTATATTAAATAAAATTGCTTTTCATCCAAATGTTATTTGAAGCACTGGCAACGAATAACTAGTTGTATTCTAGGTTAAGATTTCATAAAAATTATTATATTCTCAAAGAATGATACAATAAAAAATATATCCGAAAAAAAAAAAAAAAAATTTGCGTTATTTTAGTTACTAAATGCTTTCGCTAGGTTAGTCGCTTGTCTAAATGAATGCCAAGATATTTAACCTCCGTAGACTGAAGGATATATTTGTTGTTTAGTCTAATTGCTGGGCATGTTTTGGGTCTTAAAGCAAATCTAACATGTTTACATTTCTTCTCATTTATTTTTATACGCCAGTTTGCTGACTAAAGCAGTATCATCCGCAAAGGTTGATGTCCTTACCTTGTCACTCGTTGGAATGTCTGACGTATGTATAGACTACATATGTATAAGGTTGGGCCCAACACACTTCCTTGAGGGATGCCAGCCGGGATTGGGAATTCTTGGGTAATGAAATCAGACACTCTTACAGTGAAATGTTTGTTTAATAGATATGAAGGTAATATCCCGTGGAATTCCTTCGGCAACATTTTCTTAATTTTATATATCAAAAACTCATGCCATACCTTGTTGAATGCTTGAGCTACATATATCAAGAAACGTTACTGAGCAATACTCTCTCAGCTCAAATGATTTTCGTATTTAATTCGTTATTCTATTAACCTGTTCAATTGTACCATGGTTTTGTCGAAAACCAAACTGGTGTTCAGATATTATATTTTGTTCAAGGAGAAAATGAGATATCTTTGGTAGCAGTGCTTTTTCAAATAATTTTGAAATGCAGGAGAGCAAGCTTATTGGTCTGTATGAAGAAGGCTGTGTTGCATCTTTTCCTGGTTTGGCTATCATTATGGTCTGCTACCTTTCCATGAATTTGGAAAATATATTTGAAGATAGCATTGAAGACAACGGAGAGGAATGCTAATACAACGCCAGGTAGCATTTTGCGAGTAATGTGATCGTGACGCGCTGACTTTTTGGGATTCAATTGGTTTATTAATGTTTTAATCTCAGTTGCATTTGTGGTTATATGTATTATTTCACAGATTTGGCAGTTTAAATTAATTTGTTGGGTTATTCGGCTGAAAGACGCCCTTCAAGTGATCAGCAAAGCAGACGGCCTTTTCTTCATTACTGCGCGCTCTGCTACCAGATGTTTGCCTTATTGGCATGTCTAAAACAACTGGAGGTTTTAAGTTCTTCTGAGCTTCCCAGAGTGAATATTTTTTGTTGAAATTTGATGAAAGTTTTTTTACATAATTCTGTATTTTGTAATCTTCTGCTTTCTTTAATGCGTCTTTTAGTTGTCTCTCGGCATCTTTTAAACGCATCCGCGACACTGGAGAACAGCTTGACTGCCATAATCTCCTAAAACGTCTCTTATCTGTCACAAGTTTTTCGATTTCTGCATTTGAACCACTTAAGTACATTTTTTCATATTCTCGGTACTTATAGTCCGTTCTATCAGTTTAATACACCCATGCGTTTGTCTTCAGACTTCGATTCTTACTATGTAATCCACGGTATATATATTGAGACGGTAATGCCAGTAGGCGGAAATGTCAAATACTGCTTACGTCACAGGACCAATAAAGCCGCGAACAACCAAACAAACAGCTGTGCCAATTGCAAAAGGAAATGACGTATGAGGACCTGATACTTTTTTCTAAAACCGAAATAAATATGGCGGCCAGCGAACTGACATGACCTTTTAATTGGATCATGTATGTAATCGTGTTAACCCTATGTGCGCCATTGGGGTGACTACCACCCAGTACTTTCTTTTGTAAAATAATTATTTCGATCGCTTCAGCAGTACCCGAAATAAAACGCTCTGAACATTCCGAGGAATATCTTACTTTTTTAATTCCCAGTCAAGACTGACAAAAAATGAATAGCAGTCATTTTGACCCTAATCAAAAGACTGCGCAGTCACAAAGTACTGCGTTACTTAACATCTCTGCCCTATAGCGACTTACAAATTCCCTTTTTCCTAACTTTATTAAAAAAGTGGTCAAAATAACCCTTTCGTGAGGGTGCTAGAGGGTTAAAATGTTCTCAAAAATTATTCGCCATAAAATTTTTCCAGGGGTCTCCTCAGAAAAAATCTGTGAAAAATGATCCTAAAATAACACAGGAAGCGAAAAACATATACATATTCCTCCAAATGTTGAATGTGTTTTATTTCGGGTTCTACTGAAGCGATCGAAATACTTCTTTTGCACATGCAGGCATTAAGGTGGTATAAACTAAATACTGGGTGGTAGAGAACCCAATGGTTCGCACAGGGTTAATACGATTATATAGTCGAAACCTTCTCCTCATGCCAAAGACATTGGTGTAGTAAACTTATGCCTCAGACATACATGTGGTATGAATATTATAATATCAATACTATGATTTGGCTTTACTATGAAAATTTTCAATTAAACTACAATATGAGTTGAATTTTTTGAAGTGGGCCACCTAAAATTTTTTCGACGGCCATGTATTTTAATGAAAGTGGGTAGTATGGCTCACAACGCTTAAAAAAAATACGTATTTAACGCTTTTTCGAAATTCGAATTATTTTCCAAGTTATGGCTATCAACACTTCGAAGTTCCTCAGTTTTTGCCGATTTTCTCACGATTGGTGAAACCGATTTTCCTAAATTTTTACATATATATAAAAGATGACATCTTCTAGCAAACTGCATTTCTTATTTTTGCAAATCATTTTTTTTGCAAACATTATTCGCAATTTTTATGTTCTGGACCACGGTCGCATGGCGCTTTTGTATGATGTTGTTGGGCATTCCATTAGTAACTATTAGCAAAAAAAAAGTTTTGGGGCACTTTAAAGGCGCGGGAGTTATTTACCCTTTTACACTTGTTATTTTTGTATGCAATTTTTTTTGTTACTTACTGAGTACTACGAATAATGAATTAAAGCATGCATAACTCCCGCTCCCTTAAAGTGCCCCAAAATTTTTTTTGCTAATAGTTACTAATGGAATGCCCAACAACATCATACAAAAGCGTCATCCGACCGTGGTCCAGAACACAAAAATTGCGAATAATGTTTGCAAAAAAAATTATTTGCAAAAATAAGGAATGCAGTTTGCTAGAAGATGTCATCTTTTATATATATGTAAAAATTTAGGAAAATCGGTTTGACCAATCGTGAGAAAATCGGCAAAAACTGAGGAACTTCGAAAAGTGTTGATAGCCATAACTTGGAAAATAATTCGAATTTCGAAAAACTGGGCCAAACGTATTTTTTTTTTGTTGTTGTGAACCATACAAAACAGTTTCAGAAAGAACGTACAACTTCGAAAAAAAGTGGCCCACTTCAGAAAATTCAACTCATATGAGAGTGACACATATGTGGTATAGATCGCAATATTTCTACTGTACCACAATGGGTGTCTCTAGCATTAGGAATCGGACGATAAATACCGAAGATATGAAAAAATGAATTTTAGCGACATCTAGCGGCGCCCAAAAACATTTTTTTTTCCGGAAATGTTTTCCAAAAGGATCATATGGGGGCTATGGTGGACTTTTTTTCTTGGTCCAAATAAGCCGAGACTGACTAGAGAGTACATACCATAGCCATACCACACTTTATCCAAAAAAAATCCCTTTTTTTGCCCTGTTTTAGAGGAATGGACATTGGAAGATCTTAGTCAAATAACGAAGGTTCCGTCCATTATTTTACGACGGAGAATTGTATTTTGGGTCACACATGGTATAATTGGTGAAATTCGACCAGCCGTATTCAAACTCTTAGAGGACGATGGAAAAAAGACAAATTTCAATCCTAAACGAGATCATCAAACATTAGTTGGTGAAGAGGATATTGAGTCGGCTATGGCCTCCGCAAGCGATCAACGAGAGGAAGAGTTACAGGTTAGTATTTACGATCATAAATCTATATATATATAAATCTCATATCACATTTTTGTGCGGCTTTCACTTTTAAACTACTGAACCAAAAAAAAAAAAAAACAAGAGCGCGGCTGTCTTCGTCCGTTCCGAAGACTTTATACCTTTCATGAATGGGGAAATGAAAAGTTACATAGTCTGATATTGTTTAATTTATACTTTCCATTCCATGGGTCATTTGTGCAAAGATTCCTTAGAAAAAGAAGTGTCATCATTTAAATGGAGAAGTTATACCCTAAAATATATATATCTGAACAATCGGTTGTATGGCAGTTAAATGTTATAGTGGTCCGATCTTGACAAATTTCGGTGACATTATTTAGGTCCATAAGGGTACAAATACTTCAAAGTTGCATGCGCCTAGCTATTTAAAATGTCCATATATGAACAATCGGTTGTATATCAGCTATATGTTATAGTGGTCCGATTCGGCCGATTCCGACAAATGATCAGCTTCTCCTAAAAATACACTCACATTCCGAATTTCAAGCAGATATCTCAAAAACTGGGGGACTAGTTTGCGATCAAACAGACAGACGGACATGGCTTAATCGACTCAGCTCATGATCCTGATCATATTGGTATATATTTTGGTAGGTCTGCCACGCCTCCTTCTGGTACTTTCACCATACGTGTTTCGGCCAAACCTGTTAAATAATGATTATTAATCGTAATGATTACCGGCTTGATTGATTATTTTTTCAACTGTCCATTTAATGATTGATTACCCATTGTTTTCAAATTTTAATGATTATTTTGCAATTACCATTAAAAAAAATCAAAAAAAATCATAAAAAATCAAAAAAAAAGAAAAATAATCATAAAAAATCAAAAATAATCAAAAATAATCAAAAAAAATTATTTTGATTATTTTTGATTATTTTTGATTATTTATGATTTTTTTTGATTTTTTTTGATTTTTTATGATTTTTTTTTGATTTTTTTTGATTTTTTTTAATTTTTATCAATATGGTTTAAAGAAATATGCACATTTGTACGTATGCAGGTATGTATATAGCCCTTTAAGGCAGACTCCCGACGGTAGCTTGATGGTAGTACCGGGGGGTTCGATACGATGAGCGTAGGTGGTGTAGTGCGGTTAAAGTCCCACACTAACAGGATAAAGGCTCTATATGCTTCCTCCTCGTATATTTGTGCAGAGAGGCATACACATTTATACATATCTTACAAGCTTGGAATTATTGTTAATTTGTCATTGACCGTACATGGTACGATGCACGTTTATATCTAATTATTTATCTTTATGAAAAATTGTTTAAAGTGGCCAAATCAAACATTTTAGTGTAACATTCGCTGACTTTCGAGACTTTATGACATTCATGAATGAGGAAAAGAAGCGATACATAGTCTCATTTTCATTAATTTATACAGTGAATTATGTGTGTTATTTATGGAGATGTTATAGTCCAAAATGTCTATATCTGAACAATCCGTTGTATGGGACCTATATTTTATAGTGGTCCAATTTCTCTTAAGAAGTCACCCAAGTACCAAATTTCAAGTAGATATCTCAAAAAAATGAGGGATTAGTTTGCGTTTATACAAACGACTCAGCTCATGATCCTCATCATAGCGGTTATATTTTGGTGGATCTGTCATGCCTCCTTCTGCATTTTCCGTCAGTTTGTCTGTATATTTTATTGCCAAATTTGAAATAATTCTGGTCCAGGGTTATTTTCAGCGTATTTACGATCTCTGTTGCAATGTCTTTGTTCGTTTTCTCTGTCAGTATTTTAGTTAGAGCTTTTAGTATTTCTGTCTTTGGTATCGAGGGGTATAGATCCTTCACGTAAAATGATACCAGTTTTGAGTCCTTGGGTACGTTCAGAATTCTCAGTTTGTTGACTAGTTCCGTTGTGTTTTTGATTGCGTGTTTATTGGACAGGTCTAATTTCTCGGCTAGTAGCATATTTAGATGTTTTGAAAGTCTATATCCTGGTGCCGATTTATGGTTTACTATTGGTCGCATAGGTGTTCCTGTTTTGTGGATTTTAGGTAGTGCGATCAGTGATGGGGCAGATGGGTTCATTGCTGTGAGAGTGTAGGCTACTTTGCTGTCTCTTATATTTTTCGCTTGTTTTATTGCACGCTTTATTGTCATTTGGTATTCTTCCGTTGGGTCTTTTCTCATCACTCCGCAGCCCATTTCTTTGATTAGTTGACCTGTTTTTGCGGTGTATTCCTCTTCCTCCATTAGCACAGTTGTATTTCCTTTGTCTGTTTCACACTTCATCAATTTTTTCAAAAAAGGAAAAATTCTTAATTTCATATAAGTTGTTTTTATTGTTCATCATACGCCATACCGTTTCAGCCCTAGTTATTGCCCTATTGTATTCTTTTAAAAGGCAGAACTATTACGTACTTACGTTCCGACATTGTTCCTCAAATAGGATTATTTGGGAATTTGTATTCGTCTTCGCGTGCCTACTACATAATAAAGCAGTAGACGATTTGCTATGTTGCAAATAGATTTACGTAAAGATAATCTCTGTCATAATCAGAATTCTTTATTCGCTCTTCCCTGTCCTTATACTGAACCTAGAAATGAATCTTCCCCAGGTGTAGGAAGGGTTTGTATCCGTATCTACTAGTACGAAAAACTTCGAACGAGCCAATGTCTATACAAATTTTGTACTTCTAAATTTGTCGACATTTTAATTAGTGCAGTTGTCGCTGTAGAATACACAATGACTTGGATACACCTGTCCCCATATTTACTGCAGGGTTACGTACTTTAATATGCGTTCACATACATTTGTACAAACAAACTTTATGCCTCTCTGACCAAACATACATGCCTACCTGAATACTTATGTGCATGCGTATCCAAATTTCTTTACAACAATATAGAAAAAAATCAAACAAAATAAAAAAAAATCAAAAAAAAATCATAAAAAATCAAAAAAAATCAAAAATAATCATAAAAAATCAAAAATAATCAAAAATAATCAAAATAATTTTTTTGATTGTTTTTGATTATTTTTGATTTTTTATGATTATTTTTGATTTTTTTTGATTTTTTTTTGATTTTTTTTAATGGTAATCATTAAAATTACTTATTTTCAGCAAAAGAATTAAAATAATGATTACCAATTAAAAAACAAAACAATTTAATTGATTACTAATCCTAATCGGAATTTAACAGGTCTGGTTTCGGCACAAAGTTATAATACCATTTCATTCCCATGAAAGGTATAATTAGTAAATTCCGGCGGATATGTAGTTAATCTTTCATGCTGAATATCTCTGAAAGTGTGTATGGCAGGACCCTGGAAATTAGTGCGGAGATAAACAATAACTGTACCATAATATAATAATAGTACAATGACGCTATTATAACCCTGACGAGTTTTATGGCTGAGCTTCTCTCCCGATTCGAGGTAAAAAAGAAAAAGGGTGCCACCTGTTCAATAATCCATTTTTACGCTACAGTTTATCTCATTTTTAAATTTGAAGTGTCATGCAAGGCCTAGCACTGAAGATGGGTAATAAAAGGAAAGGGAAGAGGAAAATGAAAATGAAAGGGACGGATATGGCGAAGGACAGGAAGCGAAAGAGGAAATATGAAAATAAAATGGATAAAGGGAAAAGAAAGCGCAAATAAAGGGAAAGGGGAAGAGAAAGAGAACAAGAAAGAAAAGGAGGAGCGCGACAAATGGCCTTTTGTAGGACCATAGTCTAGAAAAATATTCGGCACAAAACTTCACTATGGGGCTCCTCGGTCAAAATCTATGTATAAAAAATCTAGGTCAACAGAAAATAAAAATAACCAGTAGCTATGAAGGTATATCAAAAAATTTTCAAATGTGGCAATAAGAGGTCTTCCACCATCAAATTGTCGCACAGTGTAATTGAAAGCCACAGCATCGCGTGGCCGGGTTTACTAGTTTAATACCTATTTGTTGACACATAATTATTGTGACAGTACATAAGCAATACTCATTGAGAATAAGCCAACAAGATGGTTCAGCTTCCAGATTTAGATGTGGAGATCCACGTCTAAGTGCGAGTGAGTACTTGGTGGGCGATACGAGTAAATAGATACGACCAAAAGTACCATTTAAGTTTATTATTTCTGCAAACTTATTCCAATAATAACAAGTAAGGAAGCCTAAGTTCGAGTGGAATCGAACATTAGATACTCAGCTGTATGCTTTCATTGTTTGTTTGCGTTTGTTCGATATAGGGTGTATTTTATATGAAACGAGTGCTGCATAAAGTGGGCGTAACCACGCCTATTTTCAATAGTATTATCAGTCATCCAACTAAGCATATGAATATTATTCTTTGTACAAAATTTCATCCCTCTATGACTTTTAGTTACAAAGACTTCACGTTACAAATTCCAAAAGGGTGTTCCAGAAATATCTTTGTTAAAAAGTAGGCGTGGTCATAAACCGATTTCAATAAATTTTTGCGTGTCTATTAACACATGTTATAAAAGTGCATAAACTAAGTTTCGTCATAATATCTCAGTTATTTGTCGAGTAATAGGCTCGTAGATTTCTTTGTATAAAAAGAGGCGGTGCCACGCCCATTTTATAAAATTTTTTTATTTTTTGTTTCCAGTCTATTGTAGAACTCATGTCACAAAATTTCAATGAATTATCTTTATATTTCACAGAGATATCGCTAAAAATGATTTTATTAGGCCACTTTATAATACCCATATATAAAAGTGGGCGTGGTCGTCAACCGATTTTGGTAATTTTTCGTCCACACATTTGGCTAAGTAAATATATCACGCGTACCAAATTTCATCGACATATCTTTAACGGTTTCTGAGTTATGGCTTATAAAACTTTCAATATTTGCCCCTTAATAAGTGGGCGTGGCACCGCCCATTTTCCAAAATTTTTATATTTTTTGTTTTACGTCCGTAGTTGGACTCGTGCCACAAAATTTCAGTGATAGATCTTTATATTTGACAGAGATATCGCTTAAAATGTTTTTATTAGGCCCCTTTATAGTTCCCATATATAAAAGTGGGCGTGGCCGTCAACCGATTTTTATAATTTTTCGCCAAAACATTTGTCTAAGTAAGCAAATTACGCGTACCAAATTTCATCGATATATCTTCAACGGTTTCTGAGTTATGACATATAAAACTTTCAATGTTTGACCCTTAATAAGTGGGCGTGGCACCGCCCATTTTCCAAAACTTCATTAAATTTCTTCATAAGGGCCTGAGCTCAATACGTGGGTAAAATTTTAGCACTCTAGCTATATTAGTGGCTGAGATACCAAATTTCCGATTTTTTCTATATAGGAAAAGTGGGCGTGGTCATGGTCCGATTTCGCCCATTTTCAATACCAACCGCCCCAGTCTCGATACCAACTTGCATTTCAAATTTCATCAAAATATCTCAATTTTTACGCGAGTTATCGTGCGTACGGACGGACGGACGGACGGACGGACGGACGGACGGACGGACGGACGGACGGACATGGCTCAATCGATTTCTCTTTTCACCCTGATCATTTTGATATATATAAGTCCATATCTATCTCGATTATTTCATTATGTTACAATCCACCGTTATGAAATCAAAATTATAATACTCTGTGTACTAGTACAGCTGAGTATAAAAATAGTAAAAGCATTCAAACCAGCTGAATTCTGCGGTTCGCCATGTTATTAAAAATGCGAAGAACTTCGTTCGGATCAACCGATTTTGTTCTTTTTTTCTCAAAGGCGAGAAATACCATACCAGCCATTCTCTCGTGACCCATTGACAGCCTTTGAGGCCTATTGATTGCAGTTAGTGTTGAAAAGGTTGATTCGCACACTGCAGTACTACATCCTATGGTCGCTATAGATGCAAAAATTCATATGTGTCTTTAAACGCCTCTCGTTGCCTGTATATCTTCCATTATATCTTCGTTACGACCCAATTTTTGGCAATTAACATGCATGTAAATAGAAATATAATTAATGGAAGATAGCGACCAACCGCCATAAGCAAATAAGCGAGAGACAAAATTAAAGCCGGAAATATTAATAAAAAATTAAGGGCCGATTTCATAATGAAATTCTTAAAGCTCCTTTTGTTAAAGAAGCCTTTTAGTTAATGAGCCATTTAGATGTTTTTTAAAGTGGGAGTGATTTCATAATCATATAAAATTAAAAGGCTCCTTTAACGTCAAATGATTTTCATAAATTTAAAAATAAATATAAATTTATTGAAATTTGACATTTGGTTTTTTTCTGAAAATATGTAAATAAATTTTTTGATTGTGGCTTTATTTAATTTTTTTGAAAAAATAAAAAGAACAAAGAAGCATAATTTGGAAACCCAGTGCAGAAAAAATAGGAAGCGGTCATCCAACCTCACAAAAGAGGAAGAGATGAATATTGCATTATAGGACTCAACAAACAAAACAACAAACAAAATCGGTTCAAAAATTTTAATAAATTTTTGATATTTGATTTTGACAGACTGCAGAAATGAACCTTTTTTCTGGCAAAAGGAACCTTTAAATAACTTAAATGCCCGTTTTTGGGTATTTAACTTTAAAGGAACTTTTATCTTCAAAAATACTTTATGAAATCGATCAGCAAATTAAAGGCTTCTTTAGAATTTAAAGGAACTTTTAATTTGATTATGAAATCGGCCCTAAATGCAACAGAAAAATTAATTTTTTAAATTTTTAATTTTAATTTAATTTCCTTCGATTATTCCATACCTAAGAGTGCTATGATCTTTAAATTTGGTATGTGGGTCGCCTGTAGGTATGCACGCAAGTCGAGGTGAGAAAAAAACTCTCGAAAATTATTAAACGATAACTATAGAAAATTTAGACACCTCATTTTTCCATCGAGTAAAATGTTTTAGATTAGCACACAGCCTTAGAAATCAATTCCGCGCTTTTGGTGTTTTTCGCTCACAGTGAGATTAGTTTTTGTCAGAAATGTGCCGGAATGAACCATTCCTTTAACCAAACTACAAAAATTCGATGGTCTTATTTAATTATATCTGATGCAGGGTGGATTCTCCATATCACACATTGCAACCAGGGTTTGAATTGCTGACTGTGCTGCGACTGGCTCAGTCTAGTCGCATATTCGTTTAACAGAAATAACAACTAGCTCATTCGGTTGCTACTTAGTCGTTTTTTTTTTGGCAACTTGACTAGACTACGACTAGGAAAAGTAAACAACTTGACTAGAAAATGAGATAGTCGTTGGCCAACAAACAGCTTGTAACTGTGGCAGCAAATGCGACGGCGGGCAACTTGTAGTTTTAGTCGCAGTTATTTTCTCAATAAACAACTATGAAAATGTGTATACATATACCCGGATACCGGTCAAAATGTGATTGCCCAAAAACATTAAAATTACACTACAATATGGGTATCAAACGAAAGGAGATGACCCCAGGTTTCATTTGAACTTCTATATATTTCGATAAATTTATCGATAACTGAGTTATCGGTCAAAATGCGATTGCACAAAAACCTTAATATAACCCTTCAATATGGGCATCAAACGAAAGGGGATGGCCCCAGGTTTCATTTGGACTTCGATATATTTCGATAAATTTATCGATAACTGAGTTATCGTTCAAAATGCGATTGCACAAAAACCTTAATATTACCTTACAATATGGGTATCAAACGAAAGGGGATGGTCCCAGGTTTCATTTGAACTTCGATATATTTCGATAAATTTATCGATAACTGAGTTATCGTCAAAATGCGATTGCACAAAAACCTTAATATTACCTCACAATTGTGGCCGCTGTGGTGCAGTGGGTAGAGTGCTCGACTGCTATGCCAGAGGTCTCGGGTTCAAACCACGGTCCGAGCAAAACACCAAAACAATTTTTCTAATTAGTAAAAATCCAATTATTGGGTTTTTAAGAGCAGCGGTCACCTCCCGGCAGTGGGCGGCATACCCTCCGAGAGTATTTCTGCCATGAAAAAGCTTCTCACAAAAAATGCATTCGCCGTTCGGAGCCGGCATAAAACTGTAGGTCCACCCAATTAGTAGGAAAAACAAAAAGGAGCACACCTCGAATTGGGAGAGAAGCTCGGCCATAAAACTCGTCAGAGTTATAATAGCGCCATTGTATTATTATATTATTATATTATTACCTTACAATATGGGTATCAAAAGAAAGGGGATGGCGATCTCTTTTAGCGATGGCAATTTCTAGACTCCGGGTATTGCTTAGCCACGGAATATTTCTGAGGAATATTGGTATCAAATGAAGGAGCATTCCATGGTTTGTACGGGACAAATTGTACGAATTTTTACAGTTTTCGATTTGAATTAAAGGCACACCAAAATGTTAACCAACAGAATATCTGGCGCATTATTACTGTTTGATAATTAGACTGCGGATCTTTATGCAATTGCATATTTTTAAGGAAAAGAGATAGCGATATGGTTCCAAAGAGAAAAAATGAAAGTTATTAACAAAATATTCTAAATGACAGAGTTTTTAATGCTTAGCACGAAATTTTTATTTTAATTCAATTTTTAATTGTTGGGGTAAGTGGAAAAAAATTCAACAACTATTTACAGCGAAGGTTGAGTGTATAGCTATATATAGCACTAAAAACTCTTTCAAGTAAAATTGTTAACGTTGTTTGGTATATACATAAAATAAAATACCAACAACAATGTTCATTGCGAACTGCCTACAACAAATAATTCAGCACGTTTGTGGAGAATATATGCAAAAGCATATACACACTAACGTTAATGTTGAAAATGAAAAAGGCAAAAGTGGGGAAAATCCAACAGCTTGCACAGAGTCTCAATGGCCGAGTGTGTTTATCCGTTGGGTCATTGCGGCTGAAGTTGGAATGGACTCGGGTTCAATCCCCGGTGCATCCACTTCCGAAAAGAGTGCTGATGATCGAAAATGGTTTTTCGTGAAATAGCTATACACTCAACCTTCGCTGTAAATAGTTGTTGAATTTTTTTCCACTTACCCCAACAATTAAAAATTGAATTAAAATAAAAATTTCGTGCTAAGCACTAAAAACTCTTTCAAGTAAAATTGTTAACGTTGTTTGGTATATACATAAAATAAAATACCAACAACAATGTTCATTGCGAACTGCCTACAACAAATAATTCAGCACGTTTGTGGAGAATATATGCAAAAGCATATACACACTAACGTTAATGTTGAAAATGAAAAAGGCAAAAGTGGGGAAAATCCAACAGCTTGCACAGAGTCTCAATGGCCGAGTGTGTTTATCCGTTGGGTCATTGCGGCTGAAGTTGGAATGGACTCGGGTTCAATCCCCGGTGCATCCACTTCCGAAAAGAGTGCTGATGATCGAAAATGGTTTTTCGTGAAATAGCTATACACTCAACCTTCGCTGTAAATAGTTGTTGAATTTTTTTCCACTTACCCCAACAAAATATTCTAAATTTTCATATTTATTTCTGCATATTTTGCATATTGCATATAACTTGCATATTGCATATAACTTGTATATTTGCATATAACTTACATATTTGCATAATAATTGAGGTTTGGCATTTTTAATCCGCAAGTTAGAGTCTCGCGGAGTTCCCCTAATGGCTTCAATGGCCCTAATAACATAAGCTTTTGAAGGACTTGACGCTACGTCAGGATCATGTGGGCAAATAGTTTTGGTCAAAACTGAAGCTATTTCAAAAAAGAACCTGCTTTTGAAGTCATATTAGGAGTAGCCAAAATACTTTCAGGTGACAACAAAATATTAGAAACTGGAATACAGATTCCCAGTCAATTTTGGAGCGAATTTAAGTATGCTCCGGTTACATCTTGTGATGTTGAGCGTTCATTTTCAACATATAAACGGATCTTAACCGATAAGCGTCACAATGTTTCCATTGAAAATGTGGAGAAAACACTTGTAGTATATTGTGGTCTTAACTACAACTAAAATTACCTCTTTACATTAAAAATTATTATAATAAAAATTAGTTCCTATTTGCAGTTTGTTTTTGGGTGTTAATGGGTTTTATATTTGCATAGAACAAAAGATTCAGCATAGAACATATGATTTTTGCATTCAACTATACTTTACTTATTGTGTATATAACTTAAAATTTCATATCTGATGTAAAAAAATTTGCATATAACTTGCATATAACCTGCATATAAGTTGCATATATTTTGCATATCCAAAACAGAGCAAGAAAATTCGCTTTGGAATGTGAATATATAGTTTTGAATCAATATAACTCTTAATAAATCATTTTAAATTTTTTGCATAAAGATCCGCAGTCTATTGATAATACTCTTATTAAAAGCAGAAACTTTCTTTTGAAATATTCGTGTATGTAAGAAAAATCTTAAAAAAGTTATGTGTTATGGGTTAACATTTTGGTGTGCCTTTAATTCAAATCGAAAACTGTAAAAATTCGTACAAATTGTCCCGTACAAACCATGGAATGCTCCTTCATTTGATACCAATATTCCTCAGAAATATTCAGTGGTTAACCAATACCCGGATTCTAGAAATTGCCATCGCTAAATGAGATCGCCATCCCCTTTCGTTTGATACCCATATTGTAAGGTAATATTAAGGTTTTTGGGCAATCATATTTTGACCGATAACTGAGTTATCGATAAATTTATCGAAATATATCGAAGTTCAAATGAAACCTGGGGCCATCCCCTTTCGTTTGATACCCATATTGTAAGGTAATATTAAGGTTTTTGTGCAATCGCATTTTGACCGATAACTCAGTTATCGATAAATTTATCGAAATATATCGAAGTTCAAATGAAACCTGGACCATCCCCTTTCGTTTGATACCCATATTGTAAGGTAATATTAAGGTTTTTGTACAATCGCATTTTGAACGATAACTCAGTTATCGATAAATTTATCGAAATATATCGAAGTCCAAATGAAACCTGGGGCCATCCCCTTTCGTTTGATGCCCATATTGAAGGGTTATATTAAGGTTTTTGTGCAATCGCATTTTGACCGATAACTCAGTTATCGATAAATTTATCGAAATATATCGAAGTTCAAATGAAACCTGGGGCCATCCCCTTTCGTTTGATACCCATATTGTAAGGTAATATTAAAGTTTTTGTGCAATCGCATTTTGACCGATAACTTAGTTATCGATAAATTTATCGAAATATATAGAAGTTCAAATGAAACCTGGGGTCATCTCCTTTCGTTTGATACCCATATTCTAGTGTAATTTTAATGTTTTTGGGCAATCACATTTTGACCGGTGTCCGGGTATATGTATACACATTTTCATAGTTGTTTATTGAGAAAATAACTGCGACTAAAAACTACAAGTTGCGCGCCGTCGCATTTGCTGCCACAGTTACAAGCTGTTTGTTGGCCAACGACTATCTCATTTTCTAGTCAAGTTGTTTACTTTTCCTAGTCGTAGTCTAGTCAAGTTGCCAAAAAAAAAAAACGACTAGCAACCGAATGAGCCAGTTGTTATTTCTGTTAAACGACCATGCGACTAGAATGCACAGTCGTATTTATGTTGCTTTGACTACTTGCTAGTCAGCAATTCAAACCCTGATTGCAACCGCAATAATCTTTTATCTCAAAGTATGACAAAAAAATTTAATTATAATAATTCATCTCACTTGTTGACCTTTTTAAGGTAGGGCATTCTAATTTTAAGGTAGGGCATTGCCCCTCAAAGCCCCCCCTAGCTACGGGCCTGGAGGGATAGGAATATTCAGTTATTAACAATTATTTAGTATTCGCAGACATTACTACCGATTTTGAGATAATGGTCAGCAACACGGCAATCTAGGGCTTTTTCTTTAGGCTTTATAGGAATAAATTTTAGGCAGAACAACGTCTGGCGGGTCAGCTGGTAGGATATAAAGGATAACACATGCGATGTATTGTGGAACGAATTTCCGTCATCCCTTGTCAAGTTTGATTTGGTTATAAAACGGTTTCGGCTATGTGCCATCTTCAGTATCTGGTTTCGTTCTAAGGTAATCTCGTTGGTTCGCTAGTATTTATAGTCATTAATGTACGTTATTTTGTCCTCGTTAATTGGTCATGTGCTACGTGTGTGTGTACGTGCGCGGTCAAGTATGTTAGTCTTGTTACCTGTGGTCCCTTCATTGTGTGTTATTGCTTTCTTTTGTGAAGTTTTATTTCTGTCATTAGTATATTTGTTGTCCTTTTTTGGTATATTAGCCTGAGTGGCTCAAACAGTGTGTCCGAAGCTGTTTTTATTTGTTCGTTTATAATTTCCAACATAAACGTTTTCTGTTTGTATATTTCCATGTTCTCTAGTATGTTCAGTCGTTTTCCTTTGTATTTGACGTGGAGGATTTTGGCTGCTTTTCCTATCTTCGTTGGAACACATTTGTTTTGTGCCATGTGGTTGGCGAAATTTGATTCCACCATGGCTGAGGATTTCTTTATTTTCTTATTGTAGTCTCTAATGTGTTCTCGATATCTTGTTTTTATCTTTCGTCCTGTTTGTCCTATGTAACTGTTTTGGCATTCGCAAGTTAGTTTGTATACCCCTTGTTTATCAAATGCGTCTTCTTCGTTAACGTTGTTTCGTAGTAGTTTTCCTATGTTACTCTTGGTTTTAAATGCAGCGTTGATGTTGTACTTTTTAAGTACTTTGGCCAATTTGTATGACGTCAGTCCAGTGTATGTTAAGGCCGTCCATGTTTTTTCTTCTCTTTCTTTGTCATCCAATTTTCTTGAGGTAAAGTTCTTCTGTATTCGTTTTATTAGACCTCTTATATATCCGTTGTTCTCCCCTATTGTGTATATTGTGTTTAGTTCTTTGCTGTAAGCCCCTTTCTCTAACGGAGTGCGCTCGAGTCGTGTTATTAATTGTCTGAATGCGGCGTTTTTGTGTTGCTGTGGATGGTTCGAGGTATTGTGTATTATTGTATCCGTAGCTGTAGGCTTCCTGTATATTTCGTATGCAAATTTATCGGTCCCTTTGTTTAGACTTATTGTTAGGTCCAAGTAATTTATCTTTCCTTCTTTTTCTGTGTCCATAGTAAATTTTATATTTCTGTGTTGATTGTTGAGGTAGTTCACTATTTGTTCCTCTTTGTTTCCCGATAAGAGGCAGATGATGTCGTCCACATATCTCGCGTAAAACTTTACACCTAGATTTGTTGTCAGTTCCTCCATAAAATTTCCTTCTAAGTCTTGCATAAATGCCTCCATTAATATTGCTGAAGTGGGGTTCCCCATTCCGAGTCCATTAGTTTGTTTATATAATTTGTTGTTAAACTTGAAATAATTTTGGTCCAGGGTTGTTTTTAAAGCGTTAATAGTCTCTTTTGTACTGTCTTTATCTGTTTTTTCTGCTAATATTTTTTCAATAATTTTTACAGTTTCTGTCGTTGGTATCGATGGATATAGATCCTTAACATCAAATGATACCAGTTTTGGGTTCTTGGTTATGTTTAATTCCTTAAATTTTTCAACTAGTTCCGTCGTGTTTTTAATTGTGTACTTATTGGTCAGTTCTAGTTTTTCAGTTAGTAGGGTTTGCAAGTGTTTAGAGAGTCTATATCCGGGTGCTGATTTGTGGTTTATGATTGGTCTCATAGGTGTTCCTGTCTTATGTATTTTCGGCAATGCAATTAATGATGGAGCCGATGGATTCATCGATGTTAAGGAGTATGTTCGTCGATTATAGTTCTCGATTGTTTTATCGTTTGCTTTATTGCTTTTTAGTAGTCCTCGTCGACACTTCATGTCCTTAATCAGATTGTCCGTTTTTTCTGTATACTCCTGTTCATACATTAATACCGTCGTATTACCTTTGTCCGCTTTCGTCGCTATTATTTTATTGTCTTTTGGTTTTCGTTTCAAATTCTTAATAGTTTTGTCCTCGTTTGTTTTTGTTTTCTGCGATGATTTGATGTTTTTTTCTATTATGTGTCTGCATATGTGCCGTACATGGTCCTGCTTTTCTTTTGGTATTAGGGTCAGAATTTTTCAAATCAGCACAAAAAAATTTTTTTTCTTTGATTTTTATGATTCGTGTCTTAATCGATAGGTCTCCGTGTCAAGAATTAGTTCCCGAAATATTTTTGCAAAATGAACATTTTTGCAATAGTTATTCGCCAAGAAAGTTTTACATCAACTTCTTTAAAAAAAATTACTGTTAATCGACGGTACGATTAAATTTAACGTGAACTACGCCAAATTTTAGGTAATTATGTATATTTTAAAATAGTTTTTGAAAAAAATTAAAAAAAAAAAATTTCTGTATCCTTTTTAAGGATAATTGTTGTTATCAATGTTCTCCACCTAGGAAAAATTCGGAAAAAATATTGTAGATGTAATGATGCATCGTAAGCTGAATTACGAAGAAAAAAAGATGGGGACGACTAGCAACCGAATGAGCCAGTTGTTATTTCTGTTAAACGACCATGCGACTAGAATGCACAGTCGTATTTATGTTGCTTTGACTACTTGCTAGTCAGCAATTCAAACCCTGATTGCAACCGCAATAATCTTTTATCTCAAAGTATGACAAAAAAATTTAATTATAATAATTCATCTCACTTGTTGACCTTTTTAAGGTAGGGCATTCTAATTTTAAGGTAGGGCATTGCCCCTCAATGCCCCCCCTAGCTACGGGCCTGGAGGGATAGGAATATTCAGTTATTAACAATTATTTAGTATTCGCAGACATTACTACCGATTTTGAGATAATGGTCAGCAACACGGCAATCTAGGACTTTTTCTTTAGGCTTTATAGGAATAAATTTTAGGCAGAACAACGTCTGGCGGGTCAGCTGGTAGGATATAAAGGATAACGAATGCGGTGTATTGTGGAACGAATTTCCGTCATCCCTTGTCAAGTTTGATTTGGTTATAAAACGGTTTCGGCTATGTGCCATCTTCAGTATCTGGTTTCGTTCTAAGGTAATCTCGTTGGTTCGCTAGTATTTATAGTCATTAATGTACGTTATTTTGTCCTCGTTAATTGGTCATGTGCTACGTGTGTGTGTACGTGCGCGGTCAAGTATGTTAGTCTTGTTACCTGTGGTCCCTTCATTGTGTGTTATTGCTTTCTTTTGTTAAGTTTTATTTCTGTCATTAGTATATTTGTTGTCCTTTTTTGGTATATTAGCCTGAGTGGCTCAAACAGTGTGTCCGAAGCTGTTTTTATTTGTTCGTTTATAATTTCCAACATAAACGTTTTCTGTTTGTATATTTCCATGTTCTCTAGTATGTTCAGTCGTTTTCCTTTGTATTTGACGTGGAGGATTTTGGCTGCTTTTCCTATCTTCGTTGGAACACATTTGTTTTGTGCCATGTGGTTGGCGAAATTTGATTCCACCATGGCTGAGGATTTCTTTATTTTCTTATTGTAGTCTCTAATGTGTTCTCGATATCTTGTTTTTATCTTTCGTCCTGTTTGTCCTATGTAACTGTTTTGGCATTCGCAAGTTAGTTTGTATACCCCTTGTTTATCAAATGCGTCTTCTTCGTTAACGTTGTTTCGTAGTAGTTTTCCCATGTTACTCTTGGTTTTAAATGCAGCGTTGATGTTGTACTTTTTAAGTACTTTGGCCAATTTGTATGACGTCAGTCCAGTGTATGTTAAGGCCGTCCATGTTTTTTCTTCTCTTTCTTTGTCATCCAATTTTCTTGAGGTAAAGTTCTTCTGTATTCGTTTTATTAGACCTCTTATATATCCGTTGTTCTCCCCTATTGTGTATATTGTGTTGAGTTCTTTGCTGTAAGCCCCTTTCTCTAACGGAGTGCGCTCGAGTCGTGTTATTAATTGTCTGAATGCGGCGTTTTTGTGTTGCTGTGGATGGTTCGAGGTATTGTGTATTATTGTATCCGTAGCTGTAGGCTTCCTGTATATTTCGTATGCAAATTTATCGGTCCCTTTGTTTAGACTTATTGTTAGGTCCAAGTAATTTATCTTTCCTTCTTTTTCTGTGTCCATAGTAAATTTTATATTTCTGTGTTGATTGTTGAGGTAGTTCACTATTTGTTCCTCTTTGTTTCCCGATAAGAGGCAGATGATGTCGTCCACATATCTCGCGTAAAACTTTACACCTAGATTTGTTGTCAGTTCCTCCATAAAATTTCCTTCTAAGTCTTGCATAAATGCCTCCATTAATATTGCTGAAGTGGGGTTCCCCATTCCGAGTCCATTAGTTTGTTTATATAATTTGTTGTTAAACTTGAAATAATTTTGGTCCAGGGTTGTTTTTAAAGCGTTAATAGTCTCTTTTGTACTGTCTTTATCTGTTTTTTCTGCTAATATTTTTTCAATAATTTTTACAGTTTCTGTCGTTGGTATCGATGGATATAGATCCTTAACATCAAATGATACCAGTTTTGGGTTCTTGGTTATGTTTAATTCCTTAAATTTTTCAACTAGTTCCGTCGTGTTTTTAATTGTGTACTTATTGGTCAGTTCTAGTTTTTCAGTTAGTAGGGTTTGCAAGTGTTTAGAGAGTCTATATCCGGGTGCTGATTTGTGGTTTATGATTGGTCTCATAGGTGTTCCTGTCTTATGTATTTTCGGCAATGCAATTAATGATGGAGCCGATGGATTCATCGATGTTAAGGAGTATGTTCGTCGATTATAGTTCTCGATTGTTTTATCGTTTGCTTTATTGCTTTTTAGTAGTCCTCGTCGACACTTCATGTCCTTAATCAGATTGTCCGTTTTTTCTGATACTCCTGTTCATACATTAATACCGTCGTATTACCTTTGTCCGCTTTCGTCGCTATTATTTTATTGTCTTTTGGTTTTCGTTTCAAATTCTTAATAGTTTTGTCCTCGTTTGTTTTTGTTTTCTGCGATGATTTGATGTTTTTTTCTATTATGTGTCTGCATATGTGCCGTACATGGTCCTGCTTTTCTTTTGGTATTAGGGTCAGAATTTTTCAAATCAGCACAAAAAAATTTTTTTTCTTTGATTTTTATGATTCGTGTCTTAATCGATAGGTCTCCGTGTCAAGAATTAGTTCCCGAAATATTTTTGCAAAATGAACATTTTTGCAATAGTTATTCGCCAAGAAAGTTTTACATCAACTTCTTTAAAAAAAATTACTGTTAATCGACGGTACGATTAAATTTAACGCGAACTACGCCAAATTTTAGGTAATTATGTATATTTTAAAATAGTTTTTGAAAAAAATTAAAAAAAAAAAATTTCTGTATCCTTTTTAAGGATAATTGTTGTTATCAATGTTCTCCGCCTAGGAAAAATTCGGAAAAAATATTGTAGATGTAATGATGCATCGTAAGCTGAATTACGAAGAAAAAAAGATGGGGACTCTTACCGTTTAAATGCAAAATGCGATTGAACGATTCCCCTCTTCAGCTTAGTAACATTAGACTACTCTAAAATTATTAATTTGAAATAATTCCAAGAGATTCAGGTATAGGGGAGTTGGTCCGGTCTTCCTGATCTCAAAAATTGTTTTCTTTATATTTTGTATGGTTAGTTTTCGAGATAACGGGAAAATTTTTGCAGTTTTGGGTATCACTACATTCAAACCTATTTTTCGCTAAGGTTGCAAGTGCGATAACCGCAAGCAGTACCTTGTTAGAAACATAATTAAAATACGCTTCTAACGACATGCAACTTGCAGTGATTGAACAAACCCTTGCTCGTCAAAATCAGAATTTTGTTGGATTTTCTGATAAATTTTTTTATTCAAATATTTATCGTTTTTATAAAAAGGATTGTCCCCATCTTTTTTTCTTCGGAATTCAGCTTACGATGCATCATTACATCTACAATATTTTTTCCGAATTTTTCCTAGGCGGAGAACATTGATAACAACAATTATCCTTAAAAAGGATACATAAAATTTTTTTTTTAATTTTTTTCAAAAACTATTTTAAAATATACATAATTACCGACCATTTGACGTAGTTCGCGTTAAATTTAATTGTACCGTCGATTAACAATAATTTTTTTTAAAGAAGTTGATGTAAAACTTTCTTGGCGAATAACTATTGCAAAAATGTTCATTTTGCAAAAATATTTCGGGAACTAATTCTTGACACGGAGAGCTATCGATTAAGACGCGAATCATAAAAATCAAAGAAAAAAAATTTTTTGTGCTGATTTGAAAAATTCTGACCCATTAGAGATATCGCCATTTCCGTATCAACAATGTGTTCTCTGTGTCTCTTTTCTTGTCATAGCTGCTAATGTTGTGTTTTAGTCCTTTTTGCAGTAAGTCTTTTTCTGTGCAATTTATTGTACAAACGACGACTGCAAAAAATACGAAACACGAAAGCAGCCATATGGTTCAACCAGCAATGCCTTGAAAGGAAGGTGACACCAAAATACGCACAAATTAAGAAAAAGTCAAGCAGCGAGATCAAGAGTTTGCTGCATGCGAAGAAAGAGCGCGTAAACAAGGAACTACTGGATATCTCTAATACCAAAAAAAGAGCAGGACCAAGTACGGCACATATGCAGACACATAATAGAAAAAGACATCAAATCATCGCAGAAAACAAAAACAAACGAGGACAAAACTATTAAGAATTTGAAACGAAAACTAAAAAACAATAAAATAATAGCGACGAAAGCGGACAAAGGTAATACGACGGTATTAATGTATGAACAGGAGTATACAGAAAAAACGGACAATCTGATTAAGGACATGAAGTGTCGACGAGTTAGAAAGGACGCGACAGAGGACTACCAAAAAGCAATAAAGCAAACGATAAAACAATCGAGAACTATAATCGACAAACAACGAACATACTCCTTAATATCGATGAATCCATCGTCTCCATCATTAATTGCATTGCCGAAAATACATAAGACAGGAACACCTATCAGACCAATCATAAACCACAAAACAGCACCCGGATATAGACTCTCTAAACACTCGAAAACCCTACTTACGGAAAAACTAGAACTGACCAATAAGCACACAATTAAAAACACGACGGAACTAGTTGAAAAATTTAAGGAATTAAACATACCCAAGAACCCGAAACTGGTATCATTTGATGCTAAGGATCTATATCCATCGATACCAACGACAGAAACTGTAAAAATTATAGAAAAAATATTAGCAGAAAAAACAGATAAAGACAGTACAAAAGAGACTATTAACGCTTTAAAAACAACCCTGGACCAAAATTATTTCAAGTTTAACAACAAATTATATAAACAAACTAATGGACTCGGAATGGGGAACCCCACTTCAGCAATATTAATGGAGGCATTTATGCAAGACTTAGAAGGAAAATTTATGGAGGAACTGACAACAAATCTAGGTGTAAAGTTTTATGCGAGATATGTGGACGACATCATCTGCCTCATATCGGGAAACAAAGAGGAACAAATAGTGAACTACCTCAACAATCAACTCAGAAATATAAAATTTACTATGGACACAGAAAAAGAAGGACCTGGACCTAACAATAAGTTTAAACAAAGGGACCAATAAATTTGCATACGAATTATACAGGAAGCCTACAGCTAGGATACAATAATACACAATACCTCGAACTATCCACAGCAACACAAAAAGGCCGCATTCAGACAATTAATACCACGACTCGAGCGCACTCCGTTAGAGAAAGGGGCTTACAGCAAAGAACTCAACACAATATACACAATAGGGGAGAACAACGGATATATAAGAGGTCTAATAAAACGAATACAGAAGAATTTTACCTCAAGAAAATTGGATGACAAAGAAAGAGAAGAAAAAACATGGACGGCCTTAACATACACTGGACAGACGTCATACAAATTGGCCAAAGTACTTAAAAAGTACAACATCAACGCTGCATTTAAAACCAAGAGCAACATAGGAAAACTACTACGAAACAACGTTAACGAAGAAGACGCATTTGATAAACAAGGGGTATACAAACTAACTTGCGAATGCCAAAACAGTTACATAGGACAAACAGGACGAAAGATAAAAACAAGATATCGAGAACACATTAGAGACTACAATAAGAAAATAAAGAAATCCTCAGCCATGGTGGAATCAAATTTCGCCAACCACATGGCACAAAACAAATGTGTTCCAACGAAGATAGGAAAAACAGCCAAAATCCTCCACGTCGAATACAAAGGAAAACGACTGAACATACTAGAGAACATGGAAATATACAAACAGAAAACGTTTATGGGGGAAATTATAAACGAACAAATAAACACAGCTTCGGACACACTGTTTGAGCCACTCAGGCTAATATACCAAAAAAAGGACAGCAAATATACTAATGACAGAAATAAAACTTCACAAAAGAAAGCAATAACACACTTTTACCTACCTGAACCACATAAGAAATAAGGCAAAGCACTTTGCACGTACACATACGATAATGAAGGGACCACAGGTAACAAGACTAACATACTTGACCGCGCACGTACACACACACGTAGCACATGACCAATTAGCGAGGACATTAATGACTATAAATACTAGCGAACCAACGAGATTACCTTAGAACGAAACCAGATACTGAAGATGGCACATACCCGAAACCGGTTTATAACCAAATCAAACTTGACAAGGGATGACGGAAATTCGCTCCACAATACATCGCAATCCTACCCTGTCGGAAAAGCAAACAACAAAAAAGAAAATAACATATGCCATACAAAAGATACCTACAATAATCTTATATTATAAATGTGAAATGGAATTGTATTTCAACTCAATTGGCGCGAAAACCGCTGCACGGATCCTCACGAAACTTTGCACACCTAGGTATTTTCACCCGGAAATTACTATAGGCATATTTTTAATATGATTAAAGTCAGGGATGGGCACCTCCCATACAAAATTTTCCCTTTTTTCTAATATCTCTTGAAATATTTGTACTAGAATAATGAAAATTTGTGTGAAGGAAGAATACATAATTATATACTCAACGGATAAACAAGTTAGGTCTTGGTAAAGCAGGTATGGGCACTTTCCTCCCATATAAACTGGAACTTTCACAGCGAATATCTCTTGAAATATTTGTAGTAGGGTATTGAAAATTGGTGTGAGGGCATATGAGATAATTGCGTACTCAACGGATAATATAATATAATAATACCCAACGGTTTACCCTCCATATCCCGCTGATTGTATATCATTTATTAAGTGAGGCTAGAACTATTTTTTTTATAATAAAAAGCGAGTCTGAAGTGTCAAACGTGCTGGAGTGATTATAAATGATAAAGTCATGACATAAGCGGCGGAATGGTTCATTTAATTCGAAATTTATTTTGCAAGGTTTCACAAATAGTGGCTTGAAATGCCTCGATACTCTACATGGAACGTTAAAATATAACTCACTTAGAAGCAGGGTTCGGAAATTCTCACTCACATTCATTCACGTTCGCGAGCGAGAATATTTCGAATTATTTTTTTCGTTCATTTATCACGAGTGAGAAATGCAAAAAAAAATTATGCTTCTCACTCGCGATAAGTGAACAAAAAAAAATTTTCCATATTTTTCACTGACGAGCGAAAAATTTTTCACTCACATGTGATAAAACCGAACTAAGCCGGCTTCGGCTGTTCACATATGAGAAAAGCAATGCGAGAAATACTGATCGCGAGCAGTATTTTAACGTTCACGAAAAGAATTTCTCATGGACATTTTCCAGCTGCGTTGTATGAAAGGAAATGCAAGCAGATTTTCGCAGTTGCCTTAGCCAAGCATTTGTGCGTACATATGTATCCACGTATTTATGTATGGTTGGATGTATGCATACAAGGGAATGGTTTCCATATGTACATACAGTGGCTCTCAGAAGTATTTTGCATAATTCATTTATTAAGAAAGCGTTAGAAATTCGCCTTTTTTTCGAATTCTTTTGCAAATTTTTTTAATGTGGTATTATAGCTGAATCTTCATACTACAAAAACACATTCATTAAAAAACCAAAATGCATTTCATCTTTTTTAGAAAATTAAAGAAACGAAAAAAGGCATACATTTTTGCTCACAAAAGTATTTTGCATATTGGTAATTTTGGTGAATAAATGCATCTACAACCTGTTTAATATTTTTTATGATATCGGTTCTTTTTCGAAATGGCTTCCAAGAGTCTAGGAATGGGCTCTGCTAATTTTTGGCAAAATTTCCGGAGGTATTTTGTCCCATTCCCCATGGGCTAATCCTGAAAAAGTCAACCCAGAGCATGAAATTGAAAATGGTCCGAACTTTATTTTTTGGTATTTATTAGTAAAGATAAAACATGTATATGTTAGAAAACCATAAGCATTTTCTATTCGTTCTTAAACTCAGGCTGAGAAAAATCGCCAAAGAAAATTATTTTCACTAAGGCTTTTTTATTAGCAAAGTATCATTTTTTTTGAAAGAGTTTTTAGTGCTTAGCACGAAATTTTTATTTTAATTCAATTTTTAATTGTTGTTCGTGAAATAGCTATACACTCAACCTTCGTTGTAAATAGTTGTTGAATTTTTTCCACTTACCCCAACTATCATTTTTTTTTCTTCGCGGGTTTAGTTTATTGGAAAGAGAGTTATATTATTGTTACACGCTCTAATCATTCTACTTAGAACGTAATTTAATTTAAGAGTATAAAATTTGCGAAGCTAGTAAGAATAAAGGAGTTTTTGTACTTTGGTGATAGTGGCATTAAAACACATATAAAGTTATAACATTCAGCTTTCGGACAACACTGATTTTATTTTTGGAAAAAGGTACACAAACTTACTTTGTCACTGAAATATTTTTTATTTCAAGTGGTTTCCTAGTATTAATAACTATTTATACAGTTTTTTGGTAACGCACGCGACAAAAAGGATAAGCGAAATTTTAAAGTACAAAAGCATATCATTACCAAACTTAGTCCTAGACAGGGGTATTTCAACTTTACTAACAATAAAAAATATTTATGTATGTATGTATGTAGTTTCGGTGGATTGTACCGCCTCTCAATTAAAATGAAATCCAATGACAAAAAAGTGCTACCTAAGTACTTTCATGGATACATCCATATATACATATGTATGCACATACATATGTACATATATACTTATGTATATGTTAGCACGCCACAAGTTGTTTACTTAAATAAAATGCACATTCCTGTATGCAATAAGATACAATATTGCACAAATGCAAGAATACACCAAAATGCACAAACAACGGGAACACAACACCTTCAGTCAATGAGGAATGCAGCGAACGGTGGGAATCGCACCGTCAGCATAATCACAACAGAAGCGGCGGCAGAACAGACGGCAGAACGGACGGCAGAATAAGTTAGATTTAAGAAACGATAATTGTAAAGAGTTAGTTCTAAGTTGAATGTGACTGAATAAAGGAGCTTGTCTCCCAAAAAATATTTTTTTTAACAAGTTTGTGTTTTAATAAATTTAACTGGCGCCCGAGCAGGGACCGCCAGCGCGTATCGAAGTAGTTAGAGCCTGAAAACAAAAAAGTAAGGCCACGTGCGTGATTTTTAGTGCCCGAAAAACAAAAAGTACGGCTGACGAAAACAACGAATAGTGCGTAACTACGGATCAACAAGGAGAAGGAGAAGCTGCGCCGAGGGTCCCAAGTACCCACCGTTGGAAAAAGGACACACCCGTAAACGCGAAAAACCCATCTCTGCTGGCGGCCGAACGAATATGTTATTGACGTAAATATAGTAGTAATTAAGTGGAACAAAAATTTTATAGTTATTGAGAAATTATGTTATTAATGCTAAAAGAAAAAAATAAGATATAGGAAGTGAAGATATTTGTGAAAAGAAAGATAAGAAAGAAAATAATTAAAGTGAATAAAATATTACTAAGGAATATTGTGAAAAAAAAAAAAGCAAAAAGTCTTAATAGAATTGTTTTATATTTCCGAGGGAAATTATTTACAAAGAGGTTGGTAAATGCCTACGTACGTTGAAAATTGTTTGAAAATATAAAAAAAATATAAATAAAAAAAAAATATTTCTTTCACAGAAAGTGTTCATAGTTAAAAAGAAGATGTATTATTCGAAAAATATTTGCGAAGAAAAGTGTTCAAGAAAGTAACGTAGGAAGACGATTAATCAAGGAAGATTTTTATTTCAAATAAAATTCTAAAAATAAGAAAGAAAATATAGATGAATTGATACTTACGAAGGAGGTTATTGAAAAAGAAAAAAAAAAAGAAGATAATATTTGCAAAACAAAAGAAAAAGAAAATATTTTTTAATTAGAAAAAAAAGAAAGAAAAGAGGAAAAGATGACAAATTCAGCAGACGAACTTGCAGAACAGTTGAATCAATTACGAATTGAGTACGGGAATCGTAATCCCGGGGACAATAATCCCATAAGCCCCCCTGTAGCTCCAAATCCTTCTAACCCCGATCCCACTATGTTAGAATCGGTAGTTCGCGCGGTGCCCGAGCAAATGAACACACCGAATATCACAGATTTTAGGGTAACCGAACCCAACGTAACTTTGACCTCAGGAAACATGAATGACCTAGACCGTATACCCGACATGGTGAAATGTTTACGCGAATTTTCGGGAAAACCAGGAGAGTTTAGCTCCTGGCGGAAAAGTGTTGACAGAATTTTGAAGGCGTATGAAGGGTTGAAGGATACACCTAAGTATTTTGCTATTTTACACACCATAAGGCACAAAATTGTCGGCGATGCCGACACTGCTCTAGAGTCGTACAGCACTCCACTAGATTGGAGTCAAATAAGAAAATGTTTGATGATGCATTACTCGGATAAGAGAGATATCGGTACTCTAGAGTACCAAATGACAACTTTGGCTCAGCGACAAGATGATATTCCAACCTTCTACCAGAAGGTTTACCAGCACCTATCACTTATCCTTGATAAGATTGCATGCCTCGATCTGGGGGATGAGGCAATTATAGCGATGACAAATTCCTATCGAGACAAGGCCCTCGATACATTTGTACGAGGACTCAATGGTGATTTACCCCGTCTTCTTAGCATTCGAGAACCTACAACTCTGCCTCAGGCTTTAAATTTGTGCCAAAAATTGGACAATATGTCCTTCCGCATGAATCATGCACACAATGTAAATAAATATTTAAACCAACCCCCACCGCGGCCAGCGCGACAGGTCATTAACAATAACAGACCCTTTTATCCCGAATTAACGTACTCTGTACCGCAACGTTACAATTATCCTTCACGGTACAATAATAATAATTATAATAATAGACCGGTTGATACACCGCCTAGATATCAACCGAACCGAGGCTTTACTAATACCTTTAACAACCAACCGAATTACAATTCCCAAACTAGGAATGCGAGCTTCGGAAATCGCCCACAACAACAATACGGGTCAGGATATAATAATCGTCCTAATTTACCCCCTAAACCCCCGGTTCCTATGGAAGTGGACCCTTCCATACAGACTCGGCAAGTGAATTATCAAAATAGGCCCAATGCCAACGCACACTCCCAACCACAAAAACGTCCACCCAACTCTCAGCAATCTCACCCTCCGAATAAGTTGCAAAGAAATTACCATGCAAATGCGGGAATGCCATATGCAGGAGATTACGCAGGAGAACCATACGCCGATCAGAGTTACTCTGATAATTATTATAATAATTACGAGACGACACAACAAGACGAACAAGCGGACTCTGCTAAAACCGAACCCGATCTGATCAATTTTTTAGATTAACGCCGTCCTCGCTCCCATACTATGAATTCACTACGAGGCGCGGGGACACGGTAGACTTCCTGATAGATACAGGATCCAATAAGAATTATATTCAGTCTACCAGGATAAGAAACCCTATACCAAATAAACCATTCAAGGTGGAATCCGTTGCAGGTACCATCGAAATAACGCATCACGCGTTCATAGACGTATTCGGACCGAATATCGAAAAAATTAAATTTTATATTCTGCCACCTCTTAATTCCTTCCACGGAATTATCGGCAACGACACTTTGAGGAAGCTCAAAGCAATAATAGATACTGAGAAAAGTATCATGACTATCTTTCCAGGTATTACTATCCCACTCAAACAGAGAGTATCGCGACAAGTTAATAATGTGGAAGTGGAAACTCCACATCTTTCCGAAAATCAACAAAGAAAAATAAATAATATAATCGCAGGTTGCCCAAATTTGTTTTCCGATCCTGACGAGAAACTCACTTTTACTACTGTAGTCCAAGGCGAAATCAGAACGACCACTGATGACGCTGTGCACTCCAAACCTTATCCCTACCCCATGGCACTAAAGGAAGAAATTGAGAAACAGGTAGAAGAGCTCCTCGACAATGGTATAATAAGAAAGTCCAAATCCCCATACAACTCACCCGTGTGGATAGTTAATAAAAAATCCGATGCGTCCGGCGAAAAGAAATATCGCATGGTTATCGACTACCGTAAACTTAACTCGGTGACCGTTCCAGACAAATACCCCATTCCCGAAATTAACGAGGTCCTGTCGAATCTAGGCAACAATAAACTATTTACAGTAATAGACTTAAAGAGTGGATTTCATCAAATACCACTACGTGAATCGGATATAGAAAAAACCGCATTCTCCGTTAATAACGGAAAATATGAATTCCTGCGCTTACCCTTCGGGCTGAAAAATGCCCCGGCGACGTTTCAGAGAGCTTTAGATGACATTCTGCGGCAACATATAGGAATAAGATGCTATGTTTACATCGACGACGTGATAATTTTTGGAAAAAACGAAGAAGAACACCTTAAAAATTTAGAACTAGTATTTAAAACCTTAGAAAATGCTAATATGAAAGTGCAGTTAAATAAATGTGAATTTGCAAAAAAGGAAGTAGAATTTTTGGGATATATTGTTAGCTCAGAGGGAATAAAGACCAACCCAAAAAAGGTGGAGGCGGTTGCGAAGTTCCCAATTCCCCGCAATCTGAAAGAATTAAGATCCTTTCTGGGAATGTCAGGATATTACAGACGATTTATTAAGGACTACTCGAAAATTGCCAAGCCCCTGACAGCACTCCTTAGAGGAGATGCTGGTAACGTTTCAAAACGTAATTCTAGAAAAATAGAGATTCAACTAAACGAAGAAGCCATAGAAGCATTTAACAAAATTAAGAGTACCCTAGTTTCAGAGGACATAGTCCTAGCTCACCCAAATTTCGACAAGGACTTCGAACTAACTACGGACGCCTCTAACTTCGCTATAGGAGCAGTCCTATCGCAGGATAATCGCCCTATAACTTTTATCTCCAGGACACTTAACAAGACAGAGGAAAACTATGCGACCAATGAAAAAGAGATGCTTGCCATAATTTGGGCTCTAAATACGCTAAGAAGTTATTTGTACGGATCAAAAAAAGTGAAGATAATTACCGACCACCAACCTCTAACCTATGCCCTTAGCCACAAGAACGCAAATAGCAAAATGAAGCGGTGGAAATCAATATTAGAAGAATACAACCATGAACTAGTTTATAAGCCCGGTAAATCAAACGTGGTAGCAGATGCCCTCTCTAGAATACCAAGCGAAATTAACTCACTCACGCCTACTATTCATAGCGGCGATAGTTCAAACCATAACCTAATACCCTGTAGCGAAGTACCCATAAATGTTTTTAAAAACCAAATTTTTCTTAAAGAGGCAGAAACTCCATCTTACCAATTTAAAATTATTTTCCCTACTGTCCATCGTCATATTATCGAAGAAATAGAATTCAACGAGCAAAATATCATAGCACTGTTCAAGAGATATCTGAATCCTTCAGTTATTAATGGAATATGCACGAGCGAGAATATAATGGGAATTATTCAAAATATCTACCCACAACACTTTAGCAACTACAAGTGCAGATACACCCAAAAGGTTGTAGACGATATTACTAATGAGCAGGAGCAGGAGGAAATTATCCTTAGAGAACACCTGAGAGCTCACAGGAGCGCGAAGGAGAATAGGATCCAGATCCTCGAAAAGAGCTATTTTCCAGGAATGATAAATAAAATTAGGCGGATTATAACGAATTGCACGGTGTGTAAAGAAAATAAATACGAAAGACATCCCAATAAGCCAAAACTAGCGGCAACACCATTGCCGACTTTTCCAGGTCACACGGTACATATAGATATTTTTTTAACGGAAGGAAAAAGGGTTATGACCGCTTTAGATAAATTTACAAAATATGCAGTAACAAAGATGTTGAATAGCAGGGCCATAGAAGACGTTAGAAGACCTTTAAGGGATATTTTGTTCTCTTTCGGCGTTCCAAGAATAGTAGTAATCGATAATGAGCCATCACTCAACTCTCGCTCAATCATGTTTATGATGAAGGACGAATTAGGGATCGAGGTGTACACCACACCACCCTACAGTAGTCAAGCAAACGGACAAGTGGAGAGATTCCACTCCACACTAACGGAAATAATGCGCTGTATAAAGGATAATGGCGGACATAGAAATTTCGAAGAGCTTCTGGAAAGATCCGTTTCGGAATATAACCATACTATCCATACAGTTACAGGAAAAAGACCGGTAGACCTATTCTTTTGTAGAAACGTGACTTTTACACCAGAGGATATAGAAAGAACGCGACAAAACAATTTGCAAAAACTTGCTCAGAAGCAAAGAAAGGATATGGAATTCCATAATAAGAGTAAACACGAAACTAAGACATACTTACCCGGACAAATAATTTATGTTAAGAGAAATAGGAGATTAGGTACTAAACTTAGTAAACCATATAGTAAGGAAATAGTTAGAGAAGATAGAAATAGTACAGTTATAACAGAGAAAGGTCAGGTAGTACACAAAAGCAGGATACGAAACTAACAAGAGACAAATTTCATTTCAGACTCCTATTTATTCGACTATGCCTCGCAGAGGTAAATATATTTGACTATTCCAATACGCAACTAGTTACGATAGAAAAGGGGACTACTAAACTACAAACCGGAACATTAAGAATTATACACGAAATTGACATCGACAAATATGAAAATATCCTGAAGGACATCGAATCCAAATCACAAATTAAGGACATCTCCAGGAATCCAAACTATCCATTCATATCCCTCCTTATATCCCAAATACGACTCCATTTAAATAATTTGAAAACAGAAAGAAGACCAAAACGGTCACTTAACTTCATAGGCAGTGCGTGGAAATGGATTGCAGGAAATCCGGACCACGAGGATCACGAAATTGTAATAAGTAAACTAAACAATGTCCTTGAAAATAACAATAACCAATTACTTATAAATAAACTTACAATAGAAAAAATAAACGAAATTACAAATATTACCAATAGTATAACCAAAGAATTAAAAAATGACAAAAATAAGGAAGTAGAAGCTTTTTGAAATTAAAATATAAATTGGAAATTTTAAAAGACGAGATCGTAAATATCGCCTATGCGATACATTGGGCAAAAGCTAATATAATCAACTCGTACATTATGTCGAGTGAAGAAATAGACATTGCAAAACAAATATTTGACAAAGACGATATCCCATTCGTAAATTTAGATGAAGCTCTTGAATTCTCCGAAATAAAAATAGCAACTAATGGAAAAATTATAATCTACATCATAAGTTTGCCCACAGTAGGAAACCAAACATGTAAAAAAATAGATATCAGAGCAGTCAAAAAAAATAACACAATTTTTAAAATAAATTTTAATACAATACTGGACTGCAAAAATACCCTGTATGGTATAATTAAACCATGTAAAAAATACAACTCTCTCCAAATTTGCCCTAGAAATAGTTTATTAGACATAAGTACAGACTATTGTATAAGTAATCTGCTGAGAAGCCGCCCGCCAAACTGCACAATAACCAACAGCCATCATATTCCCGAAATAGAAGAGATTCCACCAGATATCATATTTTTGAATAATTTTGAAGGAAAAATACAAATTGACGAAAAATTAACACCTCTGAACGGCACATTTCTAATACATTACAATAATGCTACAATTAAAATTAACGGGAACGAATTCTCTAATGCGGAACTAACCAGCAATCCCCTGCCCGCCATACTTCAACCTTTATCGGAATCAAATAATACCGAAGAAATACTGTCTCTACAAATGTTAAAACAGTTAAATGTGAACAATATAAAAGAAATCGGCTATCTGGAGTCGACAAGTCAAATTAAACACGCTCTTAGTATCAGCCTTATCACAATTTTAATAATCATTACCCTAACTTTATTGAGAAAATTATGGCCGAAAAAAAGTATCGACCAAAAGCCAACTATCGAACTAACTGAAGCTGCAATGGAAGGAATTAATCAAATATTTGCAAGAACGAACACTTCAAACGAGGACGTTTGAATCTCAGGGGGGGAGCTGTTAGCACGCCACAAGTTGTTTACTTAAATAAAATGCACATTCCTGTATGCAATAAGATACAATATTGCACAAATGCAAGAATACACCAAAATGCACAAACAACGGGAACACAACACCTTCAGTCAATGAGGAATGCAGCGAACGGTGGGAATCGCACCGTCAGCATAATCACAACAGAAGCGGCGGCAGAACAGACGGCAGAACGGACGGCAGAATAAGTTAGATTTAAGAAACGATAATTGTAAAGAGTTAGTTCTAAGTTGAATGTGACTGAATAAAGGAGCTTGTCTCCCAAAAAATATTTTTTTTAACAAGTTTGTGTTTTAATAAATTTAACTTATATACATACATACATATTTAGTTATACATTACATATATATAACATTCCACGTTCAAAAACCTTGCTAAATAGGTATAAAAAAAGGAGCTAGCATCCACCTACATTTGCTATAAAAGTGGCTATTAAGAACTCGTCACATATGTATGTATGTATTTGCAAAAAAAAAACAAAAATTATAAAAAAAGACTCAATAATGTAATTATAATAAACAAGGAAAATTTAATTACCCGCCTTCTACTAAAGATCGCAGGCAATCCGAGATAATATTGAATACGTATACATACATAAATAATATGTATGTATATAAATACATACATATGTACATATGGAAACCATTCCCTTGTATGCATACATCCAACCATACATAAATACGTGGTTACATATGTACGCACAAATGCTTGGCTAAGGCAACTGCGAAAATCTGCTTGCATTTCCTTTCATACAACGCAGCTGAAAAATGTCCATGAGAAATTCTTTTCGTGAACGTTAAAATACTGCTCGCGATCAGTATTTCTCGCATTGCTTTTCTCATATGTGAACAGCCGAAGCCGGCTTAGTTCGGTTTTATCACATGTGAGTGAGAAATTTTGGTTTGTTATTTTTCGCTCGTGAGTGAAAAATATGGAAATTTTTTTTTTGTTCACTTATCGCGAGTGAGAAGCATAATTTTTTTTTGCATTTCTCACTCGTGATAAATGAACGAAAAAAATAATTTGAAATATTTTCGCTCGCGAAAATTCTCACAAATGAATTAAAATGAGTAATCATAAATGAGAATTTCCGAACCCTGCTTAGAAGGCATGGGCTATTTATAAGTCCAGTGATTTATTTAACCATAAAAACTATACCAAGCATCTCTCTACGACTAGAACGTGAAGGCAAATTAATGAGTTTTAAACGAGAAGTGTAAGGTGGAAGAATGTAATCTGAGTCCCAACGAAAGTTCCGCAAAGCAAAAAGACGGAACTGCTTTTGGACAGATTTAAAAACACTAGATCTTGGTAAAGCAGGGATGGGTACCTCCCATACAAACTGAAACACAGTACATCGAAAATCTCTTGAAATATTTATAGTAGGGTACTGAAAATTGGTGTGGTGGCACATGAGCTAATTACGCACTCAACGGATAAAAACACTAGCACAGCTATTCTACAATCCCTCGGAACTCCGATCGCGGCGACGCCGACTGCTACGACAAAACGAAAATTGGTATTCTGGTTTACGACGTTTCGAACATAAGTGTTGTTAAGTGTTAAACTATGTTCGAATCAGTGTTAGATAGCGTTTATGCTAAATAATATGTATTTTTTGACAGCACGTTTGTATTTTTGACAGCAAATTTATATTTTCAGTAAGTTTTAGATTAAATTTTCAGAAAGAATATATTAAATACTTTTTGGTTGCTTGTTTTTCCGACAGGGTAGGAATATGATGTATTGTGGAACGATCCTCCGTCATCCCTTGTCAAGTTTGGTTTGGAGACAAACCGGTTTCGGCTAATATGCGCCATCTTCAGTGTCTTCTTCAGAACGAAAAAAGACACTGAAGATGGCGCATATTAGCCGAAACCGGTTTGTCTCCAAACCAAACTTGACAAGGGATGATGGAGGATTGTTCCACAATACATAATATATTAAATGGTTAAAAAATGGATTCCATTGCTGCAGCAGCTTTTTTAGTGGAAAAATAAATGGAAGAACAAAGGAATTTGGACATTAATTTTAATTCAATTTTTAAAATATTGCTTTCTATTATAAAAAAAAAGTGACAACATATATGAAAACGGCATTTATAGAATACTGTCACCAAGTTTCATGCGATAATACCTTGTAATTCTGAAATTAACACCGGCTAAGCTTGAATAAAATGAACCAATTTTATTTATTTGCAAACTACTGCGAATTTTTCAGTGAAACTTTCAGAAAATATTCTTTGGATGATAATTCATCTACCTTCATCGCTTTCAACTATTATTAAATTATAATATTAAAGTTCTCCAAAAGGAGAATTCTGTCGGCTGAGGATTTTTTAAAGCGCGCCCAAAGGCCGGTGACACAAAGAAGTCTTCTACACACACATTGCTTTAACAAGGAATATCTCTTGCGCTATAATCGTCCGCGGGAGCGACTTTTTTATGATCTGTGATAGGATCGTGGTTCATTATATACAAATTTTCCCTTAACACCAGTGGTACATTATTGCGATTCCCACTTTAACTATTAGTAATTTAAAAATAATGAAAAAAACTGGACTCCATGAACTCAAGGGCAATGAAAATGCCAACTTTAGTGAAAATAACATTTACAGCTTATTCCAACAAAGTTTCATGCGAAAACCTCTTGCAGTTGGTTTGTTTTACACTAAGGGTATTCATTTAAGAGTATAAGTTTATAAAGTGTAAATTTCTATCAGTTTACACACACTGTTATATGAACGCACCTAATAATTTTTTTTCGTAAACTTGTCATCAGCTGTGCTATTGTCAAAATTTATTTAAAACTATATCTACATATATTAAAGACATATATTAAAATATGCCAAAAATAAGTGAGAAATCCAAATTAAAACGACTTTACAAGGAAATTTTTGTAAATGACTTACTGATGCTAGAGGTTTCTGTTGCGCAAGGTTGCTTTTTTCGAGTTTACAGCGTTTACACACTGAAATGTGCGCGTAAATTTCTCAAACATGCGTAAATGATTTTCCATACAAAATTTGACAGTTCGTTTACAAACTTTATAAATTTACAAGTTTACACACTTTACGAGGCATTTATAAGGTTAAATGAATACCCTTACTATGTATTTATAGTAATATGTTATATTGATGCAATCCATGCTCCACACTGGTCGCATATCAACAAGTTTTTATGAATCGCAAAACATAAAAGCAAATTTGAGATCCAGGTTGCGATCAATCAAGTCATGAATATGTACATATCGTGTAGCAGGAATTTTGTGACTCGCCAGGACGCGTTGAGCATGAACGGATATAGAAAGTGAGCACGTTTCTTCGATTTGTTAGTTTCTCGTGCAAATGTTTGTAAATCATGTTGCAAGGCGATATTTTAAATCTTTAAAAAGACACAGTCAGGCAAAAATGCTTAAAGGAGTACATCCTGGCACAGAAATTATGCCCGAGTTGCGCTACCCACTCATATTACATCATCATAGTAATAATACACATTTAAAATTATTTTCAGAAGCTTTTATTAAACAATAATATATAAATATTGCTAAAAAGGAAAATAAATTTTATTATTATTAAATAAAAGTTCAACATATTGAAACTCCTTGTACTTATTTCCCTCTATTCAGTCTATTGTACTAAAGCAGATTCCTTTTGTTCACTTATTTTGCAAAGAAAAGGCCAGTAGCATAGCTAAACCAAGCCCGATTTGTATAATAATGTTGCATAAATTTAAAAATCATAGTTAAATTACATTAAATTGGTATTATTTCCAAAAATAATCAAAATTTGTATTGCCTCCGACACACAAAAGCTGGCGGAAAGAATCGCTCCGATAAACTGTCAAAAATCCGATCCATCGTGAACCAGAATGCCGATTTCCGAACTTCGAAAAAATCTGACGTTCATCGGACGTCAATCGAATTGCAGAATGCCATTTGATCCGATTCACCTCCGATGAAAGTGGATCGTAAACCGGAATAGATGTGTAGGTCTTGGTAAAGCAGGGATGGGCACCTTCCATTCAAACTGAAACTTTCACAGCGAAAATCTCTTGAAATATTTGTAGTAGAGTACTGACAATTGGTGTGGGGTATATGAGATAATTACGTACTCAACGGATGAGAGCGATATGTCTTGGTAAAGCAGGGATGGGCACCTCCCATACAAACTGAAAATTTCACATCGAAAATCTCTTGAAATCTTCATAGTAGGGTACTGAAAATTGGTGTGGGGACATATGACATAATCACGTACTCAACGGATAAAAACACTAGATCTTGGTAAAGCAGGGATGGGCACCTCCCATACAAACTGAAACTTTCACATCGAAAATCTCTTGAAATATGTATAGTAGGGTACTGAAAATTGGTGTGGGGACATATGAGATAATTACGTACTCAACGGATGAAAACGGTAGGTCTTGGTAAAGCAGGGATGGTCATCTCCCATATAAACTAAAATTTTCACATCGAAAATCTCTTGAAATATTTATAGTAGGGTACTAAAAATTGGTGTGGGGGAATATGAGATAATTATGTACTCAACGGATAAAAACACTAGACCTTGGTAAAGCAGGGATGGGCACCTCCGATACAAACTGAAACTTTCACAGCGAAAATCTCTTGAAATATTTGTGGTAGAGTACTGACAATTGATGTGAGGGCATTTGAGATAATTATATACTCAACGGATAAAAAAAAAATAAGGAAACTATCTTTGACGTCAAGAATGATATTTTTTCTATGTAAATTTTTAGAAAAAACTCAATATGCTAATATTTTTAAAAGCACGTGGTGCGAAACCCGCGGGTAACCTCTAGTTCAATTATAATTCTGAAAATATTAGTTCTACGTGAAAAAATTAGAATTAATACGCAAATATTTCTTTGATATATGGTTATGGCGTACCTGCAATACTTAATACACTTTTGTGCAACCAAAGTCAAAATTTCGATAAAAGTCGTTTTTTTCCATGTACCTACTTTGGGGTCAAATATTTTGCTTGTAGACATAGATATGTAGTTATCTTTAAAAATTTGATCATTTATAAAAATATGATATATTCAGTTACGTACACTAGTGTCCGTAAATGATTACATCGCATCGTGTAAATTATCGTGGGTATATAAATTGAACATAACCAAGCATGGGCACCACCACAAGCGAACAAGCAGAGAACGTGAGCATGCAGTAGTATGCTTAAAATTGCACAGTGAGGCAAAATTCAAAAATTTTTCGTAACTTCGTGTGTTGATGAAAATTTAATTATATCAGATTTTATAGCATGAAAATAGAGGTTATATTAAAAATAGGTATGTTTGTAGATACAAATTTAATAAAAAATAAATATTGATTTATTTCGATTCACATTCGAATTAATTGCAATTTCAATATAAAAGCATAAAAAATTAACCAGTGTTTGAAAAACTGCCAGCAAAAGAGAAACAGTCTCAAAAAATATGCTGCTCATGTTCTGCGAAGTTGTCATTATTTTTTCAGAACTTTTGAATTTTAATTTCCTTTGAATATATCTAAATTCGTAGCACAGGGCATTCGAATACTTTTTTTTTGTTCCCTGCGCTTTTGCTTTGCTGTTTAATTTCAAACAGTTCAGTCGAAAGCAAAGCACAGATAAACAGAGTTTTAGTTTTCAGAACGGCTTTTTGGAATTTGTTTTTTTTTTTACATTACAATTTCTATTGTGTTCCCATAAAAAAAAACAAAAACACAAAAACTCGAAATTATGTTTGCCTTATGCTATGCTGTAAAAATTTCCACAGTACAGCAACAGGTTGACTGTAAATTGAAGGCTGCATAGTTACAGTACAGTACAATTTTTTATTTTTTTTTACATTCTTGCGCTGTTAATTTTTTAATTTTGAAATGGAAATGAAATTCAAAGTAAATGAAAAAAAAAGTTGAAAGTAATTTCTCTTCTTCTTCTTGATTGGCGCTTAACCGTCTAGACGATTCTGGCCGAGTCCAACAGAGCGCGCCAATTGCTTCTGTTTCGTGCAGCATGGCGCCACTTGGGAACACCTAGGGAGGCAGCATCGCTGTCCACCTGATTTTCCCAACGCAGTGGAGGTCTCCCTTTTCTTTTGCGTTCAGCGGGTTTCGATAGAAATGCTTTCTTAGCCGGAGCCGCAGCCGCTGGATCTTTATTCGCTGAACAATGTCGATGTCTGTGTAAAGCTCGTACAGCTCATCGTTAAATCTCCGTCGATACTCGCCCACGCCAACGCGCAAAGGTCCATAAATCTTACGAAGAACTTTTCTCTCGAATACTCCAAGTGCCATCTCATCTGATTTTGAAATTGTCCATGCTTCTGCGCCGTACATGAGGACTGGAACGATGAGCGTCCTGTAGAGTGTGATTTTTGTTTGTCGAGAGAGGACTTTACTTTTCAGTTGCCTACTTAGTCCGAAGTAGCATTTATTGGCAAGCGTGATTCTTCGTTGGATCTCCGTGCTGACATCATTCTTGGTGTTAATGCTGGTTCCCAGATAGACGAAGTCCTTAACAGTTTCGAATTTGTAGCTATCAACATTGACGTGGCTGCCAAGGCGTGCTGTTTCTTTGTGTGATGACAGGAGGTACTTCGTCTTGTCCTCGTTGACCGCCAAACCCATTTTCTTAGCCTCTTTATCCAGCTTGGAGAAGGCAGAACATACGGCGCGCGTGTTAGTGCCAATGATGTCGATGTCATCGGCGTACGCCAGCAGTTGCACACTCTTGTGATATAAGATGCTTCCTGTATGGTTAAGTTCTGCAGCTCGTATTATCTTTTCCAGCATCAAATTGAAGAAGTCGCACGAAAGAGAGTCACCTTGGCTGAAACCTCGTTTGGTCTCGAACGGCTCGGAGAGGTCCTTCCCAATTCTGACGGAGCTGGTGGTGTTAGTCAATGTCATTTGGCATAGCCGTATAACTTTAGCAGGGAAACCAAATTCAGACATTGCGGCATACAGGCAATTCCTATTCGTGCTATCAAAAGCGGCTTTAAAATCGACAAAGAGATGGTGTGTGTCGGATCCTTTTTCATGGGTTTTTTCCAATATTTGTCGTATTGTGAAGATCTGGTCGATGGTAGATTTACCAGGTCTGAAGCCACACTGATAAGGTCCAATCAGATTGTTGACGATAGGCTTCAGTCTTTCGCACAATACACTTGCTAAGACCTTATATGCGATATTCAGGAGGCTTATCCCACGATAATTGGCGCGTACTGTGGAGTCTCCTTTTTTGTGGATTGGGCAGAGCACACTTAAGTTCCAATCGTCGGGCATGCGCTCGTCCGACCATATTCTGCATAGGAGTTGATGCATGCTCCTTATCAACTCTTCGCCACCATGTTTGAATAGCTCGGCTGGCAAGCCGTCAGCGCCCGGGGCCTTGTTATTCTTAAGCCTAGATACTGCTATTCGCACTTCGTCATGATCAGGTGGTGGAACATGCCTACCATCATCTGCTATTGGGGATTCGGGTCGTACATCTTCTCCTTCCGCACTTTCACTGTTGCCATTATCTAGCAAGGAGGAGAAGTGATCCCTCCACAACTTAAGTATGCTCTGGACATCAGTTACCAGATCACCGTTATCATTCCGGCAGGAATTTGCCCCGGTCTTGAAACCTTCAGTCATCCGCCTGATTTTTTGGTAGAATTTTCGAGCATCGTTCCTACCCGCCAGCATCTCAAGCTCTTCACACTCGCGCCTTTCAGCCTCCCTTTTCTTCTTTCGAAAAAGGCGCCTCTCTTCCTTCTTCGCCGTTCGATAACGCTCCCATACGCTTCGCGTTGCGCCCGCACACAATGTAGCCCTGTAGGCGGCGTTCTTTCTTTCCGAGGCATCGCGACATTCCTTGTCGTACCAGGTGTTCTTGTGGGCTCGCTTGTATCCTATAGATTCCTCAGCGGCGATACGAAGTGAACGAGCGATGTGTTCCCATTCCTCAGATACATCGTTTGGTGAAGGGTTGCTCTCAGAGAGCAGGAGTGAGAGCCGAGTGGTGTATTGATTGGCTGTCTGCGTCATGTGCAGCCTTTCGACTTCAAACTTTCCTTGCTGTCCTGCTGGCACATTCTTTGCTGCACAGAGGCGGGTGCGTACCTTGGCTGCTACAAGATAGTGGTCGGAGTCGACATTGGGACCACGGATTGTGCGCACATCTAGGATGCTGGAGCTGTGTCTGCCGTCGATCATGACGTGATCAATTTGATTTCGCGTTTTTCGATCAGGAGACAGCCATGTGGCTTGGTGTATTTTTTTGTGCTGGAATCTGGTACTGCTAATGACCATGTTTCGTGACCCGGCGAAGTCGATCAGCCTCGTCCCATTGGGACTGGTTACGTCGTGGAGACTGAATTTTCCGACTGTGCTGCCAAAGATACCTTCCTTACCCACCCTGGCATTAAAATCGCCAAGCACAATCTTAATGTCGTGACGGGGGCAGCGGTCGTAGGCATGCTCTAACTGCTCATAGAAAGTGTCTTTGATCGCATCGTCCTTCTCTTCCGTCGGGGCGTGGGCGCAGATAAGAGATATGTTGAAAAATCTCGCTTTGATGCGGATGGTGGCTAGACGCTCGTTCACTGGCGTGAACGACAGTACTCGGCGGCTGAGTCTCTTTCCCACCACAAAACCAACACCAAATATACGCTCCTCTGCATGGCCACTGTAATATATATCGCAAGGCCCACATTTCTTCTTGCCTTGCCCCTTCCACCGCATCTCTTGTATGGCGGTGATGTCAGCTTTCACTCTTTCGAGGACATCAACCAGCTGGGCAGAGGCACCTTCCCAATTAAGGGTCCGGACGTTCCAGGTGCTTACCCTCAAATCATAGTCCTTTAAACGTTTGCCGTGGTTGTCATCAGAAAGGGGTGGTTTCATCCGAGGCTTTGTTGTTGTTTTCATTGGATAGGATTTTTACGTGGTGGGTCCCAAGCCCGACGCACAACCCGCCCTGCGGGAGTTGTATATTGTTACACGTTTATATAGCGAGCCGCTTGCTCCAAGACAGACGCCCGCTCTCAGCCGCACCTTCTGGTGAACAGACGCTGCAGTTATTCCCCTCAACAAGCCCTTAAACCGAATATGTCGGAGTGGCCTTGTCGAGTTGTCGCCTTCTCACTTTAGTTCACCACCAAACGGGTGTTCGGTGGCTATCCAGAGGACACTGCGCGGAAGTCGTGAGCTGCTTGCTCCGCATGCAAAAGAATCGCTCTGGCCACTCCCAGGTGGATGGCAGTCAGAAGCTTTCCCCACTTACGTGGACTTTTACACACGAAGCCATCCTCCACACACGAAGCCATCCTCCACACACGAAGCCATCCTCCTCTTTAGTTTTCAGAACGGCTTTTTGGAATTTGTTTTTTTTTACATTACAATTTCTATTGTGTTCCCATAAAAAAAACAAAAACACAAAAACTCGAAATTATGTTTGCCTTATGCTATGCTGTAAAAATTTCCACAGTACAGCAACAGGTTGACTGTAAATTGAAGGCTGCATAGTTACAGTACAGTACAATTTTTTATTTTTTTTTACATTCTTGCGCTGTTAATTTTTTAATTTTGAAATGGAAATGAAATTCAAAGTAAATGAAAAAAAAAGTTGAAAGTAATTTCAAACCCTGAAATTAACCCATTTTCAATTTTAAAGAGTTGAAAATGGCATAAAAAATAATACTTCATTTGATTTCAAATGGCTCTATTTAACACTATTGAGAATATTATAATCAATTTCCCAACCAATCTTAAAAATTTTAAAAAAAATTTCATACATCAGTCGCCCACTGTTGTTACGGACAAAAAAAAGGCATCAACCTGCTTCCATTACTGTTGAAGGCGAACTGAATCGTTTCCTCGCTGAAATAATTATGCTCTGCATTTGTGTACGTATACATTTTTTTACGCTCGCAGCACAAAGAGCTCTCTTTGCCCATGTCCGAACATAACATATACATATATGTACTAGGACGGCCCGCTAAATACTGTCTAGAATCGACAGTTTTCTCCACTGAGAGAAAAATAATATACGGAGGGGTCAAAGAAATTGTTTACCTATTTTGAACACTACTTTCTTTGTTTTGAGTAAATTTTCCTTAAAACATGTTAAAAGGTTTATAAAATATTGTTGTTACATGCGTTACCATGGTTTCATATACTTGTTTTGAAAAAATTCATACATTAAAATAATGAAAAATTCCTTAAGCGCCATTCCATTCCCAACTTTCCTTGTTTTGAAGACTTGATTTCTTTAATTTTGAGAAATTAAATTCCCATACAAATCCCCATGGCAACGAATTTGTTTGAATGTTTTTTTATGTTTTTTCCACATTTTTGAGAAAATTTACACAAAACAAAGAAAATTTTGTATTGGGACGCGTGTTCAAAATAAGGAAAATTATGTCTTTGATCGAGAGAATTTTTTTTTTTTGAGTGTCTGTATGAAAAATGGCGCTTCTGATTGTACAGAAACCGGTAATGCAGTTTTCAATACCTGCGCCTGGAAGCAGTCAACAAAAATATTATACAAGTTATTATAGGTAAAGTCATGTTTTGCAATAACAGTAACATAGGAATTTTCTGCAACAACAAAAATTACACAGAAATTTTCCATCGGCGATTGTGCACATATTTCCAACAGATTTTAATGAAAATCAAAATCGACCTAAATATTCTAGGGAATTTCCGTTGTAATGACTCTTAGTAACTTTTCTAATAACTTTTAAAATCGGTTCAGTAGAATCTCCAAAAGGTCGCGGACAAAATTCATATTAGCGTAGGTATTAATATATGGATATAGAATATAGATATAGATGTGCGTGTGGGCACATTTCAGCACATTGCTGTTTTCCTATACCGAAAGATAAATTAATATTTTAAAATATTGCTCATATATTAGGGGTATTCGCTATCCATAGCATAACCCTAGCACGTAGCACGGATTTCGATGGGGCGATATAGGTTAGTGAATCGCCCCACCCTAGTGTGTATTTCTATCAACAAAAATGCCCACAAAAAATCTAAGCCTTTTTTAGGAATTAAAACAGCAGATTTAAAGGCTTACGAAATAAGGCCTGATAATTATAAGGGTAGCAAATTTATATGGCGTAAGGCTTAAAATAAGGCTGATGTTCCTGTGTTGATGTCATCAGCCCATAAGGAGTACTCTCTCTCTCTCTATGAGAGCACACCTTATTACAAAGGCTTATCCGCCATGCGAAATAAGGCGTATATAAGTATTAGAAAGTTAGGAGCAGACAGAGTCAGTGCATAACAGAAGCAGCGCTGCCAGCGTACTCCAAAACTATTTTGCAGGGTATGTACATATCAAAAGGAGCGATCTCGATTTCAACGAGTGTTTCTAAAGCAGTGGTCCGCAATTCTACAAACAATTGTTTGCGCTCAAATCACACCGACACGTTACACTTTTTCTTTACTAGATGATTTACACATCTATTCCGGTTTACGATCCACTTTCATCGAAGGTGAATCGGATCAAATGGCATTCTGCAATTCGATTGACGTCCGATGAATGTCAGATTTTTTCGAAGTTCGGAAATCGGCATTCTGGTTCACGATGGATCGGATTTTTGACAGTTTATCGGAGCGATTCTTTCCGTCAGCTTTTGTGTGTCGGAGGCAATAAAAATTTTGATTATTTTTGGAAATATTACCAATTTAATGTGATTAAACTATGATTTTTAAATTTATGCAACATTATTATACAAAACGGGCTTGGTTTAGCTATGCTACTGGCCTTTTCTTTGCAAAATAAGTGAACAAAAGGAATCTGCTTTAGTACAATAGACTGAATAGAGGGAAATAAATACAAGGAGTTGCAACGTATTGAACTTTTATTTAATAATAAAATTTATTATCCTTTTTAGCAATATTTATATATTATTGTTTAATAAAAGCTTCTGAAAATAATTTTAATTGTGTATTATTACTACGATCATGTAATATGAGTGGGTAGCGCAAGTCGGGCATAATTTCTGTGCCAAGATGTACCTACTCCTTTAAGCCTTTTTGCCTGACTGTGTCTTTTTAAAGATTTAAAATATCGCCTTGCAACATGATTTACAAACATTTGCACGAGAAACTAACAAATCGAAGAAACGTGCTCACTTTCTATATCCGTTCATGCTCAACGCGTCCTGGCGAGTCACAAAATTCCTGCTACACGATATGTACATATTCATGACTGGATTGATCGCAACCTGGATCTCAAATTTGCTTTTATGTTTTGCGATCCATAAAAACTTGTTGATATGCGACCAGTGTGGAGCGTCATCCATGGATTGCATCAATATAACATATTACTATAAATACATAGTAAGGGTATTCATTTAACCTTATAAATGCCTCGTAAAGTGTGTAAACTTGTAAATTTATAAAGTTTGTAAACGAACTGTCAAATTTTGTATGGAAAATCATTTACGCATGTTTGAGAAATTTACGCGCACATTTCAGTGTGTAAACGCTGTAAACTCGAAAAAAGCAACCTTGCGCAACAGAAACCTCTAGCATCAGTAAGTCATTTACAAAAATTTCCTTGTAAAGTCGTTTTAATTTGGATTTCTCACTTATTTTTGGCATATTTTAATATATGTCTTTAATATATGTAGATATAGTTTTAAATAAATTTTGACAATAGCACAGCTGATGACAAGTTTACGAAAAAAAATTATTAGGTGCGTTCATATAACAGTGTGTGTAAACTGATAGAAATTTACACTTTATAAACTTATACTCTTAAATGAATACCCTTAGTGTAAAACAAACCAACTGCAAGAGGTTTTCGCATGAAACTTTGTTGGAATAAGCTGTAAATGTTATTTTCACTAAAGTTGGCATTTTCATTGCCCTTGAGTTCATGGAGTCCAGTTTTTTTCATTATTTTTAAATTACTAATAGTTAAAGTGGGAATCGCAATAATGTACCACTGGTGTTAAGGGAAAATTTGTATATAATGAACCACGATCCTATCACAGATCATAAAAAAGTCGCTCCCGCGGACGATTATAGCGCAAGAGATATTCCTTGTTAAAGCAATGTGTGTGTAGAAGACTTCTTTGTGTCACCGGCCTTAGGACGCGCTTTAAAAAATCCTCAGCCGACAGAATTCTCCTTTTGGAGAACTTTAATATTATAATTTAATAATAGTTGAAAGCGTTGAAGGTAGATGAATTATCATCCAAAGAATATTTTCTGAAAGTTTCACTGAAAAATTCGCAGTAGTTTGCAAATAAATAAAATTGGTTCATTTTATCCAAGCTTAGCCGGTGTTAATTTCCGAATTACAAGGTATTATCGCATGAAACTTGGTGACAGTATTCTATAAATGCCGTTTTCATATATGTTGTCACTTTTTTTTTATAATAGAAAGCAATATTTTAAAAAATTGAATTAAAATTAATGTCCAAATTCCTTTGTTCTTCCATTTATTTTTCCACTAAATAAGCTGTTGCAGCAATGGAATCCATTTTTTAACCATTTAGTATATTCTTTCTGAAAATTTAATCTAAAACTTACTGAAATTATAAATTTGCTGTCAAAAATACAAATGTGCTGTCAAATAATACATATTATTTCGAATAAACGCTACCTAACACTGATTCGAACATAATTTAACACTTAACAACACTTATGTTCGAAACGTCGTAAACCAGAATACCAATTTTCGTTTTGTCGTAGCAGTCGGCGTCGCCGCGATCGGAGTTCCGAGGGATTGTAGAATAGCTGTGTTAGTCGTCACCCAGCAAGTGGCATAGCAACATCGAGAGTGGTTGTCGCTTGTTTGCACGTTGAAAACAATTTTCTAATATCGACGCAAGCCGTCAATTTACTGTCAAAAATTTCTCATGTCCATACAATTTCTATGGGAGTAACCGAAATTGAACGGTGTGCGTATTAAGCCAACTCGCCTCCCAATTTTCGATTTGCGTGACAGTTGAAACTAAGCATTGTGGGTGATTATTTGCAAAAAAATTGATATTGCTTTTGATATCGTGTGTGTAGGTACATATTCCACAAAATAACAAGATTTTCTCGGATTTTCTATTTGTTTATCTGTATCCGCACGCAAGTCAATTTCGGTTCAACGCATATGGAAAATTTGCGTTCGTGCGTTAATTGGCGGCTTGCGTTTTTATTAGGTAGCAATGTTACGCATGTACATCCATATATACATTTTTATTACTAGCCAGACCCGTGCGCATCTTGCGCAAAAAATAACAAAACATACGTGGCGCCAGTCGGTATGGTTTGTGCTGTCACGCCCATTTTAAAAAACTTATTTATTTGGTTTGGCGGAACTTATGAAACTTTCAATATATATATGTTTGACAAAGACATCGCATAAAATGTTTTTATTATACCTACATATGTATATAGGTATGTGCATTATATTTTTATATATTTTACATATATTTTTATGTCCCTGCCGACTTGGGTAATTTTTTTTCCACACGGATGCCTTGGCAAGCAAATCAGTGGCCGAAGCTTACTCGATTTATCTGCTACAGTTCCTGAGTTTTGACTTATAAATCTTTGAAAATTTGCCCCCCTTGGCCCATTTTTCTAAATTTCAGCATATTTTCTCATGACGGCATAAGGACATTGCATAGATGAAATTCCATCACTCGGGCTTTATTAGTGACTTAATTATCATGTTTTACGTGTTTTTCGAAATACATACATATGCCTTATTTTCAACCCCAATCTTCTCTGTTCCCATTAGAATCTGTGTACCAAATTTCATTAAAATATTTCTATTTTTGCGCTAGTTAGATTATGTGCGGCCGTTCAATCAATTTTTTTCATCCTGATCGTTTTGATTTATGTAAGTCCATATATATCTCAATTATTTTATGGTCCTACGTACAACCGTTATTTGTTCAAAAGTATAAATACATATAGGTACATATATTGTACTACGTACAGCTGTGTATAAATAAGCACATCCGATGCTGAAAATCCCCATTCAGCGTAAGTATGAATATACATACACGTGTTCGCCTAAAATAATGTGATGTTTACATACAAGCATACAGCTGAATCTTATAAAAGTGTTTTAAAATATTTGACTGTTCAACTGGAGCGACATCTACATTTGAAATTTGTAAGTGTTGCCACTTTGGTTATTTTTAACCAAAATTGGTAATTTTTTTCTCTAAAACCGATTTTGTTAATTTGGTAAAATTTTTTCCGGTTTGGTAATTTTTCCATACCTTGGGCTAATTCACCATTATATGAGAAAAATTTTGGTGTTAAACATTTAATTTTTTTTTGGGAGTTGTTATGCCTAAATATATTTCGGAGATCACCACATTTCTTCCTCAGACTACTTTTTTTCTGGGCGCCCGCAGAGATTCGAACCTCAGATTTTTCGGTTGGTAAGTTAATGGCATAACCAATAGGCTACCGCCACCTTGCATTTCGCTTGGATTAATTTTTCTTTTGTTTTTTCTTTTTTATGAAGTTTTTTGGCCGTTTAATCGAATATATATATTTTCCTTATTGAGCTCCAGGCCACAAATTAAATTAAAAACAATTTTTTTTTTTTTTTTTTTTTTTTTTAATTTTAATTTTTATTTGTCAATATTTCGATCTCAGCCTGAGATCATCATCAGGACTGGAAAAACAAACACAATGATTACATTTATATACATATATGTATTGATACATATGCTTAAATATAAACATAAACAGAGAAGCGAAACTTACACAAATCCCTTGTTTTAATCGACCCGTCACCACTGCATGGAATTTCATACACAACGTTGGATTTCTCATATTTCGGGATTTTGTCCTTAGTATTACTGTATAAGATTTTTAAGGAATTGTTGTATGTAAATGCGATATTATAATTTTCTTTGTCATATATACTGGACCTTTTTATTCTTTCCGATATCCCCGGGACATATGTCATTGCTTTATATATCTTTGGTTCTTTATTTGATCTCTCTAATTTATTTCCAACGTAGAAGAGGTTTATCATTTTATTTGTCAAGTAGGAAGGAAAATCGTTGTTTGTCAGAATTTTCTTAATTAAAGGGATATTTTTCTTGTGGTATATTTTGTCACTTATGGAGAGTACTCTAGTTATAAAATTTTTGGCAGTATTTATAATAATCTTCTTTTCATGCTTCGAATGATAATTTATTAGCCTCCCTGATGCAGTGGGCTTTTCGTGCCAGTCAAAGGTTATTTTGTTGTTTCTTCTAATTATTAGTGTGTCCAAATAAGGTAGTTTACCGTTGTTTTCTTTTTCTATTGTGAATTTTATTGATCTATTATAATTGTTAAGCATGTGTAGTATATTATCTGCATCTTCTGCTTTGATGATGGCAAATAGATCATCGACGTACTTTGTAAGTAGTCTCGGTTTCTGCGCAGATTGTCTTTCAAATTTGTTAAGTAGGTCTTCCATAAATATGTCAGCTATTATAGGTAGGCTGACCATCCGTTCTGTTTTTTGAGGGACCGTTCTGTTTTTCAGACATCTGTCCCTCGTATTTTTGTTTTTTCGGAAAACCTCAAAATGTTCTGTTTTTTTCCTAGTGTCCCTCATTTGTCCCTCATTTATTTATGTTGGGGCATATTCATAGTCTTGATAAAAGCTGATTTTAAGTTAGTTAAAATCAATATTTTATTTTGACTATGAATATTCCCCTTTTTGTTTAAAATCTGGTTTATATTAAAAAGGTTGAGGTGGCAGCCCTTTTTCTCATCAGAATTTAAGTAGTTATCGATAATAACTACCATCCTCATTGACTATAGCCGTGTTTCACATACGGTGATCCTAACCCAGATAAAAATTTTTGCATGTAAATGCAACAACAAAGATTTCAGCTCGATTAAACCAGATAAATTGCTGGTTCAATTTCTGATCCGCCCTGTTCGATTTGTTTTTTCCGTGCTGATTTGGCAGCACAGTGCTTTTTTGATTTGGCAGAACTGAAAAGTGACATTTGTGTATGTATACATATACCCTGCAGTAAATTTGTTTCACTGCTAAATGATCATTGATCATTCTTTGTTGAATATTCGTCGCTATCGTTTTGCGTTGGTGCAAGCGTGCAAGCTATATTGAAAAACCCAAACGAAATACCATCTAGGCGGTTATAAACCCACGAGCCAGCTTGTATTTCGGTAGGTTTTTTGACATTCGGCAGCTTTTCTGACAAATTTTTCAATTTAACAACTATAAAACAAATTATATTTAAAATAAAAAATATATGGAAATACAAATTTCAAATTTGCCTCTTGTAAGCTTCTGCTTTGGACGTAAGGGGAAAGAAGAAGTCCGGAAGAAAAATTATACTGCGCACTGGCTTCTCCTTAAAACATGGAATACATAGCTATCCCGCCATTTGAGCTTCATAATTTATTTCAGTAATTTAAATTCAAATTTCCAAAAAAAATAATTTTTGCAATAGGTATTTTCATTTAGTTTGAAGTTTAAAGTCAATCAAATTGTTTTTGAGGGAGTATTTGTCTCTTTTCAACGTACAGAAGAATTGTTTTTGCGCTATTATAACTCTGACGAGTTTTGTGGCCGAGCTTCTCTCCCAATTCGAGGTGTGCTCCTTTTGTTTTTCCTACCATTGGACAGTTTTATGCCGGCTCCGAACGGAGTCATATAGGCATTAGGAAAGCAAACCATTTATTTGAAAAAATTCAGCAGCCTTTATATGAAAGCATTCACTGATGCCTCCTCATGATGAATTTCACCAGTGATTCATAAAGGATTAATTTCAGATTTTTACTGCTGGGTATATGTTGTATATGTTTCTTCTTCTTTTTAGTTCTTTTCAAGTGCAGCCAATTTTCATTATGAGCCGGATTGTTTCAGTAAAAATTTATCTTAACCCAGACCCAGATGTAATAACTGAAATGCCCCTTATATGTTTGTTGGAATGTAATTTTTGTGGCTGCTGTGTGGCAAATTAATTTGAAAGAAATTGGTAAATCGTATTAAAATTGATTTGTGGACATTAAACTAAGTTACCAAATTCTTTTTTATCGTAGCATTATGCTTGCTTTATTGTAGATACCTATAATTAAACTTACAAATTTGTTTATTTTTGTTAAAAAGAGTTTGTTAAAAGAGAAGAGAATCTGAATTACATATGCCTATTATTTGATGAATAAATATGTTTTACGATTTCAAGTTTCATAAATATATGTTCGTACTTATATAATTTGAAATTTTGTCCCTCATTTTCGATTCCTATTTATGGTCAGCCTAATTATAGGGGACGCCGGCGAACCCATTGGCATTCCTGATCTCTGTTCGTATATTTTGTTGTTGAATTTGAAATACGAGTTTTCTTTGATGCAGAATTTTAGAATTGTCAGGAATAATTCCTTTGTCATGGATGTATGTTTTTGGATTTCTTCCCATCTTGAGGATATAATCTCAATGGACAAATCAACTGGGACACTAGGGAACAACGAGACAACATCTAACGACACTAAAATTTCATCATCATATATATACGAGCCTCCAAAAACATACATCCATGACAAAGGAATTATTCCTGACAATTCTAAAATTCTGCATCAAAGAAAACTCGTATTTCAAATTCAACAACAAAATATATGAACAGAGATCAGGAATTCCAATGGGTTCGCCGGCGTCCCCTATAATAGCTGACATATTTATGGAAGACCTACTTAACAAATTTGAAAGACAATCTGCGCAGAAACCGAGACTACTTACAAAGTACGTCGATGATCTATTTGCCATCATCAAAGCAGAAGATGCAGATAATATACTACACATGCTTAACAATTATAATAGATCAATAAAATTCACAATAGAAAAAGAAAACAACGGTAAACTACCTTATTTGGACACACTAATAATTAGAAGAAACAACAAAATAACCTTTGACTGGCACGAAAAGCCCACTGCATCAGGGAGGCTAATAAATTATCATTCGAAGCATGAAAAGAAGATTATTATAAATACTGCCAAAAATTTTATAACTAGAGTACTCTCCATAAGTGACAAAATATACCACCAGAAAAATATCCCTTTAATTAAGAAAATTCTGACAAACAACGATTTTCCTTCCTACTTGACAAATAAAATGATAAACCTCTTCTACGTTGGAAATAAATTAGAGAGATCAAATAAAGAACCAAAGATATATAAAGCAATGACATATGTCCCGGGGATATCGGAAAGAATAAAAAGGTCCAGTATATATGACAAAGAAAATTATAATATCGCATTTACATACAACAATTTCTTAAAAATCTTATACAGTAATACTAAGGACAAAATCCCGAAATATGAGAAATCCAACGTTGTGTATGAAATTCCATGCAGTGGTGACGGGTCCCACGTATGCGAAAAGGTATATGTGGGGACAACAAAATCCAAATTAAAGACAAGGATTTCCGCTCATAAGTCCAATATAAAACTAAGGAATAATTCTTCGGACAACAAGACAGCCTTGTCATACCATTGCGGCAGTACGGGACATTATCCAGATTTTGACAATGTAGCAATTTTAGACAATGAAAAACACTATCATAAGCGATACACCCTTGAAATGCTACACATTTTGAACACCCCTAGTACAAAGAGAATGAACTTTAAGTCCGACACTGACAATTGCGCTCATGTATATAGAAATTTGGTCATTCGACAACAACAATTATAACAATGCATGTTTGTTTGTTCGAGCGCATCCCCATCTAAACTGGTTTCTCAACCAAGCTTAAGCAACAACAACAAAGGAGAGCTGCAGCGATATGTATATGTATATATTTATGTCTTACTGTTCGTCTTATTCCAATGTATTGTTGTTCCTGTATATTTTTGTTTACCATTACGGTATATTTTCAATTGTTTACATTTTCATGTTTCTTATATATGTAATTATGTCTCCAAATTTTGTTTACATTATTCATTTTTCCAATGTTACCTGTTCCATATTTTTTGTTGATTTTCTAGTCAGTCGATTAAAACAAGGGATTTGTGTAATGGCGTTTTCTTTTCTGACAAAAAATTTTGCCCTTTAATATCTCAATTATCGAATTACGTAACATGACTTTCTATAAAATGGCTGAATTTGTAGTTAATGGTGCCCTCTTACTTAGTCAGAGGACAACATTCGTTGAAATCACCACACAAGCTTACAAAATGGCTAAGAAAATCAAACAGGGCAACATTTTTTCGAGAAAAGAAAACGGCATAAGTTTCGCTTCTCTGTTTATGTTTATATTTAAGCATATGTATCAATACATATATGTATATAAATGTAATCATTTTGTTTTTTTCTTTTTAAAACCTACCATCCATCATCAGTGAATTTGTCGACATTTGTCACCAGTATGTTGGTGGGGTTGTGTGCTTTTGTAACCGTAGCACACTGGGGCCGAGCGTGCTCAAAATTCAGTTTTTAAATAATGAGTTTTTCAACAAAATAAAAACGCAGTATTGTTCCCTATAAAATTCTACACTTCTGGCCCAATTTTCAGCTTTCTATCGTTTTTCAGTTGGGAGTTATCCATACACAAACATGGCAAATATTCCAAAAAATACTTTTTTTCCAAAGTTTGAAATTTTAATGTGTATTTGAAATAGTTAGTGTAAGAGAAGGATATAAAATTTTCAATTATTCTGATTTTTCCATAACATTAACCCGGATTTTACTGAAACTATTTTTTGTCTAGTTTCAACATGATTTTTTGATATTATTACCAAAATGCATATAATAAGCAAAGTGTGGATCGTTATAAGTTATAACGATCAGTAGTAATAAGCGGTTAGGTAACTGCTCATACAAGTTAGTCGACTGTGTCCCATTTCAATTTAATAAACTAATTATTGTTTCAATTCATTTCATTTTTATTTCAACTCACTTCACTTTCATAACAATTCATTAAACTTTTATTTGCCAAAAAAAATATGTTAATACTGATATATAATAATAAATATATACATACATATCAATAAAAACGTAAGATAAACTCAGTCTATTCAGGAGAGTGGTATACTACGAAGCAGAATTTGGGATGCACATTTTCGACAAATAAAATTGGATTTTTTTTTGCATAGGGAACATCGCAGCTGAAAATATTTATACCTAATCTGTTACGTGGCAAGCCTACTGTATCGTGACGCCTATGGGTCCTTGGAGTGGGACAGGGACCGAGGTTTTCACTTTTTTTGTGACTTTATATGATATTTCTCGTGACGATCCTTCGGAACAAGAAATGGTCATACCCTCTACAATTTTGTTTATAAAGTTGTCATACATTGTCCATGGCCATGTCCAGGCAGTGGCAAAATAGAGAAAAGTAGGTACAATTTTTTGCCACGAACAGCGGTTCGATAGAATCCAAGGTTTTGATCGATTCCGCCCATATTTTGGTTATAAATTTGTATAACTGCTAGCTGATCAATCAATATATACTTTCTCGATTGCCTTATGTAAAGGTTCAATATTTTCCGAATTTGATGCCACGGCCACTACACTGTTGTCATTCGATATACAAACTAAAATATTTCCAGGCCGGCTTGATTTACATATATTTGAATGTTCCCCTTTCTGTTTTCTTGAAATCCTTATTACACGGCAAAAGACAAGTTTTTGATGTGCTGCTAGTAGTTGGGGATAAACTCCATAGAGACTGATCTGGTGACCGTTCTTCAGTGATAGGTTCCTCAGCGGTTCGACGCCTTTTAGCCAAATCAGACAAGGGTACATCGTCGTCGTCACTGCCAGAGGACGCCAATCTATCTCTCCTGGAGCTCATAGTTTATAAAAGCAGCGAAAGTCAGCAAAATCACTAAAGCTTTTGTAAGATCTATATCAAACCTGGAAGGTTGTTCAACCTCCTCATCACCTCATCGATGAGATGTCCAGTGAAAAATTGAGATGCCTCCTGGAAATGGCCCATCAATATCCAATTTCTCTAATTCGTCGATTATTTCCTTCAGCGACAATGGTTTATTGTGCATTGGCCTTGAAGTAAAAAACATCCCCATATTACTACCGATCGTTCTAACGATCACGAAGTTTAAACATGTTTTTTTGCAAACAAAAATTATAAAACATCAAACTTTGCTTCACTGTTTTGTTAGACAGGTTATAAATTTAAAATTTATTTGTAAAAAATATATTTCTACTACAATAATTTTAACAAAAACTTACCTCTCTGAATACATCATAATTTGTATATCGAGAAATCCGAAACAAAATACATATTATTTATTTAAACTTAAAATTAAATTAAAGATTTATGTGCTGAAATATTGCAAAGATGTAACTTCGACGATCTGTAAACAAAAAACAATAAATATATAGGCGATACCTTTATTATACTTACCGTAATTTGGAAAATTTTTTTGATCGTTTAAACGATCGGTCGTAATAAATGGGTTAAGTGAAGCTTACATAATCGATGAGTGTTTTTTTTTTTGGAACTAGATGTTTTAAAAAATTAATTTTTAGTGTAAAACTAAACGTACCTCTTTTTTTAATATTTTTTTCAAAATGGATTTTTTTTAATTTGCGCAAAAAAGTAGCAAATTTAAAAATGCAGTAAAATATGGTCCTTTGTGACAAAGAATCCGAGTTCAGAACCAAAAGCAAAGTGCGCATTTTAAAAAAAATTGAGTTTAAAAATTGCATTCCAATTTTAGTTAAAAAAAAACACCTATATCTGGTTGAATTTGATTCTGTTCTATCTTAAATTTAGTTGATCCATTATTTACTGGTTACTTTAATTACAAATTGTGGTTAAGGCTACTTGTCAAGCCAGGTTTCTTTAATTTAGACTTGTAAGTTGGATTACAATATGAGTTCTTTGAAGCACAAGTTGTGTTACTCCAATTTTGTTTTTTTTTTTTATGTTAGGCATGAAGATGTGTGGGGAAATACGTGTTCTGCTTAAAACGTTAACGGTGAAACTCCTAATTCCCACAAAAACATACTTGTGACCACAGAAAATTTTTAATATCTCGAAACAAAAAATTGGAGAAAACCATTTTTGTATACATACATATGTACCTGCACCTGCATATTTCATCAATGGGTTAATAAATAGCCGCTAATGGGTTAATACAATACACATTGGCTATTTTTGTACAGACATACTAATATAATACAATGGCGCTATTATGACTCTGACGAGTTTTATGGCCGAGCTTCTGTCCCAATTCGAGGTGTGCTCATTTTGGTTTTTCTACCAATTGGGTGGAGCTACAGTTTTATGCCGGCTCCGAACGGCGAATGCATTTTTTGTGAGAAGCTTTTTCATGGCAGAAATACTCTCGGAGGATATGCCGCCCACTGCCGAGAGGTGACCGCTGCTCTTAAGAAACAAATAATTGGATTTTTACTAATTAGAAAATTTTTTTGAAAAAATTTGGTTAAAAATGGGTTAATGCGTGGTCGTTAAGGGGTTAAAATTCTTGGGATTTACTAGTTCAGTATCGATATACCTTTTCTGATTCAAGAAAATTAAACTCGAAACTAAAATAAAAAACATAGGTCACTAACGGGTTAACTCATGACCGTCAATGGGTTAAGATGCTATAGATTAACTGCTTTAGTGCAGATAAAGCGATTCTGATGTAAAAAAGTTGATTTCAGAATTTTTGCGTCCTCATATATATAAGTGGCCCCAGTGTGCGTAGCTTTCCAGAAGAAAATGTGTAACTTTTGAAGTAAGTTAGTTAGTGGCCGCTGTGGTGTAGAAGGTAAAGTGCTCGTCTGCTATACCAGAGTCCGGACAAACACGAAAAAAAAATTTTCTAATTAATTAAAACCAGGGTTCGGAAATTCTCATTTATGATTACTCATTTTCATTCATTTGTGAGAATTTTCGCGAGCGAGAATATTTCAAATTATTTTTCTTGTTCATTTATCACGAGTGAGAAATGCAAAAAAAATTATGCTTCTCACTCGCGATAAGTGAACAAAAAAAAAAATTTCCATATTTTTCACTCACGAGCGAAAAATAACAAACCAAAATTTCTCACTCACATGTGATAAAACCGAACTAAGCCGGCTTCGGCTTTTCACATATGAGAAAAGCAATGCGAGAAATACTGATCGCGAGCAGTATTTTAGCGTTCACGAAAAGAATTTCTCATGGACATTTTTCAGCTGCGTTGTATCAAAGGAAATGCAAGCAGATTTTCGCAGTTGCCTTAGCCAAGCATTTGTGCGTACATATGTATGTATCCACATATTTATGTATGGTTGGATGTATGCATACAAGGGAATGGTTTCCATATGTACATATGTATGTATATACATACATATTATTTATGTATACGTATTCAATATTATCACGGATTGCCTGCGATCTTTAGTAGAAAGCGGGTAATTAAATTTTCCTTGTTTATTATAATTACATTATTGAGTCTTTTTTTATAATTTTTGTTTTTTTTTTTTGCAAATACATACATACATATGAGACGAGTTCTTAATAGCCATTTTTATAGCAAATGTAGGTGGATGCTAGCTCCCTTTCTTATACCTATTTAGCAAGGTTTTTGAACGTGGAATGTTATACATATGCACATACCTAAATATGTATGTATGTATATACATAAGTATATATGTACATATGTATGTATGTACATATGTATGTATGTACATATGTATGTATATATATAAGTATATATGTACATATGAATGTGCATACATATGTACATATGGATGTATCCATGAAAGTGCTTAGGTAGCACTTTTTTGTCCTTGGATTTTATTTTAATTGAGAGGCCGTACAATCCACCGTAACTACATACATACATAAATATTTTTTTATTGTTAGTAAGGCTGAAATACCCCTATCTAGGTACTAAGTTTGGTAATGATATGTGAATATATGCATATGGGCTAATCCTGAAAAAGTCAACCCAGAGCATAAAATTGAAAATGGTCCGAACTTTATTTTTTGGTATTTATTAGTAAAGATAATACATGTATTCTATTCGTTCTTAAACTTAGGCTGAGAAAAATCGCCAAAAAAATAATTTTCACTAAGGCTTTTTTATTAGCAAAGTATCATTTTTTTTCTTCGCGGGTTTAGTTTATTGAAAAGAGAGTTATACATATTATTGTTACACGCTCTAATCATTCTACTTAGAACGTAATTTAATTTAAGAAAATAAAATTTGCGAAGCTAGTAAGAATAAAGGAGTTTTTGTACTTTGGTGATAGTGGCATTAAAACACATATAAAGTTGTAACATTCAGCTTTCGGACAACACTGATTTTATTTTTGGAAAAAGGTACACAAACTTACTTTGTCACTGAATTTTTTTTATTTCAAGTGGTTTCCTAGTTTTAATAACTATTTATATAGTTTTTTGGTAACGCACGCGACAAAAAGGATAAGCGAAATTTTAAAGTACAAAACATATCATTACCAAACTTAGTCCTAGATAGGGGTATTTCAGCTTTACTAACAATACAAAAATATTTATGTATGTATGTAGTTTCGCTGGATTGTACGGCCTCTCAATTAAAATGAAATCCAAGGACAAAAAAGTGCTACCTAAGTACTTTCATGGATACATACATATGTACATATATACTTATGTATATACATACATACATATGTACATATATACTTATGTATATACATACATACATATTTAGGTATGTGCATATGTATAACATTCCACGTTCAAAAACCTTGCTAAATAGGTATAAGAAAACGAGCTAGCATCCACCTACATTTGCTATAAAAATGGCTATTAAGAACTCGTCACATATGTATGTATGTATTTGCAAAAAAAAAACAAAAATTATAAAAAAAGACTCAATAATGTAATTATAATAAACAAGGAAAATTTAATTACCCGCCTTCTACTAAAGATCGCAGGCAATCCGAGATAATATTGAATACGTATACATAAATAATATGTATGTATATAAATACATACATATGTACATATGGAAACCATTCCCTTGTATGCATACATCCAACCATACATAAATATGTGGATACATATGTACACACAAATGCTTGGCTAAGGCAACTGCGAAAATCTGCTTGCATTTCCTTTCATAAAACGCAGCTGAAAAATTTCCATGAGAAATTCTTTTCGTGAACGCTAAAATACTGTTCGCGATCAGTATTTCTCGCATTGCTTTTCTCATATGTGAAAAGCCGAAGCCGGCGTAGTTCGGTTTTATCACATGTGAGTGAGAAATTTTGGTTTGTTATTTTTCGCTCGTGAGTGCAAAATATGGAAATTTTTTTTTTGTTCACTTATCGCGAGTGAGAAGCATAATTTTTTTTTGCATTTCTCACTCGTGATAAATGAACGAAAAAAAATAATTTGAAATATTCTCGCTCTGAACGTGAATGAATGTGAGTGAGAATTTCCGAACCCTGATTAAAACCCAATTATTGGGTTTTTTAAATAGGAATACCTCTCGCCAGTGGGAGGCATACCCTCCGAGTGTATTTCTGCCATGAAAAAGCTTCTCAAAAAAAAATGCATTCGCCGTTCGGAGCCGGCATAAAGCTGTAGTTCGACCCAATTTGTAGGAAAAACAAAAGTTAAGGGGCACATTTCGAATTGGGAGGAAAGCTTGGCCATAAAACTCGCCAGAGTTATAAACGCGCCAGTGTGTTATTATTATAAGTTAGTTAAAGGGTTTGATATGTAATATGCGGTATTTGAGTAGTGTGGATATGGGGATTCTAGCTCACCGCAGCACAAATTATAACAGAAATTTGTATGGAGATTTTTTAGAAAACAACGCCCTAATGTCCCATTTATTTAACACGTGTTTGTTAGTGTATCACAGAATTTTTCCAAAAAATGACGATCTAATGTACAAATTTTAGCGCCATCTGGCGGTAGATAAAGATCTAACTGTTATAACTATCATGAAATGAAATGGTTGTTGTCTATACTAAAAGCTGACATCTAACGGTTATTGTTATGCATTAAAATGGTTGTTGTCTATACTAAAAGCTGCCATCTAACGGTTATTGTTATGCATTAAAATGGTTGAAGTAGAGTATGTTTAATATCAATGCAAATGGTAATAAGATTTGTATACTAGAATATATCTCTATACATATATATATGTATGTATGAATATATATCTATGAAGATACTATAAACATGTATGTATAAACAAAGCTACATATATTTCCTCCTAAACATGTATGTATAAACAAACCTACATATATTTCCTCCGTTTGTATGTTACCTATGTATGTAGGGAGAAATTCAAACATATACACGTATAGAACTTTATGAGTGCGTCATATAGAATATTTTTATTTTCTTTCTTCTTCATTTCAGTTGAATGTAGAAATCTTTGAATATGTATATGTAAATACATATGTTGATATACTTATATGTATGTATATAAGTGTATGATGATAGCTAGCTATGAGGGAAAGAAATTAAACAAACATTTATACTTACTTTTTCCTTATATCCAAATTTAAATAAAAAATTAAAACAAATATAAATATTTTATATACATTTTATTAATTTATTTATTGAGTAAAAGTACAATTTTTACATTTGTTTACATTAAAGACTATATTATAATAGAATTCCATAAGTTTCCTTGCTTCTTCTACTTTACAAATATCATCTACTTCACCTTCTTTTTCTCCCATTTCCTCTCCCCCTTTTTTTCTTCATCATATCTTTGATTATTATATGAATTAGAAGTTGAACTATTTATATTATTTGATTTTAAAGAATACTGAAGATTTGATTGTATCGCTATCAATTTATTTTTATGTTCATCCGAAAGTATATCAGAGAATTTTTTTAAAAAGTTATAAATTTCCTTAATTATCATTTTTATAATAATATTTTATATTCTTTTACATATATTACTTATATTACTGAATTCTCATATGTAATGTCTGTGAATATCTCTTAACATCAATTGTCTTTATATATATATCATCATTATCATTATTTTCGTATACAGAACTTCTTTTATGTGTTCCCCAGAACTTTTTTTACTTTTTTGATTTAACTCAAAACAATAAATATTGAGTGTACTATGATAAAAGTTACTATAATAAGAACATTTAATTCTTATTTCACAATCTTCATATTTTAAATTGAAGTGGCGATTAAATGTTTCAGAACTTTCAATTATACCTCCAATATTAGTTTCCTTTTCAATTAAATCTTTTCTAAATGCTTCAATTGCTTCACGTATTGTGAATTTTCTTTTACCTAAATTGTTATATTCTTCTTCTTGTCTATTATTTGTTTTAAGTATTGGAGCTGTTGTCGTTGTTGTTGCTGTTGTTGATAATAATATTACTGAACTATTATTATTATTATTTATTTTTTCATTTTCCAATTGAATTGATATACGTATTCTTACATATGTTGTACTGTTTGGTAGTTTAACATCAAAGTTTAAAAATTACTATTCTCATCTGTTGTTGAATTATCAAAGATGTAATAATATCCATTAGTTTCATCAGAATATGTATATGGAGTCTGATAATTAGGTAGAGAGTAACATATTTTATTAATGAAGAAAGTTGATAATATTAAAATAAAAACAAACATGATCTTATTCATTTAAATTTCTCTTTTCAACTAATGTTATATTATTATGTAATAATCATTTTATATGTTTGAATATAGTTTTTCACATCAATTATTTTAATATCTTCCAATTTATGTGATAGATCAACTTCTTTAAATTTTTCAATTTCACCATTACTCAAAATTCTTTCATGTTCTATTTCTCGATATTCATAACAAAATATTCTCAGTTTACGTAATTCATATGAACTCATATATGTACAACGAATTGGTATATCAACATTATCATATTCAAGCTTAAAGTGTCGGTAAAATTCTTGTTTCGACTCCAATATACCACCTATATTCGCTTCTTTTTTAATTAACTCCATACGGAATGATTCTATAGCATCTTCAACTGTGAAATATGTTCTAATTCCTCCCTCAGTAGTCATTATCGTACTATCAGTTGTTGTTGTTGCAATAGTAGTAGTAGTAGTAGTACTAGTTGTTGATATTGTAGTAGATGGAATATAACTATTCCACTTTTTACTATCCTCATCAGAGAGATAATTGTTTTCATTTTCATAATTAATATAATTTAACGATTCACTTTGCTTCATCATAACAAATGATATATTAATTTTTACAACATCATTATTTGGAAGTGTAAAATTAAATTCTATACTTTTCGAGTTTGTATTGAAATTAGAATTTTCTATTGGTAATGAACTATTAATCATTACTTTTAAAATAACTATCATAAATAAGATGAAATATGATTTCAACATAGTTCTAGTTTTACGTCTATCTTTAGCTATATCCAAATATACAATAAAAAAGAAATTTAACATTCCTCAACATAAATACTAAAAATATAGAAATTTTACCTCTTCATGAATCAGCATTATTAAGGAAATATTATTTTATATTTCAAACTAAAAGTATTATCCACATACTTACTCTATTATCAAACATATATTTAAAAAAAGAATATATTTATAAAAAAAGTTTATTCAAATTTATTTTTTATTCAATATTAAAGTTTTACAATATTTTTCTTATTTCGTTTGTAAGAGGAATATATTCAAACATTTTATCATGTATAATTAAACAATATGCAGATGTATTAGCAGGTATATTTTTCAATGTCTTCAACTCAATTCTTATATCAATCGGTCCAGTTTTTATACTTTCATTCTGATGAGTTACATCTAGAACAATTATTGGATCTTTTGTTTGAAATTCATCCTTTGATAGTAATGGTTGTGGACCTCGTAAATAATAGCTTTGTTGAAATTTAATATACATATCATATAGTAATGCGAAACGATTAACTTCAAATTTTAGATTTAGATCATCATAAGGATATACATTTGAATTTAAATGTAATTTTATATTAGATAAATCACAATGTACAAACTTATTATCTCTACGAAAAGCCAAAAGCAAAAAACGTGGTCGTTCATTCTCATTTGCTAATTTTACATTCCATAATACAGTTGTACTCTCTGATAATGATGGATTTTAATACATATCCCAACTTCTAAATGATATATTCAATGGTTGACGATTATTAATAATTTTTAATAATTCTAATTTATATATATCAGCAACTTGAATATGTGGAACTTTCCATGAAATATTTAATATAGTTATTTTACATGTTTCATTTTGAAGAAGAGATTTAACTACATTATCATCATTTTTAGAACGCAATAAAATCAATTCATGTTTAGAATTAGCTATAATCTTATTAAAATCTTCTGCAAATCCAAGTAACATTTTTAATGGTATACAAAAGTTGAAATGTCCGCTAGCGAGTGAGAGGTTTGTGTTGATTGGATCCCATCCTGAATTTTTTAAACACTTACTTTCAAATTCATTCAATGATACAAAATTTTTCATATCTGATGCTATACCCAGCTGTCGTGTGCGATCAATCTCAATACCATTAATCTCATAACGAATTTCTTCAAATAAGTAGCTCATACAATTATTCTTTAGATTTATACTTAGTGATATACTATTATCATCTTTTGTTGCAAATCCTTCTATATATAACATACTTTCACTTGGTAAGACATATAAATCTTGATTTTGAATTGCTATACGAATTTCATCATTATTCTTATATGATTGTAAGTATGGTGAATAGCTATGAAGCTCCTTTTTAATAATTATATTATCATATAATGGTTTTTGTAAAACATTAACTATATGACTCATTATATATAATTTTAATTCAATATAAATCCCAAACTTTGGAGAAATTCTTTGTTTTCTTTAGTAATAATATTAGTCTGTTTCTCTAGCTTATTACTTTGTTTCTTTTTTAACTTGAAATATTCTCGTTGTTTATTCTTACAATTTGAATGATCTTGATGATGTGGTGCTAGTTTTGTTGTTGAAGATAAAGTGAATGGTGAATTGTTTTGTAAACTGTTTTTATACTCAGCTGTACTAGTACACAGAGTATTATAGTTTTAATCACATAACGGTGGATTGTAACAGAATGAAATAATCGAGATAGATATAGACTTATATATATCAAAATGATCAGGGTGAAAAGAGAAATCGATTGAGCCATGTCCGTCCGTCCGTCCGTCCGTCCGTCCGTCCGTCCGTCTGTCCGTCCGTCCGTCCGTCCGTCCGTCTGTAAACACTCTAACTCGCGCAAAAATTGAGATATTTTGATGAAATTTGGAACGCAAGTTGGTATCGAGACTGGGACGGTTGGTATTGAAAATGGGCGAAATCGGACCATGACCACGCCCACTTTTCCTATATAGAAAAAATCGGAAATTTGGTATCTCAGCCACTAATATAGCTAGAGTTTTAAAATTTTACCCACGTATTGAGCTCGGGCCCTTATGAAGAAATTTGATGAAGTTTTGGAAAATGGGCGGTGCCACGCCCACTTATTAAGGGTCAAACATTGAAAGTTTTATATGTCATAACTCAGAAACCGTTGAAGATATATCGATGAAATTTGGTACGCGTAATTTGCTTACATAGACAAATGTTTTGACGAAAAATTATCAAAATCGGTTTACGGCCACGCCCACTTTTATATATGTGTATTATAAAGTGACCTAATAAAACCATTTTAAGCGATATCTCTGTCAAATATAAAGATCTATCATTGAAATTTTGTCGCATGAGTCCAACTATGGACATAAAACAAAAAACACAAAAATTTTGGAATATGGGCGGTGCCACGCCCACTTATTAAGGGGCAGACATTGAAAGTTTTATGAGTCATAACTCAGAAACCGTTGAAGATATATCGATGAAATTCGGTACGCGTAATATAATTACTTAGTCAAATGTTTTGGCGAAAAATTATCAAAATCGGTTGACGGCCACGCCCACTTTTATATATAGGAAATATAAGGGGGCCTAATAAAAACATTTTAAGCGATATCTCTGTCAAATATAAAGATCAATCACTGAGATTTTGTGGCAGGAGTCCAACTATGGACATAAAACAAAAACTACAAAAATTTTGGAAAATGGGCGGTGCCACGCCCACTTATTAAGGAGCGAATATTGAAAGTTTAATAAGCCATAACTCAGAAACCGTTAAAGATATATCGATGAAATCTGGTACGCGTGATATATTTACTTAGCCAAATGTGTGGACGAAAAATTACCAAAATCGGTTGACGACCGCGCCCACTTTTATATATGTGTATTATAAAGTGACCTAATAAAACCATTTTAAGCGATATCTATGTGAAATATAAAGATAATTCATTGAAATTTTGTGACATGAGTTTTACAATAGACCGGAAACAAAAAATAAAAAAGTTTGGAAAATGGGCGTGGCACCGCCTCTTTTTAGACAAAGGGATATATGAGATTTCTTAGCCTTTAACTCGACAAATAATTGAGATATTATGACGAAACTTGGTTTATACACTTTTATAACATGTGTTAATAGACACGCAAAAATGTATTGAAATCGGTTTATGACCACGCCTACTTTTTAACAAAGATATTTCTGGAACACCCTTTTGGAATTTGTAACGTGAAGTCTTTGTAACTAAAAGTCATAGAGGGATGAAATTTTGCACTAACAATAATATTTGTATGCTTATTTGGATGATTGATATAAATTTTGAAAATGGGCGTGGCTGCGCCCTGTTTATGCAGCACTCGTTTCATATAAAATACACCCTATATCGAACAAACGCAAACAAACAATGAAAGCATACAGCTGAGTATCTAATGTTCGATTGCACTCGAACTTAGGCTTCCTTACTTGTTATTATATATAATCATTCTTTCAATGGTTTCAAATGCAATCTAATTGTTATTTTTTCTCCACGAAAATTTATCAGGTTACCCTCTTGATCAACAATTTTTATGATTATAGTACTTATTTGACTTATGTTAACTGGAAGATAAATTACATTAGCTGGAACCTCAGTTATTTTATATCCTGGACTGACTGTTAATGAAAATTGATGTAATGTATGTGCTGCTACATTATTTATATAAGATCAGCTCACAATATTACAATCAACAGTTAATGTATTAATTTTTGTTATATCAATTGTTTTATCAGACGTATATTTAATATTAGGTTGTAATATTCTTTTACTAAAACCCAATAATGATCCTATTGAACGATTTTTATTGAAGTAAATTATATCGCTTGAGCTTTTTACTTCTGTTTGTAATGTATTATAATTTGGTTCAATTATAATTTTTTCTTCCTTTTTCAATAATTTATACTTTTCTTTAATTACTTTTTCTATATCAGTTATTTCATATGATCCAACTGGAATTTCTATTATATTATCTCCAGTGTGAAAAAGATTATTTTCTACATCAACATTTGGTATAGAATGATATGTATCAAAACTGATTAATCCACAAACATATCTTTTAGAAAGTTCAATCGGAGGAAAATAGTTTGCAATAAGCGTTGAAGAATTACCATTCAATGTTAAAGTTATTGACATCTCTATATCTGATAATCAAATGATTTGTAATATAGTAAGAACCTTAAATTTATAGATTTGACTTATTAATCCAAGAGTTGTGTTCAGATGAAAATCCTAACCACTTAACATAAATCATATTACGCTTTCGCTTTAAAACTTTTTCAACTAAATATATTTGTGGAAATTTAGTTTTCATTATTTCATATTCATAAAATCCCCCTTTAATTTCATGCCCCTGATAGTCCTCTAAAATATATGTAGAAGGATTTGTATTTTGTATTATCTTAATTTTAAATATTTCAGTAGTCCAATTAGGTGTATAAACTTTTTCAAACATATTCTTATATTTACTTATTCTAACATTATCTCCAACTTTATACTTAGGTTTATTAAATATTTTTAAATTGTTGTAAACGGTATCCAATGGAAATTTTTCATTAGATGAATTCACATCATTAGGAGACATTTTTATAGTTCTATGAAATGTATTATTATACTTATTAATTAGATTTTGATAAATATTAAGCCATTGATATGTTCCTTGATAATTGAATTCTCTCCACATCATTCCTTTTAATGTTCTATTAAATTTTTCAACAATCGACGCCTTTAAAACGCTATAGGTAGAATAATGATTAATATGTTTGACTTCCATTAACTGCTTAAACTTGTTATTGAAAAACTCTTTTCCATCATCTGTTTGTAAATTTTTAGGTAATCGATGACTTTTATCAAATATATTGTTGAGAGCGTTTATAATACTTTCAGCCTTTTTACTTTTCACTGCCTCACCCCATGCTTTCTTCGAAAACGTATCAATTACTGTTAGTAGATAGCGATATCCTTTATTATCAGTTTCATAATTTATCATTTCAACTAAATCTGCTTGCCATAAATCATCAATCCCCTTCATAATAACACGTCTCCTCTTAAAGTTTTTCCGCGCTTGCTTATGTAATTCATTAACAATATTCCGTTTATCAGCATTCATATTTATTATTTTTAACCTTTTATTATTGGTGGTTGAATTTTTTCTCTCTTTACATCTTCATTATCTCTACCAATGTATTTATATAAAAAATCTTCAATACGATTAAATCTTTCTTCAATATGATTAAATCTTTCTTCAACACTTTTTATTATATTTTTATTAGCAAACTCTAAACGAGCATCAAGCGTTTTCTCTATCAGATTTACATCTTCCTTAACATTATTATTTATCATTGTATGTAATTTCCTTATATCATTCGTAGTAATATTCATTAATTTATTATATTCTTCTTCAATTTTTTTTATATCATTTCGAATAGTACTTATTTGTGAATTATATTTAGTTTTATATTTTTCAACTTTTTGTTGTATTTCATTATACTTGATGTTATTAAATTGTTGACTACGCGATATACTTTCACCAAATTTATTTAATATACTCATCTCTATAATTTATTTTATAATTTTAGCTTCTTTGAGTTCTTCTACAATTGAAATTATTTCATTTTTATGATTGTTATGTCCAGCACTCTCAGATGATATAAGTAAGCGTAATCTATCTATTAATTCATTAGGATTATCCCAATATATATAATTAGATTTATTTTTTTTAAATGTTTTCAATGTTAGCCCACGTCCTTTCGTTAATAGATTTGATTTCAAATTAAATAACTTTCTTATTATATGCATATATTTAAATGATTTTGTACCTTTTATTTGTGTAAATGGTAGATATGAACGTTTATGAGCATTTGTATCAATTAATATTTGTTTATAATTATTTAAATCTTTTGTAGTATAATGTAAAGGATTTGAATGGAATAGTAATTCAAATAGTCCTGGAGTCATTTTCCATTTTATTTTTCCAATATTAATGGAATTATCATTATTAAACTTTAATGGTTTATTTCCATATTTTAATTTTCCTCTTCCATCTTTATTTAATCCATATAAGATGTCTAAATTCTTCGAGTTTTATAAAATTTTTAAATTCATATTTAATTTTGAATTATTTTTATTATCATTATTCAGTTTTATTCGTTTGCTATTATTATTTCCTTGAAAATTATTCTTCCGTTTTCCTACTTTTGTATTATCAAGTTTTATTTTTTTTTTTCATTATGAATATTATCTATTTCAGTATTACTTTTACGTTTTAAACTTTTTTGCTCATATTTAATACGTTTTCTATCATTATTAAATTGATCTTCACTTCTTCGTTTTTTTTGCCGTTTTATGATTTAATATAATAAATTCTTTATCATAACTTTTCTTTACATTTTGATTACTTTTCCGTTTTAAATTTTGTATTTTAAGTAGTCGCTGCTTTCTCTCCAACTCTGATAAATCATATTTCATTTCTTTATTTTTATGATAAGGTTGAATATCATCCTTTCGCTTACGATTTATTTTCAATTCATGTAATGAGTTATAATTTTTAATTATATTTTTATAATTTTTTCGTTTTAAATTTTGCATTTTAAGTAATCGCTGCTTTCTCTCCAACTCTGATAAATCATATTTCATTGATTTAAGTTTTTGATAAGGTTGTATATCAGCTTTTCGTTTACGATTTACTTTCAATTCAATTTTATTACTTTCATTATTTATTTGATTATTTTCCAAGTTTTGCGGTTGTATTGAATATTGAAATTTAAAATTCTCATGATCTCCATTTTTTGAAGTCGGAAGGAATGAATGATTTGAGTTATTATTGTTGTTAACTATTTTTTTTCGTTTAGAATTACTATTAATATTTAATTTATTGTCATCATCATCATCGTCATCATCATCATCTAATTTATTTTTAATATTTGATTTGATTTTAGTTTCATCATAATCCAATGGAGCTGTACTTAATATATTTCTTTGATCTTTTAAGTTATCAATAATCTCATTTAAGGGTTTTGTTATTGGTTTAAATGTATCTTCCAAAATATTCAATCTATCTTCTGTATTTAATTTAATATTTCGTAATTTTTCCTTTAAAACTGATGTGTAGCTGTCCCTTTCGATAACTTCATACAATTATGAAATTTAAAAAATTATTTAACATCAAATATATATTAGCTACACAACAGGCTATCAATATATATATATGAGGTTGTCTACAGACATACATCAGATCACTATCAGCTACACATCAGATTACTATCAGCTGCATATTAGATTACTATCAGCTATACATCAGGTTAGCATCAGCTACACATCATTCTATAATTATATTTACATACAAAATGGTTGTAAAAGAGAAAGTGAATGATAAGCTATTGAAAGATATAGTAAAAACTAGAGCAGTTTTAAAGGAAAAATTACGAAATATTAAATTAAATACAGAAGATAGATTGAATATTTTGGAAGATACATTTAAACCAATAACAAAACCCTTAAATGAGATTATTGATAACTTAAAAGATCAAAGAAATATATTAAGTACAGCTCCATTGGATTATGATGAAACTAAAATCAAATCAAATATTAAAAATAAATTAGATGATGATGATGACGATGATGATGATGACAATAAATTAAATATTAATAGTAATTCTAAACGAAAAAAAATAGTTAACAACAATAATAACTCAAATCATTCATTCCTTCCGACTTAAAAAAATGGAGATCATGAGAATTTTAAATTTCAATATTCAATACAACCGCAAAACTTGGAAAATAATCAAATAAATAATGAAAGTAATAAAATTGAATTGAAAGTAAATCGTAAACGAAAAGCTGATATACAACCTTATCAAAAACTTAAATCAATGAAATATGATTTATCAGAGTTGGAGAGAAAGCAGCGATTACTTAAAATGCAAAATTTAAAACGAAAAAATTATAAAAATATAATTAAAAATTATAACTCATTACATGAATTGAAAATAAATCGTAAGCGAAAGGATGATATTCAACCTTATCATAAAAATAAAGAAATGAAATATGATTTATCAGAGTTGGAGAGAAAGCAGCGACTACTTAAAATACAAAATTTAAAACGAAAAAGTAATCAAAATGTAAAGAAAAGTTATGATAAAGAATTTATTATATTAAATCATAAAACGGCAAAAAAACGAAGAAGTGAAGATCAATTTAATAATGATAGAAAACGTATTAAATATGAGCAAAAAAGTTTAAAACGTAAAAGTAATACTGAAATAGATAATATTCATAATGAAAAAAAAATAAAACTTGATAATATAAAAGTAGGAAAACGGAAGAATAATTTTCAAGGAAATAATAATAGCAAACGAATAAAACTGAATAATGATAATAAAAATAATTCAAAATTAAATATGAATTTAAAAATTTTACAAAACTCGAAGAATTTAGACATCTTATATGGATTAAATAAAGATGGAAGAGGAAAATTAAAATATGGAAATAAACCATTAAAGTTTAATAATGATAATTCCATTAATATTGGAAAAATAAAATGGAAAATGACTCCAGGACTATTTGAATTACTATTCCATTCAAATCCTTTACATTATACTACAAAAGATTTAAATAATTATAAACAAATATTAATTGATACAAATGCTCATAAACGTTCATATCTACCATTTACACAAATAAAAGGTACAAAATCATTTAAATATATGCATATAATAAGAAAGTTATTTAATTTGAAATCAAATCTATTAACGAAAGGACGTGGGCTAACATTGAAAACATTTAAAAAAATAAATCTAATTATATATATTGGGATAATCCTAATGAATTAATAGATAGATTACGCTTACTTATATCATCTGAGAGTGCTGGACATAACAATCATAAAAATGAAATAATTTCAATTGTAGAAGAACTCAAAGAAGCTAAAATTATAAAATAAATTATGGAGATGAGTATATTAAATAAATTTGGTGAAAGTATATCGCGTAGTCAACAATTTAATAACATCAAGTATAATGAAATACAACAAAAAGTTGAAAAATATAAAACTAAATATAATTCACAAATAAGTACTATTCGAAATGATATAAAAAAAATTGAAGAAGAATATAATAAATTAATGAATATTACTACGAATGATATAAGGAAATTACATACAATGATAAATAATAATGTTAAGGAAGATGTAAATCTGATAGAGAAAACGCTTGATGCTCGTTTAGAGTTTGCTAATAAAAATATAATAAAAAGTGTTGAAGAAAGATTTAATCATATTGAAGAAAGATTTAATCGTATTGAAGATTTTTTATATAAATACATTGGTAGAGATAATGAAGATGTAAAGAGAGAAAAAATTCAACCACCAATAATAAAAGGTTAAAAATAATAAATATGAATGCTGATAAACGGAATATTGTTAATGAATTACATAAGCAAGCGCGGAAAAACTTTAAGAGGAGACGTGTTATTATGAAGGGGATTGATGATTTATGGCAAGCAGATTTAGTTGAAATGATAAATTATGAAACTGATAATAAAGGATATCGCTATCTACTAACAGTAATTGATACGTTTTCGAAGAAAGCATGGGGTGAGGCAGTGAAAAGTAAAAAGGCTGAAAGTATTATAAACGCTCTCAACAATATATTTGATAAAAGTCATCGATTACCTAAAAATTTACAAACAGATGATGGAAAAGAGTTTTTCAATAACAAGTTTAAACAGTTAATGGAAGTCAAACATATTAATCATTATTCTACCTATAGCGTTTTAAAGGCGTCGATTGTTGAAAGATTTAATAGAACATTAAAAGGAATGATGTGGAGAGAATTCAATTATCAAGGAACATATCAATGGCTTAATATTTATCAAAATCTAATTAATAAGTATAATAATACATTTCATAGAACTATAAAAATGTCTCCTAATGATGTGAATTCATCTAATGAAAAATTTCCATTGGATACCGTTTACAACAATTTAAAAATATTTAATAAACCTAAGTATAAAGTTGGAGATAATGTTAGAATAAGTAAATATAAGAATATGTTTGAAAAAGGTTATACACCTAATTGGACTACTGAAATATTTAAAATTAAGATAATACAAAATACAAATCCTTCTACATATATTTTAGAGGACTATCAGGGGCATGAAATTAAAGGGGGATTTTATGAATATGAAATAATGAAAACTAAATTTCCACAAATATATTTAGTTGAAAAAGTTTTAAAGCGAAAGCGTAATATGATTTATGTTAAGTGGTTAGGATTTTCATCTGAACACAACTCTTGGATTAATAAGTCAAATCTATAAATTTAAGGTTCTTACTATATTACAAATCATTTGATTATCAGATATAGAGATGTCAATAACTTTAACATTGAATGGTAATTCTTCAACGCTTATTGCAAACTATTTTCCTCCGATTGAACTTTCTAAAAGATATGTTTGTGGATTAATCAGTTTTGATACATATCATTCTATACCGAATGTTGATGTAGAAAATAATCTTTTTCACATTGGAGATAATATAATAGAAATTCCAGTTGGATCATATGAAATAACTGATATAGAAAAAGTAATTAAAGAAAAGTATAAATTATTGAAAAAGGAAGAAAAAATTATAATTGAACCAAATTATAATACATTACAAACAGAAGTAAAAAGCTCAAGCGATATAATTTACTTCAATAAAAATCGTTCAATAGGATCATTATTGGGTTTTAGTAAAAGAATATTACAACCTAATATTAAATATATATATAAAACAATTGATATAACAAAAATTAATACATTAACTGTTGATTGTAATATTGTGAGCGGATCTTATATAAATAATGTAGCAGCACATACATTACATCAATTTTCATTAACAGTCAGTCCAGGATATAAAATAACTGAGGTTCCAGCTAATGTAATTTATCTTCCAGTTAACATAAGTCAAATAAGTACTATAATCATAAAAATTGTTGATCAAGAGGGTAACCTGATAAATTTTCGTGGAGAAAAAATAACAATTAGATTGCATTTGCATTGCAGAAACCATTGAAAGAATGATTATATATAATAAAAACAGTTTACAAAACAATTCACCATTCACTTTATCTTCAACAACAAAACTAGCACCACATCATCAAGATCATTCAAATTGTAAGAATAAACAACGAGAATATTTCAAGTTAAAAAAGAAACAAAGTAATAAGCTAGAGAAACAGACTAATATTATTACTAAAGAAAACAAAGAATTTCTCCAAAGTTTGGGATTTATATTGAATTAAAATTATATATAATGAGTCATATAGTTAATGTTTTACAAAAACCATTATATGATAATATAATTATTAAAAAGGAGCTTCATAGCTATTCACCATACTTAAAATCATATAAGAATAATGATGAAATTCGTATAGCAATTCAAAATCAAGATTTATATGTCTTACCAAGTGAAAGTATGTTATATATAGAAGGATTTGCAACAAAAGATGATAATAGTATATCACTAAGTATAAATCTAAAGAATAATTGTATGAGCTACTTATTTGAAGAAATTCGTTATGAGATTAATGGTATTGAGATTGATCGCACACGACAGCTGGGTATAGCATCAGATATGAAAAATTTTGTATCATTGAATGAATTTGAAAGTAAGAGCCCGTGCACAATTGGCTTTGTCTGCTCCAACTTTGATAGAAAAAACCTTAAAGCAAAGCGAAATTCCAGATGCTTGCTACAATTAACACTTTGACAATTTCCACTTCACTTCTTTGCTTTAATTTATAAACCTGATTTTTGGTAATATATTTGGGGAATTTGCTTTTTTCTGCTTATTCGAATGTTATTTTTTACTTTTCTCTGCTCACTTCTCACGAAATTGCGCGAAATCGCTAAAATAAGTGTAGATATACAAACATACACACACACACACAAGGGGAGATGTTTGCCAAAGTGTAAAAAAGTTGAAAGATGGCTAACTTTATACTTTGCTTTACTCGCTTCACCTCAATTGTGAACATGTCCCTTTAAAAAGCACATGCTGAACAGAACTGTCAAAGCAAAACTCTGAAGCAAAGCGAGGTAGAAGTCAATTGTGCACGGCTTATAAGTGTTTAAAAAATTCAGGATGGGATCCAATCAACACAAACCTCTCACTCGCTAGCGGACATTTCAACTTTTGTATACCATTAAAAATGTTACTTGGATTTGCAGAAGATTTTAATAAGATTATAGCTAATTCTAAACATGAATTGATTTTATTGCGTTCTAAAAATGATGATAATGTAGTTAAATCTCTTCTTCAAAATGAAACATGTAAAATAACTATATTAAATATTTCATGGAAAGTTCCACATATTCAAGTTGCTGATATATATAAATTAGAATTATTAAAAATTATTAATAATCGTCAACCATTGAATATATCATTTAGAAGTTGGGATATGTATTAAAATCCATCATTATCAGAGAGTACAACTGTATTATGGAATGTAAAATTAGCAAATGAGAATGAACGACCACGTTTTTTGCTTTTGGCTTTTCGTAGAGATAATAAGTTTGTACATTGTGATTTATCTAATATAAAATTACATTTAAATTCAAATGTATATCCTTATGATGATCTAAATCTAAAATTTGAAGTTAATCGTTTCGCATTACTATATGATATGTATATTAAATTTCAACAAAGCTATTATTTACGAGGTCCACAACCATTACTATCAAAGGATGAATTTCAAACAAAAGCTCCAATAATTGTTCTAGATGTAACTCATCAGAATGAAAGTATAAAAACTGGACCGATTGATATAAGAATTGAGTTTAAGACATTGAAAAATATACCTGCTAATACATCTGCATATTGTTTAATTATACATGATAAAATGTTTGAATATATTCCTCTTACAAACGAAATAAGAAAAATATTGTAAAACTTTAATATTGAATAAAAAATAAATTTGAATAAACTTTTTTTATAAATATATTCTTTTTTTAAATATATGTTTGATAATAGAGTAAGTATGTGGATAATACTTTTAGTTTGAAATATAAAATAATATTTCCTTAATAATGCTGATTCATGAAGAGGTAAAATTTCTATATTTTTAGTATTTATGTTGAGGAATGTTAAATTTCTTTTTTATTGTATATTTGGATATAGCTAAAGATAGACGTAAAACTAGAACTATGTTGAAATCATATTTCATCTTATTTATGATAGTTATTTTAAAAGTAATGATTAATAGTTCATTACCAATAATAATAATAATAATAATAACCCACGCCCTCCAATCCCGCCCGACCGCACGAGAGGCGCACCCGCATGACGTACGGATATTTTTTATTTACATAAAATGCCGAGGTGTTGAGTGGCAGGAGTTTGTTAAGCGTCGAGATCTTAAACTGCTCAGCTACAGAGAAATAAAATCATCAGCTGAGTATAGTACAATTGAAGTTAGTCTTGAGAATTATAAAAGAATAATCGCTACTATGTGTTAAGATAAGACAGTATTTTTTCCCTTATAATGAAAAGTGAGTCCGAAATATCTAAAAAGCTGGAATAGGAATTAAAGAAATTAAAATAGAAAATTCTAATTTCAATACAAACTCGAAAAGTATAGAATTTAATTTTACACTTCCAAATAATGATGTTGTAAAAATTAATATATCATTTGTTATGATGAAGCAAAGTGAATCGTTAAATTATATTAATTATGAAAATGAAAACAATTATCTCTCTGATGAGGATAGTAAAAAGTGGAATAGTTATATTCCATCTACTACAATATCAACAACTAGTACTACTACTACTACTACTATTGCAACAACAACAACTGATAGTACGATAATGACTACTGAGGGAGGAATTAGAACATATTTCACAGTTGAAGATGCTATAGAATCATTCCGTATGGAGTTAATTAAAAAAGAAGCGAATATAGGTGGTATATTGGAGTCGAAACAAGAATTTTACCGACACTTTAAGCTTGAATATGATAATGTTGATATACCAATTCGTTGTACATATATGAGTTCATATGAATTACGTAAACTGAGAATATTTTGTTATGAATATCGAGAAATAGAACATGAAAGAATTTTGAGTAATGGTGAAATTGAAAAATTTAAAGAAGTTGATCTATCACATAAATTGGAAGATATTAAAATAATTGATGTGAAAAACTATATTCAAACATATAAAATGATTATTACATAATAATATAACATTAGTTGAAAAGAGAAATTTAAATGAATAAGATCATGTTTGTTTTTATTTTAATATTATCAACTTTCTTCATTAATAAAATATGTTACTCTCTACCTAATTATCAGACTCCATATACATATTCTGATGAAACTAATGGATATTATTACATCTTTGATAATCCAACAACAGATGAGAATAGTAAATTTTTAAACTTTGATGTTAAACTACCAAACAGTACAACATATGTAAGAATACGTATATCAATTCAATTGGAAAATGAAAAAATAAATAATAATAATAATAGTTCAGTAATATTATTATCAACAACAGCAACAACAACAACAACAACAACAACAACGACAACAGCTCCAATACTTAAAACAAATAATAGACAAGAAGAAGAATATAACAATTTAGGTAAAAAAAAATTCACAATACGTGAAGCAATTGAAGCATTTAGAAAAGATTTAATTGAAAAGGAAACTAATATTGGAGGTATAATTGAAATTTCTGAAACATTTAATCGCCACTTCAATTTAAAATATGAAGATTGTGAAATAAGAATTAAATGTTCTTATTATAGTAACTTTTATCATAGTACACTCAATATTTATTGTTTTGAGTTAAATCAAAAAAGTAAAAAAAGTTCTGGGGGAACACATAAAAGAAGTTCTGTATACGAAAATAATGATAATGATGATATATATATAAAGACAATTGATGTTAAGAGATATTCACAGACATTACATATGAGAATTCAGTAATATAAGTAATATATGTAAAAGAATATAAAATATTATTATAAAAATGATAATTAAGGAAATTTATAACTTTTTAAAAAAATTCTCTGATATACTTTCGGATGAACATAAAAATAAATTGATAGCGATACAATCAAATCTTCAGTATTCTTTAAAATCAAATAATATAAATAGTTCAACTTCTAATTCATATAATAATCAAAGATATGATGAAGAAAAAAAGGGGGAGAGGAAATGGGAGAAAAAGAAGGTGAAGTAGATGATATTTGTAAAGTAGAAGAAGCAAGGAAACTTATGGAATTCTATTATAATATAGTCTTTAATGTAAACAAATGTAAAAATTGTACTTTTACTCAATAAATAAATTAATAAAATGTATATAAAATATTTATATTTGTTTTAATTTTTTATTTAAATTTGGATATAAGGAAAAAGTAAGTATAAATGTTTGTTTAATTTCTTTCCCTCATAGCTAGCTATCATCATACACTTATATACATACATATAAGTATATCAACATATGTATTTACATATATTCAAAGATTTCTACATTCAACTGAAATGAAGAAGAAAGAAAATAAAAATATTCTATATGACGCACTCATAAAGTTCTATACGTGTATATGTTTGAATTTCTCCCTACATACATAGGTAACATACAAACGGAGGAAATATATGTAGGTTTGTTTATACATACATGTTTAGGAGGAAATATATGTAGGTTTGTTTATACATACATGTTTATAGTATCTTCATAGATATATATTCATACATACATATATATATGTATAGAGATATATTCTAGTATACAAATCTTATTACCATTTGCATTGATATTAAACATACTCTACTTCAACCATTTTAATGCATAACAATAACGTTAGATGGCAGCTTTTAGTATAGACAACAACCATTTTAATACATAACAATAACCGTTAGATGTCAGCTTTTAGTATAGACAACAACCATTTCATTTCATGATAGTTATAACAGTTAGATATTTATCTACCGCCAGATGGCGCTAAAATTTGTACATTAAATCGTCATTTTTTGGAAAAATTCTGTGATACACTTACAAACACGTGTTAAATAAATGGGACATTAGGGCGTTGTTTTCTAAAAAATCTCCATACAAATTTCTGTTATAATTTGTGCTGCGGTGAGCTAGAATCCCCATATCCACACTACTTATTTGTGTACTAAAATGAAAACTTATAGTCAGAGATGTGATTTTTATTATTTATAAAGATAATGGTAATTTTTTGGTAATATTTTTTTTAATTTTTGGTAAATTTTTTTATTTTGGCTGTGGCAACGCTGGTGAGCAGATGCTAAGGTGGAGAGAGAGACTCCCACTGAGAGTGTGTGTGTAGCATTGCCACTTTAAAAATTTTAAATTTACCAAAATACAAAATAAAAGTAACCAAAACTAGAAACAAGTAACCAAAATTAATAATTGTCGCTTTCGATTCGCCATCACACAAGCGAGGTCGGATCGAACAAAAATGTTTGAATCCATAATGAGTAGTAGCCATACTCGCTAACTGGTCGATAAAAATTTCCCTCTGCTCGCTATCATTCACATATAAATTTGACAGAAGGAAATTTATAACCAGCAGAGAAATTGTGAATCGAAAGCGGCTAATATAGGCATATCGCTAGCTTAGAGTGCAAACTGTGTAAGTCAACTTTTATAAAAAAGTGCATTTTTATGTAGAACGCTAGAAATATCAAATACGCTCGACGCTAACACTTGTCATATTTCTACTCGTTGTTATTTTTTTATCTTTTGTTTTCTTCTCCTACAAAGTTTGAATAAAGGACTTACACAATTTGCACTCTAAGCTATCGATATGTCCCATTAACGTTAGGGCTATTTATTTGGAAGCAAAACAATATATATATACCGTTTAGAGGGCTGCACGAATGGATTCGAAACGACCAACAAAATATTCGCGGCCGTCCAATTACAGTACCTACTTGTTTCTGTAGTTTGCGAATAAGCGCAAGTAGAGCACAACCATAAACAGAACCAATACAATACTTATTCTTAGCGACAATTACATGACCCCAAAAAACATTTTTCTTCATTTTCAATTTGAGGTTCATTTGAGAAGTAACCCTATTGTCAAATATCAAACGTTTGTTATCAAATGCAACTCAAATTTCCCCTGATAGCGTTCTCAAACAAAAAGGCTCACTTTTAGTATGGGATTTTGGGCTGATTCTCAATTTGATAAATTCCATTTTCTCAAACCCATTTCAAAGGTGGTACGAAATGGAATGCAATCAATAGATGTATTTATGTACCTATTACATATTTGTACTCTAGAGTGCAGAAAAATTGAGGGATAGTGAGAGTGAGGGTGAGAGAGATTGTGGTGTGAGCGCAGAAATGGAAAGGAATAAATAAATGTACATATGTATGTATTACATATTTGTACGCTTATGTGATGGTTTTCATTTACCCGTGCGGGTGAATTTCGCCGGTGCCTTTAAAATAATAAATAAGTCCCAAATGAAATAAGTCCCAAAAAAAATTAAATAACTCCCAAATATTTTCCATACAAATTGGGACTTATTTCATAATGAAATAAATCTCAAATGAAATAACCCCCAACGAAATTCCGTTGGGAGTTATTTCATTATTTTCCAGCTTTGGGAGTTATTTCATATTTGTTGGGACTTATTTCATTTCTCTTAAAAATGCATTGGGAGTTATTTCATATTTCTTCGGACTTATTTCATTTCTCTTAAAATTGCAGTTTAACAAGCTTCGACATTTTTGTAACGGTATAAAGTAACCGAAAGCCGGGATCCGTACGATAAGTCGAAAAAAAAAAATGTCGAATCTTAAAAGACCGAATTGAAAAAAGCCTTATTATACTGAATACATTTTTGACCGAATTAAAAAATGTCGAAATAAGGAAAATGACCGAAAAAGGCCGAAATTTGTATACTTACATTTTTATCGCCGCCGCTGAAGGGTGTACTACGCAGAAGGACATCACCGTGGCGGTAGCCACGGTTAGGGTACACGTCCGGACGGATGGCGTAGCCCAGGGTTATTTTTTATAAGCGCGGCCGAATTCCGCCAACGCAGAAAAGTGTTCTGCGCAAAAGAACTGTGGACCGGACCATAGATATTACTCCGGAAAGAGAATTTTTTATAAGCGCGGCCGAAGGCCCCCAACGCACACTGGTCTCATTTGTATGGAGAGTGGGACAAAACTCAATTTCTTGGAAACGGATGGACCTACCGAAACCAAATTTGGCACATTGGTGTCCCACTATACGACTCATCTTTCAGAAAAATTAAAAGCATATATCGTCGCTCCCAACGAAGACTAGCACGGATCAGTTAGCGTGGAAGACTAGCACGGTTCGTTGTTCGCGTGGAAGACTAACACACTTCGTTGTTCGCGTGGAAGACTAGCAGACTTCGTTGTTCGCGTGGAAGACTAGCATGCTTCAGTTCTCTGCATGGAAGACTAGCATACTTCGTTGTTCGCGTGGAAGACTAGCATGCTTCAGTTCTCTGCGTGGAAGACTAGCAACTTTATCTTCCTCAAACGTAAAAGGATAATCCTTAAATAAGTCTACAGACCCACGACGTTCAACAGCCCGCGATGCCCTTAACGATTTCCGCATTGATTCCACCGATGCTACTGCTAATCCGCGTGCCTCCATCTCGTAAGCCAATTCTTCCTGGGACAATCGATTGACCTCCATTTTATTTCCAGATATTAAAAAAATTTCCAACGCAAAAAAAAATTCAATATAAAATTTCCAACTTAGAGAAAAGAATTTATCGCCGCCAAACCGAATCGTAAAATTACAAAAAAAAAAAATTTGCAATACTAAAAATTAAATTAAAACTCTAAACACAATTCGAAACCAACAAAAAAAAAATTTTTTTTCTCTCAAAACCAATAAAAAAAAAATCGAAATTAAAAATCACCGCAAAAGTTGCCACGTAAAAAAAAATTTTCTCACAATTTTAAGCGATTCCAATACCAGAAAAGAAAAATCTGCAAATATTAAAAAAAAATTTTTTCTTTTTATTTTTTTTTATATCCACCCAATTTAAAATTGATATCGAGAAATAGTACACCAGGTTTAAAATTTAACGAATAAAAGCTCCAATCCCAAAACTAAACTTGACACCCTAGTATTTTCCAATACTCTAAAAATTTTGACCCACCCTAGCACTGGCGCAGCAAATTTGGGAGCTATAACAAAAAACAATAGAGCCTATTACAAATGTAACAACACTAACAACACTACCTACTGGGACAACACCAACAATAGCTTACGTACCTTTTCTTATTGTGTGTATGTATGTATGCATACCCGAGCCGCTCTCGCTGTCTAACTTGACCGCAGGTAAATGTACGTATGTATGTATATACGAATAAACGTGTAAAATGCAAATTACAAACTTAACAGTAGGGTGGCCAGTAAAAAAAATTTGTGCAATAAAACTAATGTAAAACACCAAAGCAAAAGAATAAATTGTATTTATTTATTTAATATGTATATCAAAGATCGTGTCCGCCAACAGTATGTATGTTTGATCCCGTTTATTTATAGGTGCATAGGTCCCTTTTTGACACCCTCTTATATTTGTTCCGATCCTCTTCTTGCCGAAATTCCAACACAATGTAAATAAAATCACCATTCAACCTTAATATTTTCGTTGTAAATAATATAAAAAATGTTTCTTTTGGAAAAAAAATTTGAATTCGTTTGGGAAAATTTTTTTGAAAATTTGGCACACCCTAAAGAGATATTGCTTGAAACGACTTCTTGCGTGTTGTTGTACGCAATGAAAACAATTTTCTTTGTTTATTACCGCGACCTAACACTATTTATATACGTAAATATGTATTTATATATATTTATACGTATGTATATATTTATTTATTAGCGACTACCTGCAGATTTGTACTTTTACTAGTGATGGGCGAGTCCGAGATGTTTTATTCGATTCTCTCGATTGTTTAAACATCTCGAATGCTCTCGATGGTTTTCATTCGTATTCGAGTCAAGTCGTAAATGGCCGTCAGTCGAAACAATCGCTAAAACATCTCGGACTCGCCAATGATTCCTCTCGTTTTCAAAGCAACCCTACAACATCTCGCAGCAAAAAATACAGTAAAACCCGCTTTAGTACCTCCCCGCTTTAGCACCTAACCCGTTTTAGTACCCAACATCTGCGGACACTATGGCTTTTGTAAAAAAATATCGAACAAATTTACCCTTTTAAGTACCTCCCCGCTTAAATACTCAACCCGCCTAAGTACCATAATTTGTGGTGCATTAAATAAAATTTTGCGTACGTTTTCCCCCGGTTAAGTACCTTTCTGAATACAATTGCTTTTTTCAAGCGACAACTAATTATAATCGATTGTTTATTTATACCATTACTAATTTATCGAAAATCAAGATAAATATATACATATAAAATAAAGATTCGTAAAAACAAATAGCGTATATGCAACAGCGTTGCCGTTTTGTGGGTAATTCCCCAAATTTGGGGGAATTTTTTAATAGTTGGGTAATTTTTGGGGAGTGCTATGATTTGGGGAATTTTGGGGAATTCGCCTTTTAATAGTTTTATATGAATAATAATACCTATAAAAAATTAATTATTTTCATGAGTTTCTATTACATTCGCATTGTGTGAAAGTGTGCATGAGTTTTTGCAGCATTTATTTAATCTTGAATTACCGGCTGGTCGAACATGTACAAGCAAATTTCATAAGCCCATTAAAGTAAGAAGTTAGCTAGGAAAAAAATAAGCAATTTTATACCTTTCATGAACATGAAATGGTATTATAACATTGAGCCAAAACAGGTTTGTCAAAAGTTCCAGAAGGAGAAAAATTAAACCCACCAAAATATATACCGATATTATCAGAATCATGAGCTAGTTCCTCAGTTGTTAAGATACGTTGATCATTTGTCGGAATGGGCCAAATTGGACCATTAAAACATATAGCTCCTCTACAACCAACGATACATTTTGGGGTAAAACTTCTCCACTTAAATTGCTAAGATCATTACAATATTTTTTTATAAATATTTGCATAAATAACCCACAGATTTGGAGGTACCTATAAATTAAAGAAAATCGGACCATTTAATGTTTCATTTCTCTCTTACTTGTTTTATGTTTCTTTAAAACTTTTTTTAACCACACATATACATACATATATGCACATGAATTTAAAAATACAAACCCTTATTAAGTAAAATAAATATGAAAATACTTGTTTATTGGAAATCTCTTGATAACACTACCCGACAAAAAAATATCCTCGACATTTGATTCCTATGTATTCCTGCTCATTCCAAATACATATGTAATCAAATGGTTCAAAAGTAGAACAGTTTTCGAGATATTTTGAAATTTCCGTTTTCGAGCTAAGAAAAAAAGGAGGATTACTAATCTGAGCTGAGCGAAAGCTGGCCAAAGTAAAAATTTTGTGGAATTTTTGCGATTTTTGAAATGTTGATTTTCAAATTAAGTTTTTATAAAAAGTTGTAAAAATCAGGAAAGTTTTATTACTTTAAAAATCTTCTCGTTTAATTGCAAATACTTTAAGCGTAATATCAGAGAGATCCGATAAATATTTTTTTTTGGCGATTTTTTTATTGTGAAACAAAAAGAATATTTTGGAAGAAAAACTTGGTTAGGTGAGTTAACTATGTGAAAACGACCTCATAGGTCAAAAGGACATTAGAAGAAAATATAGAGCTTCCAAAGACTAAACTAATGACATTTCGATTTTAAAAATCCGATGTCAAATAGTTACAATAAAAAAAAATTATTCCGCGATATTTCGCGGGATCAAAAAAAAAGTTGTATGGAGAGTGGGACAAAACTCAATTACTCAGATTTTATCGAAAATAAAGTTTTATCGAAAACAGTCGATGTAAATATGTACAAAAATCGTAAAAGGGCAACAATATTTTCTATAGACTAGTTACATTTAATATGATATTTTAAGAAAAAGGGAAAAATGTATAAACAGGCTTCTTAATAGAAGATTTGAAAGAACTTAAATCTGCTTATAAGACCTGGTCCAGAGTGGTTCTTAATTGTTAAAAGTTTAAATGAAATGCTAATGCTTGAAAATTACGCTCATAGAAAAGCCAAGATTTCTTCGTCTTGTATTTTGCTAAAAATAAATTGTTTTCACTGTTTTCTTTCGCTAAATCATGAAACATACGTTTTTCTTGCGTTTCCATAGTTATCTGCATTTTTTTAGCACTCAAACTTGAAATATCGCAAAAATCATAACACATTTATTTACACAAACTTTTTTCAGAAAAAATGTGTTGACCTCTAAATGAGCCAAAGTAACATTTAATGGTGGCTATTGCATATAGAAGGAAGTTCTCCATTAAATTCAATATATTTCCTACGGAAATGCATGACAGAAGTTTGTTTTTCAAGCACCAACGTTTTTGACTTTTGTGTATGGGGGCTGACCAGTGTGCAACGCACAAGCTGTTCTCTGCAAAAGTTTTTTCTTTATCTTCTCTTTCCGGAGTAATATCTATGGCCCGGTCCACAGTGCTTTTGCCCGGTCCACACTTTTCAGCGTTCGCGGTCTTCGGCCGCGCTTATAATAAATAACCCTGGGCTACGCCATCCGTCCGGATGTGTGCCCTAACCGTGGCTACCGCCACGGTGATGTCCTTCTGCGTAGTAGGTTTTGGCAGTTATTGCATATTTCTTGGAATTTATTTCATTTGGGAGTTATTTCATATTTTTTGGGATTTGGGGCCTCATTATTAAAGAAGTCCAAATATTGGGACTTATTTCATTTCCTTCTTTGGGAGTTATTTCATTTCTAAAAGCTGGGAGTTATTTCATTTTTATTGGGACTTATTTCATTGGGACTTATTTCATTGGGACTTATTTCATTTGGGACTTATTTCGGGGTACCCTTTTGTACAATTACACGAGTATATTAATATCTTTTTTAATATATGTACATACACATATGTTTTTATTAAATTTTGTGTAACTTCACAAAAAGCCACAAACAAATAAAATAAGAGTAAGAAATACGGAATCATTATAACACACAATTATTTTCAACCATCATCATTTCAACCGTTAAGGAACCGCTCGAGTAGAACAATGAACGCTGACTGAAATTTGCAAACACACAAAATTTCTTCGTTCCTTCAAACCTTCACATGTTGAAATTCGTGAAATAGTACAAAATACGAAACAAGTTTTTTTCAAATGTGTTGTAAGTTAATCTAAAATTGATAAACAATGTTTGATTAACATTTGCAAATATGTTTATTTTCAAATGATATATATGATGATTCTCAACTTTAGAAACAATATTTTCTCAAACGTTTGATAATTTCTTTTTCAGTGTTTAATGGGGACCTTAAAAGGTTCTGCAAATAGTGTACACTACTTGCGAATACTTCGAATATAATCGAAATATATGTATGTACATATTTTCATAAACACACATTCAGACGTGTTCACCCTGTAGGGAAAATCTCTAGTTCCGAACTAAGTCGCTTCTAGTGCATTTTTCGACACTACTAGTGCGAGCATGTTATCAACTGGCGAATTTAACACGGCGATGTCCTAGGCGGTGTCAATTGTCCCTCTTTGCACTACATTTTCGATAGTTCCGAACTAGTACTAAATTCTACAGTTTACACTAGTTCGTTTATTGGCACAATTTCGATAGTTCTGAACTAGCTACAAGTACTTAAAAATTCTACAGTTTTACATCTGCAGCTTAAGAGCACACTTCATGCAAGTGGCGCGATGGCCGACTGGTTAACGCATGTGCCTTTCAATCTGAGGGACGCGGGTTCGAATCCTGTCGGTGTCAAGGTGATTGATAATTTTTTTTTTATATTTTTTTTAACTAATATTTTTTTATTTATTTATTTAATAAAAATTTACAATAATATTTAAAAAGTAATAAAATCAAAATAAAATCGGAAAAGCATAATTAGGGGAACATTTAATTTTATACAAGATGCAAATAGAAAACTCTTTATATAAACTGCTTCACTAAACATCTGAGAATTGCAGAAATATACAAAGCCGACGGCAATTGAACCAACAAAAAAATTTTCATAGAATTTTTGTCACTTCGAAATTGCATACAATCAAAGTGTGTTTTATAATGGCCACTCAATTCTCTCCTTCTGAACTGGTGAGGGTCTAACTACAATTGACCTTCCCCTTTGACACATTTTCTCTAGTTCGGAACTAGAAATTTTGCTCACTAATTATTGAGTTCCCTCCCTGTATGGAAAATCTCTAGTTCCGAACTAGGTCGCTTCTAGTGCATTTTTCGACACTACTAGTGCGAGCTAAATCATTTTTGCATGTTATCAACTGGCGAATTTAACACGGCGATGTCCTAGGAGGTGTCAATTGTCCCCCTCTGCACTACATTTTCCATAGTTCCGAACTAGTACTAAATTCTACAGTTTACACTAGTTCGTTTATTGGCACAATTTCGATAGTTCTGAACTAGCTACAAGTACCTACAAATTCTACAGTTTTGCATCTGCCGCTTAAGTGCATCTGCCGCTTAAGTGCAGCCTTTGACACACTTCATGCAAGTAGCGCGATGGCCTACTGGTTAACGCATGTGCCTTTCAATCTGAGGGGCGTGGGTTCGAATCCTGTCGGTGACAGGGTGAATGATAATTTTTTTTTTATTTTTTTTTAACTAATATTTTTTTATTTATTTATTTAATAAAAATTTACAATAATATTTAAAAAGTAATAAAATTAAAAAAAATTAGAAATAAGCCTGAGGGATCGGAAAAGCATAATTAGGGGAACATTTAATTTCATACAAGATGCAAATAGAAAACTCTTTATATAAAATGCATCACTAAACGTCTGAGAATTGCAGAAATATACAAAGCCGACGGCAATTGAACGAGCGAAAAATTTTCAAAGAATTTTTGTCACTTCGAAATTGCATACACATCAAAGTGTGTCTTATAATGGTCACTCAATTCACTCCTTTTGAACTGGTGAGGGTCTAACTACAATTGATCTAGTTCCCTTTGACACCTTTTCGCTAGTTTGGAACTAGAAATTTTGCTTACTAGTTATCAAGTTCCCTGCAGGGCTGCAGGGCAGCAAAATTACGCTGCTAGTGTGTGTGTATGTGCATATGCATACACACTAGGGCGGGTCGATTGGTAGGGCCCAAAAAAAATTGACAGGGACACATGGCGATTATGAAAATTTGGGTTATTTCAAGCTATTTTTGCCCAAGAAACCATATGTCTAAAATAAATTCCGAACCAGAGCTTTTTACGATCTATATACATATATTACATATTTCCAATTGTTCTATATATTTTAAAATAACTCAGTAACCAATGCTTCGATTCTTTTGATTTTTTCGGCATTAGTTAGGAAACTTATTTGGCAACAAGACGTGGTGGTCAGTTTTTGAAATTAAAATCAATTTTTGGAAATAATCGCTGTTTTCCACGTTCTCATATGTTTATTTTTTGGTCCACCTTAATGCCATATGCACATTAATAGGCGAATTCTGTAACTTCGTCTCATCTCAAGTCACAAAATTTGAGATTTGAGACATGGGACATTTTTAGTGACTTGAGCCATTTTTGATATTCTGTAAGCCACAGTCACTAAAGATTTCACCAAAGACTGTGGTGAAAATGTACTGAGACTGTTTGAGATAACAAAATAATTTAACGAATACTCGCTAATCGATTACATACGAAAATAGGTTTTGGAAATGAATTTATGAGCAATATATTGCATTAAAAAAATGAAGCGTATCATTACTACCTATCACTTATAAAAATAGTTATGAATATGATGTTTTATGAGTGTTTTGTCTGAACCGATTCGCAAAAAAAGTCATGTAACGTAAAACATTGAAATATCGATAAATATCGCATCACATCACTGTTTACACTTGATCGAAATGGCGGAAAAAAGTAAGTTAGCAAAACCAGCAAAATTTTATTATTTTGTTAATTTCATACAAATAAACTTGTCACCTCTTGGCAGTGGGCGGCATACCCTCCGAGAGTATTTCTGCCATGAAAAAGCTTCTCACAAAAAATGCATTCGCCGGAGCCGGCATAAAACTGTAGGTCCACCCAATTAGTAGGAAAAACAAAAAGGAGCATACCTCGAATTGGGAGAGAAGCTCGGCCATAAAACTCGTCAGAGTTATAATAGCGCCATTGTATTATATTATTATTATATTAAGCTTGTTTTATTACAGAAAATAGCAAGCGAACAAGCGAAGAGCAAACAAGTTTTTATAAATTTTGACGCTTTATTTAGTTCACCTCAATGTTTTGTTTATTTTGTGACCTCGCCACCAGGTCACTAATTAATGACGTATTTTTTGAGACTTGAGACGTGAGCCCGCTTAAAGAATACCAAGTTGTCTAAAAATCAATCTCACCACGAAAAAGTCTCCAAAAGTCTCTATTAGTGACTTGAGACAGCTTACAGAATACTAGTATAAATAAATAAACAAACCAAAGAAGCAACAAGGTTTTGTGAATACTTCATAACATGGTTATTATTATATTTGACTCGATCGTGGCGAATAGTGTACACTAATCGCTCCAACTGAGCAAATAGAAATAGTATTTGTATTCCAAATGAAAAGTATGGGTTTTATTCGTAACTGCATTGAAATTGTGCTGTGACTAATTGTACAATGCATAGAGTATTCGCAAATATAGAAGAGGCAAATGGTATTGTGCAGAGGTCTAATACGGTCAACAGAAACTAAAATATATCAACTGTTTTACATACCTCTTTATGCCTTAAACCACTGCAGTTATCGGCATTCCTATACATGCAAAGAAATTAATAGTTGCATGTGTATTAGTGAGAGAGCGTTGTCGGGCAATTTCGGCAGCGCTAGCATTCGATCAGCTGATTTCAGATTGTTGTTCACAACAGACGTTTGTCTAATGATACGCTGTTATGCCTTTCTAGTTATGTATTTTCAGCGGCACACGTATGAAAACACGCATATGTGTGTACATACCTACAAACAAACATATATACGTATGTAGGAAAAATACACGCATTGCTTGATCCATTGTGAATGGATACAAGTGACTTGACTCTGGGATGTGTGTTAAAAAGGTCGAACAGCTGTGCTCAGCTGATTTCAGGGTTGCTGTTATGGCCCAATAACGATGGTGAAAGCAATAGAAGTTGCTCTTCTTCTTTCTGTTTTGTAGGTTGTTGATTTTACATTCTTGCACATGTTATTCGTGGAATAGCTGGCGTTTACGCTATCACCGGGAATTGCGTTTTAGGAACTCAGCCTTAAATTCTTTTCGGAATTATGAATTGGTTTTTTCAATTCCCAATTCCGGAATTGCGTTTCTGTCTTGATTGCTACGACCTTGTCATTATGGTCCTTTTTCTTACAACAACCACATCCGGCCGCCATACCAATCTGTACCCCCGGAAGTCGCCGCCATACCAATCTGTCCCCGATTTTGATATTTTTCGATGACTTATCGTCTTTTTTTTTATCGAATTTCGACTACGCATCCCAGAGCCATTTCACTGTATGCTATACACTATGGCTTGATCCGCCATCGACCTGCTAGAATGGCAAATCGAATGGCACTGACTATTTTGTTCGTTTTTAATTATTGGGCTCGCATGCAGCGTTGCCGTTGAAAAATTTTCATGGTGGCTAGATTTAATTTGTGGCTAAAAATGGGTAAAAAATTTGGTTCGTGGCTAAAAATGCTGGCTAAAAAATTTTGTTTCAAATTAAGATGTTTTAAATTTATTTTTCAAATTCAGGCACAAAAGTATTGGGGAAATTTTGTAATAATGTCACACGCCCCCAAAAAAAACGACTTCTACCTAGGGGCAGGGGAGGGGAATGGTGTTCTGAATCTGTAAAATTTGGGCAACATTGTTTTACATTCTTTAAGCCATATATTATAGTTAAAATTGCATTCAACATTGTATGATTCATTTTGTTTCGATTTTTGGTTTTGACAATATTCATTACGGAAAAGGTTCTTTGCACTTCGGCGTTGCTAAGTGGTAGAAGTAGCAAACAATATACAAAGTCAGTTAGATACTTATACGGACTTTCATCGACAGCCTACTATTCCACTAGCGAGTATCAACAGGTATTTATCTATAGTTGCGTTGCTTGTTTTGTTTTTTTAACACTTACGTCGATTTGTGATAATTGCTGAGTTGAATTAGCGTTACCACATCCTTCCTATCATAGATGGGCATTTTCAAGTATCAGTAGTAATGCATTGCCAGTATTCAAGCAATAAAATGTTTGTCTTTGACTTTCTACCGAAAATTTTCGCGAAACTCAGTTTGAACTCGAATATTTTACAGCATACAGTAATATTTTAATAGCTATTGCAATTTCATGAGCATTCAGTAAGCTTTACTGCACTTTCTTATTTACTGCATTACTGAGTTTACTGCAGTATGCCCATCTATGCTTCCTATGTACAAAATTATGGTTCATTACAAGCGGTGGCTAAAAACGTGGCTAGTGGCAAAACCGAAATTTTGGTGGCTAAAAAAACACGGCGGTGACTAAATCTAGCCACCAAATAGCTAAAACAGCAACGCTGTTCGCATGGAACACGTATTAAATACGTGTGAGAAGCTTGTTCTCAGCACCAGCTCAGTGAGCCAGGCCGTGCCGATAATTGCCTTAAACAGATACAAAGTCGAGCGAAATATCGCCAGATCGTAGCTTTCTATCAACATTTAAAAACACGGCCAAATATGAGTATGAACAGCACGAAAAAACTGACAAAAATCGCCCGACGAAAATTCGCCCGAATAGATTTATTTCTAATGCGGTCGCTGGCTCCTGTCAAATAAATTAATTGGACTTAAAAGCTTTTTAGTGCTTAGCACGAAAATTATTTAATTAAATTTTTTATTGTTGGGGTAAATGGAAAAATTTCAACAACTATTTCCAGCGAAGGTTGAGTATACATAGCTATTTCACGAAAAACCATTCTCAATCATTATCACCCTTTTCGGAAGTGAATGCTCCTCACGGGGATCGGACCCGTGATATATTCCATCTTCAGCCGCGACGTGCGAACGCTTTTACACGCTCGACCACTTAGACTGTGGTGTTATTGATTTTCGTGAAACAGCTATATACTCAACATTCGCTGGAAATAGTTTTTGAATTTTTTCAATTTACCCCCAGCAATAAATTATTTGAAATTTTATAAAAAAATACAACAAAACAATTTGGATAAAAATTGTATAGTTCGGAAAAATTAAAGGCGTATTCCTAAAAATTGAATGTAACCATGGTGTACTCACTCAATTCATGGACCTTGAATGTAACCAAAATCGGCCGAAAGTAACCACGTAACCAAACGAAAAAATGTTAACCAATTTTGGTAAAAAGCAGAGACCAACTTTAACAGTTAACACTTATTTTCATTCCATTTCAGTCTGACGGAAACACAAAAACGCTGAGCGCAAAGTGTTTCCCACTGACTGAAACAGAAAACTCTTACACTCAAAGTGTTTCTCTCCGTGGGCAACCTCTCTCAACGATCTTCTTTCTGTTGCCATTTAAGAGTTATTTTTCAACACTCAAAAATATCCCTCAGCAAGTGACGGTTTCAATGAGACTTTTATTTTTTTTCGTCCTTTGATAACAGTTAAAAACAGAGGGATAAAGAAAAGTGTTGCTGAAAAATATGTTTGCATATGTAGATATGCATGTACGTTCGTTCGCATACGCATGTGTGCAAATGGAAGAAAATTTGTATTCGTAGTAGGTATGACTGTATTTAAAATAACCAATTTTGTAACTTAGCAGGATGGACAGAAATTTTATTTTGAATTATTTAGTTAATAGATACATAATATATGTATTAAAATATAATTTGATGTTAGATTCGTTACTTACATATTTATGTACATATTAATATACATAGGTATTTAATTATAAAGGCATGTGTCTGAATTTTTTACATACTCTGCAGGGAAGTTAATAAGTAACTAGAGAACAGAATTGCTGGTTCAGAACTATCGAAAATGTGTCAAAGAGGCACCAGTTCATTTGCCGTCGGCATTGCATATTTCTGCAATTCTTATACAGCATACATATGTATGTACATATGTACTTACATACATATTAACTTATCATAGTTATACCATGTCTCCACATAACGTGTTTCGCTCTTTTTTTCTGCATTTTCTCTCTCAATCTTGTTTCGACACGGAAACCAGTGCCGAAACTCGCCAATTTCCATACAAATTTCTGAGAGCGAGTGAAGATTGAAACACTGTTTCATTCTGAATCATCTTGCCAACCTCGATGATATCGATATCTTCTCTAATTTTGTATCGAAAATCTATCGAAATCTCACACAGACCAAAACAAAAACGCAAAATATAAGCAAACATACAAACATTTATGAAGAGCAAGAAAGAGAAATGTTAAACTGAATCACGATCAGCCACGTGGAGACGGGTTATTAAGCGAGATGTTTTGTTGGTGAAACAAGTTATGTGGAGACGGGCTTTTAAGCTTAGTAGTACGTAGGTGCATACCTGTGTACATAGCTACTTCATATTATTATTGTTAATACTTAGAGTTCGGCTTTATTAAAAATAACGAATTTATTATTTTGGTATTAAGATTTTACCGCCTCTCACTTAAAATTTAATAAAAGGCGACTACCTAATCTATATATGTATAAAAAGAGGTCGTTACATATGTACATATGTATGTATGTATATGCAAAAAAATGTTAAACGAAAGATTTAATAATGTATAATAAACATGGAAAATTGCTTTACCTGCTTTCTATTCCACCAGATCGCAGGCATACCGGCGTACCATTTAGTATAATTACATACCTACATACCTACATGTATACATATGTATTTCATATGTTCATCCTCAACGGAGTGGCACATGTGCGTGCGTTCGACACATACATGCACAAAGGACTTTTATTTTTTCTCTGCCCAAAATATCCATCCTTTCGCGACAGAAATTTTTCGCTGCTCAGCGATAACCGTCACTGTCCAACAGTGACGGAAACAAATTGAAAATAAAGGTTTCCCACTGAGGGAAACAGCTAGTCTGTAAACAATAACTGTTATCGGCGTTGCTCAACTGTTATGCTTTTGTGTTTACATGAAACTGTTATTTTAGGACACTTAGAAAAAACTTAACAGTTATGTTGGACTCTGGTAAAAAGTAACCAAAGTGGCAACGCTGTGTGTGTGTGTCCATTAGGCCGTCTCGCCTTATAGGGACGCAAGAATAAAGTTCGCCGTACGCCCCCGCATATGATGTCTTTTTGGAAAACATTTCTGGAAAAGTTTTTTATTTTTTTTTTTTTGGAAGCCGCTAGATGTCGCTAAAATTTATTTTTCTCATATCTACGATATTTATAGCCCGATCTCTAAGTTTAATACACCAATATCTTTGGCTTGAAAGGACGCCTTATACTGTGGAATAATATTAACCCTAGGTGTTTCATTGGGGTCACTAACACCAAGTACTTAGTTTATACCACCCTAATGCAATTTTTTATGCCTGCATGTCAAACGTAGTTTAAAATCATTAATCTTTTGAAAAAGAAGTATTTCGATCGCTTCAGTAGAACCCGAAATAATACACGTTCAACATTCCGAGGAATATAAGTTTTTCACTTCCATTGGTCTTTTAGGTTCATTTTACAAAGATTTCTTCTGAGGAGACCCCTACTGAAATTTTGTGGCGAATAATTTTCCAGAACATATTAACCGTCTAGCACCTCCAATAAAGGGTTATTTTGACCCCTATTTTTTAGAAAATAAGGAAAAATAGTATTTTTAAGGCCGCTAAAGGGTTAAAATGTTCTAGAAAATTATTTGGCATAAAATTTTATTAGGGGTCTCCTCAGAAAATTTTTCTGTAAAATTAACCTAAAAGACCAAAGGAACCGAAAAACCTATATTCCTCAGAAAGTTGAACGTGTTTTATTTCGGGTTCTGCTGAAGCTATCGAAATACTTATTTTGCAAAAGATTAATGATTTTTGACTACGTTTAACATGCAGATATAAAAAAGGTACATTAGGGTGGTATAAACTAAGTACTGAGTGGTAGTGACCCCAATGGCGCACATAGGGTTAATAATATTCCATAGTATAAGGCGCCCTTTCAAGCCAAAGACATTGGTGTATTAAACTTAGAGATCGGACTATAAGTACGGAAGATAGGAGAAAATTAAATTTTAGCGACATCTAGCGGCGTCTAAAAAAAAATTAAAAAATTTTCCGGAAATGTTTTACAATAAGACATCATATGCGGGGGCGTACGGCGAACTTTATTTTTTGCGATACGGTCTAGTGTTCATATCTCACTTCAAATAAGATCTCTGTAAGGAAAATCTATACTTCCGAACTGGGTCGCTTCTAGTGCCTTTTCCGCCACTACTAGTGCGAGCTAAATCTCCTTTCCATGTTATCAACTAGCGAATTTAACACGGTGATGTCCTAGGCGGTGTCAATTGTCACTCTTTGCACTGCATTTTCGATAGTTCTGAACCAGTATTAAATTCTACAGTTTTCACTAGTTCGTTTATTGGCACAATTTCGATAGTTCTGAACTAGCTACAAGTACCTACAAATTATACAGTTTTACATCTGCCGGTTAAGTGCAGCATTTTACACACTTCATACAAGTAGCGCGATGATCCATTGGCTAACGCGTGTGACAATCAATCTGGCGAGCGCGGGTGTCGAAGCAAATGATAATTTTTTTTTTATTTATTTATTAAATAAAAATGTAAAAAAATATTTAAAAAGTAATAAAATAACAAAAATATAAAAATAAAACTGAGGAATCGGAAAAGCATAGTTAGGCGAACATTTCCTTTCATTAATTGGAGATGCAAATTCTACTCTTTATACGGTATGCTTCAATAACAATCTGAGAATTGTAGAAATATGCAAACCCGACGGCAAATGGATGAACAAAAAAATACATGAAATTTTTGTCGATTCGAAATTGCATACAAATCAAAGTGTTTCTTATAATGGTGACTGAATTCACACCTTTTGAACTGGTGAGAGTCTAACTACAATGGAGCTAGTTCCTTTTTGACACCTTTTCGCTAGTTCGGAACTAGAAATTTTGCTTACTGCAGGGATGCCATTCTCGGCTCAACTAGATTGATAACTAACGTATAAATACAATAATTTTTGGATAAAACTGAAGCGAATAATTTGCAAAAAATTTGCGCTTTTCGCGTTTAATAGTTGACGTTGTTTCATTACGAATAGTCGTATATGCCTGCCAGTTAATATCTATTCGACTCTTTCCATTTAACACACGCTTCGTTCCGTTTTTTAATCATATTAAGAGCAGTTTTGTTAAACCAGGGGCAAGACGATTTACAGTGTACGCGGCACGTCGGAACATGATCATTATATGCTGTAACAATTACATAATTTAAGAAGGTTAATTTTTCATTTACAGACGAAAATCTCCAACAATTGGTCCAGTCGTTAAAAGATAGATCAGTAGTCAAGTTATCAAGATTAATAGATCGATAGTCAGGAATATTGCCATGTTGGCAAACTTTACTGTGATGGTCAAAGTTTATATCAAATGCACAGAAGATTAAATCATGGTCAGAAACATACGATATTTGGTAAAATTTTAAAACAGATGACAGGTTAGAGACAATGAAATAATCGAGAAGACTTGGACAACAGTTATTACCATAACTGGTGGGACAAGACGAATTGACTAATCGTCGCCTGAGAAAACGAATGTCGTATGTAGCAAAACATAGTTTCGAGAAAATCGACTTTGAAGTTTAAATTGGAAATTCTCAAAAACTGTACAACAGATTTTTCTGTTATTTGGACGAGCTGTAGAGAGTATTATACATTTTGACTTGCAATTTGCAAAAGTTGGATATCTTTAAAATTATGGGAGATAAACGACTTTTCATTCAGTATGCATTTGTCGTATGTGACGTATGAGCACCAATACCTGTTTATGATAGCACATACGACAAAAATTCTTCTCTTTTTTCAAACCGGAATGGTTATGAGGCTCACATTTTTTGAGATATCGACTTGAAATTTGGCAGTTGCATATATTTATAACATATAGCTCCCATACAACTGATTGTTCAGATATGGACCTTTTGGGATATAACTTTTCCATGTAAACAGATAAGGGCATGAAACTTTGAGGTATTTGTACCCATATAGACCTAATAAATGTCACCGAAATTTGTCAAGATCGGACCACTATAGAATATAGCTGTTTTCGGGTATAACTTCCATATTTAAGGATCAAATTATACTAAACTTTGCAGTAATTGGTATTATACTACAATAAAATATGTCAGTGAAAATCATTCAGATCGGATCACTATAACCTATAGCTCCGATACAATATTTTGGTTTATTCTCAGTAGCTCAGCGGCACATACGACATTTGTTTAAAATAAAAAAACACGAATTTATATGGAAATTTGTCGTATGTGTGTTACATACGACAAAAGCTTACCCAAATGGTAGTAATTTTGTAACATACGACAAATGCATACTAAATAACTCAAAAACTAAAAGAGATAGAAAACAAGTAAGGAAGCCTAAGTTCGAGTGGAATCGAACATTAGATACTCAGCTCTATGCTTTCATTGTTTGTTTGCGTTTGTTCGATATAGGGTGTATTTTATATAAAGCGAGTGCCGCATAAAGTGGGCGTAGCCACGCCCATTTTCAACATTTTTATCAGTCATCCAACTAAGCATATGAATATTATTCTTTGTGCAAAATTTCATTCCTTTATGACTTCTAGTTACAAATATGTCTTGTTACAAATTCCCAAAGGGTGTTCCAGAAATATCTTTGTTAAAAAGTAGGCGTGGTCATAAACCGATTTCAATAAATTTTTGCGTGTCTATTAAAACAAGTTATAAAAGTGTATAAACCAAGTTTCGTCATAATATCTCAATTATTTGTCGAGTTATGGGCTCCGAAATCTCGTTGATTCCTTTGTCTGAAAAGAGGCGGTGCCACGCCCATTTTCCGAAATTTTTCTATTTTTTGTTTCCGATCTATTGTAGAACTCATGCCACAAAATTTCAATGAATTATCTTTATATTTGACAAAGATATCGCTTAAAATGTTTTTATTAGGCCACTTTATGATACCCATATATAAAAGTGGGCGTGGTCGTCAACCGATTTCGCTAAAATTTTGAACATGTATTACTACAAGTAGTGAAAGTGTATACACCAAGTTTCGTCATAATATCTCTATTATTTGTCGAGTTATGGGCTCAGAAATCTCGTATATTCCTGCTTCTAAAAGGAGGCGGTGCCACGCCCATTTTCCAAAATTTTTGTATTTTTTGTTTTATGTCCATAGTTGGACACCTTCCATAAAATTTCAATGATATATCTTTATATTTGACAGAGATATCGCTTAAAATGCTTTTATTAGGTCACTTTATAATACCCATATATAAAAGTGGGCGTGGTCTTCAACCGATTTTGGCAATTTTTCGTCCAAACATTTGCCTAAGTAAGTATATCACGCCTACCAAATTTCATCGATATATCTTCAACGGTTTCTGAGTTATGACTCATAAAACTTTCAATGTTTGCCCCTTAATAAGTGGGCGTGGCACCGCCCATTTTCCAAAATTTCACCATATTTCTTCATAAGGGCCTGACCACAATACGTGTGTGAAATTTTATCACTCTAGCTCTATTAGTGACTGAGATACAAAATTTCCGATTTTTACTATATAGGGGAGGTGGGCGTGGTCATGGTCCGATTTCGCCCATTTTCAATACCATCCGTTCCTGTCTTGATACCAACTTACATTTCAAATTTCATCAAAATATCTCAATTTTTGCGCGAGTTATCGTGCTCACAGACGGACGGACGGACAGACGGACGGACATGGCTCAATCGATTTCTCTTTTCACCCTGATCTTTTTGATATATATAAGTCTATATCTATCTCGATTATTTCATTCTGTTACAATCCACCGTTAGGAAATCAAAACTATAATACTATGTGTACTAGTACAGCTGAGTATAAAAATGGATTGGAAAAATTAAAAGATTAGGTCCGATTTAGTTAATCTGCATCGAAAACTAGAAATCGTCGATTTTCACATACGACATTCGTTTTCTCAGGCGACGTAATGATAAACCAACACCGGAGACATAATCCAGGATACTGGAGCTATACACATCACTACACAACATATTTATATTAAAGTCACCACAGACAATAATTTTATCAAAATCAACTGTTACTGAGGACAACGTATCAAAAAACTCGCATACATTACAACATTTATGAGGATTGTACACGCACGACAAGAGGAGCTTGATCGAGGGGTTGGACAACTCGATAAACATATACTCAATAGAACCACAGGCAGATTGCGAGACTAAACGAGTTTTTAAGTATTGTTTACAATATATAGCAACGCCACCACCCTCCTTATTCCGTCTGTCATTCCGGTATAATTTATAGCTGCTTATTTCATAATGCGATTCATTAATTTCATTTTTAAACCAGGTCTCCGAAACGCAGATAGCATCCACCGAAGACCGCTCAGAGGTTCGCCTTACCAAATCCATTTTCTCACATTTAAGACTTCGTGCATTAAAGTGTACCGCGTTAAAGCCTTTCTGTTGATTGCATATAATATTTAAAAGAGCAAAACTATTATCGTCAATGCCATTATGTTTGCGCCTTCCCGTCATTATGCAGGTGCAAATTAAGAGCAAATTTAAGAACCATATACAGATAGGGACAAATATAATGCGAACTGAGTTTAAGTACCTTTACATTTACATAAAGTGGACTCCGGTTGCAAATACATAAATACATAACACTGAACATTAAGTTAACGAAATGGCAATATATCGTCAGCAGTAAATATTTTCGTAGGAGCGGTGTTTGCATTGTCACTTCGCACATGAACAACGCCTCCTGCATCAGCAGCCGATTGGTTTTTGTTAGGCTTTCAAAAATTGTGGAAAAAGCCTGCCAAACCGAGTGGACTTAGGGGAATCTGAAGACTTGATTTGTTTCCGATGCTTAGAGAAGGCGCAAAGCGTGCGGTTGCGGTCAATGGACGAGTGAAACTTTATCACAATTGCGCCATTTGGTGTTTTTGCTCTAAAAATATCCCTGATTTGCGGGACTATAAAATCAATGAACATGCATATTAAATCGAAAATGTTTTTGAGATTTTCTCCTTCGCTATATGGAATACCAAAACCCACGGCATCAGCAGCAGTGTTAGGTTAAGATCTCTCTATTTTCAAAATTGCAATTTCATCCCGCAAACCCGCAATTTCCTCCTGTGCTTTTTCCGCCTCAGTTTGTTACATCACACTACACTCCTTCGGTTCTGCTAGTGCAGCAGCGAGAACGGATACCTCATCATTAATTATTTTATGAAGGTTTTTCTCCACCGCTTCCATCTTAAGCATAGTACTGAGTTCGAGTTTCACGTGAAACTGCAGTCAAAATCCATACAAAAAAACTGGTTGTTAAACATTTGTGAAATTTCACAGATATTTCACGCCAAATTTGTACCGAGTTCCTGCCGTGAAAATGTTGCCCAACATGCTATCAACATTATGCCAGCAACATTTTTTCACGCCAAATTAAATGTACAATGCCATTTATTTTCGAGTGAAAAGTGACATTTGTTGAAATTTGAATTTATATTTTGTATAAAAATTTTTTATTGGCCAAAATTTGAAAGTTTGTTCTCCAATTTTTTTTTTACATTTGCTCAGTTTTTGTTTTGGCATTCTCATTTGACAAAAATTTTTCCTTGAAACATTTCACGGCAAAATAAATGCATGTTGCTGGCGAAATTTCACGGCGGTGAACTCAGTACTAGGCTTTAACCGAGAAACTCTCGTAGTTGCTTAGTATGTTGCTGCAACCTCTCCTCTAGCTCCTTAAGCTTAGCGAATACAGCAGCAAGAGTAACATCCTCTTCAATCCTTGCTGCTTTTGCAGAGGGAGAGCCTTTGCTCAGCTTGCGCTTTGTTACGCCAGCCTCAGACGACATTTTGTATTTTGACGATATAATGTAAAAAAACCTTATTTATTTGTATGAACTGGTTAACCTAGTTTCAGTTTGCTTTTGTTTTGTTTTGTTTATACTATGTATAATATACAGCTTCTGTGGATTTGAAGCAAAGAGAAAATATGTATAATTTGCATTTATTAATGTACTAGCTGATACCCGGCATGCGATGCTATGCCATAATGACCGAAATAAAATATGTATAAGTTATTTTTTAATTTAATTCTTTATTATCTTTTATTGTTAAGCTAGTGGATATACAATATTCTTATTTTTCCCATTTGAGGCATAAATAAAAAAATTTTCCGGCGTACCCAGCCTGGAGCAAGCTACATATAATTGACCATGAGAAAAGCATGCATTCTCTAAGTTCAATCCAACTACATTTAGTGATTGGCCCTGAGATTTGTTTATCGTAATCGCGAAGGCTAGGCGTACTGGAAACTGCGATCTCTTGAAACTAAACGGAAGATCTGTAGGTATCATTCGAATACGGGGAATAAGTACTTCTTCTCCTCTCCATTTTCCGCTGATAATAGTTGCCTCAAGTACTGCATACTTACGGGGAGTGACGTGCTCCGGCCGAGTAATAAATTATGAAATTAGAGGAATAAATAAAACAATTGAATTATTATTTAAATTTTACAATTAGTTTTATTTGTATAATTGAAATTATATATACTAGCAGTAATGTGCTGCTAATATATGGATAACAGCATAAATGCTGTTATGCTGTTTATGGACGCAGTGACGTGCTGCTATGGAAAAGCATACGACTTGGGAAAATATAGAACTCACCTGTGGCTGGTCTAACAACGAGTGAGAGCAATAATTTATTCTGTTTTGTTTGTCACCGCCGAAGAGATAAGCTCGGCTTATTAGCCGTATTATGCTCTGCACATACATATATACGTGTACAGCCGAAAGTGTCATGTTCTCTTTGCAAAGAGTATTTTCACCTAAAGTGTGTAAATTTGCTGCCTGAAGACTTGGAGTATCTTGTCGCGAACAATAAATCTTTTTTTTTGCAAACGCTGCATGGCCGAGCGCAGAAACTCTATTAGTGCTTCTTCATCATCTACAAGTGTTTTTGTTGGTATGAATGACAACAATTCGCAAAAGTCAAAAGTGTCTGAAACAATTGTTATTCCTAACTTGCCGAAAAATACAATACCAATTGACGATCGTGTTAATTCTCAGCATGATAACATGCTCAACGTAGTGAAATCGCTGCTCTTCGAAGTGAGAACGCAATACTAGTCTCTTCAGTGAACACTCTGCGAGAAGACAGAAATATTCTATTTCAAAAGGTTGATGCACTTCTAACTGAATGAGTTTAATGAGAGCGCTACTTAAAAGTAATGATATCAAACTATCGTCTCTTAGTGTGGATGTAAAAAATGTTTGTGACATTCTACTATTTGAAAAAGTGGTTGATTGTGAGGATGCAATTACTAATAATGCATCTGCTGTGAAAGCTAGGTTGTTATCCGAATTACTCTCGTAATTCTTCTGAAACTTTGCTAATGACTAATGTGGGTGTAATTGCAAATACCGTCGTCAATCTCTCGCTAACTTCGTGCGACTCTGCCTTGGGAGGCAGTGCATTGATCGCTAAACCATCTGCAGCATCGCCGCAAGTTGTTAAGGGAGGCACAGCAATGGTCGTCAACAACTCCTCTACAATGTCTACAGTAGGCAGCGCATCAATTGGTAAGTCGTCTGAACCAGGGTTTGAATTTGCTTGCTGCAAAACAGCAATAGCCGATGTTTTTTGCTTATTGCTGAATTCAGCCGAGCCAAAAACGAAAACACTAATCATTCGCTTCAGTGTTCAGCTAAGTCGTGTTTGCTTGTATAGTTAAGCCAAGCAACTCAATTTGGGAGGGTTGCTTTTACTTCCAGCAATTAGTTGAGTGGTAAATTTTTGCTTAAAGTTGCTTATTTTGCTGAAACTAGTTTTTAAGCATAATTCAACATGAAAAGATGTTTACAAATGGACATACATACATATTATGTGTACATACATACATTCATAAGTTAATATGTATAAAAAATCGAAATATGCGTAAACAAATCGTTTCAGCAAAATAAGCAAAAGCAGAAAAAATGTAAAGACACAACTAATTGCTGGAAGTAAAATGAAATCCCCCAAATCGCGTTGCTTTGCTTAACTATACAAGCAAACACGGCTCAGCTAAAAACTGAAGCGAATGAATCGTGTTCTCGTTTTTTACTCGGCTGGCCGAGTTTGCTAATTTACTTTTCGTTAGCAAAAGCAAAGCAAAAGCAAATGCAGCAGAAGTAGCTAAGCAATTTCAAACCCTGGTCTGAACCATTGCAGCCTGCTGCCTTGGGAGGCGGTGCAATGATCTCTAAACTAACTGCAGCATCGCCGAATGTTGTTAAGGGAGGCACAGCAATGGTCGTCAACAACTCCTCTACAGTAGCTACAGGAGGCAGCGCATCGATCGGTAAGTCGTCTGAACCATTGCCGCCTGCTGCCATGGGAGGCGGTGCAATGATCGCTACACCAACTGCAGCATCGCCGCATGTTGTTAAGGGAGGCAAAGCAATGATCGTCAACAAATCCTCTACAGTAGCTACAGTGCACCGATCGGTAAGTCGTCTGAACCATTGCAGCCTGATTCTATGGGAGGCGGTGGAATGGTTATCAACAACCCTAATGGTTTTTTGCAAAGCAAAGATACAAATAGTCCCATGTGGAAAATGGTCACTAAAAATAAAAAGTCAACAACAACTGCTAATATGAATATTATTGGCTCAAACAGAAGTATTGAGTTAGGTGTAGCTCATAAAATGAAATGGATACATCTTTCATATTTTAAGCCCACCGTTACAGTTGAACATATTACCTCGCACATCTCCCGTCAAACATCCATCAATTCAAACTTGTTAGTCTGTCATCGATTGGTAAATAAATAATAGCTTAAAAAACTAAAAAACACGCTTTAATCTTAAAAATCGTACTAAAAATTTAGAAATAATTTAATTAGAAACAAAATGATGAACGAAAATATAAGTATTTAAGGAAAAGCGTGGGGTGCTCAGTATGTTAAAAAATATTTAAAATCGGTGTTTTTTTACTAATAATTTTATTTTGACTTTTTTGAGATTTCATATATCGTACTCTTTAATTTCGCAACTAGGTATATTTTTGTACTAGTTGTACGAATCGAATATTTTCATGTTCAAATATTATTGAGCAACCCCACGCTTTTCCTTAAATACTTATATTTTCGTTCATCATTTTGTTTCTAATTAAATTATTTCTCAATTTTTAGTACGATTTTTAAGATTAAAGCGTGTTTTTTAGTTTTTTAAGCTATTATTTATTTTTAACTTTTTAGTGAAATTTTTCATTAAAGGATGTTTTATGCGGACGCAAGAATAAAAGTAAAAAGAAGTCTGATGGGATGTGGTGTTCTCCGAAATAGATCTACATACATACATATGTATGTATTTATAACTTCTACCAAAGGTCCCAATATGCAGTGAAGTAAACTAGCTTATTATGCAATATTTTCCAAACCCTTTTATTCAAGGTTTTCCAAACTAGTTTGGAAATACAAAATTTCCCAAACGTTTTGTTATATTTCACAATCAGAAAGTGAAGAGAAGTTGAGGTGAAGCATTTGAAAAGAACAAAAAAAAAAAGAAACCTGATTGAATAAATTCGAATTTAGACAATAAAGCTCCGAATATGTTTGTAGCGTAATGGTGAGGTATGCTGCCTACGGACCAAGGAGCTCAGGTTCGAGTCCCGAGTGGCGTATTTTTTTTTTTTTTTTTATTTGTATTTTTAATTTTTTTTTTTTAGAGAAATTTTTTTCACCTCACGTTTACAAAACATTGTATAAAAATGTAATTAGGGTTCCTTTTCGTTGATTCAGAACTTACTATTAAATTAATTACAAACAAAACCAGTTCTTGCTTTGCATACATATGTATGTACATGCGATTGTTTTTATTGCAAACACAACAATGACAAAACAGAATGTTGTTACACAAAACACAAAACCAGTTCTTGCTCTGCATACGTATGTATGTATGTGCATTGTACATGCGGCTGATTTCATTGCAAATACAACAAACCCAAAAAAGAAATCTACAAGCTTCATTTTTTTTTGAGTGAATTTATGCATTGAGTTTATCGCCATCGCTATGAGCGATCGCTGGCTGTTGTGCGTTAGTTCGCTCGCTATTTGAGTGGTTATACGTTTTTCTTTGAACATTTGTTTGTGATTTGAGTAGAATGTATTTTTGAGCGTTCGTGAGTGAGTTTTTCCGTACCCTGCAAGCTTGTTACTTATTGGCCTGTATACGGGAGTGAATTGAAATTCATAGAGGCTATTTTGAAGAAAGGTAACATAAAAGCCGCAATGAAGCATAAAATATAATGTTGAATGTCCTACTATATGATGCCGTTGGGCTGTTGATGTCATGTTTCGAATCCGAAGGGGAATAGAAATTATAGAGAGAACACATAAAAGTGAATGTTTGAAAGATATAATAATTTAGTTAAATGTTTACAACTTTTAGGATGGGATGAAGTTACATACATACATACATACATACATACATACATACATACATACAGGTGAAACTAATAAAAGCGTGTTAAAAAGGATGAGCGTGCAGAATCTTTAAAGCGCATTAGCTTCAAGCTAGGTATACCATCTGCGTTATATAATACAATACTCAATTCTGAGCTGTGGCGTGCTGATGTTAATCTTCGCCTGTTTAAGTTTTTTCGAAAAGAGGGCATCGAAGCAGTAACGACATAAACCCTTTGACGCAATTAGGTATAGAATCTAATTTTCCTAATAATAGATTAAATATTTATTTCCAAAATATGTCAGGTCTAAGAACAAAGTGTTCATCGATTTATATGCTTAGTGCTCACCTAGATTATGATATTTATGTTTTTGTAGAATCTTGGCTGAATGATAACTTTTTCTGTAGTGAAATTTTTGATTCAAATCTCTTTGACGTATTTCGTAAAGACAGGGACCCGATTAAAACAGGGTACTCGCGAGGTGGTGGTGTACTAATAGCTGCTCGAAGGAGGTTAGGAGCTTTTTTGGTGACTCTTGCGAACTTTGACTCTCTTCTTGACCAGCTTTGTATCTGTGTTCGTGGCTCTGCCGGACCTCTGTATATATGTGCCGCAAATATTCCACCTAATCGTCCAGATAATTTGTACTCTGCGCATGCTGACAATATAGTATTGTTGATTTCTGAAATAGCGCTTGATAATCATGTTTGCGTTCTGGGTGATTTCAATATAAGTAATGTGGATTGGAAAGTTAAGAGTGATGCTACTTTCTTAATTCCCTCCAGTGTAAAATCTTCAGCCGAGATTAATTTTATAGACAGTGCTGGCTGCAAATCAACAACGTATTTAATAGACTAAATAGGATGTTGGATTTAATATTTATGAGCAATAATGTAAACTTCACTATAACTGAAAGTATCAGCCCTATCACTCCAGTGATAATCCATCATGTTTTACGAATTTCATTCTCGTTCGGATGACACTAGAACACGTTTCAATCTTGATGCGTGTGATTACACTCTACTCAATAATGAATTGCTAAAGATTGAATGGGAGGCTAATTTCAGTGATAGTGATGTTATTACTTGCTATCGCATCTTTAAATCATCAATCTACGATATTTGCGTTGAGCACATTCCACCGCTCAAAAGGAAAGTATACAGGTTTCCCTGGTATAATAAGCGTTTGAAACATCTTAAAATCCTAAAAAATAAATTTTGTAAGCTATACATATCTTCTAATGAATTAGTTCATCTAAGTAAGTTTCGTTACTATCTTAGTCAATTTAATTGTCTGAATAAGTTTTTATATCAAAACTATTTATTGAATTGTGAGGCCAATATTGCATTGAATTCTAGATCTTTCTGGCGTTTCATCGACTCCAAAAAGGCTCAGTCATCGGTTCCAGCTAATGTGTTCTTCGACGGTCGCACTGCAACTTCTGCCCAAGATTCGGCAAACTTATTTTCTGATTTCTTTGCTTCGAATTACACCAATGATTCGTGTGTTGATATATTAAATTCTTATTCCGTTAGTGATTCTATGTTAAATATTTCTTCTGTGCAAATCTCATCTGCTCATATCATCAAAGGTATATATACTCTCAAACCGTCGTAATAAACTGATGTCGATGGTCTATCAACATTTTTACTAAAAACCTGTCTTTGTTTAGTTGAACCTCTTAAATTCATTTTCAATCTCTCCCTCTCTTCGGGTATATTTGTAGATGATTGGAAGCAGACGATCGTTACTCCTGTATTCAAAACTGGAAACAAAAATGATGTGAAGAATTATAGGCCGATATCAAAGCTATCTTCAGTATCTAAATTGTTGGAAATAGTTGTGTATGAAAAACTATCTTTCCTAATCAAGAATCAGATCTCTTTAAGCCAGCATGGTTTTGTATCCAATCGTTATACAGTTACCAATTTTACTCTCTTCACCGACTATTGCATGCTAGCCTTTCACAAAAAATCTCAAGTAGACACTATCTACACTGACTTCTCGAAGGCTTTCGATAGAGTGTCCCATTTCATTCTTCTTCAGAAGTTAGAATCAATTGGCTTCCATTCTGTATTTCTGTCATGGGTCAAGTCTTATTTAATGGGAAGACAGTGTATGGCTGTGGTCGATAATGCTACCTCCCACTCTTTTATTGCATCGTCAGGTGTTCCCCAAGGAAGCGTTCTTGGGCCGTTATTTTTCATTATTTTTATAAATGACATTGTTTCTTGCTTTAAATATGCAAATTCCCTCTTATACGCTGATGACCTTAAAATTTTGGCAACGGTTACAAACTTAAATGAGGCAGATGCATTGCAGGCTGATCTAAATCGGGTACATGATTGGTGCCGTAGGAATCGGTTGACGCTTAATGTAAGTAAATGTTTTCATTTAACTTATACCAGGCATATAAAAACCTTGCAAACCACATATCATATTGCTGGCTCTTTATTGCAATCTGTTTCTGAAATTAAGGACCTTGGTGTTGTTTTTGACACTACGTTAAATTTCAACAGTCGCGTTGATTATATCATCTCCCGGTCATACGCGATGCTTGCATTCATTCGGCGTAATAGTTCGATGTATATTTTGAGAGCTTTTTGGCCGGTAATAAATAAGCAGAACTGAGTTTTCTTATTTTCTCCTACGCGTTTCGGCTTGATTCTCAGCCTTCATCAGGGAGTCTCTATTTATTTAAATAATTAAAAAGAAGAAAAACACGCAACATAAATACACAGGCTGATACTATATACATATACATACATAAATCTGCGAATACAGCAACAAATACAAAACACAATGAATTTCAAAGAGGACGTCGATAACATAAATTGCGCCTACAGATCGATACTAACGAGTAGAAATAGAATTGACGAATAACAGTAGGAAACATAGACCACGATAATTATGTATATATATATAAATGTAGTGTAATGTAACTTTTGGATTATCTAAAATGTAAGTCAAAAGTATCTTGTGTAAAAGTGTACAATTTTTAAGTATAATAATTATTGATGTCATATAATTTATTTATTTATGTATGTATATGTATATATAGTATCAGCCTGTGTATTTATGTTGTGTGTTTTTCTTCTTTTTAATTATTTAAATAAATAGAGACTCCCTGATGAAGGCTGAGAATCAAGCCGAAACGCGTAGGAGAAAATAAGAAAACTCAGTTTTGCTTATTTATTACCGGCCAAATAGCTCTCAAAATATACATATATATATGATCTATGGCCTTATATCAATAATATAATAGTTCGATGTTCAAGAATCCGTACACACACAAAGTTTTGTATTCTGCATATGTTCGCTCGAGATTAGAGTATGCTGCTTTTATTTGGAGGCCGTATAATAGAACTGCATCTAATAGCATTGAACGGGTGCAAAAAGTATTTCTTCATTTTGCCCTCCGACATTTAAATTTCTCTCTGCCTATGCCTTCCTATCACTATCGTTGCCTTTTTATTAATCTGGATACTCTTGAAAGTAGGAGATCTTTTATATAACTTTTTGGTTGCTTGTTTTCCGACAGGGTAGGAATATGATGTATTGTGGAACGATTTTCCGTCATCCCTTGTCAAGTTTGGTTTGGAGACAAACCGATTTCGTCTAATATGCGCCATCTTCAGTGTCTTCTTTCGTTCTGAACGACGGATGACGGAAAATCGTTCCACAATAGATCTTTTATATCGTGTTATTTTATTATCAACATCCGTTGCTCTTGGAAAAAGTTCTGATTAATGTTCCATATAGATCTTTACGCCATTCTGAATTTTTTAATATTGGCTTCTCAAGAACCAACTATGGCATTAATGCGCCTCTTAATAGAGCCTACGGTGAACTTAACGCGTTTTTAAATGCTTACGATGTTGATCTTATAAATCCCGCTGGTAGCTTGTATAGCTTTCTGCGAATACTCTTCTCGCGCACATATCGCTATCTAATATTCTATTACATATTTTAATTTAGCTGTAAGATTATCTTTTAATTCTATTGTATGTCTAGCCGGTAAGAATATATTGTATTCAAAGGCTGGAAAATAAACAAGCAAACAAACATATAGGAAGATATGTACATACATATGTGCATACATATTTACCACTTTGTCGCATAAACAGAAAACATTGGGGGTGGTCTTAATATTTAGACTGCTGGTCTAAACAAGTACATTTGGCCAGTGTTTAAAAAACTGAAGTCGGAATTAGCAAAAGTCGTGAAATGTCATATTGCTCAAAATCAAAAGCGGACTAATTTCAAAATGAACGATTTTGCCTGATTTTCATTTTGCGCTGATTTCAAAATCAAAAGCAGCCAAATATCAAAATTAGCGATTTTGCCTGATTTTGATTTTGTTCTGATTTCATATTGCTCAAAATCAAAAGCAGCCAAATATCAAAATCAATGCTTTCACAGTTTTGATATTTACGCTTACATGAACATATGTATGTATGTTTGTACATAATTTCTTACCCGCTGTCTTACCCCTGCAAAAAATGCGATTAACCTGGGACATGTCCGGGATCAATCGCAAGGGAGCATGCGACTAATACAATTTTACATCCCTTTGTATAGAGCGAATTGATCGCATTTGTTCGAGCATGTCCTATGAAGAGACCAATTGTTCAATTTGTATACCCGAACGGGTACCAATGTAGATTAATCGCTTTCATTCCGATTAATCTACATTTATACACGTTCGGGATGAAAGCGATTAATCTACATTTATACCCGTTAGGGAACAATTGGGCTACAATTAGTCTACATTTATACCCGTTCGGGAACAATTGGTCTACAATTAGTCTACATTTATACCCGTACGGGAACAATTGGGGACTAATTGTGGACCAATTGTTCTCGAAAGAGATCAATCCGGGCCAAATATCTTTCGGGATTAATCGCACATTTTTTTGCAGCGACGTTTGCATATATATATATACATACATTCTTATTCATGTAAGCGTAAATATCAAAACTGTGAAAGCATTGATTTTGATATTTCGCTGCATATGAAATCAGCACAAAATGAAAATCAGGCAAAATAGCTAATTTTGATATTTGGCTGCTTTTGATTTTGAGCAATATGAAATCAGCGCAAAATGAAAATCAGGCAAAATCGTTCATTTTCATATTTTTTCATATTGATAAACTGCGACTTCTGTTTTTTTTATAAGGCGGAATCGAAATCAAAATCAACAGAAATGAAACTTATTTCAGTATTTTAAACACTGCGTTTGGCATTAATTTGCACAGTTTCGGCGGATCTAAATTTCTAAGGAGAATTATTGGAGAACCAACTTTCAAAGATAATATATGTGGGGGTAACGCGGAAGGGTCTAAAGAGTTTAAGAACTCAATTGGATAATTGACGTCTTGATTATCATCAACAGTTTTGTCAACAGATTTGTATTTAGAAACGTTCACATAGCCATTGAAAGTTTGTATAATTGTTTGAAATATCTGGGAATACCATTTCCTCGACATCTTGAATTGATGGTTGGAGCTTACAAAAATTGGAAGGAAAAGATTTTTCATGTGTCAGAGGACTAATTGGAAATTTTCTATCACCAATATCTAAAAGCTGTTTCGCAAATGTTTGTGCAATATGCACCCGCATATTGGTCGATAACGTTATTTTTTAAAACTTTTTCCAAAGAGGAGAAGCTTTTAAGCATGCGTTTAGCTCATCAGCGGATGTTGATTTTGGAATAACTGGCAACGTTTGACGGAAATCGCCAACCAAAGGAATTAGTGGTCCACCCATAGGTATTTGATTTTCTCTAAAATCACGTTAAGAGTGGTCAAGTGCTTCCAGCGCCTTTTTATGAGCCATAGTGCATTCATCCCAAATAATAATTTTACATAGCTTTAGTAGTTCTGCCATTCCAGATCGTTTACATGTAGGGTTTTCATTGTAGTTCAAATTCAGAGGTAGCTTGAAAATCGAATGTGCAGTACGACACCTATTAAGTAATGTTGCTGCGATTCCCGATGATGCTACAGCGAGAGCTTTCTTATTTCGCTTACGAATTTCTGCGAGAATCAGGTTCAAAATAAAAGTTTTTCCGGTTCCTCCGGGTGCATCAAGAAAAATAAGTCCCCCCGATTCGTTTGCTACATTTTCTTTGACTGTATTCTAAGCTAGTCTTTTATCATTAGTTAACAACCTTTCCTGATCAATAACGAAAGTCTTCAATTCTTCGGAATTGTATTAGGGTTCTCTTAAAGTGTCTCTGTCTTGAATATTGTTTTGGTAACGTGTTGCTGAAGGTAAACCCAGCTGATCAAGTGGTTTGTTATTTATGGAAAGGCACTTGTCTTCGATTAGTATGAGAGTTTGGTTGAAGATATCGTTTGAAAATTGAATATTTATATCGTTGGTCGTTCTCCGTACTAGTTGAAGTATGTCCTCACTAAGAGATTCCTTATGGGTTGCCCAAAGACTTTTTGGATCAGATGGTGCAGAAGTTGTCAAAATGATAGCAAATAAAATGCGAATTTTTTGCGGAGAACATGTAACGGCTGCTTCCGTTAAAGTAGAATTCCAGTGATTATCATTTTCAAGTCAACAAAGTTTATTACAAGCCTCCCTGTATGTGTCACATATGCTTCAATTAATTGTTTTAATAGCTTCAAACGAAGTCCTCTGACTTCGTGAAATAACACCCTTAAGAAAAAGCATTCACCATTATTAGGGTGTATTGTGTACACTCGTCCTAATGCATCGGAGCTACAAACACCGAAATAATTGGGAACAGACACTTCCTGCTTCCTTCGTGTTAATTCATTACGGAATTTGTTCCAAGTGAAATACTTAGGAACTTCATGGTAAAAAAGGGTGCTTGCAAACTCCTCTGTTTGACATAAAAAAGTGGTTATTGTCGTATTTGGCGGATGCGCAGCTCTTTCTTGCACGTTATTTTCCGTAAAATATACACGTTGGCCGTTTTCCAAGTGAACACTATGATGTTGAACCGTGGGATGACGCTCGTGTTTTGAAAATTCAAAATACGCCATACAGCTTCATTTCTGCTTATGTATCGTCCCATTTGAAATTCTGTAATTTCGTCGATCATTGCGGTTTGAGATTTGAAAAACTGCCATATCACTCCCTTTATTGATATACTTGCATAAGTATTTAATCGACTGTACGGAGCTGCAATGTTCTACATTAATATGGGCTTTGAAGGTTTTAGACAGATAAAGTGTGTAAGGAATTGTCGATTTCAACATCCACACCGTTAGTCATAAGAATTGCTGTATGTCCACCTTCTTCTGATTTTCTCCGCCTATAGAGTGGATACTTTTTTGTAAACATTCCATCCTTCATGCAGGGACAATTTCTATTAAATACACGGCATGGTACGTGTATATTGTTTTTCGTCACTATATCAAAAAGAATTGGATCTTCTTGAGGGTGGGGTAGCTGGGCTGAAATGACTTCATCGATTTGAGTGGGCCTAATTTTATTCTTTAACCAAACTAAAACATGACCATGCGGTAAGCCCCAACTCACTTCTCCGTAAATATTATTTTTCTTAATCAGATCCATAAAGATTTGTTGCTTTTGCTCATAGTTGAGGAATAATCATCAGCGTTTCCATTCTAGCTTTTTTCAAGCTAGATTAAGCTTTTTTTCTTGTCTTTTAGCTGCAAAAATTCTGATTTAGCTTTGGCCTTTTTTTAGCTTTTTTATTTCCTAAAACTCCCCAAAAAATGAGCGCTGCTCATATACATACATACAGTCATCATAGTTACCATTATTTCAATGTAAAACATTTTTATACTCAGCTGTACTAGTACATAGGGTATTATAGTTTTGATTTCATAACGGTGGGTTGTAACAGAATGAAATAAGCGAGATAGATATGGACTTATATATATCAAAATGATCAGGGTGAAAAGAGAAATCGATTGAGCCATGTCCGTTCGTCCGCCCATACGCACTCTAACTCGGGCAACAATTGAGATATTTTGATGAAATTTGGAATGCAAGTTGGTATCGAGACTGGGCCGGTTGGTATTGAAAATGGGCGAAATCGGACCATCACCACCACGCCCACTTTTCATATATAGAAAAAATCGGAAATTTGGTATCTCAGCCACTAATATAGCTAGAGTGATAAAATTTTACCCACGTATTGAGCTCAGACCCTTATGAAGAAATTTGATGAAAATTTGGAAAATGCACGCCCACTTATTAAGGGGCAAACAGTGAAAGTTTTATAAGCCATAACTGAGAAAGCGTAGCAGGTATATCGATGAAATTTGGTATGCGTGATTTACTTACTTAGGCGAACGTTTGGAGGGAAAATTGTCAAAATCGGTTGACGACCCGGCCACTTTTATATGAGTATTATAAAGTGGCATAATAAAAACATTTTAAGCGATATCTTTGTCAAATATAAAGATATCTCATTGAAATTTTATGGAAGGAATCCAACTATGGACATAAAGAAAAACCACAAAAATTTTGGAAAATGGGCGTGGCACCGCCTTCTTTTAGAAGCAGGAATATACGAGATTTCTCAACCTATAACTCGACAAATAATTGATATATTATGACGAAACCTGGTGTATACACTTTTATTACTTGTAGTAATACATGTTCAAAATTTTAGCGAAATCGGTTGACGACCACGTCCAATTTTATATATGGGAACTATAAAGTAGCCTAATAAAAACATTTTAAGCGATATCTTTGTCAAATATAAGATAAAGTTATAAAGATAATTCATTGAAATTTTCTGGCATGAGTTCTACAATAGACCGGAAACAAAAAATAGAAAAATTTTGGAAAATGGGCGTGGCACCGCCTCTTTTTAGACAAAGGAATCTACGAGATTTCGGAGCCCATAACTGGACAAAGAATTGAGATATTATGACGAAACTTTATTGAAATCGGTTTATGACCACGCCTACTGTTTAACAAAGATATTTCTGGAACACCCTTTGGGAATTTGTAATATGACATCTTTGTAACTAGAAGTCATAAAGGAATGAAATTTTGCACAAAGAATAATATTAAGGGTATGTTCAGAAACGCAGCATGAAGCGCAACAGCGGCAGTAATTATTTTTTTGATGATTGTGATGAGCGACGCTGCATGCAAAATCTACGTTTATGAACACTCTGCTTGTACTACAAAATCATAATGCGCTTCAAACTGAGTTTCTGAACAAAGCCTAACGAGTATCGCCGGTGCTCGAAATTCGACCATGCAATTTATTTTTTCAACTTTGTATTGGTACAAAAATTATTCCTTTTCGCGGAGATAAGCAACACTTTCCAAATTCGAGTTGTACCGCAACAACGATTTGCCCGTTTGATCACGGTCCGACGCGAAATCATGGTCAAAATCAAGGCAGATCTAGGAAGGTAGGCCTGGTGGCGAATTCAGGAATTTCGCATATATTTTGTTATTGTAATTGGTAGAGTGTAATGTCAAAATGATATTTCGCCGTGGTTAAAATCTGAATTCGCTTGGGGCTCGTCCATTCCTATTGGCCATGATGTGAATTCGCTTTGATTTTGACATTACACTCTACCTTTGTAAATAAAAAAAGAAGTTTTTCAATTCGCCGCCGAGCCTACCTGTTAGATATGCCTTGGTGAAAATTAAAATTACTCAGTGTGCTCCCGCCCTCTCTCTCATTTTTCGCTTTAATGGAAAAGCAATAGGAGGGATTTGGGCCGCGTTGATTTTGATCTCAGCGTAAACTGGGCCAATGCACATAAAGTAGAGAGAGCGCTTTTAAATTAAAGCGACTCTTCAACTGTGTTTACGATATTTGTAAACACGTTTACGATATCTATTTCTCTTAACTAAAATCTTTATTTATTAATTATAAACAAATTAAATAATTTATAGAAAAAATTATATGCCTATGCACTGCTCCTGACTCATACGAACACATCTATATCAATATTATGTGGATATGAATATGTTAAATGTGCTAAACAGCCTGGCAATTGTTTGTATGGAAAAAAAGTTAGCCTATTAATATATAGATATGCTTAGTTGGATGACTGATAAAAATTTAGAAAAAGGTCGTGGCTACGCCCACTTCATGCAGCACCCACTTTATATAAAGTACACCGTGTTTCCATCAAACGCAAACAAAAAATGGAAGCATACAGCTGAGTATCTAATGTTCGATTCCACTCGAACTTAGGCTTCCTTACTTGTTTTTAACATTTCGTTATTTTTACTGACACTGAAGTACAAATTTACATATAGATAAACATGTCGGTTCTTCAGATCAGCTGACTTCTTGTTCTTCTTCAACAGCTATCCAATTTGTTTACATATTCTATACAAGCATTCATGTTTACAATTCGTCAAATTCTTCATTCTCTCAGTTTATCCATTATTCGCCCGTGAGCTGAATGTCAAATTATTTCGTCTTCCTTACAGGTGACATCTCGGTCACGAGAGTCCGACATTAAACTCACGGCGTGTATGTGTGTATGTATCTTGAACCGACCTGTTAAATTGACCTTGAATTTATGTGTGTTTTGAAAACACATTAGACGAATTCCCCTGGCTGTGATTCAAATCCGCATAAAAATTTTGCATGCAATACAAAATTTTGCACGAAATGTCAAACGAGTAGGACGTGTTTTGGCGCGCTCTCTAATCAATAACATTTTTCCTTTGAAATTCCGAATATTTATAAGCTCGCACTATATTGCTGCCTTGCCAGTGTCCGAGTGTTTATTCTTACTGCTGGAAAAAGTAATAAATAGCTGTATAACCCGTCATCTGTTGGTACACGCTCCAGCTAAGAAAGAGGTGAATAAATGAAAAAATATATATGTATATACATATATTCGCTCGATGAGGTCAATAAGCAACAAAAATGTCACGCAAAAATCCACCGAGAGGCTTGCCCTCGTCCCCCAAAACTCCCCTTACGCCAACATCGACTCTTCTCGGTAGAATGAAAAGAATGGAGAAGAAAATAGACGAGCAGCGGGATATAATAATCAAAGAGGTAATCGCAGCAGCAATAAATGCAGCAATGGCAGAAACCGAAGAGCGGATAATGGAGAAATTCGGTGAGTTGGCTGGCTGCTGAAACTTGTAATTTGAAGGTGACTATTGTGGCAGTGGAGAAAATAGTGACTGCAGTTGAGAACGCTTGTTCAGACGTGCTCAACCTCTACAGAGAGCTGATCGCAGCGCAAGCCCAGGTCAGTGCTCTTGGGAGTGGTGCAGCTGCTACTGATCTGATCATTACCGGCATTCCAAAGCAGCCAATGAGAGCCTGCCTGATCTCTTTTCTAAAATTTGCAGAGCAGTTGACCACAAAGCTCCTCCACTGCGCGACGTTTTTCGTGTGTAGAGTAAGTAAAATACAAAGAATGAAAGGTCTGGTCCAATTGTGGTAAAACTCTTTTGTGATCCTGATGTTTATCTGGATTCATTTCGGGTCCGTATAGATTGTAATAGATTTTTTTAACCAGATAAACATCAGGATCAAAAAATTGTTTTTGCAGTTGCACGCCTGACTGCATCAATCCCCTTTTGAACGCATGAGATGGTGTGAGACAGTGCCCTGTTAGCATGCCGACTGCCAGTCTGCAGTCTGCTCTGGGAAGTGTAAGTAGGTAGTTTGCGGTTTTAGCTTTATATGACCGAAGCATGATTTTAGCGGGTCTCCCACTGGGAATCGCCTTTACGCATCAATGCCTGGTCTATTTGAGCTTTTTGGTAATTTAGAGAAAGGAAACCGTCTTCCGCATTTACTTGCGCTAGTGATGCCCCGACATTATCTAGCGCGCCCGCCCTCTTGTTTCCTTCGATTCCCTGGTGCCCGGGTTCCCAGTAGATGGTAACGCGTCTAGACGCGCAGAGTACGTGTATCTTGGCCTTACACTGCTCCACACACCGTTGTCGCTGCCATGCTCGCCTTAATTGCTGCCTGGCTGTCAATTAATATATTTATTCTAGATTTCGAGGACGTTAGTTCAGCTGCAAGTTCCGCCGCTTTTGAGGCAGCATAAACCTCAGCTTGAAAGAGACTGTTCCCTCAAGTATTTCCTTCATTGTAGTTAGACATTTACCTGATATGATGACAGCAAGGTCATCAGCATAGGCTGTAATCTTAGCTACGCCCGCATCTGTTTGTAGTAGTATTTTGTTGACTACTAATTTCCACAGAAGGGGTGAGAGTACACCCCCTGCGGGGTGTCCCTGCGTGCCCTCCTTGACATAACCGAAGGACCCCACTCACCCGTCACTGTCCGACAACACAAAACATTATCGATCCAGTGCTGAATGATCAGAGGTACCCCGATTGATTAGAGTCCCTCCAGCAACGCCTCGGTGGAGACGTTGTTGAACGCACCCGAGATGTCAAGAAAGACGCCTATCGCGAACTCCCTGTAGTGGAGGGCCTTTTCACTGTGTAATACAACATTGTGAAGAGCAGTATCCGTACACTTGCCCTTGGTGTATGCATTCTGGTTTGTGGATATTAAGTTAGGTGTAGCCCTCTCTTTAATAAACGAGTCCACTATCCTCTCAAATGTTTTTAAGAGAAAAGAAGTAAGACATATGGGCCGATAGTCCTTGGGGTACAAGTGGCTGCTTTTACTTGTTTTTTGTATAAATACCACCCTTGATACTCTCCAAGATTTCGGTACATAGTTAAGCCTTAAAGATTAGAACTAATCAAAAATCTAATAGCGAGTCAAAGTCTCTTGTTTTACCTATATATAATAGTGTAGTGCATGTTGATAACATTCCTGATTTGTGTATTGGTGAGAGTGCCCTAATGTTCACGAACAAGACGAAAAACCTAGGCTTCGTTATTAATTCGAAGTTGACCTGTTCTGATCATATTAATAGTGTTGTCAGTAAAGTGTACTATGTTCTACGTAGTCTGAAAATGTCTGCTGCTTTTACTTCTTTGGAAATTAGACACAAGTTAGCTTTACAACTAATAATGCCTCATATAACCTATTTCGAAATTGTTTACAGTAAGCTCGATTCCATTTCATGTCACAAGGTTAATGTTTTGTTCAATAATGTTACACGTTATGTATATGGTCTCAAAAAGTTTGACCATGTATCCTTATGGAAAAATAAGTTATTGGGATGCAGTATTATGGACTACATTAGTGCAAGAAATTGCATTTTCATATATAAATTATTAGAAGGAAAACTTCCCACATACTTGTATGAAAAGCTAACCGTTACCAGATCTATTAGATGTCATAACCTAATAGTCCCAAGATATACTTACCTGGCATCGTCGAGATTGTTTTTCATCAATGCTGTGAGGCTTTGGAATAACATACCAGAGTCTGTTAAGAAGAAGTTGAATAGAGGTAACTACAAAAACATTATTCAAAATTACTTTAAGTCGTTGTAAACGTGATTGCTATTTATTTATTGTTCTTATTATTGTTTTTCTCATCTCTGTAATTTTAATATATATAAATATTTTTCTTTATTTTTCCTTAATGTTAATTAATTAATTAATTACCATGTAACTTTTTATGCTATCATAATCCCATATCCAATTTAATTTAATGTAACTTATATTTGTCCCAATAATTAACTATTAGTTTTTAGCCTTAAGATATAATATTGTTAGTCAATTAATGTTTTATGTTGATGTACCATCAAAAGACCAATGTCTTACGTGTACAATTTTTCATGTTAAATAAATTGAATAAATTGATTAGCGACGATTAGAATATCTAAACAAACCTAATAAAAAAAAATCGATTAGAACTAATCGAGAAAGTTTTGATTAGACTTGATTGGATCACCCCTTCACTTACAATGATTTATAGATTGAAAAAGAAACAAAACCAAACACAATTTCCACTTTCACCAAACAAGTTGACAGTTTACAATTATAACCAAAAATATTTTATTCTGAATCAGTTTTGCCGCTAAAAAATTCAAAAAGTGGGCCAAAAAGGAAAAAAAAGTGGCCACGAAATTTTTTTTTTATCTAGAAACACATATTTTATACATTTTTGTGGTTTATTTAATGCTTAAAGCAATTCACAGGTTAAGGAACATTGTTTTACTAAAACTAGAGCAAACATATATTTAATTCAAGTGTATATATAATATAAATAAGTTATAATTTAATGGATTTAAAATTTAGTTCTCAAATATTTGACAACCAAGTTTTCTTCCGGTATCCAAGAATCTAAATCATTTCCATTAGTTAAATTGAGCGCTGAGATCATTGAACTGCACGTATCAATTTTGCAAGTGGTTTGTAACCTTGGTCTTGAATAATGAAAGTTTTGAAAATAATTTTTCTGCTGATGTACTGCTATGTGGCCGCGTTAATATATTTGCAACAAATTCACAAGTTCTCATTTAAATTGTTTTTCATATTACCCACACTGTGCCAAAACGCTTCTATTTCGGTTTGTTCAAACAATTTTCTTGCATTTTAAAAATGTATACACTCAGGGAAAAACATTTTAAAATCAAGCATGAACAATGTTAAATCAAGTATAAACGGTCATGATTTCCAGTTAAGGTGGAAAATGCTTAATCCAAGTATGGACAATGTTGATTTTATAATGGAATTATAACATTTAACATTTTTAATTTAAGGTGGTTCATGCTTGAATTAACATTGATTCGTATTTATTTTAAAAGTGTGCAATCTTAAAATAAAAACGTGCAATCTTAATTTAAAGTTGTATACATCTTGAATTAAGGTGGAACGTTCTTAATTTAACACTGAACGATTTTATTTTTCATATTCCCCACAACCTCTTTATTTTTCACCACGAAACCCACAAAAAAAAAATACTTATTATTATTTGCATATGAACTTGCGAATTTATTTGATACTTTTAAATAATTATGTACATACATTTACAACGTTTTCAATTTTATATACGTTTTTCCATTATTTACAGAATATAAGTGTAGGGGAGGTGTTACAAAAGATGAAATAAATATTTTGCAACATCCTCCAACTCAAACTCCTCAAGCAGCTGCGAAAATTTCTGCTCATCTTCACTTTCCTCAGCCACCAAATTTTCGGGGTCCATTGTGTACATATCAATATATTCTATTTGTTCCATTTTGATATAAAAAGTATTTAATAATAAAAATATTTCACTCCGTTTGCTTGCGTTTTACTAAATGAAAATTGCACAGAATATCCCGTTATCCAAAACACAGCGCGTTTAAGCATGGCAATTTTAATTCAAGCACGTTCTACTTGATTTAAGATTGCGCAATTTTAAATTAAAATAGCTCAACCTTAATTTGAGATGGCTACAATCTTGAAATAAAAATGAATTTTTAAATCAATATTGCCAATTTTAATTCAAAGTTGTTCATAGTTAATACAAGATAGTTTTATTAAAAATTGAGCATTGTAAGATTAAGTATGATCGTACTTGATTTTACAATGCATTTTTTCTCTGAGTGTACATACTCCTAAATAAGTCTTTCGGGATTTTCTTTCGTAGCGGAGAGGCTCTTTTTATATTTAAGAAAAAACTAAAAAATATTTATTACATTATAGTTTTGAAATTAAAAAAGGACCAAAAGTGGCCTGAATTTTTAAAAAAGTTCAAATAGTGCATATTTTCAAAAAGTTGGATTCCGGTGGCCTGGCTCTTAAAAAGGTTCAAATTGCCACTTTAGTGGCCCCAGCGGCAACGCTGTTCTGAATATTTAACAACAAAAACGAGAGTGTATATACAAAAATAAAAAAAGACAAAAAAGTGGAACTACACTCTTAGAAAAAATCATGTAAATTTACATAAATTAAGCCATAAATTGGCCGCTGTGGTGCAGTGGGTAGAGTGCTCGCCTGCTATGCCATAGGTCTCGGGTTCAAACCACGGTCCGAGCAAAACACCAAAACAATTTTTCTAATTAGTAAAAATCCAATTATTGGGTTTTTTAAGAGCAGCGGTCACCTCTTGGCAGTGGGCGGCATACCCTCCGAGAGTATTTCTGCCATGAAAAAGCTTCTCACAAAAAATGCATTCGCCGTTCGGAGCCGGCATAAAACTGTAGGTCCACCCAATTAGTAGGAAAAACAAAAAGGAGCATACCTCGAATTGGGAGAGAAGCTCGGCCATAAAACCCGTCAGAGTTATAATAGCGCCATTGTATTATTATAAGCCAGCAAAAAGTTGCCTCGCTTAATAACTGCGAATTTACACACATTGTATATTTACTACCTGAAAGCGTATAGCTTTTACTAACCACATGCGTAAAAGCTACTGCTCAAAATTCGTAAATTTTACAACAATTTTAGTAAATTTCCCAATCATATGCGTATATTACTATTCAAAATGTGTAAAATTTACAACGGTTTTAGTGAACTTACATATCATATGCGCAATGCCCAATACTCCTTTGCCCCTGTAACCCACTTCCCCAACTCTTTGAATAAATTTGTTCATATATCAACTAGTATTGCTTTAATTTATTTATATTTATACATTTAGTAAAAAATATTACATATTATTAAGTTTTGAAGTAATTATAATAAAATTATGTACATATTTAATAATGCTCAAAAAACTTGCCTCAAAGCTCATGAATAGAGAGTTTGGATTATCTCCGAAATACATAGCTAACAAGCTCCCTAATAATTTTTAAGTGACTGTCAACGGCGTTGCCCTTATTACTTTTCAAACATTTTTTTAAATTTATCTATCGATTTTTCGAAATTTTCACAAAATATATTTGCCTTGATGTCCATAAGTTGTTCGAAGTGCTGACACGAGCGTTGCTCATAAAATAAAAATTGCCAATTTATTTTCCCGCCTTTTATAGGAATCAGCGGATCCATGTTATTAAAGTATTGCACATTATTTTTTAACATATTTATTTTAAAACATTAAAATAAATTTTACTATAACTAGCTTATTATAAATTAAATAATTCTTTTTACACAACGCACGCCGCCGATTGTCAAACACGAATGAACACGGCGCGTCAAGATGGTGTCGATGGGCAGTGATCACTAGGTTTTTGTTGTAAATTTACACACTTTTTTGTAAGCTTATACACTTTGTTAGCAATTTCGCGAACTATATGTGTTTTTACAGCATAAATGTTCGTAACATTGTAGCATTGCTGTGTAAATCAAGAAATTACACTTTAAATGCGTAATTATGCAATAAAATTGTAATATTACACAAAAAAATACTAGCATTTAGCTAGCATTTTTACATGCTGTTTTTAGAGTGTAGAGCAGAGATCTCCAAAACTCTAACTGCAGCAGTGTTACTGAAAAACGACTAGTTGAGTGCCCAGCTGCTACGAGTATCTACCGTCGTATCGTTCAGTTAGTAATGAGCGAGTCCGGGATGTTTAGACAATCGAGAGAATCGCCATCGTTGCAAAATCACAATCGAGTCAAAAGTTGACTCGCTCCTCGACTACACAATCGAGATGTTTTTGCGATTGTACCGAGTCGGCGAGTCGGAGGTTGTTTCAATGACACCTCGACTACACAACCGAGATGTTTTTGCGATTGTTCCGAGTCGGCGAGTCGGTGGTTGTTTCGATGACAAGTCGACTACACAAGCGAGATGTTTTTGCGATTGTTCCGAGTCGGCGGGCCGGCTGTTGTTTTGATGATATGTTTTAGTTGATAAAATAAACTGAATGAGTGTTGTTGATGAAGAAAGTAGGATTTTTAATGGAAGTGAGGCAAATACATATGTAAATAAATGAACCAAATTGAAAACAAGGAAGGAAGCCTAAGTTCGAGTGGAATCGAACATTTGATACTCAGCTGTATGCTTTCATTGTTTGTTTGCGTTTTATGGAAACACGGCGTATTTTATATAAAGCGAGTGCCGCATAAAGTGGGCGTAGCCACGCCCATTTTCAACATTTTTATCAGTCATCCAACTAAGCATATGAATATTATTCTTTGTGCAAAATTTCATTCCTTTTTGACTTCTATTTACAAAGATGTCACGTTACAAACTCCTAAAGGGTGTTCCAGAAATATCTTTGTTAAAAAGTAGGCGTGGTCATAAACCGATTTCAATAAATTTCTGCGTGTCTATTAACACAAGTTATAAAATTATATAAACCAAGTTCCGTCATAATATCTCAATTATTTGTCGAGTTAAAGGCTAAGAAATCTCGTATATTCCTTTGTCTAAAAAGAGGCGGTGCCACGCCCATTTTCCCAAATTTTTCTATTTTTTTTTCAGTCTATTGTGGAACTCATGCCACAAAATTTCAATGAATTATCTTTATATTTGACAAAGATATCGCTTAAAATGTTTTTATTAGGTCACTTTATAATACACATATATAAAAGTGGGCGTGTTCGTCAACCGACTTCGCTAAAATTTTCAACATGTATTACCACAAGTAATAAAATTGTACACACCAAGTTTCGTCATTATATATAAATTATTTGTCGAGTTATGGGTTCAGAAATCTCGTATATTCCTGTTTATAATAAGTGGGCGTGACACCGCCCATTTTCCAAAATTTTTGTGTTTTTGTTTTAAGTCCATAGTTGGACTCATGCGACAAAATTTCAATGATAGATCTTTATATTTGACAGAGATATGGCTTCAAATGTTTTTATTAGGTCACTTTATAATACACATATATAAAAGTGGGCGTGGCCGTCAACCGATTTTAACTATTTTCCGTCCAAACGTTTGCCTAAGTAAGTAAATCACGCGTACCAAATTTCATCGATATATCTTCAATGGTTTCTGAGTTATGACATATAAAACTTTCAAGGTTTGACCCTTAATAAGTGGGCGTGGCACCGCCCATTTTCCAAAATTTCATCAAATTTCTTCCTAGGGGCCTGAGCTCAACACGTGGGTAAATTTCATCGCTCCAGCTATATTAGTGACTGAGATACCAAATTTCCGATTTTTTCTATATAGGAAAAGTGGGCCCTGGTCATGGTCCGATTTCGCCAATTTTCAATACCAACCGTCCCAGTCTCGATACCAACTTGCATTTCAAATTTCATCAAAATATCTCAATTTTTGCGCGAGTTAGAGAGTTTACAGACGGACGGACGGACGGACATGGCTCAATCAATTTCTCTTTTCACCCTGATCATTTTGATATATATAAGTCAATATCTATCTCGATTATTTCATTCTGTTACAATCCACCGTTATGTGATTAAAACTATAATACTCTGTGTACTAGTACAGCTGAGTATAAAAAATATGCTATATATATACGATGCATTTTTGCAATCACAACAAAAGAGTGTCGTGCAATTATTTAAACATTAATAAATTTTCTGAAGTAAGAGCACGTGCACAATTGGCTTTGTCTGCTCCAACTTTGATAGAAAAAACCTTAAAGCAAAGCGAAATTCCAGATGCTTGCTACAATTAACACTTTGCCAACTTCACTTCTTTGCTTTAATTTATAAACCTGATTTTTGGTAAAATATTTGGGGAGTTTGCGTTTTTCTGCTTATTCGAATGTTATTTTTACTTTTCTCTGTTCACTTCTCACGAAATTGCGCGATATCGCCAAAATAATAGCGTTTTCTTTTCTACACAAAAGGGTTGTCATGGCGAAGCGCAATAATAGCTCAGATTTGCAATTCACCCTGTCGAATTGCCGTCCTCTTCATATTCAGTGCAGCCCTTCACATATGTATGTACAATAGAATACACTCTAAATGTCACAATTGTGTATACTTTAGCTGTTCTGGTATGACGCAATCTATATAATACATATTATGTGTGCTAGAAAGAGACATAAAAGGTATACTTTTTATTCGTTATTGTTATTGATCAGCTGTTTGACAGGGTCATTGTATGCCCCGTCGATAGCACAGAGGGCAAGAAATCTTGCCCTTTCGAATTTTTTTAGGATTGCCCTTTGAGAAAAGATAGCGATGTGGACTGCGATGATTGCACTCATTTAACAAAAGAACACAACTTTTTGAAGGCACTACATGAGTGCGACATTTTTGTGTAGAAAAGAAAACGCTATAAGTGTAGATATACAAACATACACACACACACAAGGGGAGATGTTTGTTTGAGATGTAAAAAAGTTGAAACATGGTTAACTTCATACTTTGCTTTACTCGCTTCACCTCAATTGTGAACATTTCCCTTTGAAAATCACATGCTGAAAGGAACTGTCAAAGCAAAACTAGCAAAGCGAGGCAGAAGTCAATTGTGCACGGGCTCTAACTGTGTAACCTAAATCAAACGCAAGTCGTCAATTTAACGCACGCACGCAAATTTTTCATATGCGTTGAACCGAAATTGACTTGCGTGCGTGTTCAGATAAAGAAATAGAAAAATACAGAAAATCAGAGAAAATCTTGTTATTTTGTGGAATATGTACCTAACAGACACGATATCAAAAGCAAGTGTCAATTTTTTTGCAAACAATCACCCACAATGCTTAATTTCAACTGTCACGCAAAACAAAAATTGGGCGTCGAATTTGCTTTTTACGCACGCCGTTCAATTTCGGTTACTCCCATACAAGTTGTATGGGCATGAGAAATTTTTGACAGTAAATTGACGGCGTGCGTTTGATTTAGGTTACACAGTAAGAGCTTACGAAACAAATGAATTTTACGAACAGCAACAACGGCAATAGATTTGTACCACCCTGTATGTTTTTTAAAGCAATTTTGATATTCAAGCGGCAACAAAAAATATTATGTATTTTCGCTTTTATGCGCTGCTATACTACGTCGCACAATGCAATACGAAAAATACTTTATGATGCCCAATGCTTGCGCGACGTGGTATGAAAACGAAATATGCGTGTACGTTGTTACCTTTTTGCTTGCCCGCAAGCAACTGAATCGTCGCAGATGGTCACTTAACTTTTGCGCTCTTACTACGACAAAATGAGAGAGTTTAACAATCTGTGTGAGTTGAGCGTTCCACCTCAGTGCAATGAAACGACGCACAGTGAACAGTGATGCCACTAACATATTTTTCCTCGTACCAAAAAACGTACCAAATTGCTTTTGAGAGTACCAAAAAGATTTTTTCGTGGTAGCAGTCGTAGTAGACAAATGGTTTTTTTCATTTATTATTTTCTAATGGAAAATTAACTTCAATATATCGCATCCTAAATCATAAATTGACACAGCTCAAAACTCAAAAATTTTCTGGAGCCAAAAAACTTTTTTTCTTTACAAGCAATGATGTTGAAAAGGCTAATTATAATTGCTATTTTTCAGTCAAAAGGGACACCGATTGAAAAATTTTTTTTTGGCAACCGCTTGAGATGTGTTCGGTGAACCGGTTTATGATAAAAAACCGATTGCAAAAAATTTTTAGTTGTGTCACTTAATGATTTGGGGTGCGATATTAACGTTAACAAAAATAAAAAAGAGCATTTAAAAAATTAAAGAAAACAAACCAAAAATTAATAAAATTATTAACTTTTTACATCTCCATCATTCTATTTCCACTTAAAACTTGCTTGATACATGTATATTTATTAAGTGGTGATCAGGGCTCACTAACAGCGGCTGTAACATGCCATCAGCTGTTTTTTTTTCTTCGCTAGGAGCAAGTGCGACAGCACACAAAGGTCAAACTGAGTTAACTTATACCCTCCATACAATTTGTTTGCTAATTTTGACTACTAGTTGCCAAAAAGCTCTAACAAAATACACGGTAATTGTTGGTGACATAATGCTACGACCGGTATATTATCGCATGTTGGCGATGTAATTAATCAACATAATTACGGTTATTTTAGTGGACGAACAAAAATAATATATAGAAAAATAAAAACTAGATGGAAATAAATTAACATTGTTTTCCCAAACCCTTGCTTTTAAGGAAAAAGTACCAAAATCAAAAGCAACGTACCAACGTACCAACGTACCAAATCATTTTCAAAGTACCAGTTTTGGTACGAAAGTACCAAAAGTGGCAACGCTGACAGTGAATCGAATAGAACAAGCTAGCTGGACAAAAGTCACCTTCTAATTTAAAATCAAAATATATTGTAGATCAGGGCTGTCCAAATGCGACTCACTACCACAATCAAGCAACGACCGAAAAATGAATGTGTGTTAGTGCGCCTACCGTATGCCAAAGTGAAAAATTACTAAAAATAATCAGTCTGCTTGCAGATGTTGAGCGAGCAGGGTCACGTGCGTGCGCTTTGCGAAATTATGAAACAACACAAATATACACGTACATATTTACATTTGTGTACACACGTTATATGCAAGATCTTCGTACTTTTGTTTGTTGTTTGGCATCTGTAATTAGAACAAAAGAATTTGAAGCTAAGACCAGCTAGCGACCACTTGCTTTCATGCCAGTCGAAGGCAACTTAATTATTTTTGCTAATCGGCGATCGCCCAGTCCCATCGTAAGCGCTCGGTTTACGCTCTTTATTTGTCTGTAGTAGTGACAATCGGTGAGTATACGTACACAAGTGCTTACTCTCATTGCTCACATGAGTCGCATTTGGACAGCTATGTTGTAGATGACAATCCAAATATCACGAATCAAAGAAAATTTTTACTTAATATTTGCGGAAGTGGAAGCACTTAGCTGTTAATCTCACAAAAACGTGTCTTGGTTTGGCTAAATTTGTAATTGTGGACTTCTTAAAATTGTTGGTATAACTTTCTTATTGTGTTGTGTTTTCGTATTATTTAAAATGGATGTGGTGGTGAACAGTAAGCACTATTTATTTGATATAAAGTTTTTCATTTACACCATTTTGTTGTTCTATAAAACACGCCGAAACTTGAATATTTTTTTGCATATTTCCACATTTCTTAAAAAAAAAGTAGTAGTATTCCCCCAGCTTCCAGTCTGAAATTTACATAAATCATAGCCATGGCTCCGTAGCCTCTAAATGTATCATTTTTGTTCAGCACAAATCGGTCCAACTATTTTATTTTTTTCTTATTTACTCTTTCTTGATACAAAAACAGAGCATTTTGATGAATACTAATACTTTTTCATTGTGTAGTGTTTTCGTGTTATTTTAAATGGAAGTGATGGTGAACACTTGAAACTTGAAATTTTATATTTTTTTTTTTTGCAAATTTTCACATTTCTTAGAAAAAAAGTAGTAGTATTTCACCAGCTTCCAGTCGGAAATTTACATAAATCATAGTCGTGGCTCCGCAGCCTCTAAATATATCATTTTTGCTCAGCGCAAATCGGTCCAACTTTTTTTTTTCCTTTTTCCAGCTTATTCTTTCTCGATTAAAAAAAGAGCTTTTTGAGGAATGGTTGAAATACGATAAAAACTGCAAAATTTTCACAAAAAAAAATCTATTACTACTGTCAACAAATAATACGACTACTGGTGCAGATACTGTTAATACCTGCTCAGAAGCATGGCCGCGGAGAGGGGGGGGGGAGCCAGGGAAATCGCCCTGGGGCCCGGAAAGGGAATGCAGTATTGACAGTACTCGAACTACAATTTCATAGATACATACATAGGTATTTGTTGCTACAAAAAATTGTTTTAAAATTGAAGTGTTTAACTTGACCAAATCACCAATCTAAAATTATAAGCATCCAATCAAATATTTACCTTGTTTATACATAGGTAAATCCTAGAAAAGTGAGTTGAAATTGAGGAAAATCGACTTTGATTTAGAGTTTCCAAAGTACCGCAATTGGTAAGGTGGTGAACCAAGCTTCTCAGAAATATTTACTTTTTAAATGAAAAATGTTGGTAACCCTGTTTAAATTTATTTCAAAGAGTTAAGGTATACAAAATTTAAAAAATTATTAAAAACAATACCATTATCTATCTACTATTATTTCCATGATTTTATAGTTAGATACTAGAGTTATTACCAGGAACAAGTGCAAGAAGGATTAAATAAATAAACTGACATTGCGATTAAATTTAGTTTTTTGTGGAAGTATCAGGATCTGTCGGAAGAAGAGCTCAGAGAAAAGGCAACGGCATTCTGCACGATTTATGTCATAGATATTTCTACGGATCTAATAGATAAAATCATTTATCAAAGCCATCCACTTAACAAATTTGGGATGTGATTCGCTGCCACCATTACAACTTCTGAACAAACTTCATAACTTGAAGATGGAAGTATTATTTCCTAACATCTGCATAGCATTAAGAATATTTTGCACACTTTCAGTCAGTGTGGCTGAAGGGGAGCGTTCTTTCAGTCTATTGTCTCGCGTGAAAAATTTTTTGCGTTCTACTATAAGGGAAAATAGCTTGACAAGCCTTGGAACATTGGCATTGGCGTCCAGCCTTGCTCGCAGCATTAGTTTCGACTCAGTAATTTCCATATTCGCACACAGAGCCAAAAAGTCACATAAATACCCTGTAAACTAGAACAATTTTTACATAGTTTCTCTATGGTTTTTCTCCAAGCTGAACACCTTCTTACTATAAGTGGGTAATTCTTCTTAATAAAATTTAAAAGATTTCTCATAACAACTAGAGGAAAATCTTCTTAAAAATAAGAAGAGATAGTGTCGATTTAAAAGGACTTTCTCCTTGATAAAGTTAAGATGAAATACTAAGAAACTAAAACGAATTTCCTCTCAATTAAATCAAGAAGAAATACATTAAAAATAAGAGGAGCGCCTTCTAAGTTAGATCAAGAAGATATCTTCTAGTATTTCTAACTTTTCCTCTTAATTTAATCAATGAGAAATCCTCTGGAAATAAGAGTAGCCGCTTCTAAGAATTAAGGGATATCTTCTTATTTTTATGAGAACAGAATAACTTAAAATAAAACAAATCATTTGTATTCATTTATAAAATTTTTGCTTTATTATAACTTTTTTATGAAATTTGTGGTCGTTTTAATTTATACATTGAAAATTATTTTGATTACCAGTAAATAATAACTGTATTTTTGATAATCCAATTATTATTTTCAAAATATATACATATATAAATCCAAATAGAAAAAAAATTCTCGTGTGCTTCCTTAACCAAGATCGAAACGGAATCCATCCCCGTAGCTTGTATTTGTTTGTCTCGCTTTTCCGATTTTCATTAATAATTGAATTACCAAAAATAAAAATTATTTTGGTTTTATTGTAAGCTATTATTAATCATAACATTTATTCCAATATATTTTTGGTCTTATAACTTTTACCATTATTCAAAATATAAAAGTGAACTGGTGGGCCATCAATCATGTCAAAAGTTATAACATTGTATTCTTTAAGTTCGCTTCCAATTAAGTATGATTGAAATCTTTCGGAAAAATTCAAATAAACATGCCTTTTTACAACTATAAAAATTTGTTTTTCTTTCACTAAAAATCGCAAATTTCATTTATTTTAACTTCTTCTTTAGATATTGTGACAATTTGGCCTATTTTAAAATGATGACCCCTAAAAATAATAGCGTCTGTTTTATTATACAAATGAAAATCCTGCAGGTTTATTGCGGAAATATATGCATTATTCTCTACTCTTAAAGGGTCAAATCGTTTATTATAAATTCAGGTTGGATGAATTTTTTATGAAGAATGGTATTAGCAAATGCTAAAGACGCTTTTGTGGCTAATGTTAGAGGAACATTAACTCTTGATGTAACACTTTGTGCATACTTTTTATGTATTTGATGTTCGGATTCAAATCTAAACGACCATAAGTACCTAAGATGACCTAACTTTTTAATCACAGTGGTATAATGAAGAAGATTGTGATGTTTGGGTTTTAAGTTTTCTTTGAATAGTTTTTGATACAAGTCATTGTGTTCTTTTATTAAAAGTTGTAATTTCAGAAGAATACTGTTATCAAAGTTTGGATATAAAACTATATCAACTATTTTTACGAAAAGGACTAAAAATTTGTAAACAGCATCGTTTTTGTCAACTTGGTCACCTATCATTAACAATACGAAATGGGTAAATGTTTTCATTTGCTTGGCACTCATTTTAAAATTTGCATTTTTTATATGATTTTTTTGAATAGGAGGGCTAATGTTACCAATTTCTAACTGACCGTATTGAAACATTTGTTTTCTGTAATTTAAAGTCTCTAAAGTAAATATTTTCTTTTCATAAACAAAATAGTTTAAAATTTTTGAAAAATTGTACTTGCAAACTCCTGTAAACAAATCATGCATGATGTCGCATGCTATGTTATCAACAACATGAAAATCCGGCAGTGAATTAAATACAGAAATTTCTTTTATGCCAGTTTCAGTTGGACTATTTAAAGAGATATCAAGATCGTAATTACTTTTATTTCTTAAAGAATTGGAAATCTCAATGCAATCTTTTTGCGTTTGATGCTTCATTCTTTTACATATACGGCAGAAAGAATTTGCCGAAAATGATTTCACATACCCCAGCACTGCGTTGAGGCCTAAATTATCGCCTAATATTTGTGCAAGTTTAATGAATATTTTGCAACTCTTGCCATCTACTACGATGGTCAAACCATCAGTCTGCAATTTATTTAATATTTCAATTAGCGGCTTTATAGCTGTATGAACACCATTTTCATTCATGTCTATAGATTTTATAAATCCAGCCACAAATATATTTGAAAGGCGACTGCTTTGACCTTTTGGCAAAGATGCAAATGTATAATAAATACCACAAATTTTCTGTTGTCCAGATTTCGATCCTAATGGATCATTGATTTCAAAGTCGTCCAAATATAAGAAAAGAGGTATTGTTAAGCAGGTCGGATCGCTACCACAAGTAGTCCAAAAACTTCCACTTAGAAAATTTGAAAATGTGCGGGAGTTTATCCCTTCTTGCAGGCAAGAAAATATTTTTTTTAATACATTTTCGCTTTCGAGAAAACTTTTAATCTGAAATTGAATATCTACAAGGGTTATTTCTGTTTTTGTTCCCGTTAAAGAAGGATTATTATTTAAAACTATTACTGATATTTCATTGCTTATAACATATTTTTGGGGAGGCTTGAAGTATTGCATATTTTCCAATTCCTTAAAAAATGTATATTCAGTATTGACAAACGAAAATGGTTCAGATATACAATTCAAAATCTCTTTAAAGAATGGTTCATTACTATTGTCTAACATCAAAGATTTAATAACTTCACATATGGGAGCAGTTATTTTTTCCGTTATTGAATTTTAAATATTAAAAACACTTTTTCTTGAAAAGTTTGGATTTTTGGGAAGATCAAGTAGAAAAGAAATGATTGATTTTTTAAAATCTGAATTAAAAGTTCTAAACTCTTCAATTGAATTATTTCCTAGATGTTCAATATGCATTTCATTTCCTTCAGGACAATTTTGTTTTCGTATTTCAATACTTTCATTAAAATTAAGGTCTTTTATATGTTTTTCTACATGTTTTCGAAAACGATAAATGTTAGTGAAAATTTGATTACAATTTTCGACTTTACATACAAATTTATAAATGTCTGGCACGCCATGGTAAACTTTGATGTGGCTGATAAAAGCACTTATACAAAAGAAATATTGGTCGCACAAGAAGCAAGAAAGTTTGGGCATTTTGGAATATTTTATGATTTTTATTTAAGACGAATCTAATTTACTTAATAAACTTGAAACTGAGGGGAAATCCTCAGACTTTAGTTCAAAAAAGTATTGCTCTAGAAATGCCCAAACCTGCTTGCTATTATATGCGTATTCAATTTGAAAAACATGGCTTAACTTAATGATGTACTCAACAGCTTTCATAAATGAGAAGCATTTCCATTTAAGGCCGTCACAAAATACATAAAATTCTGAAATATTCGAAAAATCTGTGCCCACGGCTATTATTCGGGGCTGTAATGTTTGCTTTTTGTCAGCATAATCTTTAATTAGTGCATGAATACTTGGCACTATGTCATTTGGTGTTGAAGCGAGAGTTATAAAATCGTATTGTGCATCAGCAATCGTATGTTTTTCATTCCTATTACGACGCAGTGGCTGTAGAATACAATGCAGTAGCAACAGACTTATACAGTATTTAGAATCTGTTAAAGAGTATAAGGTTAGTCTAAATTTAAAATAATTTAAAACTTATATATACCATTTGAAATATTTTTGTTTGAAAGTTTAGGAAGGAGTACTTCTCTGCTTGATCTATCCTTAACATCACATTGCAATAGTGATGAGCGATATATCGCAACAGGGCCGTGCGCACGGGGGGGTTTTGGGGGTTAAAACCCCCCCATGACCAAATCTAAGTTGCAATGATTTTGCAAAAAATTTCAAAATACAGTTTATAAATTTTGCATTGAATCTTGACTCATAATTTTTGACAAAATTAGTTACAATAATTTTACGGAAGAAGAAATTGGTGAAAGTTGCAAAAAATAAGGTTGGCCAATACCTAAGTTCGGCACTTTGAATTGCACTAGGAGCTTTCCGAAATTACAAAGTTGTGTAGCATATATTCGTTTGGCATTTTTAAAAAAATTGTACTGATAACAAAAAATGTTCATTTTGTGAAAACAGTGAGCAGTTTCAATTAACAAGTACTGTAAACAGTACACGGAAAGAAATTTGTATACTTGAATCAAGAAAAATGCTTTCTTGAATTCAATTTAGAAAATTTTTAGGGAAATAAGAAAAATTTACTTAATTATTACTGGAAATAAGAAATTGAGTTTTCCAAAAATGAGACAATTATTTTCTTATTCAAGAACACTAACAAAATCTATAGAAAAAAAATGTTAAAAAAAAATGTTTAAATAAATAAGAACATCTTTTCTTAAATTTACTTAAATGAAGAAAATCTTTTTGCTATTATCAAGAAAAATTTAAGAAAATTGTGTTTCGACGAATTGGAACAACAAAATACAGCGAAAAAAATGTAAAATAAATAAGAAAAGGTTTTCTTGAGCGAAGTAAAATTTTTCTTGCTGAATTTGCATTTCCAAAGATACATGTATTTTTTTAATTTGCCATCCACTGCATATTTCTGAATATTTTTGCAATTCTCAAATTGTTAGTGAAGCATTTGGTATAAGGAGTTCACTATTTGCATCTTCATTTATATTAAATAAAATGTTGTCATTTCAATAAACAAGTCCTAGGAAAATACTGGTTGACTAATTATGGTTTTCTAATCCCTCATGATTAGTTTTAATTTTCCTTATTTTTTACGTTTTTAATATTTTTAGAAAATATTTACTTAATTTAATATTTAATATTTTCTTACTAACTTAAGCTCGTATAAGAAAAGTTTTACTTGCAACAAAAAAATAATTTCTTAATTATTTATTTCAAAAAACAAGAAAAAAACACTTACCCTAAGTAAATTATTTCTTATTTATTAAAATCCAATTTTACTTGAAGCAAGAAAATGTTTTCTTATTTATTTAAAATCCAATTTCACTTGAAGAAAGGAAATTTTTACTTATTTATTTAAAATCCAATTTTCTTGGATTTTCTTGATATTAAGAAATTATTTTCTAAGTTCAAAATCAAGTCTAATTTTTCTTGTCTCGGCATGATTCTAGTAAAAAATTCTTTCCGTGTACTATTCAGGACCTGGTTAACTAGGTTTTGATAAATCATAATGAGTTTCAGAAAAGTTAGATAACATTTAAATTTATGGTGTATTGGTCTGGATATCTGTTTCAGCAAATATGTTTATCTTAGCGAAAAATGTATGCGAATGCAAACCAAAATTAAAAACCCCCCCCAAGGCTAATTCCTGCGCACGGCCCTGTATCGCAAACGGTGATTTTTTCACTGTGAATAAAAAATCGCAAATCGCAATTGCGATCACTTTTTCAAAATAGCAGTTCACTACTTATTGGGAACTGCTATCGATGTACCAAGTAAGCAGTTCACCTATGTGAATCGCAATCGCAAAAGCATTATAAATTTCTTTTTGTTTATACTTTTGAGCAGACCACATACGTATATAGAAATATAAAAAAAAAATAATTATTGAATTTACAATTTATCTTTGAAAAATGTTTACAAACAGCGAAATTACTGCGGAATACGTTGTTATTGCTATCATTTTGTTAATATAAAATGAAGACAGGTTATATCGGTCAGAAAACGCAAAATTAATCTCTCCGGATGATTTTATAGCAGTCCATGCAATCGAAATAGCAGTTTAAAATCGCAGTGATTTAAAAATAGCAATTACCGAAATCACAGATATCGAAAAATCGCAGTTTCTCTCATCTCTACATTGCAATATTGGCAGTATTTTTTTTATAAAAGTTGTCCAGCTTTTAAAATAACATATTGGATTTGCCAGGATACATTTGCTCGAAATCTATCTCGACCTATGAAAATATGTGTTTAGTAATTTTAAATGAAAAAAAAAAAAATCAAATTACTTACCAATTCATAGCCGGACGAATCGCTATACCGAGGCCAATTCTCCAGCAAATCTTTCAGAGTGTTCACTTTTTAGCCTCATGATGGATGTCTCTTTCCAATATGATTTCACTTGGTCCCATGGTGAGCAGTTGTGCGTTAGCCAGCATTTCTTTTCCAAGAACTCTTCTGTAATTTTAAGAAAATTTTAGTAATTTTATTTTTTTGAATTGAGACTAGTAGTTCTAACCATTTGATATTTCCTCTGCTTCATTTTCAATATTTGAAGGCCTTTCAATCCTGACAGTGTTCGCCCACCGTGAATACAGTTTTCCAGAGGGATTCTTCTTTCCTTTTTTCCTATCTAGAAAGTATGTTTCCTAAAACAGATTAGGGTTGGGCGATATATATCGATATATCAATATATCGATATTTTTAAAATAGTACAGCCGATAATATCGACGATATTTTGAATTACCGTGCATCGATAATCGATAATTTTTTGCCATTTCGAGCCAAATTCGATATTTTTCATACATTTCTGATTCGCTTTGAATCTAACACCAGAACATTTTTTAGGAAGTGGTATAACCACAATTTTCGGGTGCTTTAATTTACACTACTTTCTTCTTCAAGCAATTCTTAATGATTTTTATGTTTATACTTCAGGATTCGTAGAATATCTGTAGACTCATTGAACTTTACCAACAAATATCTAGTAAACTATAAGTCTCCGGCAAGTTTGGATTTCTGTTTTGAGATCTGTGAGAGCACCTCTAACCCCGTGAAGAAGTGGTTTTTTGCGAGACGTGGCTCCATAATGTAAAGCCGACCCTTTCGATATATTGATATATCGATGTTTTTAAACGGCATAAATCGATGTTTTTTTTAAATATCGATATAATATATATCGATATATTTTTCCAATTTGCCCATCCCTAAAACAGACAACAAATTAGATTAAATTCAAATAAATTGTATAGTACATGAACATTTTTAGACAGTGTACCACCAAAGCCTGCGATTATAGAATTTGGGATCACTTTGGGGTCATTTTGGGACCACTTTGAGATAATTTTGGAGTCCATTAGAGATCCCACAGTACCAAAATTACCCCAAAGTGATCTCAATGTGGTCCCAAAATGACCACAAAGTGATCCTAAAGTGGTCCCAAACTGGCCCAGTTCACTGTATTTAACTTACCGGCTTTTCTTTGGGAAACATTTCGCAAATAGCATTTGCCCATCGTTTCATGTCTGAGTAATTCATTTTCCTACCGGAACCTGTGTAGCTTTCAACAATGCAATGCGTGATCGTCTTTTGATGTTTATTATCGATATATCCATTTTGTTCGTGAAAATCTAGCGCAAGTTTACCTCTGACAGTCGATTTCAAGAGATCATAAACATTGTATGAAGCAGCATCAGAAGTAAATGAAATTTGTGTAGATTCTCTGGATTTAATTGTGTCCAAATCGTTCGATATTTTTTCCAACCAGCTCAAGATTGTACTGTGTGCAGATGCAGTATTCATGTCGCACATTAATGGAATATTCTGGAAAACGTAGTTGAAACAATTTTTTTTCCATTTTTAAAGGAACGCACATAATGAAAACTGACCATTCGATTTCTCCACTCCCTCAATCCACATTTGAACTTTATTTTCTCGCCGAAAAATTTGCTTTCCAGACTATTAAATAGGGCTTCAATATCCACAATTTCAATCTTCTGTAACACAGGATAAGACATGATACCACGATCTATCAAAATGTGCATGATTTCCTCATTTAACTCCCATGATTGCAATAAATTTGTTAATTCAGCTAAACAATCCTGCGCGTCGATATTCGCCATTTTCTATTCTATGCGTAGTTGCGTTTCACCGCACACTGAAATCGTTGCAGATTTTGCTTTTTCAACCGCTTTAAACATTTAAATTATTGGTTGAACATATGATCTGCAAGAAAACTTTAATTAATTTATGTTTAAATTTTAGTTAAATATAGTACTTACACAATTGCACTGCAACTGAATTAAATAGTTTAAAGTATTTAACAAACTTGACCAGCTTCACCCACGAATATAAAAATACTGAGCATTTTGCTAGTTAAATAATAAGCAATTGACTATTTGCGAGAAAAATATAACGGGATAATTTCACAAAAATAAAAAACAACGAATATAAAAATACTGAGCATTTCGCTAGTAACGTAATGAGCAATTGACTACGAGAACAATGTAACGGGATAATTTCACAAAAATAAAAACAACATGCTATCTAGTAGTTTTTAGAGGAATCACGTCTTAATAAAATCAAGAAGATTATGATAAAAATGAGAAGTTACCCTTCTTAATATTGAAAAATCTGTTTTCTGTTACATTTAAGACGGTTTTCAGCTTAGTTTTGAACTTTTAACAGAAAACACCTCATTTTTAACAGAAATATTCGAAAATAAGGAGATATCTGGTAATTTTAAATTGAATATCTTTTTAATAAGTTTAAGAAGATTTTCCACATGAAAACAAGAAGAATATCTTTAAAAAAATTCTTCGTTTTCATCTCCTGTCTTACCCCTTTGCCTAAAAATAAATTAAGACGTCGATCTTATAATTCTTAGGTGAAATTTTTGGCTCTGTGCAGACCAAAAAGCACGGAAGGTTTTCCTTGGATGATTCAAGCTCTTAAAATGTATTTAAAAAAGTTAATGTAAGCAAATCAAACAATGAGATCTAACATTTCATTTATGTATGTATTGGGGTCTATACACAGTGCGTCTGACTCGCGAGTCATCTGTGTACGTGTTGACTCGCTGTCATTCTGGGCTCACTTGCGTCATTCATTTGTGAATAGTTTTCATTGCAGAAGGTTCGAAATGAATATCTCAGACGACGTGTATACTTCGATGAATTCAAGTAAAAAAAATTTTATCTTCCTCAATATCGAACTTATTGGCAAACATTTTTGAAAATAAAATATATTTTTTCTTTTCGTGATTTATTTTTTAAACGGTTTGGAAATTAACTGACAAAATTTGACAGGCGAGTCACAGCAAAATATCAAACTAATTTTGATTTTCTTGAGTCATGCCAGAGTCATGTCGGTGTAACTACTACATGCGCATTTAATACACCTAAACTGACTCTTGAATCAGACGCATCGTGCATAGACCCTATATGGGTCATTATTAGGGCATGGAAATCTATGCAAATACATGTTTTTCTTAGATTTAGGTAGAGCAAAATAAATAAACAATCTTTGCGAATCGTGAAATTGTCTTAAAAATGGCATTCAAATGGTTTTGCATATTTTGATCATATGTGCATATTTTTACATATTTTGCGTTGTTTGCATTTTTTTATTACATATTTCGCATTATATTGCCTATTTTTGTAATTTGCTAGTTGACAGTTTTATACAAACGAAATTCATGCATAACAGTCATCTGACGACGAATAGAGTTTCGTGTGAACACGGCTATTATTAGTATTTTCGATACGGTGCATACCTGTCGTCAAAGAGCCGTTTTCAAACATGCTCCTATTACCTCTGTGGATGTAGAACGTTCGTTTTTTCGACCGAATCGGCAAAGTTTTCTTTTTGAGAATATGAAAAAATATTTCATTGTGTATGCTAATGAATCGTTAAATAAGGATTAACCTTTACAAATTATGAAATGTTCAAGACTGAATTTATGTACATACTCTGAAAAAAAAACGTTGTAAATCTAAAGACTTTCGCTGTTAAATCAACTATTTTCCGCAGTTGAAATGTGCCCAACAACGCTCCGTTGTTGTTTCAAAGGTGCGAGCGTTGTTGATTTAAGTCAATAACGGAGATTGTTGGAAAAAATTTTCACCTAAAAATAAATTTTTGTTTGCATTTCACTCTTCATCTTCCCTCCGCCCAGGTCCCAACTGCAAATATGTAGCCTCCGCTTGTTCTCCTATTCTTCTCTCCTTCTTATCATTCACTGGTTGCTATCTTTATTTCTTATTCTGATTTTTCTTCTTTATTTTATATTCTCCTCCGGATTCGAACCATGACCTCAATCTGAAATTCCATCCAATCATCACATAGTGGAACATTCAACATTATATTGAATTGTAGTAACCTATTTATACTTCCATTTCCTAAAAAGGAATCTATAGATTATATGAATGATTGTAAAAACAAAATTTAAAAAAATTGTTCTCATTAGTTTTGTTTACAACGGAAACTGTTGGGTCAAATACTTTTGCCTTTAAATCAACAACGGGGAGAAATTTGTTGCTAAAAATAAACTTTTTTTGGATTTTTCTCTTCATCTTCTCTCCATCATTATTTTTTTTTGTTGGTTTTCTCACAAAAAAATATTTTCTCACAAAAAATTTTTTAAAGGCAAGCAAGTTTTTGTGTTAACAACGCCCGTTTTTGAATAAATTGTTGGATCAAAAACTTTGCTGTAAAAACAAATACTTTTGCTTTTGAATCAAAGACGGAGATTCAACAGCCGAAAGTTGTTGGTTTAACTACGGGTATTTTTTTCAGAGTATCTATAAAAACATACATACATATTGCTAGCTTAGAGTGCAAATTTTGTAAGTCCTTTTTTCAAACAAAATTAACAAATTTCGAAATGAAAAAAAAAAAATTCTGTTCATGTAAATATTTTGGACTTACACAATATTCTTCGCTTTTTGGACTTACACAATTTGCGTATCGCTGAATAACAACGATTAGAAATATGACAAGTATCACAGACTTGTTTAGCGTGGTGCGTATTTGATTTTTCTAGCGTTCTATATAAAAATACAGTTTTTCATAAAAAGTGGACTTTCACAGTTTGCACTCTAAGCTAACGATATGTATAATAAACGTACAACGTAAGAGCAAAATTGAATTAAAAAATGTTTTTACCTACCTAATTTATTTAACTATTGTAACTTCAGTAAACATGAATTATCTGAAGTTGAAAAAATTTGAATTAATGCATTTTTTTTTTTTATTTTTCATGCATATTTCTCAGTTTTTGTTGCATTTTTTATGCGCATATTTTTTATTTTTTAGTACATGAAATTCCATGCCCTACACTCAAAAAAAAAAATTACTCAGATTATGGAAAAATGGGAATGATTCAGCGCTAAAGACATATTTCCATATTTTGATGTACAATTTGCTTTAAAACGTGGTTTTTATTCCTTGATTTGAAGAAAATCGTACATCAAAATATGGAAATATGTCTTTAGCGCCGAATCATTCCCACTTTTCCATAATCTGAGTAAGTTATTTTTTCAGTGTAGTCATTATTTTACAAATCGCACGGATTTGTTGAAAAAAAAAATTTTCACATTTTTAAAAGACACCAAATTTATTTCTTGGAATCTTTTCGCAATTTAAGTAAACACCTAATTTTTTTTCTTTTCAGAGATCTGCATGTGATGAATTTCATATCAAACCCAATACGCGTTGAACCCGACCCCCTCAGAATTTGATGAAATTTTGCACAGAGGTACATCTTACCTACCCAAACACAACCTAATTTTCAGAAATTGCATTTTCGAAAAATTGTGGGCGTGGCAAGGTATCGAAATATTCAAAAATATTCGAAAAATGACGATAATAGGTACTTTTAAAGTGTGATTACTAGGGAACGGCTTTACCGATTTCAAAGATCTTCACACCATTAGAAAGGTATTGAAATTAGCTTTCAAAAAAATACACTGTAAACATTTTTTTTGTTTTAGTACACTGAAAAAAAAATGTTTTCCAAAATAAAATTTGAAACTGAAAAAACACTTCAAAGATCAAGCGATTTTGAAAAATACACATTTTTTTTAGAAAGGTCTATTTAATATATATAACATATCTGAAAACTAAAATGGCCTTTTTCTTTATTTTTTTTTTTAAATTTATTTAAGTAAATGCATCTCTTGGCTTTCTTATATTTTGATATCACGCGTAAACTAATCAACCGATTTCAAAAATTTTTATACCGTTAGAAAGGTATTAAAATCACCTTTTGAAAACATACACTGTAAAAATTCTATATTACATATTACACCTAAAAAAAAATTTTCAACATTTTTTTTTTCAAACTGAACTGAATTTTTTTTTTCAGTGTAATATGTAATACAGAATTTTTACATGGTATGTTTTCAAAAGGTGATTTTAATACCTTTCTAACAGTATAACAATTTTTGAAATCGGTTGATTAGTTTACGCGTGATATCAAAATACAATAAAGCCAAGAGATGCATTTACTTAAATAAATTTAAAAAAGAAATAAAGAAAAAGGCCATTTTAGTTTTCAGATATGTTATATATATTAAATAGACCTTTCTAAAAAACATTCTTATTTTTCAAAATCGCTTGGTCTTAGAAGTGTTCTCCCAGTTTGAAAAAAAAAATTTTGAAAATTTTTTTTCAGTGTAATATGTAATATAGAATTTTTACAGTGTGTGTTTTCGAAAGGTGATTTTAATACCTTTCTAATGGTATAAAAATTTTTGAAATCGGTTGATTAGTTTACGCGTGATATCAAAATATAAGAAAGCCAAGAGATGCATTTACTTAAATAAATTTAAAAAAAAAAATAAAGAAAAAGGCCATTTTAGTTTTCAGATATGTTATATATATTAAATAGACCTTTCTAAACAAAATTTGTATTTTTCAAAATCGCTTGATCTTTGAAGTGTTTTTTCAGTTTCAAATTTTATTTTGGAAAACATTTTTTTTTCAGTGTACTAAAACAAAAAAAATTTTTACAGTGTATTTTTTTGAAAGCTAATTTCAATACCTTTCTAATGGTGTGAAGATCTTTGAAATCGGTAAAGCCGTTCCCTAGTAATCACACTTTAAAAGTACCTATTATCGTCATTTTTCGATTATTTTCGGATATTTTCGAATATTTCGATACCTTGCCACGCCCACAATTTTTCGAAAATGCAATTTCTAAAAATGAGGTTGTGTCTGAGTAGGTAAGATGTACCTCTATGCAAAATTTCATCAAATTCTGAGGGGGTCGGGTTCAAAATGTTCGTTTTTTTCAGCCTTTGATATGAAATTCATCATGTGTAAAGATTCGATAGTTAAGCAAACATGCCCACATTCAAAATTCCATATCTTTGGTTCGGCTCGTCCTATCTTGTTCATTTTATTTTTTATTTTGAAGGTAATAATAATATTTACTTTATAACTGCGTTAAAGAAATATTTAATTTTACAAAATCAAAATAATGAATTCAAACTAAATTTTTGAAAGCATTATTACATACTGATCGGGTCAACGAATATTTTCGAAAAAATATACATATTATGCGCTGAACTTTCATCTAAAAAACGCATTTTATTTCAAGGTGGAGACTTTTATGGTTCAAAAGATATTAACTGCATGTAATTCAACCTGCTTATCACTTAATAGGTAGCTAGTAGTTATATTTTACCAAATCATTATTGTAGCGCAATAGACGGTCTAGTAAAATAGATAATACAAATATTTATGTATTTAGGACCAAGGACGATCATTAAGATGAATATATTATGTTATACACATATTATATGTTATGCCTGCGAGCCAGTACCTTTAGTATAAGTAGATATCAGATTCTAAATATGAAATCTGACAGGGAAAAAATTAAATTTTCACTTAAATATTTTCGTGAAACTGGCTGTAAATTTTTAGTAATATTATATATACTTATTTTATTACGACGGTTTTGAAGTGTACATCCCTATTACATTTGTCAATGAAAGTAAAATTTATAAAAGCATTAAAATAATAGAAAACATTTATTTACTTATTTGTATCCATATAAATGTATATATGTTGGGCAAGGTGCATTCAATTTTGATTGCATTCAGCCTTGCAGCCCCCAATCAATTCAGTAGTGAATGGGAATGCAAATGTGATTTGCACTACCATTCAATAGTGAATGCGAATGCAAAGTTGAATGCATTCCCATTCATTGCATTTCCACTGCAAATGTGATTTGGACTACCAATTAAAAATGAGTGCGAGGGATTTGGACAACCATTCATCATTTAATAGCAGTTAAAATCTGTGACCATAGTTAAGGTATTAAGTGGCTAATCTATTTATTAACGGAAAGGAAGTTTATGGGATATTATAAATATGGAATTAGGCTTAGCAAAGTAAAGGGAAACCAACACGATGGTAATATGTACATATGTTCTATGTGATACCTGTATGTAAAAGTATTTCTTTCAACTTCTGAGGTTATAATTACACAGTTCAACAAATTTGCAAAAAATTTACTCAACACGAACAAACGCTAGTTATTATGAAAGAGGATGCCTCTCAGACCAACCTTTCCGAATAGAGTACTAGTCCAGTGCAAATCACATTTACAGTGGGAATGCATTCACCTTTGCATTCGCATTCACTATTGAATGGTAGTGGAAACAACATTTGCATTCCCATTCACTTCTGAATGGTAATGCAAACCAATTTTGCACTACCATTCACTATTGAATGGTAATTCACTTTGAATGGTAATGCAAAAATGCCCATCCTTGATATATATATATATATATATATATATATATATATATCTATATACTAGCAGGGTTTGAAATTGCTTAGCTACTTTTGCTGCATTTGCTTTTGCTTTGCTTTTGCTAACGAAAAGTAAATTAGCAAACTCGGCCAGCCGAGTAAAAAACGAGAACACGATTCATTCGCTTCAGTTTTCAGCTGAGCCGTGTTTGCTTGTATAGTTAAGCAAAGCAACGCGATTTGGGGGATTTCATTTTACTTCCAGCAATTAGTTGTGTCTTTGCATTTTTTCTGCTTTTGCTTATTTTGCTGAAACGATTTGTTTACGCATATTTCGATTTTTTATACATATTTACTTATGTATGTATGTACACAAGAGCGGCCCTTATTTTCGAAAGTCGGAAATCTTAGGGTGTTACCCCGTATAATAATTTTGTTTAATGAAAAAATGGTCCCCTGAAAATTTTTACTCGATCGAACAAGTCTTAGCCGTGCCACGAACGTTTAAAATTTCAAATTTTCTCGCAATGATTATAAGGAGTTTGCTACACTTTGTTTAATTTTCTTGGGGGAATTCCCAAAGGATAAAATAAGTTTTGTTTACCCAGGAGCGACGCATCACGCCCGGTGGATGTCTAAAGCGATTTATTCCTTAAAAATTTATTTATTTAGATCAGAATTTAAGACGAAATCCTCTACAATTTTGTCGCTTCGTGACATTCATCTTTGTGGTTAAAATTTATGCAAAGTATTGGTTTTTATCTCAATTTTCAACGAAAACTCCGAAGACTGACTTTAAGCTAATAAAAGACTTGATTGAATTTCGTAATATAGATGGAAACTTGTCGGAAACTGTTTTATGCAAATTCCTTAACCACCTATGGTATCTAAGTACTAAACCAATGACATTTGCTTTATTTGATAATGAAATTGATTTCGAAACTAAGGAGAAGATGCAAAAAAACATAAACAATGTAAACGAGCTGGAGAAGAAGTGTGCCCAGCTAAAAAAATCACGGAAGCAGCAGAATTTATGAAGAAAGAATTGCATCGGTTTGTTTGCCCAGAAACGAAAATATTTCTTAATCGGTTCGGAGTAAATTGCTCTTTTCTAGAGCTTACGATTTCTCGACTTCGAGCGAGACGAGATTTCTTGCGAGACTTGAGTTATCGCGAGATTCTCGAATCTCGAAAGGCTCGCGAGCTTCTCGGCATTCAACTACATCGCAGAAATAGCGGTATAAGCACACTATGCTATTTCGTAGCTTGTTCTGCTTGTATGTACTTACATGTGTATGTAACATATTACATATGTGCCATTTACGCCATTCCCACGTGTAAGTATTTCCCAAAATTCCGAGTGAAATACAATTAAAATTTCGTAATATTAAATTTTTTCTTTCCAATGACATACGAGAAATTTTTCATATCGCTAGCTTAGAGTGCAAACTGTATAAGTCCATTTTTATGGAAAAGTGTATTTTTATGTACAACGCTAGAAAAATCAAATACGCACCGCTCTAAACAAGTCTGTGATACTTGTCATATTTCAACTCGTTGTTATTCAGTGATACGCAAATTGTATAAGTCCAAAAAGCGAAGAAAATTGTGTAAGTCCAAAGTATTTAAATGAACAGAAACTTTTTTTTTAATTCCAAAATTTTTTTATTTTTTGTTTTTTAACTCTCCTACAAAGTTAAAAAAGGACTACACAATTTGCACTCTAAGCTAGCGATATTCATATTTTTTTGACACAATACACATAATATGTTATAGAGAAATCCGAGAAACGAGATTTAATCGAGAACCCGAGTCTCGGCTTTCTCGATCCTCGAATTTCTCGACACTGCTCGAGATCGAATCGTAAGCCCTACTCTTTTCTAAATAAAACATCTTTCGAATGGGATACTGCCAATGAATATATCGAGGCAGAAAAAAATTGTTGAAAAAATTTAAGTTGTTAACGATACAACAGAAAGAGGAGTACGTTTGATTGAGGAAGCACGGATGAAGATCAGAAGCTGTTTATCTTGCAGGTTGTATCTGATTATAGAAAAAAATACCCAAATTGTCAAAAGCAAATGCTTGCCATGAAATTTCCAGAAAATTAAAATTCTGAATTGTATTTCTTCTTAATTCATGTTAATTATTATCATTATATTAATAAAACGAATTTCATTCTATAAATATAGTGCCAAAGCATTACAGACCGGCATAACATAAAATATCGCCTTTTGTTTTAAGAAAATAATGCTTATTTATTGAACCTAGTAATTAATGATATCAAGCATTTTACCAAAATTCGGAAATAGAAGATAATGCAGCCTATGTGAACGCGTATCGAGCCCTCTAACTCTTTTTTCATTATTCAACACATTGTGGCATGGGTTAACGTTGACCAATCGAGCAAATATTTAACGGGTAATATTTTCTTCGTACAATAAACAATTTCAGGGGGTAACGTCTCAAAAAAGAAAAAAAAATTTTTTTCCATAGGCGTAAGGGCCACTCTAATGTACACATAATATGTATGTATGTCCATTTGTAAACATCTATTCATGTTGAATTTTGCTTAAAAACTAGTTTCAGCAAAATAAGCAACTGTTAGCAAAAATTTACCACTCAACTAATTGCTGGAAGTAAAAGCAACCCTATCAAATTGAGTTGCTTGGCTTAACCACACAAGCAAACACGACTCAGCTGAAAACTGAAGCGAATGATTCGTGTTTTCGTTTTTGGCTCGGCTGAATTCAGCAATAAGCAAAAAACATCGACTATTGCTATTTTGCAGCAAGCAAATTCAAACCCTGTATACTAGCATCTTTGATCACACTACAGCCTCACGAAATGTACAAGAACGTCGCGCACACCCCTGCACATATTGCTTGCTGCAGGTATACATATGTATGTATGTACATAAATAGTTGCATTATCTATTTTACTAGACCGTCTATTGTGCTACAATAATAATTTGGTAAAATATATCTACTAGCTACCTATTAAGTGATAATCAGGTTGAATTACATGCACATACATACATAGGTATGTATGCGGTGGTTAACATCACCATGCATGCGCACAGGCACACGTTGGCGGTACACCCTTAGTGGAACGTAGGCAAGTTGCTCGAGGTCATGTCAGAAATGAGTTAATATCTTTTTAACCATAAAAGTCTCCACCTTGAAATAGAATGTGTTTTTTAGATGAAAGTTCAGCGCATATTATGTATATTTTTTCGAAAATATTCGTTGACCCGATCAGTATGTAATAATGCTTTAAAAAATTTAGTTTGAATTCATTATTTTGATTTTGTAAAATTAAATATTTCTTAACGCAGTTATAAAGTAAATATTATTACCTTCAAAATAAAAAAAATGAACAAGATACGACGAGCCGAACCAAAGATATGGAATTTTGAATGTGGGCATGTTTGCTTAACCATCGAATTTTTACACATGCAGATCTCTGAAAACAAAAAAATTTGCCAAAATTCTGATATAGGTGTTTGCTAATTTCGTGCAAGTAACTTAAAAAAAAAGTTTGAGCCGAATCAGAAATATGAAATCCCAAAAGGTGTACGATTTGTAAAATAATGACCCATATGTAAGTGCTCTAGTAAATCTTATTTTATATGAAATAAAACTGACAATGTGAATTCAAAAATTTTTGTATGTTATTTTTTTACTAGATTGAATTTATTTTTTAGGGGGGCCCGGCTCGGCTCTCTGCGGGCCTGTTCAGAAGTGGAAAGTACTGATAGTGATTAAGACTTATTTACATTTTAATTTGTATTAATAATAATATAATACAATGGCGCTATTATAACTCTGACGAGTTTTATGGCCGAGCTTCTCTCCCAATTCGAGGTGTGCTCCTTTTTGTTTTTCCTACTAATTGGGTGGACCTACAGTTTTATGCCGGCTCCGAACGGCGAATGCATTTTTTGTGAGAAGCTTTTTCATGGCAGAAATACTCTCGGAGGGTATGCCGCCCACTGCCGAGAGGTGACCGCTGCTCTTAAAAAACCCAATAAATGGATTTTTACTAATTGAAAAATTGTTTTGGTGTTTGGCTCGGACCGTGGTTTGAACCCGAGACCTCTGACACAGCAGGCGAGCACTCTACCCACTGCACCACAGCGGCCATTACTTATAGCAATAAGCGATATCTTTGAAGTAATTTTACTTTAATGCAAACATAGAATAAGTTATTTCAACAAAAACAAACTTGCATTGTTTTAAATGGGCTAAACTTTTGTATTGAACAAAAAGTTTTCATAGTTTTTATTTTAGTTATTTGAAAAATGAAATAAAAAGAACTATTAATTTCAATGTTTCGTCATGAATATCTTTTTAATGGTTAGATAAATGAAAAATCGATTTTTTGTTTCTGGCCCACCCTAGTACGTATGTATATATTTATATATATTTATATATATTTATATATATTTTGTCATTAGACTTCATTTTTACCTAGGGACTCGAATTTCCGTATACCAGTCCAAAACCCCGAAACTAGATTTTTTTAGCCCACCATAATGTACATACATACATATATACATAATATGTAAGTACTGACCAGGGTACGGAAAAACTCACTCATGAATGCTCAACAATACATTCTTCTCATATCACAAACAAATATTCAAAAAAAATGTATAAACACTCAAATAGCGAGCGAACTAACGCACAACAGCAATCGATCGCTCATAGCGGTGGCGATAAACTCAATGCATAAATTCACTCAAAAATGAATTATCGTACAATTTCTCTGGTAAATTCATTCTATGAGTTTATTTTATAATTTTTTGCGCTAGCGATCATTTTTTGAGTTTATCATTTTTTGATCGCTCTTTGAGTTTATCATTTTATGCGTTCATAAGGGTTTTTTGTGAGGTTTAAGCAGCTAATGGCATTGTGAAGGCGCAGTTTTTGGATGATGGCGTGCGTTTATTAGATGATAAATATGATATATGTATGTATGTACATACATATGAATGCATTTGTGTACGTATATATGTATGTACATATGTATGTATATATTTATTATATTTTAAAAAGCCTTAGGTCTTATAGCGATATATTTGTACATATGTACATATATTGAAGTTGCACTTTAACAATTTTATTATGTATTTATTCAATCTAATAAAACTTTTATATATGTATGAGTTTACATACATATTTGTGTTAATTCGACACATACATACATATGTATATATTTTCTGAAATAGGACGTTATTGAAAAAAATTCTGAAATAAGACGTTTTTCAAACAATTTTTGAAATAGCCGTCGATATGTAGTCTATATAAATATTTTATTTAACATAGGTACCTACATCTTTAGATTTTACTTTAAAACTGGAATTGAACAACTGAGCGTACGTTCAAAATACAAGTTCGGATTTTATTAAATTGTACATATGTATGTACATATGTATTAGACATATACGCCGACAGTGATTCCGGCGGCGGCGGCGCTATCCCAAAAACATTTCGGCGGCGGCGGCGACGCCAGCGTGCTTTTTCGCGCCGGCGCGCCTGCCCCAAATCTACAAATCACAATCCTTATTCAAATATTAATTTTATTTAGTTACCTTAATATCTCTGGCTGAATGGAATAAATAAACTAATTTCCACCTTAAATTGTTGAAACTTTTTTATTAACAGCAAAAAACAATTGTTACATAAACTAAAATATAAAATAAAGAAAATAAATATTAAAGAATATACACAAATCCATATGTAAGGGTAAATTTAAATTCATTTGCTTATTTTGTATGATAATAAACATGCATACATATATTTACATATGTACATATTTATATATATATAAGGCACTTTAAAATAAATATATGTATATACAGTGTTGGAAAATATAATAGGGACAAAATTTTGCAATTCTCCATTTATTTAATTTAAAGACCAAATAATAATTACCATATATTGATGCTTACACGGAGAGGACATGCTTCAATGACTCTGGGGTGGTTTTTGTATAATAATTTAATTTTTATGAATAAAAATAATGAAATGTATAATTTAAGTTGGAAATAATAATAGGGACAAACTTTAAATTCGATTGTTTTTCAAATAAACTACAATATTACTGCTGCAGCTAGATTTAAACTAATGTTTAGTTGAAGCTCCTTTATTTTTTATAACTTCCTTACTTCTTCGTGGCATAGGGTTGACCAAATCAGCGCAATTTGCAACTGGTATTAAGTACCAAGCTTCTTTAATTTTTTTTCCATAACTCTTGCTTATTTTTTCATTTTTGATCCCCCATCGTCTTCTTTAATATTCCCTATAGGGCTGAGGTTCGACAACTGTGAGGGCTACTCAAAAACAGCAACTTTCTTACGTTCAACCTATGAGTTTTCGATTCTGGAGGCATGTTTGGGATCATTTTCGGCATCTAATGATATCAAGGAGGGTTGAAATGGTGCAGTTTTGAGTAGAACAATTAGCAACAGACGACGATAAGTAGGACTAAATGGAAGAGATCCCAGAAAAGTTCCGTATCTGAGAAAAAATTATGTAAGCCAACGAACTGAAATTTTCCAGTAGCTTAAATTCTTTAGGACTGAGGCTAGTAAAGTAGGGAACAGCCAAAGTTTTTGTTAATAACTTTTAACCGGAAAAAAATAAAATATTTCCGCATTCAGCTTCGTGTTCCTGAGGTCAAAACACGTCGATTGGTTCCTTTTTTTTAATTTTGAAGAACTTTAGCAGTTAGCAAAACTAGGAAAATATGTACACATCTCGCTCCATACGGTTACGGCGCGCCAGCGCACGCCGCCGCGCCGATACGCCGATTTCACGGATTATGGCGGCGGCGGCCGAATATGAAGGTAATCGGCGCGGCGGCGGCGGCGTCAATCGGCGGCGTATATGTCTAATATGTATGTATGTATATAATATTAATGCATGCACATATGTATGTCTATTCAATAATGGAATGCGGGTAATGATGTTTTAGGTCCGTACAGCTGGACCCCGCATTCAAAAAAAGCTATTTCATTAATTTGTGCTTAATATGTGCTTAATAGGTCCCCAAATAAAAAAATTTGTGCTCAAATTTTAAGGGCTTTTTTTTTAAAAACAAGAGTGCGGGGTCCAGGTGAACGCTCCGCTGGACCCCGCACTTATTTAGGCTTAATAATAATAATACAATGGCGCTATTATAACTCTGACGAGTTTTATGGCCGAGCTTCTCTCCCAATTCGAGGTGTGCTCCTTTTGTTTTTCCTACCAATTGGGTGGACCTACAGTTTTATGCCGGCTCCGAACGGCGAATGCATTTTTTGTGAGAAGCTTTTTCATGGCAGAAATACTCTCGGAGGGTATGCCGCCCACTGCCGAGAGGTGACCGCTGCTCTTAAAAAACCCAATAATTGGATTTTTACTAATTAGAAAAATTTGTTTGGTGTTTGCTCGGACTGGGGTTTAGGCTTAGCTCAGGAAAATATTGAGTATGCAGTTAATTTGTGCTTAATATGTGCTCAAAGAATGTGAAAAAAAAATTTTGAAAAAACTGCAGAGATGGGCATTTTTTTTAAAAACAAAAGTGCGGGGTCCAGGTGAACGTTCCGCTGGACCCCGCACTCATTTAGAGTTAGCCTAGGAAAATTTTAAGTATGCAGTTAATTTGTGCTTAATATGTGCTCAAAACCTGTGAAAAAAAATTTGTGAAAAAAGTGCAGAGATGGGCATCGATACATACATGTGTGTATATATGGAGGTGGGGTATATAAGACGAATCCCACTGTGCAATTTGAAATTTGACTATCTCATTAATTTGTGCTCAATATGTGCTTAGTTTTTCCGCAAATAAAAAAATTTGTGCTCAAATTTTAAGGGCTTTTTTTTAAAAAAACAAAAGTGCGGGGTCCAGGTGAACGTTCCGCTGGACCCCGCACTCATTTAGACTTAGCCTAGGAAAATTTTAAGTATGCAGTTAATTTGTGCTTAATACGTGCTCAAAACCTGTGAAAAAAATTTGCGAAAAAAGTGCAGAGATGGGCATCGATACATACATGTATGTATATATGGAGGTGGGGTATATAAGACGAAGCCCACTGTGCAATTTGAAATTTGACTATCTCATTAATTTGTGCTCAACATGTGCTTAGTTTTTCCACAAATACAAAAATTTGTGCTCAAATTTTAAGGGCTTTTTTTTTTTTAAAAAACAAAAGTGCGGGGTCCAGGTGAACGTTCCGCTGGACCCCGCACTCATTTAGACTTAGCCTAGGAAAATTTTAAGTATGCAGTTAATTTGTGCTTAATATGTGCTCAAAACCTGTGAAAAAAAATTGCGAAAAAAGTGCAGAGATGGGCATCGATACATACATGTATGTATATATGGAGGTGGGGTATATAAGACGAAGCCCACTGTGCAATTTGAAATTTGACTATCTCATTAATTTGTGCTCAATATGTGCTTAGTTTTTCCACAAATAAAAAAATTTGTGCTCAAATTTTAAGGGCTTTTTTTTAAAAAACAAAAGTGCGGGGTCCAGGTGAACGTTCCGCTGGACCCCGCACTCATTTAGACTTAGCCTAGGAAAATTTTAAGTATGTTAATTTGTGCTTAATATGTGCTCAAAACCTGTGAAAAAAATTTGCGAAAAAAGTGCAGAGATGGGCATCGATACATACATATATGTATATATGGAGGTGGGGTATATAAGACTTTAAAAAAAAGCCCCACCTCCATATATACATACATGTATGTATCGATGCCCATCTCTGCACTTTTTTCGCAAATTTTTTTCACAGGTTTTGAGCACGTATTAAGCACAAATTAACTGCATACTTAAAATTTTCCTAGGCTAAGTCTAAATGAGTGCGGGGTCCAGCGGAACGTTCACCTGGACCCCGCACTTTTGTTTTTTAAAAAAAAAAGCCCTTAAAATTTGAGCACAAATTTTTGTATTTGTGGAAAAACTAAGCACATGTTGAGCACAAATTAATGAGATAGTCAAATTTCAAATTGCACAGTGGGCTTCGTCTTATATACCCCACCTCCATATATACATACATGTATGTATCGATGCCCATCTCTGCACTTTTTTCGCAAATTTTTTTCACAGGTTTTGAGCACGTATTAAGCACAAATTAACTGCATACTTAAAATTTTCCTAGGCTAAGTCTAAATGAGTGCGGGGTCCAGCGGAACGTTCACCTGGACCCCGCACTTTTGTTTAAAAAAAAAAAAGCCCTTAAAATTTGAGCACAATTTTTTTTTATTTGCGGAAAAACTAAGCACATATTGAGCACAAATTAATGAGATAATCAAATTTCAAATTGCACAGTGGGCTTCGTCTTATATACCCCACCTCCTTATATACATACATGTATGTATCGATGCCCATCTCTGCACTTTTTTCGCAAATTTTTTTTTGACAGGTTTTGAGCACATATTAAGCACAAATTAACCGCTTACTTAAAATTTTCCTAGGCTAAGTCTAAATGAGTGCGGGGTCCAGGGGAACGTTCACCTGGACCCCGCACTTTTGTTTTTTAAAAAAATGCCCATCTCTGCAGTTTTTTCAAAATTTTTTTTCACATTCTTTGAGCACATATTAAGCACAAATTAACTGCATACTCGATATTTTCCTAAGCTAAGCCTAAATGAGTGCGGGGTCCAGCGGAACGTTCACCTGGACCCCGCACTCTTGTTTCTAAAAAAAAAAAAGCCCTTAAAATTTGAGCACAAATTTTTTTATTTGGGGACCTATTAAGCACATATTAAGCACAAATTAATGAGATAGCTTTTTTTGAAATACGTGGAATGCGGGGTCCAGCTGTACGGACCTTGATGTTTTCCATTTCGAATGTATACACATACATGTGTACAAATAAATAAAATGCGAACTTATTTTTTGAACGCTCAATTGTTGTATTCTAGTTTTCAAGTAAGAACTAAATACATACATATGTATGTAGGTATTTATGTTAAATAAAATATTTAACAACCCTTAACTCATACATATAGACTACAAATGTACATAAATATATATGTAGGTACATATGTATGTAAATATAAATTTTTTTAAATATTAATTTAAATAAATTTAATAATTTAATTAGTTTGAATAAATACATACTTAATAAAATTTAGACTCGATATACCTACATTAGGGCGGGTCAATTTATTTTGCAACTTTGTTTCGGCCACAGATGCATTCTCTGGTCAATTCTGAACAAAAAAGTCCAAAGGAGGCTAGTTCTAAAATGAAGTTTGACCCTCCGCAATTTTGATTTTAGATAGTCATCCCTAAAAAAATTTTTTATATTTGTTAAAAAAATGTAGTTGAAAATACTTAAATAAAATTTTGAGGTTTACTTGAGTTGAGCCCATCCGTCGGCCGCCACATCATAGCAAAATTTAATCAATTTGGTTGTTTTTTAGGGAAATACATTCATTTTCCTAACCCCTTTTTTAGAACTTCTCCCAATTATTTTATGTTACAACAGGTATATCTTAAAAATTTGAAATATCTAAGTGAAACGCCGAAACACGTCAACTTAATTTTTGCCTGTAAAATACAACGACGTGTTCAGAATATCCGTATTAAATCTTGATTTCGAGATATTTAGGAAAGAAGTTTCAGATTTCTGAAAGTGAATTCTTCGTCGTTTATAAACTTTACCCAGGCTTTGCACTTTTTTGCGCGAAAAGATTTTAATAGCTGTCTACTTAATTGGGATATTATAAATTCAATGCCACCTCCAGTTTTCCGAAATTGCATTCGATTTTCGAGATAACGGTAGATAATTAAAATTTACCATACCCCATTTACCCCTGGTAATAACTCATTCAGTTTTCGAGCTAATATATCAAAACTTTGCACGTGACTGTATCCTACTATTACCTTAACTATTTCTAAAAATAATCGAAATCGGGTCACTATGGCATATAGTCCCCGTACAACTGATTGTTCAGATATATGGTTTTGATCTTTTATTTGTTCCTAACTCCGAAAATACTCCTTCCACGCAGAAAGTATTATAATAACTTTCATTCAAAATTAATACATAAACAACTTCTTCATATACGATTTCGACATATATGCAACAGTTAATGCACTTTTGTGCAACCAAAGTCGAAATTTCACAATAAAAATTTTTTCTAAGCTCGTTAACACATGTATCATATTAAATGAATTAGATGAGTTTTGTGTCATCTTATAGAAAATTAAAAAAAGTATTATCCAGTTTTAAAATCGTGAAAATACATGCACTTAGAAGGATTTTATACCTATTTGATTAAATTTTTCTTTGTTAATGTTTGATAAAATTTTCGTACAAAACAATGACGGCGAGGTAGAACAAATTTTAATACGAAGGTCAGACCACCCACGAGGTTATTGCAGAATATCAAAGTTCAATCCTTCACTAACAAGTATTTGTCAGAAACAAAATCGCAAAGTGGTAACTTTTTGAGAAAACCGCAATTTTATATATTTCATGTTTTCGCGGAATCTAATATCCGCCACAGTCCGAATTTTTTCGATTGGTATACCTTTTCGGATACCTTGAGGATGATAAAGAAAGCATCAAATAAGAAAAGGATACCTGTGATGGGAACATTTCAGGTAACCAAGAAATAAAGGATAACACCTGCCATGTAAAAGATACCTACATTAATTCACTTATAATTCCGAAAATGTTAGTTCCTCGTGAAAAAATTATATTGCACGTTCATTTAGAATTAATACGAAAATATTTCTTTGATATATGGTTTTGACGTACCTGCAGTTTTTAATGCACTTTTGTGCAACCAAAGTCAAAATTTCGATAAAAAAAAAATCGTTTTTTTCCATGTTCCTACTTTGGGGTCAAATATTTTGTTTGTGGACATATGTAGTTATCTTTGAAATTTTGATCATTTATAAAAACATGACATATTCAGTACGTACACTAGTAATCTGTAAATGATTCAATCGCATCGTGGAAATTATCGTGGGCATATACATTAAGCACGAATCTTTTATATTGAAAAGTGTTAATTTTATTATAGGATCTCCCATGCAGGTTCCCATTAATTTTAATACATTCCTTACAATTTAGTACAATTTACAGTTCTTTCCTTTTCAAAATAGTTTTAAAATTTACTACTCTCAAAAAAATGTTTAATTTATATGCCCACGATAATTTCCACGATGCGATTGAATCATTTACAGATTACTAGTGTACGTACTGAATATGTCATGTTTTTATAAATGATCAAAATTTCAAAGATAACTATGTCCACAAACAAAATATTTGACCCCAAAGTAGGAACATGGAAAAAACGATTTTTTTTTTAATCGAAATTTTGACTTTGGTTGCACAAAAGTGCATTAAAAACTGCAGGTACGTCAAAACCATATATCAAAGAAATATTTTCGTATTAATTCTAAATGAACGTGCAATATAAGTTTTTCACGAAGAACTAACATTTTCGGAATTATAAGTGAATTAATGTAGGTATCTTTTACATGGCAGGTGTTATCCTTTATATCTTGGTTACGTGAAATGTTCCCATCACAGGTATCCTTTTTTTATTTGATGCTTTCTTTATCATCCTCAAGGTATCCGAAAAGGTATACCAATCGAAAAAATTCGGACTGTGGCGGATATTAGATTCCGCGAAAACATGAAATATATAAAATTGCGGTTTTCTCAAAAAGTTACCACTTTGCGATTTTGTTTCTGACAAATACTTGTTAGTGAAGCATTGAACTTTGATATTCTGCAATAACCTCGTGGGTGGTCTGACCTTCGTATTAAAATTTGTTCTACCTCGCCGTGATTGTTTTGTACGAAAATTTTATCAAACATTAACAAAGAAAAATTTAATCAAATAGGTATAAAATCCTTCTAAGTGCATGTATTTTCACGATTTTAAAACTGGATAATACTTTTTTTAATTTTCTATAAGATGACACAAAACTCATCTAATTCATTTAATATGATACATGTGTTAACGAGCTTAGAAAAAATTTTTATTGTGAAATTTCGACTTTGGTTGCACAAAAGTGCATTAACTGTTGCATATATGTCGAAATCGTATATGAAGAAGTTGTTTATGTATTAATTTTGAATGAAAGTTATTATAATACTTTCTGCGTGGAAGGAGTATTTTCGGAGTTAGGAACAAATAAAAGATCAAAACCATATATCTGAACAATCAGTTGTACGGGGACTATATGCCATAGTGACCCGATTTCGATTATTTTTAGAAATAGTTAAGGTAATAGTAGGATACAGTCACGTGCAAAGTTTTGATATATTAGCTCGAAAACTGAATGAGTTATTACCAGGGGTAAATGGGGTATGGTAAATTTTAATTATCTACCGTTATCTCGAAAACCGAATGCAATATCGGAAAACTGGAGGTGGCATTGAATTTATAATATCCCAATTAAGTAGACAGCTATTAAAATCTTTTCGCGGAAAAAAGTGCAAAGCCTGGGTAAAGTTTACAAACGACGAAGAATTCACTTTCAGAAATCTGAAACTTCTTTCCTAAATATCTCGAAATCAAGATTTAATACGGATATTCTGAACACGTCGTTTTATTTTACAGGCAAAAATTAAGTTGACGTGTTTTGGCGTTTCACTTAGATATTTAAAATTTTTAAGATATACCTGTTGTAACATAAAATAATTGGGAGAAGTTCTAAAAAAGGGGTTAGGAAAATGAATGTATTTCTCTAAAAAACAACCAAATTGATTAAATTTTGCTATGATGTGTCGGCTGACAGATGAGCTCAACTCAAGTAAACCTCAAAATTTAGTTTAAGTATCTTCAACTACATTTTTTTAACAAATATAAAAAATTTTTTTAGGGATGACTATCTAAAATCAAAATTGCGGAGGCTCAAACTTCATTTTAGAACTAGGTTCCTTTGGACTTTTTGTTCAGAATTGACCAGAGAATGCAGCTGTGGCCGAAACAAAGTAGGTTTTTTCCCGTCAGTACAAATTGACCCGCCCTAACCTACATGCATATACATACCTATCGCTATGAGAGCTAAGGCTTTTTAAAATATTATAAATATGTACATACATACATATGTTTGTAGTATGTACATCCATATATACACTGAAAAAAACAACTTACTCAGATTATGGAAAAGTGGGAATGATTCGGCGCTAAAGACATATTTCCATATTTTTATGTACGATTTTCTTCAAATCAAGGAATAAAAACCACGTTTTAAAGAAAATTGTACATCAAAATATGGAAATATGTCTTTAGCGCCGAATCATTCCCATTTTTCCATAATCTGAGTAATTTTTTTTTTTGAGTGTACGTACACACATGCATGAATATGTATGTACATACATACAGACATCAAATTTATGGTCTAATAAACGCACGCCATCATCCAAAAATTGCGCCTTCACAATGCCATTAGCTGCTTAAACCTCACAACCAGGGTGCGAAGAACGCTCAAAATAAACTCACTCAAACGAATTATCACTCTATAACATACCTCGGCGTTTCATAGATCTTAAGATCAGACAAACAGGTTACGCTCTTCACACAGACAGGTTGCGCTCTTTGTTAAAAAAATGATTTAGTCGTCGCTGAACAAACAACATCGTGCGTGGCTATCGCATGTTTGCACAGCGAATGTTAAAAATATGCATGTACGTATGTACATATATGCATGTATGTATGTTTGTTCGCCATACCCTGCAAAAAAATGTGAGATTAATCCCGAAAGAGATTTTTCCCGGATTCATCTCTTTCGGGAACAATCGGTCCACAATTAGTCCCTGATTGTGCCCGCACGGGTATAAATGTAGACCAATTATTTCCGAACGGGTATAAATGTAAATTAATCGCTTTCATCCCGAACGGGTACAAATCTAGATTGATTAAATGTAGAAATTTTACAAAAATATTCAATGTGTTAATTAAAAAAATTTTATAATAATAGGTAAAACTGAACACCCTTTCTTTTAATAACAATGATGAATAATAATTTTAACAAAATGTTACCAAAATAAACTTTCTTCTAACATATATAACAATTAATAATTTTTACGTAATTGTGAATTTTAGCTGACCAACTTATAAGTAATATGAGCATATATTGGGCTTTTTTGGTCAAAAAGGTCGCACTTGCAACCTTTTTGACCAAAAAAGCCCAATATATGCTCATATCAATAATTTTTACATTTTCATAAAAAATAGGCTTGGCTTACAACTTTGGATGAAAGCGATTAATCTACATTTGTACCTGTTCGGGATGAAAGCGATTAGTCTACATTTGTACCCGTTCGGGATGTAAGCGATTAATCTACTTTTGTACCCCTTCGGGTATACAAATTGAACAATTAGTCTCTTCATAGGACATTCTCGAACAAATGCGATCAATTCGCCCCATATAAAGGGATGTAAAATTGTTTTTGTCACATGCTCCCTTGCGATTGATCCCGGACACGTCCCGAATTAATAACATTCTTTACAGGGTAGCGATCAAAGCGATCTCACTTATACACCTGCATTTACAAATTTGCCTAGCCCTGCTCTATAATTCTAGGCTATGCCACGCTCTCATGAGCGCAAATACACAGCGACAACGAACGCAAGTTAACGCACGTCAACAGCGATCGATGGGTCTCTGCAGTGGCGATAAACTCTTACATAAATTAATTTAAGATGAGAGATCGTTTAAAAATTCATTTTTTGAAAATTCATTCTATGAGTTTATTTTATAATTTTTGGCGCTAGCGATCATTTTTTGAGTTTATCATTTTTTGATCGCTCTTTGAGTTTATCATTTTATGCGTTCACAAGGGTTTGTTGTGCAGCAGCTAATGGCATTGTGAAGGCGCAATTTTTGGATGATGGCGTGCGTTTATTAGACCATAAATATGATGTATGTATGTATGTACATACATATTCATGCATGTGTGTACGTATATATGGATGTACATACATATGCATGTACATATTTATAATATTTTAAAAAGCCTTAGCTCTCATAGCGATAGGTATGTATATGTATGTATGTAGGTATATCGAGTTTAAATTTTATTAAGTATGTATTTATTCAAACTAATTAAATTATTTAATTTATTTAAATTAATATTTATAAAAATTTATATTTACATACCGATGTATCTACATATATATTTATGTACATTTGTAGTCTATATGTATGAGTTAAGGGTTCCCTGCAGTAAAAATCCGCAATGAATCCATAATGAATCACTGATGCAATTCACCTATGACGAGGAATCATCAGTGAATACTTTCATATAAAGACTGATGAATTTTTCATATAGGTAAATGGTTTGCTTTCCTCAGAAAAAAAAAAACAAATAAAAATATACTGAGTTATGACGACAGTGATGAATATTCAACAAAGAATCATCACCGATCCTCCAGCAGTGAAACAAATTTACTGCAGGGTTGTTAAATATTTTATTTAACATAAATACCTACATATACATATATGTATGTATTTAATTCTTACTTGAAAACTAGAATACAACAATTGAGCATTAAAAAAATAAGTTCGCATTTTATTTATTTGTACACATGTAGGTACTATGTATGTATATACATTCGAAATGGAAAATATCATTACCCGCATTCCATTATTGAATAGACATACATACATATGTACATTAGGGTGCTTTTAATTTGTATGAAAAATTTAAAAGTTCATAAAAAGACTGTATCGCCCCCTCAATCTGTAGTAACATGGTCAAAGATATCACACATAAATTTTGGTCCCGATTGGTGGCGGTTAAGGCGTGGCGCATTGAGGTCAAAGTTCAGAAAACTCTATGAAGGGTCAAAAAATCAAAATATTTTTTTTAATTATCTAATACCCAAAATTAATACTTCTATACCCAAGGATAACAAATATAAATTTTGGTCCCGATTGATGACGGTTTACTGGTGTTTCAAGGGGGTCAAAGTTCAGATTACCATATGCGACACTAAAAATGTAAGTCTTCTATGGCAATGTGAACATTGACCCCCTTAAAACACGACTAAACCGTCATCAATCGGAACCAAAATTTATATTTGTTATCCTTGGGTATAGAAGTATTAATTTTGGGTATAATATAATTAAAAAAAATATTTTGATTTTTTGACCCTTCATAGAGTTTTCTGAACTTTGACCTCAATGCGCCACGCCTTAACCGCCACCAATCGGGACCAAAATTTATGTGTGATATCTTTGACCATGTTACTACAGATTGAGGGGGCGATACAGTAAAATATCGTTAATTTGAATTTTAAACGCACTCTAATGTACATGCATTAATATTATATACATACATACATACATATGTACAATTTAATAAAATCCGAACTTGTATTTTGAACGTACGCTCAGTTGTTCAATTCCAGTTTTAAAGTAAAATCTAAAGATGTAGGTACCTATGTTAAATAAAATATTTATATACCTAGACTACATGTCGACGGCTATTTCAAAAATTGTTTGAAAAACGTCTTATTTCAGAATTTTTTTCAATAACGTCCTATTTCATATGCACATACATACATATGTATGTATGTGTCGAATTGTTACAAATATGTATGTAAACTCATACATATATAAACTTTTTATTAGATTGAATAAATCTATATATATAAAAGGAAGTGGCGTTAGTACAAACGCGTATAACTCAAGAACTCCTGCACCGATTTGGATGATTGAGACTAATTCAGATTGTTCTCTGGCCAGAATAGGAGAATATCCAATAAAATTCCCGAAAAATGCAAAAAAAAAAAAATACTTTCCCATATATTTTGTATATCTATATATATAAAAGGAAGTGGCGTTAGTACAAACGCGTACAACTCAAGAACGCCTGCACCGATTTGGATGATTGAGACTAATTCAGATTGTTCTCTGGCCAGAATAGGAGAATATCCAATAAAATTCCCGAAAAATGCAAAAAAAAAAAATATTTTCCCATATATTTTGTATATCTATATATATAAAAGGAAGTGGCGTTAGTACAAACGCGTATAACTCAAGAACGCCTGCACCGATTTGGATGATTGAGACTAATTCAGATTGTTCTCTGGCCAGAATAGGAGAATATCCAATAAAATTCCCGAAAAATGCAAAAAAAAAAAATATTTTCCCATATATTTTGTATATCTATATATATAAAAGGAAGTGGCGTTAGTACAAACGCGTATAACTCAAGAACGCCTGCACCGATTTGGATGATTGAGACTAATTCAGATTGTTCTCTGGCCAGAATAGGAGAATATCCAATAAAATTCCCGAAAAATGCAAAAAAAAAAAAAAAATATTTTCCCATATATTTTGTATATCTTATATTATAAATGTGAAATGGAAATTGTGTTTAAACTCAATTGGCGAGAAAACCGCTGAACGGATCCTCACGAAACTTTGCACACCTAGGTATTTTCACCCGGTAATTGCTATAGGGATGGGCACCTCCCATACAAAATTTTCCTTTTTTTCGTAATATCTCTTGAAATATTTGTACTAGAATAATGAAAATTTTTGTGAAGGAATAATACAAAAATATATACTGAACGGATAAACAATTTGGGTCTTGGTAAAGCAGGGATGGGCACTCTCCTCCCATATAAACTGAAATTTTCACATCGAATATCTCTCGAAATGTTTGTAGTAGGGTACTGAAAACTGGTGTGAGGGCATATGAGATAACTATGTATTAAACGGGAAAAACACTAGGTCTTGGTAAAGCAGGGATGGGCACCTCCCATACAAACTGAAACTTTCACAGCGAATATCTCTGGATATATTTGTAGTAGGGTACTGAAAACTGGTGTGAGGGCATGTGAGATAACTATGTATTAAACGGGCAAAAACGCTAGGTCTTGGTAAAGCAGGGATGGGCACCTCCCATACAAACTGAAACTTTCACATCGAATATCTCTGGAAATATTTGTAGTAGGGTACTGAAAATTGGTGTGAGGGCATGTGAGATAACTATGTATTAAACGGGTAAATACCCTAGGTCTTGGTAAAGCAGGGATGGGCACCTCCCATACAAACTGAAACTTTCACATCGAATATCTCTGAAAATATTTGTAGTAGGGTACTGAAAATTGGTGTGAGGGCATGTGAGATAACTATGTATTAAACGGGTTAAAACGCTAGGTCTTGGTAAAGCAGGGATGGGCACCTCCCATACAAACTGAAATTTTCACATCGAATATCTCTGGAAATATTTGTAGTAGGGTACTGAAAATTGGTGTGAGGGCATGTGAGATAACTATGTATTAAACGGGTAAATACGCTCGGTCTTGGTAAAGCAGGGATGGGCACCTCCCATACAAACTGAAACTTTCACAGCGAATATCTCTGGAAATATTTGTAGTAGGGTACTGAAAACTGGTGTGAGGGCATGTGAGATAACTATATATTAAACGGGAAAAACACTAGGTCTTGGTAAAGCAGGGATGGGCACCTCGCATACAAACTGAAACTTTCACAGCGAATATCTCTGGAAATATTTGTAGTAGGGTACTGAAAACTGGTGTGAGGGCATGTGAGATAACTATGTATTAAACGGGTAAAAACACTAGGTCTTGGTAAAGCAGGGATGGGCACCTCGCATACAAACTGAAATTTTCACAGCGAATATCTCTGGAAATATTTGTAGTAGGGTACTGAAACCTGGTGTGAGGGCATGTGAGATAACTATGTATTAAACGGGTAAAAACGCTAGGTCTTGGTAAAGCAGGGATGGGCACCTCCCATACAAACTGAAATTTTCACATCGAATATCTCTGGAAATATTTGTAGTAGGGTACTGAAAATTGGTGTGAGGGCATGTGAGATAACTATGTATTAAACGGGTAAATACGCTAGGTCTTGGTAAAGCAGGGATGGGCACCTCCCATACAAACTGAAACTTTCACAGCGAATATCTCTGGAAATATTTGTAGTAGGGTACTGAAAACTGGTGTGAGGGCATGTGAGATAACTATGTATTAAACGGGTAAATACGCTAGGTCTTGGTAAAGCAGGGATGGGCACCTCCCATACAAACTGAAACTTTCACAGCGAATATCTCTGGAAATATTTGTAGTAGGGTTCTGAAAACTGGTGTGAGGGCATGTGAGATAACTATGTATTAAACGGGTAAAAACGCTAGGTCTTGGTAAAGCAGGGATGGGAACCTCCCATACAAACTGAAATTTTCACATCGAATATCTCTGGAAATATTTGTAGTAGGGTACTGAAAAATGGTGTGAGGGCATGTGAGATAACTATATATTAAACGGGAAAAACACTAGGTCTTGGTAAAGCAGGGATGGGCACCTCGCATACAAACTGAAATTTTCACAGCGAATATCTCTGGAAATATTTGTAGTAGGGTACTGAAAACTGGTGTGAGGGCATGTGAGATAACTATGTATTAAACGGGTAAAACACTAGGTCTTGGTAAAGCAGGGATGGGCACCTCGCATACAAACTGAAATTTTCACAGCGAATATCTCTGGAAATATTTGTAGTAGGGTACTGAAACCTGGTGTGAGGGCATGTGAGATAACTATGTATTAAACGGGTAAAAACGCTAGGTCTTGGTAAAGCAGGGATGGGCACCTCCCATACAAACTGAAATTTTCACATCGAATATCTCTGGAAATATTTGTAGTAGGGTACTGAAAATTGGTGTGAGGGCATGTGAGATAACTATGTATTAAACGGGTAAATACGCTAGGTCTTGGTAAAGCAGGGATGGGCACCTCCCATACAAACTGAAACTTTCACAGCGAATATCTCTGGAAATATTTGTAGTAGGGTACTGAAAACTGGTGTGAGGGCATGTGAGATAACCATGTATTAAACGGGTAAATACGCTAGGTCTTGGTAAAGCAGGGATGGGCACCTCCCATACAAACTGAAACTTTCACAGCGAATATCTCTGGAAATATTTGTAGTAGGGTTCTGAAAACTGGTGTGAGGGCATGTGAGATAACTATGTATTAAACGGGTAAAAACGCTAGGTCTTGGTAAAGCAGGGATGGGAACCTCCCATACAAACTGAAATTTTCACATCGAATATCTCTGGAAATATTTGTAGTAGGGTACTGAAAAATGGTGTGAGGGCATGTGAGATAACTATATATTAAACGGGAAAAACACTAGGTCTTGGTAAAGCAGGGATGGGCACCTCGCATACAAACTGAAATTTTCACAGCGAATATCTCTGGAAATGTTTGTAGTAGGGTACTGAAACCTGGTGTGAGGGCATGTGAGATAACTATGTATTAAACGGGTAAAAACGCTAGGTCTTGGTAAAGCAGGGATGGGCACCTCCCATACAAACTGAAATTTTCACATCGAATATCTCTGGAAATATTTGTAGTAGGGTACTGAAAATTGGTGTGAGGGCATGTGAGATAACTATGTATTAAACGGGTAAAACACTAGGTCTTGGTAAAGCAGGGATGGGCACCTCGCATACAAACTGAAATTTTCACAGCGAATATCTCTGGAAATATTTGTAGTAGGGTTCTGAAAACTGGTGTGAGGGCATGTGAGATAACTATGTATTAAACGGGTAAAAACGCTAGGTCTTGGTAAAGCAGGGATGGGAACCTCCCATACAAACTGAAATTTTCACATCGAATATCTCTGGAAATATTTGTAGTAGGGTACTGAAAAATGGTGTGAGGGCATGTGAGATAACTATATATTAAACGGGAAAAACACTAGGTCTTGGTAAAGCAGGGATGGGCACCTCGCATACAAACTGAAATTTTCACAGCGAATATCTCTGGAAATGTTTGTAGTAGGGTACTGAAAACTGGTGTGAGAGCATGTGAGATAACTATGTATTAAACGGGTAAAAACGCTAGGTCTTGGTAAAGCAGGGATGGGCACCTCCCATACAGACTGAAATTTTTACAGCGAAAATCTCTTGAAATATTTATAGTAGGGTTCTGAAAATTGGTGTTGGGCATATGAGATAATTACGTACTCAACGGACAAAAAAAAAATAAGAAAACTATCTTTGACGTCAAGAATGATATTTTTCTATGTAACTTTTTTGGACTAACTCAATATGCTAATATTTTTAAAAGCACGTGGTGTGAAACCCGCGGGTAACCTCTAGTACATAATAAAATTGTTAAAGTGCAACTTCAATATACATATGTACATATATATCGCTATAAGACCTAAGGCTTTTTATACTCAGCTGTACTAGTACACAGAGTATTATAGTTTTAATCACATAACGGTGGATTGTAACACCATAAAATAATCGAGATAGATATTGACTTATATATATCAAATTGATCAGGGTGAAAAAAGAAATCGATTGAGCCATGTCCGTCCGTCTGTCCGTCTGTCCGTCTGTCTGTCTGTACGCACGATAACTCGCGCAAAAATTGAAATATTTTGATGAAATTTGGAATGCAAGTTGGTATCGAGACTGGAACGGATGGTATTGAAAATGGGCGAAATCGGACCATGACCACGCCCACTTCCCCTATATAGTAAAAATCGGAAATTTTGTATCTCAGTCACTAATAGAGCTAGAGTGATAAAATTTCACCCACGTGTGGAGCCCAGGCCCTTATGAAGAAATTTGGTGAGATTTTGAAAAATGGGCGGTTCCACGCCCACTTATTAAAGGCCAAACATTGAAAGTTTTATATGTCATATCTCAGAAACCGTTGAAGATATATCGATAAAATTTGGTAGGCGTGATATACTTACTTAGGCAAACGTTTGGACGCAAAATTGTCGAAATCGGTTGACGACCACGCCCACTTTTATATATTGGAACTATAAAGGGGCCTAATAAAAACATTTTAAGCGATATCTCTGTCAAATATCAAGATATATTATTGAAATTTTATGGCAGGAGTCCAACTATGGACATAAAACAAAAAACACAAAAATTTTGGAAAATGGGCGTGGCACCGCCTCCTTTTAGAAGCAGGAATATACGAGATTTCTTAGCCTATAACTAGACAAATAATTGATATATAATGACGAAACTTGGTGTGTACACTTTCATTACTTGTAGGAATACACGTCCAAAATTTTAGCGAAATCGGTTGACGAACACGCCCACTTTTATATATGGGAACTATAAAATAATATAAAGATAATTCATTGAAATTTTGTGGCATGAGTTCTACAATAGACCGGAAACAAAAAATAGAAAAATTTTGGAAAATGGGCGTGGCACCGCCCCTTTTTAGACAAAGGAATCTACGAGATTTCGGAGCCCATAACTCGACAAATAATTGAGATATTATGACGAAACTTGGTTTATAAACTTTTATAACTTGTGTGAACAGACACGCAAAAATTTATTCAAATCGGTTTATGACCACGCCTACTTTTTAACAAAGATATTTCTGGAACACCCTTTTGGAATTTTAACGTGACATCTTTGTAACTAGAAGTAAAAAGGAATGAAATTTTGCACAAAGAATAATATTCATATGCTTAGTTGGATGACTGATAAAAATGTTGAAAATGGGCGTGGCTACGCCCACTTTATGCGGCACTCGCTTTCTATAAAATACGCCGTGTTTCCATCAAACGCAAACAAACAATGAAAGCATACAGCTGAGTATCTAATGTTCGATTCCACTCGAACTTAGGCTTCCTTACTTGTTAAAATATTATAAATATATACATACATATGTACATACATACATATATACGTACACAAATGCATTCATATGTATGTACATACATGCATATATCATATTTATGGTCTAATAAACGCACGCCATCATCCAAAAACTACGCCTTCACGATGCCATTAGCTGCTGCACAAAAAACCCTTGTGAATGTATAAAATGATAACTCAAAGAGCGATAAAAAAATGATAAACTCAAAAAATGATCGCTAGCGCAAAAAATTATAAAATAAACTCATAGAATGAATTTACCAGAGAAATTGTACGATAATTCATTTTTAAACGGTTTTATTTAGCTCACCCCGTTTGTTTTATTGTTGGGTCAAATTTAGTAATTCAAATTTCACCCTCTTCCTGTCAACCGATTAATCTGAAATTTTGCACGCATATATAACCCCGATGACAATGCAATATTATGAAAAAAAAATTCCGATAGGTGGCGCGTGGGTCGCTATATTTACAAAAATCGCATTTATGGTCCTATTTGGCTGAAATTCGGAACATGTATTACTACCTTGAAAAGAAATATTTTCTTAAAAAAAAATTCCGCTAAGTGGCGCGTGGGTCGCTATATTTACAAAAATCGCATTTATGGTCCGATTTGGCTGAAATTCGGAACATGTATTACTACCTTGAAAAGAAATATTTTCTTAAAAAAAAAATTCCGCTAGGTGGCGCGTGGGTCGCTATATTTACAAAAATCGCATTTATGGTCCGATTTGGCTGAAATTCGGAACATGTATTACTACCTTGAAAAGAAATATTTTCTTACAAAAAAAATTCCGCTAGGTGGCGCGTGGGTCGCTATATTTACAAAAATCGCATTTATGGTCCGATTTGGCTGAAATTCGGAACATGTATTACTACCTTGAAAAGAAATATTTTCTTAAAAAAAAAATTCCGCTAGGTGGCGCGTGGGTCGCTATATTTACAAAAATCGCATTTATGGTCCGATTTGGCTGAAATTCGGAACATGTATTACTACCTTGAAAGGAAATATTTTCCTAAAAAAAACTTCCGATAGGTGGCGCGTGGGTCGCTATAGAAGCGTTGGACTGCAATAAACTAACGGGCAAGAAACCTTGCAATAATGAAGCACTAAATGAATTAAACAGAATGCGAAATAAAAACTAAAAACTAGAAAATAAAAATAGGTAAAAAAACTTTTTAAGTTAACGGTTTTATGTTATACATACAGTGCAATGTTTAAGATAAATGTACTAAAAACCAAAAAATAATAAAATAGATACAGTCGTGGGAATTATAAACATTTGCATAGACTAGACTAAAATAAAACCGGTGGGCACATCAATTGTCTACAAATTATCGACTTAATGTGCGATAGAAGAATCGTTTAATTCGTCGTTAGGCAGTTGGCCCGCAGACGGTGAGGAAAATACTTACTATTTTCTTGCTCATGGAAATTCCAATAGTTATACACTCCATGTTAATAAAAGAGATGTTTCAACTAGTTTATCGTTGGACATTCACACGAGGAATCGTTTCACTGCTCGTAGTTTGTCTTTAATCGACAAAACATATGATAAAAGTACTACTCGCTCACCACTATGAAACCCTAAGACTCGCTTATAATCGAGCTTGCTAGCTTTTTTCCACATTCTAGCCCTACTTATCACACGTCCATCGTTGTCGGTTGAACAACTGCCTAATTATAGTGTAACATTACAAAACAAACATTTTAATCAACGATTGTAGACAATTGACGTGCCCCACGGTTTTATTTTAGTCTAGTCTATGCAAATGTTTATAATTCCCACGACTGTATCTATTTTATTATTTTTTGGTTTTTAGTACATTTATCTTAAACATTGCACTGTATGTATAACATAAAACCGTTAACTTAAAAAGTTTTTTTACCTATTTTTATTGAGTGAATTTATGCATTGAGTTTATTGCCACCGCTATGAGCGATCGATTGCTGTTGTGCGTTAGTTCGCTCACTATTTGAGTGTTTATACATTTTTCTTTGAATATTTGTTTGTGATATGAGTTGAATGTATTTTTGAGCGTTCATGAGTGAGTTTTTCCGTACCCTGCTCACAACAAACCCTTGTGAACGCATAAAATGATAAACTCAAAGAGCGATCAAAAAATGATAAACTCAAAAAATGATCGCTAGCGCAAAAAATTAATAAATAAACTCATAGAATGAATTTTCAAAAAATGAATTTTCAAACGATCTCTCATTTTAAAATGAATTTATGTAAGAGTTTATCGCCACTGCAGAGACCCATCGATCGCTGTTGACGTTCGTTCATTTGCGTTCGTTGTCACTGTGTATTTGCACTCGTGAGAGCGTGGCATAGCTCAGAATTATAAAGTGATAATTCGTTTGAGTGAGTTTATTTTGAGCGTTCTTCGCACCCTGGTACTGACCGCTTATATTGCCTAAAATATGCGTAATATACTTAGATACAGTCATTTCAGTCCGAAAATCCCATAAAATAATTTTGTCCAGCTAGCTTGTTCTATTCGATTCACTGTGGCGACGACCCCTGAACTAAAGCATAGGTAGGCATTTTTTTGCCAGGATGTATTGGTAAAGGCGAAAGTAACTTCGCTACAGTGGTGCTAAGAGCGTCAATTGCTTGATCGACAGCAAGGAACTAACGAGATCGCTTTTTGCAAAAATTTTATGCGCGACCAAAAATTACGCAGTGAACAATTATTTAGAATTACCCTAAATGCTTTCATTCAATAAATCGCGCATAATTTACTATTGCATAAAAAATATGAACAAAGCGACGATACGTGTTACCCTTTGCTGTCTGCAACACGACTGGCATGAAAATTCTGTTCTAACACCACTGTGGCGCAATTGATTTTTGAAGAGCATAATAGCATTGACAGACGGCAGCGATAATCCCGATTACCGCAACACTTAATTCGATTAAAATTTTACCCTGACAGACGGCAAGTATTGCGGATAAACATCTGAAGGAAGGTAGGCGCCAGTGATGCCAGATAATCTCAGCTAAAATTTCCACAGAAATTGGAAAAAAATCCCTAATTTCCCACATTTTAAATAAAAAAAAATCCCACAAAAATCCCACCGAATTTATAGCATTTATTTCAGTAATATAAGAATATATAACAGGCAAATACAGTTTTTTTAATAGCTAAAAGTATCAGTTGTACAAATTATTTGCATTGTGTAAGTGGATATTATTTTTGTTGATTTTAAAGTTGAAGCAATTGATATTTTTATATTGAAAGGCTATTCTTACTTTACTTATATTATTTAACATATCACTAGAAAGTTTGTTTCGCTTTTTACATTGTAACATCCGTTACAATTGAAAATATTCTTTCTGATTCAGCGTTTGAATGGGGTAACGTGAGTACAATTTCAAGTAAATATGAAGTTGGAAGTTCCAAAACTTTTAGCTGTAATTCCCACGGAATTGTAAAAAAGTTGGGTTTTAAGAAATTTCTTGCAACTTTCAACACAAGTGTCTCAGCTTCTTCCCCTAGTCGGTGTATAAGTACATTTCTGCTTTGGAACAATGCATTAAATTTATTAACAACTTAAGTACTTCAAAAATCTAAAATAAGCCTTGTTTCGTTCTTTCCAATTCTCCATAAATAGTTTCTGCTTTTTTACGCTTATCTTCAAATGAGGCCAGGCGAAAATAGCTTTTAAGTGGCTCCCAATTCTCCAAATTCTTTCGATTATTAACAATACAGTACGAATGTACACAATGAAATATAAATTACCTAAGAGTGGCGATTATTACCACGCTTTTATTAGTTTCACCTGTATGTATGTATTTATGTAAACAAGTTACGTATGCGCAGTGTAGTTCACTGTATGTTTACTTGTACGCATGTATGTAACCGACTCCTTTTTGCATTGCATAAGTTAACGCGAAGTCGTGTGTATTTATACACTGAATGGGGGTTTTTCAGTGTGAGATGTGCTTAATTTAAGTTATAATATAAATTATACATATGTAGGTATGCAAACAGTTCTGCAATCAAAAAATCCCTTTTTTTATATGGACGACAACAAAATGTCCCTTTTTTCCCTCTTTAAAAATTTTGCAGTGAAATATCCCTCAAAAAGGGAAATTTCCCTCAATCTGGCACCACTGGTAGCCGCAGTGGCGAATTCAAAAACTTCTTGTTTTATTTCCAAAGGTAGGGTAATGTCAAAATCAAAACGAAATCACATCATGGTCAATAGGAATGGGCGAGTCCCAAACGAATTCAGATTTCAACCAAGGCGAAATATCATTTTGACATTACACTCTACCAATTACAATAACAAATTACATCCAAAATTTCTGAATTCACTTATGCGCCTACCTTCCTAGATCTGCCTTGGGTTCTTCTTTTTCTTCCCTTTCTTCACAATAGACATTTTTCACCAGGGATGTCATTACAAAATGCTCTAATCCGCTAAAATTTTGAGGACTAAGTCAAGAGATATTCCGGATTACCTCTAGTTAATTCTCAAGTTAAGTCCGAATTATCTAGATATTCCGGATTATCGCTGCCGTCTGTCAATGCTATAAGAATACGTGTGAAGAGCGTAAGGCTCAATTGAGTTAGCTTTGCCTATCACTGAACTAGAGCAATACAAGTTGCAAAATGTCAATACCCTGCAAGAATTGTGTGACCGAAAGTACTACCACTATTACAAAAATATAATTTTACTAACATATTTGCACTCGTATGTTTTTTAGCCAAGTGGTTGAGATAGAATAGGATTGAATGGAATTTGAAAATACACATACATACGAGAACATGAATGAAACGGTCACAAAAGTTCCCGATGCCGTTAAGAATGTGATAGGAAATATCCGAAACTTTTGGTCATGCCTTCCGGTCATATTACCGGTCAAATGACCAGCACAGTTCTTGCAGGGTACTTAAATACAAAAACAGTATGAATCAACTGAGTGAAGATCCTGAACAACAGGATGACCTTGATGCAATATTATGAAATATTCAAAAATATTTATATCGTGTAAATAAATATAGTACTATACAAAAATAAATAAATTGTTTTTACAAAAATATTTCAAAATAGTTGATCTAATCAAATCTAATCAAAACTAATCGAGAAATCTAATCAATTTTTTTTATTAGTTTTGATTAGTTTTGGTTAGATATGCTAATCGTAGCTAATAGCCATTAGATTTTTGATTACTTCTAATCTAAGCAATTAGTAATCTAAAATATTAAAGAATCAAAAAAATGTAATGATTAGATTATTTTATTTTTCTAATCGTAATGATTTCTAATTCTAATCGAAGTTCCACAGCTATGCTTTTGCTTATATGATATTGAGTAACTCTGGTAAGCATATGACTAGAATATGTAAATAAATATGTAAATTAAAAAATATCCGTACGTCATGCGGGTGCGCCTCTCGTGCGGTCGGGCGGGATTGGAGGGCGTGGGTTATTATTATCATTATTATTATTATTATTATTATTATTATTATTATGTATTGTGGAACGATTTTCCGTCATCCCCTTGTCAAGTTTGGTTTGGAGACAAACCGGTTTCGGCTAATATGCGCCATCTTCAGTGTCTTCTTTCGTTCTGAGTTATTTTGTGTAAGTTCGATAGTATTTATAGTAACTAACTTCCGTCGTTTTGTTCAGGTACTTCGTGTTCATGTGATGTGTTCGTGCATTCGTGCGTTCGGGTGACGTGTGTGTGTGTGTGAGTCTGTGTTGTGTGTTTAGGTATGCAAATCTATTTTTTGTCATATTTTCATTATTGTACCCTCATTAACCAAGTAGGTAAAAGTCCGTTATTGTCCGTTTGCGTGTTGTTTTGTTTATGTCGATTTTAGGTCTTTTGTCCTCTTTCGGGTATAGTAGCTTAAGCGGTTCAAATAATGTATCCGATGCGGTATTTATTTGTTCATTTATTATTTTACCTACGAATGTTCTTTGTTTGTATATCTCCATATTTTCTAATATGTTAAGTCGTCTTCCTTTATGCTGTATGTGGAGAATTTTAGCTGTTTTTCCTATTTTCATGGGTGTACACTTGTTTTCTGCCATGTGGCTGGCGAAATTTGATTCCACTGTCGTTGATGATTTTCTTATTTTCTTATTGTAATCCCTTATGTGTTCTCGATATCTCGTCTTGATTTGGCGTCCTGTTTGTCCTATATAACTGTTTTGGCATTCGCAAGTCAATTTGTATACGCCTTGTTTGTCAAAGAGGTCTTCTTTGTTCATGTTGTTTCGTAGAAGTTTTCCCATATTGTTCCTCGTTTTAAATGCTGCATTAATGTTATATTTTTGGAAAACTTTAGCCAACTTGTAAGATGTTGCTCCGGTATATGATAGGACTGCCCATTTCTTCTCTTCTTTTTCTTTGGTTTCTGACTTTCTTGAATTTATGTTTTTTTGTATTTTCTTCACTAAACTTTTTTGATATCCGTTGTTCTCTGCGATTGTGTATATTGTGCTCAGTTCCTTGTTGTAAGCTTCTTTTTCTAACGGTGTTCGTTCAAGTCGTGTTAATAAATGTCTGAAAGCGGCGTTCTTGTGCTGTTGAGGATGGTTAGATTTATTGTGTATTATTGTATCTGTTGCTGTGGGTTTTCTGTATATTTCGTAAGTAAATTTGTTAGTCTCTTTGTTTATTTTAATTGTTAGGTCCAGGTAGTTGATTTTTCCATTTTTCTCTGTATCCATAGTGAATTTTATATTTTTGTGTTGGCTGTTGAGGTGCTCCAAAATTTGTTCTTCTTTATTTCCCGATATTAGGCAGATGATGTCATCTACATACCTGGCATAAAAATTTACTCCCAAATTTGCCGTCAGTTCTTCCATATAAATTTCTTCCAAATGTTGCATAAATACTTCCATAAGGATAGCTGATGTGGGGCTACCCATGCCTAGTCCGTGAGTTTGTCTGTATATTTTATTGTCAAATTTAAAATAATTCTGGTCCAGGGTTACTCTCAGCGTATTTACTATCTCTGTAGCAATGTCTTTGTTCGTTTTCTCTGTCAGTATTTTAGTTAAAGTTTTTAGTGTTTCTGTCGTTGGTATCGAAGGGTATAGATCCTTCACGTCAAATGATACCAGTTTTGAGTCCTTGGGTACGTTCAGGTTGTTCAGTTTGTTGACTAGTTCCGTTGTGTTTTTGATTGTGTATTTATTGGATAGGTCTAGTTTCTCGGTTATTAGCTTGTTTAGATGTTTTGATAGTCTATATACTGGTGCCGACTTATGGTTTACTATTGGTCGCATAGGTGTTCCTGCTTTGTGGATTTTAGGTAGTGCGATCAGTGACGGGGCCGATGGATTCATTGCCGTGAGATTGTAGGTCATCTTGTTGTCTATTATATTCTTTGCTTGTTTTATTGCACGCTTTATTGCCATTTGGTATTCTTCCGTTGGGTCTTTCCTTATCACTCGACAGCCCAGTTATACCAGTTTTGAGTCCTTGGGTACGTTCAGGTTGTTCAGTTTGTTGACTAGTTCCGTTGTGTTTTTGATTGTGTATTTATTGGATAAGTCTAGTTTCTCGGTTAGTAGCTTGTTTAGATGTTTTGATAGTCTATATCCTGGTGCCGACTTATGGTTTACTATTGGTCGCATAGGTGTTCCTGCTTTGTGGATTTTAGGTAGTGCGATCAGTGACGGGGCCGATGGATTCATTGCCGTGAGATTGTAGGTCATCTTGTTGTCTATTATATTCTTTGCTTGTTTTATTGCACGCTTTATTGCCATTTGGTATTCTTCCGTTGGGTCTTTCCTTATCACTCGACAGCCCATTTCTTTGATGAGTTGACCCGTTTTCGCGGTGTATTCCTCTTCGTCCATTAGCACCGTTGTTGAACACTATTGCAGACACGGAGATGGCCATATCACTAGTACCAAACGAAGAACAGGAGCACGCAAGGCATCTATGCAGACGCATAATCGAAAAGAGTATAAAAGCTGCTGGAAATGAAATGGCAACGGACGACAATAAAACGGCAAAAGTATTAAGGAAGAAACTAATCGATAATAAGGTGATAGCAACAAAAGCAGACAAAGGAAATACAACGGTGCTAATGGACGAAGAGGAATACACCGCGAAAACGGGTCAACTCATCAAAGAAATGGGCTGTCGAGTGATAAGGAAAGACCCAACGGAAGAATACCAAATGGCAATAAAGCGTGCAATAAAACAAGCAAAGAATATAATAGACAACAAGATGACCTACAATCTCACGGCAATGAATCCATCGGCCCCGTCACTGATCGCACTACCTAAAATCCACAAAGCAGGAACACCTATGCGACCAATAGTAAACCATAAGTCGGCACCAGGATATAGACTATCAAAACATCTAAACAAGCTACTAACCGAGAAACTAGACCTATCCAATAAATACACAATCAAAAACACAACGGAACTAGTCAACAAACTGAACAACCTGAACGTACCCAAGGACTCAAAACTGGTATCATTTGACGTGAAGGATCTATACCCTTCGATACCAACGACAGAAACACTAAAAACTTTAACTAAAATACTGACAGAGAAAACGAACAAAGACATTGCTACAGAGATAGTAAATACGCTGAGAGTAACCCTGGACCAGAATTATTTTAAATTTGACAATAAAATATACAGACAAACTCACGGACTAGGCATGGATAGCCCCACATCAGCTATCCTTATGGAAGTATTTACGCAACATTTGGAAGAAATTTATATGGAAGAACTGACGGCAAATTTGGGAGTAAATTTTTATGCCAGGTATGTAGATGACATCATCTGCCTAATATCGGGAAATAAAGAACAAATTTTGGAGCACCTCAACAGCCAACACAAAAATATAAAATTCACTATGGATACAGAGAAAAATGGAAAAATCAACTACCTGGACCTAACAATTAAAATAAACAAAGAGACTACAAATTTACTTACGAAATATACAGAAAACCCACAGCAACAGATACAATAATACCCAATAAATCTAACCATCCTCAACAGCACAAGAACGCCGCTTTCAGACATTTATTAACACGACTTGAACGAACCCCGTTAGAAAAAGAAGCTTACAACAAGGAACTGAGCACAATATACACAATCGCAGAGAACAACGGATATCAAAAAAGTTTAGTGAAGAAAATACAAAAAAACATAAATTCAAGAAAGTCAGAAACCAAAGAAAAAGAAGAGAAGAAATGGGCAGTCCTATCATATACCGGAGCAACATCTTACAAGTTGGCTAAAGTTTTCCAAAAATATAACATTAATGCAGCATTTAAAACGAGGAACAATATGGGAAAACTTCTACGAAACAACATGAACAAGGAAGACCTCTTTGACAAACAAGGCGTATACAAATTGACTTGCGAATGCCAAAACAGTTATATAGGACAAACAGGACGCCAAATCAAGACGAGATATCGAGAACACATAAGGGATTACAATAAGAAAATAAGAAAATCATCAACGACAGTGGAATCAAATTTCGCCAGCCACATGGCAGAAAACAAGTGTACACCCATGAAAATAGGAAAAACAGCTAAAATTCTCCACATACAGCATAAAGGAAGACGACTTAACATATTAGAAAATATGGAGATATACAAACAAAAAACATTCGTAGGTAAAATAATAAATGAACAAATAAACACCGCATCGGATACATTATTTGAACCGCTTAAGCTACTATACCCGAAAGAGGACAAAAGACCTAAAATCGACATAAACAAAACAACACGCAAACGGACTTTTACCTACTTGGTTAATGAGGGTACAATAATGAAAATATGACAAAAAATAGATTTGCATACCTAAACACACAACACAGACTCACACACACACACACGTCACCCGAACGCACGAATGCACGAACACATCACATGAACACGAAGTACCTGAACAAAACGACGGAAGTTAGTTACTATAAATACTATCGAACTTACACAAAATAACTCAGAACGAAAGAAGACACTGAAGATGGCGCATATTAGCCGAAACCGGTTTGTCTCCAAACCAAACTTGACAAGGGATGACGTTCCACAATACATCATATTCCTACCCTTTTGGAAAAACAAGCAACCAAAAAGTTATTATTATTATTATTATTATTATTATTATTATTAATATTATTATTATTATTATTATTATTATTATTATTATTATTATTATTACTATTATTATTACTATTATTATTATTATTATTATTATTATTATTATTATTATTATTATTATTATTATATTATTATTATTATTATTATTATTATTATTATTATTATTATTATTATTATTATTATTATTAATATTATTATTATTAATATTATTATTATTAATATTAATATTTGTTGTTTGCCGGCTCCAGGTCGTAAGAAAAACAATCAAAAATTTTTTGTTTATATATTTTTCATGCCAATATATTTCGATTACTTTCAGTAATCGTCCTCAGGGCCACTATTAACAATTAAATAAAACAATACATTATAAACAAATCACAACAAATCACAAAATTATAATTATAAATAAATACAAAATTACATACATTTATATGCACGTCCGTCCTGTATGACGTGGAGTTGTCAACTATCTGTTTTTAATAAATGTTTGTATATATGAGCACAATTATCTGTGTCCGTTTTGTAATTTAATCTAATGTTTGTCGGTGTGTTAATTATATGTAACATTTCGAGGGTAAAACGCTTGCTGTAATGTTGTTCTTGTTGCAGTATTTTTGTCTTCTCAAAATTTGGCAAGTGTCCGCTACTTGCACAGTGGGCCATAAGCGCCGTTTTTTGGTTTATTATTTTATTACAATTTTTTGCATCTGATTTATGTTGCGCTAGTCTAGTTTTTAGTTTAGATTTCGTTGTGCCTACATATACACTATTACATGGTTCGATGTTATTACCGTTACAGGGGATTTGATACACTACGTTACTTCTTTCAAATGGGGGAATATTTGACTTAACTCTATTGAAAAATTGTTTTAATGTGTTTTCTGGTTTATGTGCGATTCTTACTTTGTCATTATTGTAGCAGTCTGATTGTTTTAGTCGTTCTGATAATTTTGGCACATAAGTTACTGACTTGAAAATCACTGGGTTGTTGGCTTTTTGACTATTTTGCGACTTATATTTTCTTAATAAATTCTTTATTGTTTTTTCGGGGAAATCATTGTTTTTTAATAATAAAAATATTTCTTTTTGAATGTCATTGTGGTAAATTTCATCCGAAGTCTGCATCATTCTTCGTATACAGCCCATTGCTGTATTTATTATCATCGTCTTAGGGTGTTTTGAATTAAAGTTGACGATTCGTCCTGATGCTGTCGGTTTTTTATACCACTTTAATTTCAACTGGTTTCCATGCTTATTGATAACTGAGTCAAGATATACTAATTTATGGTCTTTCTCTATTTCAAATGTGAATTTAATATTTTTGTCAAAAGAGTTAAGTGCATTTAGAGTTGTGTGTATGTCATTTTCATTAATTATTGCGAATAAATCGTCAACGTATTTTGTGAGCATTCTTGGCTTTCGTTGTAACTTTTCTATTGTGCTTTCTAGCAAATTCTCCATCACAATATCTGCTATTACTGGAGACGTCGGAGATCCCATTGGTAGTCCTTTTAATTGCGTGTATATATTGTCCTTATATTTAAAATATCTATTTTCCTGGATGCAAAATTGAACTACTTCCATAAATGTTCGCTTTGGAATATCCGTAAATTTTCTTATTATTGACCATTTTTCTGATATAGCATCAAGTGCTAGATGTATTGGAATGCTCGGAAAAAGTGAAACCACGTCAAAAGAAATGAGTTTTTCGTCATCACAAATATAAGTATTATTAATTTTTTCTTTGAAATCCAGGGTATTTCTGATATTATATATAGAGTCCGTGGTTACTTTTTTTAGTACGTCAACAATATATTTGCACAGCCCGTATGATGGTGATCCTATGGTGGAACAAATTGGTCGAAGTGGCATTCCGTCTTTATGTATTTTGGGTAACCCATAAATTCTAGGAGGTAGTGCAGAAGTAGTAGTAAGTTTTCTTTTCTCGGCTATTGTGATATGTCCCATTGTAAAAAGTTTTTCAACCAGACTGTTATTTTTATTTTGTAACCGCGATGTGGGATCTTGTCTTTGGATTCTATATGTAGTCAAGTCGCTTAAAATATCTATCATTTTATTCTCATATTCGTCAATTTCCATCGCCACTGTTTTATTTCCTTTGTCTGATGTAAGTATTTTTATGTTTTTATTTTTCTTGAGAAATATTCGCGTCTGGTCCACTGTATCCATTATTGCACTATCTATTTCACTGGGGCTATGTGTTGTTGTGTGATTTTTAACCAGTAAGGAGAATTTTGTTCGGGCTTCTTCTTGTTTCTCTTTGTTGTCAAAACTCTGTATCAAATCCTCTCCATCGGCTATGTACTTGAAAAGTGGAAAATTCTTTTTATCCACTGGCAGAGCGAATTTTGGCCCCTTTGCCAACAGCGCTTTAACATCATCTGGTATATTTGCTTTTGTTTTATTTATAAACCAATCTTCATGTGTTTTGTTGTTTGTAAAAAATTGTTTGTTGCGTTTATTCCGGAGTTTCTCATATTTTTTATCTTGGCGCTTCTGCAAAGTTGTTTTAAGTCCATTACCTACGTGTTTTTCATTTTCAACAATTTATTGAAAATGAAAAACACGTAGGTAATGGACTTAAAACAACTTTGCAGAAGCGCCAAGATAAAAAATATGAGAAACTCCGGAATAAACGCAACAAACAATTTTTTACAAACAACAAAACACATGAAGATTGGTTTATAAATAAAACAAAAGCAAATATACCAGATGATGTTAAAGCGCTGTTGGCAAAGGGGCCAAAATTCGCTCTGCCAGTGGATAAAAAGAATTTTCCACTTTTCAAGTACATAGCCGATGGAGAGGATTTGATACAGAGTTTTGACAACAAAGAGAAACAAGAAGAAGCCCGAACAAAATTCTCCTTACTGGTTAAAAATCACACAACAACACATAGCCCCAGTGAAATAGATAGTGCAATAATGGATACAGTGGACCAGACGCGAATATTTCTCAAGAAAAATAAAAACATAAAAATACTTACATCAGACAAAGGAAATAAAACAGTGGCGATGGAAATTGACGAATATGAGAATAAAATGATAGATATTTTAAGCGACTTGACTACATATAGAATCCAAAGACAAGATCCCACATCGCGGTTACAAAATAAAAATAACAGTCTGGTTGAAAAACTTTTTACAATGGGACATATCACAATAGCCGAGAAAAGAAAACTTACTACTACTTCTGCACTACCTCCTAGAATTTATGGGTTACCCAAAATACATAAAGACGGAATGCCACTTCGACCAATTTGTTCCACCATAGGATCACCATCATACGGGCTGTGCAAATATATTGTTGACGTACTAAAAAAAGTAACCACGGACTCTATATATAATATCAGAAATACCCTGGATTTCAAAGAAAAAATTAATAATACTTATATTTGTGATGACGAAAAACTCATTTCTTTTGACGTGGTTTCACTTTTTCCGAGCATTCCAATACATCTAGCACTTGATGCTATATCAGAAAAATGGTCAATAATAAGAAAATTTACGGATATTCCAAAGCGAACATTTATGGAAGTAGTTCAATTTTGCATCCAGGAAAATAGATATTTTAAATATAAGGACAATATATACACGCAATTAAAAGGACTACCAATGGGATCTCCGACGTCTCCAGTAATAGCAGATATTGTGATGGAGAATTTGCTAGAAAGCACAATAGAAAAGTTACAACGAAAGCCAAGAATGCTCACAAAATACGTTGACGATTTATTCGCAATAATTAATGAAAATGACATACACACAACTCTAAATGCACTTAACTCTTTTGACAAAAATATTAAATTCACATTTGAAATAGAGAAAGACCATAAATTAGTATATCTTGACTCAGTTATCAATAAGCATGGAAACCAGTTGAAATTAAAGTGGTATAAAAAACCGACAGCATCAGGACGAATCGTCAACTTTAATTCAAAACACCCTAAGACGATGATAATAAATACAGCAATGGGCTGTATACGAAGAATGATGCAGACTTCGGATGAAATTTACCACAATGACATTCAAAAAGAAATATTTTTATTATTAAAAAACAATGATTTCCCCGAAAAAACAATAAAGAATTTATTAAGAAAATATAAGTCGCAAAATAGTCAAAAAGCCAACAACCCAGTGATTTTCAAGTCAGTAACTTATGTGCCAAAATTATCAGAACGACTAAAACAATCAGACTGCTACAATAATGACAAAGTAAGAATCGCACATAAACCAGAAAACACATTAAAACAATTTTTCAATAGAGTTAAGTCAAATATTCCCCCATTTGAAAGAAGTAACGTAGTGTATCAAATCCCCTGTAACGGTAATAACATCGAACCATGTAATAGTGTATATGTAGGCACAACGAAATCTAAACTAAAAACTAGACTAGCGCAACATAAATCAGATGCAAAAAATTGTAATAAAATAATAAACCAAAAAACGGCGCTTATGGCCCACTGTGCAAGTAGCGGACACTTGCCAAATTTTGAGAAGACAAAAATACTGCAACAAGAACAACATTACAGCAAGCGTTTTACCCTCGAAATGTTACATATAATTAACACACCGACAAACATTAGATTAAATTACAAAACGGACACAGATAATTGTGCTCATATATACAAACATTTATTAAAAACAG